>OZ038389.1:55504053-56104053 GCA_964036045.1 Eutreptiella sp. 'Long Island Sound 2002' | reverse complement strand
ATGGTTACTGGTCATTTCTGGTGGCTTCTTCATGGTTGTTGTTAATTCTTGATGCCTTGTGGATAGTTGCTGTGAATTCCTTGTGGCTTCTGCATGGTTGCTACTTATTCTCAGTGGCTTCTGCACGGCTTCTGTTGGTTTCTACTAGGTTCTTCAGGATGGTTAGTATCAATTCTTGGTAGCTTCAGAATGGTTGCTAGTAATTCTTGGTGGCTTTTGGATGGCTGCTGTTCAACCCTGGTGGCTTCACAATGGTTGCCGGTGATTCCTAGTGGGTTCTAGATGGTTGCTGCTATTTCCTGGTGGCTTCTGCATGGTTGTTGGTAATTCTTAAAGGCTTCTGGATGGTTGCTGCTAATTCATGGAGGTCTAGATGGGTGCTGCTATTTCTTGGTCGCTTTTGGATGCTTGTTGTCAATTCCTGGAGGCTTCTTAATGGTTGCTGCTAATTCTCGCTCGTTGTTGGATGGTTGGATGGTTGCAGTAGATTCTTGGAGGCTATGGGATGGCTGCTTGTAATTCATGCTTGCTTGTAGATAATCCCAGTTTATTCTTGGTGGCTTCTGGATGGTTGCTGGTTATTCTTGGTCTCTTTTGCATGGTTGTTGGTCATTCCTGTTGGTTTCTGCACGGTTGCTGGTAATTGCTTGTGCCTTGTGGACCATGACCCATGGTCCACAAGGTCCCTCTGGTTGGTTGCTGCTGAGTTCCCTATCACCATTTGATTGGGTGTAGGTGACAGCGATGCCCACAGGAAGCCATGAAAGGGACGTGGTTGACATTGTAAGGGGACACAGTGCAGTATGTGCAATGGTATCATACTTGTCGAATAGGTGGGTAGGTCTATGGAATAACCCGAATGCACGCACCATGCACACACCGAGCGCATTGCGTACAGTACTCCCTCCCAGAGTTGAAAGATGTGGCGCCCATACTTCCCTTGGCGTGTACAATCCAATGATGCCTCAAAAGCCGGCCAACCATTTGTTCAAAGTAGGCACACGTACCAAACTCCCAACACCGACTGTACCTCGGCTTGCACGCGTGGCACTGAAAAATGAACATACAAAACAATGCATGCAATGCAAGCACAACCTTCACATGGACGTATGCCCTCAAAGAAAACAGCAGACCAGAAAAATGCTACCCTGCCCCCCCCTTGCAAACTCCCGGTTTAGCGCGCGACGGTCTCCCGGATGGGGGGGCGGGGGGGGAGACGGTCGCCAAGTGACGGTCTCCCGGGGGGGGGATTGCAAGGGGGGGGGGGGGGTATGAGTAGGCTCCCGTCTTTCTGTCCCATATCATGCCAAACAATTGCACACACTTTGCCATCTTAAGCTTGGGCTTGGGTGCAGCAGTAGCCTAAGGCTTAGGCAACTTGAAATCCTTAGGAATCGCCTTTCCCAGCATAAAGTCTTCATACCCTACACGCCCACGTGCCGTCGTGGCCCAAAGAACAGAACAAAAAAAAAACCCGTGTTTAGGGCGCCGATACAACAGGGACCAGATTGATACAGTACCTACGACACCTACTGTACCTCAGACCAAGGTGTACCCGAGGAGTGCAATCTTGGTTGGTACTGACAGACACTTCAGCCATTCGTGCACAAATTCGAAGCACAGAAATTAATCTGCAGCATTGTTCTGGAGCTGTGAAACATTGGGCAACGGATGCAGCATGACCTTTGTTGGCTGTGTCTTGTCAATGGTAGGACACATACGCGTACACGGCACCAATGGCCGCTGTACCTGAGACAAGGGTGCACTCTAGACAACACGGTAGCAGGGCATGCCTACACATAGCAAATTGGACCTCACAAGTTGGTCCGGGGTGCCCCAAGAAGCGGCTCCGTGAAAATGAAATTATAGTTCGTGCTGGGTTTCGCATGCCGGTACACGTTTGACAAGCAGGTTGTCCAATCTCGGCAAGCTCCTGGCACGCTGAGAGCCATACCCTCGGAACACATCCTTGAGGGCTGTTTTCAGGAAGAAGCACAGCTAAGCAAAGGACGTTACACACACTGAATCATTCGAAAAAGGCACCTCTCAAAAGATGCCTAGGAAAAGGAAAAGCTGGGTCGGGAAACCGAATGCAATTCTTCAGCCTTGAGGGCCATTTTGGGGGGGGGGGGGGCAGCTTCCACATTCCGTCTGTAAAATCAAAAGGCCAAACAACCCCGTTTTAGGGCCCTAGCCTATGACCCTTCCCGATAATGAACGCCTTGTGCAGGACAAGGCTCATCATCTGTGGCTGGGTCGTATCCTACCCCTCAACACTGGCCCTGAGGGCACCCCTCCCATGACCACAACCACACAGAGTATGAAACTTTCCCATGGCACGCTTTGGGCTCTGGCTGCATATATAAACTGGATAGAAAATGCCCTCGTTGGGGAGATACCTACGGTGTGGTACAGGGCTATTCATCCTGATTTGTGCGAAAATAGTCACCTTTTTCTTGTTGCTGCTCAAACCCGGCTTGGGTCTAGCCGACTCTCACGTGAAACAGGAACGGGTGCAACGGAGGGTGCCTCAATTGCACCGCGCGCACCGCGTGCTCTAGGAGACGTGTCATTTATAAATGTACTACACCAGTTTTTCAGTAGCATGCAACAAAGGACCTCATCCCTAGGGAAATTGATGGTTGCAGCCACCCACACCCCCTGCCAGGGAGGCTGTTTTGTGATAGAAAGGGCCACAGCTCTCAAAGCCCAAAAAAGAGAGGAGGCCTGTACATGCGCATGTTTGCAAAAAATTGATTGAAAAGTCGCAGAACTGGGGCCGGGATGCACATGTACTTCCTTGTACATGTACTTCCCCGCAAAAGAGGCAAAACAAAGTAACATCGATTTATTTAACTTTTTTTGGTTCAGGCCATGGTGGGCTGGCCCTCTCGCCAGATGGCACACAGGAAAACTCTCAGAATCAAAGATCGGTGCATAGTACCCTCACCCCCTCTTGTCCACCCCCCCCCCCCCCCGGGGCGACGGTCCCCCCCCATCCCAGGGGGGAGGGGGGGACCGTACACCACTCCCGACCAACCAATTCTAGTATAACCCAACTAAAACTTTTCTTTGACGCCTGTGATTTCCTATTGATTTCTTTTTTTTCATGGGCCAAGTGACGGTCCCCCCCTTGGGGGGGGGGGTAGACAAGGGGCTGGACATGGGGGGGGGAGGGTAACACCGATATTATTTTCGAAAGCACAATGTCCCCTGCAGCCCACAAACGAACCGCACACAATTGCACCTGGACCCCAACATTGTTATTTCGACCCGAACACAACAATTGGCCGCCCATTCCTGATGATCAGTGCCCTATGACCGCTGTTGGGCAACATTCATTCGTACCATCATTCTTCGCCAACTAGGCTTGGATCGCACCGCGCGCCCGCGCCATGCGCACCACGAACGACCTCAAACACGGTGCTGCCATATCGATTGCCCAGTAGCTGGTTGAATTTCACCGTTCATTCTTGGTTCAGGATTGCTGAGTCGACTTACGCTCAAAAAGCGTATGGCCGCAATATCAACAAAATACCATGAGCTGCGGCACAGTGGGCCATGTTAGAAACAGGTAATGGGAGACTGGGGGGTGCGGAAAACGTTCATTTGGAGTGCGCTGACATCTGATTCAGCAAGATGAGCTTTCGTTGTGTTTAAGGTCAAAAGGGCGGTATCAAATGTCTTGTGTTGCATGACTGTGACGTCGACTTGGTTTTGGATACTTGGTCCAGGCTGATACCTGGCACACCACCAACACAAGCCGCAGAGGCACAGCAACAGTCTTAAGCAACAGTCTTCTACCACAATGCAGGGCAATGGGGTGCAATATGTCTCAAAGAGAAAAGAATTTCGGGCAAAATGACAGTGGCCCCCCTGCCCCAATTGTTTGTTTTTTTGAGTGAGCAGCAGGCGCAGACCTGTGTGTTATCTTGTGTGCTATCCTGTTGAGGCGTTCACCAGTCATTCCATTTTGTGGAAGACATTCATGTGAAACCAAATTGCTGGGGTCCAACCGCAGAAACTTCTCAATAACACAGTCCCCCCATTTTTTTTTGCTGAGTTTCTTGCAAGACTTTGTCTCTCGCACGAAATTCTGCCCCACACCCTGATTCCCTCAGATTCTACGTCGGTATACAAGTCCGGCGTGCTGCTGGCACAAAGCATGTATACCAATTTACACCTGAGTCCCACTGAGGGTCATATGCACTATTTACAGCTGCAAAGGCCATCTCATTCATGTGCTTCGGACTTGCCTGTACACAAAAGCTATCAAACGAAGCCAGAGTCCAACGGATGCAATGTTTATCATTTTCCCGAGTCAGGTCAGAGACAAGTCACAAAGCTCGGCCGGAAAGGGGGGGGGGGAGGAGGCTGTAGGTATGGTCAGGGGGCCATCCCAGGGCCCCTGTCTAGTGCACAGCAACCTGCCTGGCAGAGACAAGAAGGCCAGGTTGCGGGAATGGCCTCAGTGCAAACCTCAATGATCTCCTACACGAACACTGGCAAGCATTGGGTCACACCAGGCAACAATGCATACATAGTTGGTCAGGGCTGTAAAATGCCCTGCCCTTGGCATTGCCCTTCCTAGTTATCCTGGGTTTGGCGGTCACCATGAGAACCTGGAATGAAAGGGGACAAATAAAAGGGGAGGTCAAATGGTTAGACGGTCCGGCAATGGCGAATGGAGGCGAGTTCGCAGCCATTGGCGCCCTGACAGAGCCATTCTTCAAGGTCTTGCATACGAGAGCAGGACATCTTTCATCTTGTACAAAATTGGGGCCTTGCAGCAGCAATCCAACAATTAGGTACAAGGACGTAACTTTGGGGTCTCTCAATCTGATCTGCCAACTTGCCCTAATTGTAACCAACGGCAGTTGACTCAACGTTTTAATACAGGAAAAAAAAACTTCTTCTTTTCTCAAAAATGTTCTGCCGCAGACGCTGGGCGACTAGACATACGTCTTCTACCTCATGCCGCACTGCCCCTGGTGAAAAATCCGCAGGGATACAACCTCAAATACACAGCCTCAAACACAGACACCTCCTTGTATCGTCCACTAAGAATGTGATATCCAAAATGCAGCGCCTTGGGTCACAGGGGACGCACGGCTTGTGCCGGCTGCAAGGAACAGCGGACAGCAGCTTGTTGTCAACGCAGGCAGGTGGTATGAGGACCGAGCCCAGGACCTTGTCCTACCCCTGTCTTCCCTTCCACAGCAGAGACTTGTATGGGGGGGGTGTTTGCCCTGCCTGCGCCCTGCGCGCCCCCTTTTGGCAAATGCCCCGGCATTCAGCCCCCAGCACAGCCCTGCCCGAAAAAGCCCCCAAACAGCCCAGAAATGGGCCCCGAGCCCGCACAAACATCCAGCATGCAGACTTCAGTACAAAACTGTCAACCACAAAGTGATCACCTGACTATTCACACACAGGTCCTGCCCAGAAGTGTGAGGGTCTACACTCATCACAACACGCTTCATTGCATGCACCACAAAGGGTGGTGGTGCGCTTCCACGAAACATATTTTTTTTACTTGTGGCCCAAACATGGTCGGGTAGCTGTGCCCTTGACCCAAACGTGGGGCAACGGACCTGCGGCCGGATGCAAATTGGGTGAAATGCAACAAAATACGTACTAACGGATGCAGCATATTTGCCCCGCTGCACAACACGAGTCTCAAACCCCAATGCAACAAACAGGCAACTTGCCCATTCCTTGCTCAATATTACCTCACCCCTTGCACAAGATGGCCCATACCCGTCCCACACCAGTACATCAGCAGACACGGTGAGTGATCTAAAAGGTGTAGTGTATTGGACCCTCAGACCCTCAGAACCCATCCACGACATATAGTGCCCGCGCTCCCTCGATTTGCGCAACATTTGCACACACAAACCGTCAAGACACCATCAGTCGGGGTGGGTAAAAGTACCAAAACTTTGCCCTGTGCCTGGCCTGTGCGGCAATGCTCCCCAGCAGCACATTCAAATTCATGGAATCATATCGTGTGTTGATAATCGCCGCTTACCAATGGGGGATGCTCAGGGCCTACTTACTAAGTGCACGGCATTCCCACAACATGACCCAAAAGACGGCCATGCCATTGCCTTTCTGCAACTACAACCCAGCACTGGACAGAAGCAGCGATCTCCTGAAGCCATGGGGGGCTACAGTCTACACCTGCCTCTGCACGCACTTCTGCCACACAATCGAGGGGGCAGGGATGGGGTCTACAAACTGCCTGAGCCGCGCTACCCGTGCTTACAGCTCTTCAAGACGAGGGACAAGGGGCTGCCCTACGTCATAGCAATATCCGGAACACTCGCACCAGACAGATCACAGGCTGTAGACAGGGGGCACCAACACCAAAAGGAATGAAGCGTACAAGCTTGAACAGGGGTGCAGCCTGAGCCGCCTTCAATGGAGGAGAAAACGACTTACCGGCAGATTACGCACAAACCCTCAACAAAGCATGGATTGACCCATCAACTGCTGTTGGTTCAGCCGCCACGCGCTGCCAGTGGCCCACCAACCGTCGGCTACCCTCCAACGGCCGTGGGCAATGGGCCAACAGCCGTCCGCGGATTGTCAACAGCCGACTTTCAGACCAAGAGGTCTGTAAGGACAACAGAAAGACAACAGAGAACAACTGACTCCAAAAGCAAGGCAAAAGCAAACATGCGTGGTCAAACTACGCAACAAGCAACTCACACGGAGGTTCAAAACCCTCCTGTCCGCCCCTTGTCCAACGTCCACACAGCCCCCAACCTCCTCGAAAATGCGACGGGCGCATCGTTGATTTGCAGTCTGCCCGGGCACACCGTGCAGCTCGACATTTGGTACCTGTATTTCGGTCAGGCCGTATCTTGGCCAGGAATTTTACGGGACTTTGATTTTGATGGACGCGACAGATGAGTCTATTTCTGAGTGGGTCAAGCGGTGGGGTCTTCATCAGGATCCACCTCAGGGTCCAGTTCGGACCCAAACTGATTGAGCACACCTGCATCAACTCTGTGTTTTTTTTTATCTTTTTTCTGACATCTGCCCCCGACACTACTCACACTGAAACCAGATGATTCCCCGGAACTGACCCAAGCCCGCAAGCCCGGAGGCAGTGGAACCCGCAGCTGGTTGACATCCGTTCCGGATCGGTTTCAGGATCGGTGCATGGCGGACGCCCCCCCATACCCTGACCCCCTTGGCTTTGTCACACTCGTGGAGGACGCACTCGGAGCACTGCCATTCCGCGGAAGGGAGTGAGAGTGGGGAAGAGTCTATCTTATCCGCAAACATCTGCCTCACGGCGTCCGCTCCACATGCCGTCTGTTCCAAAACCGTGAAGTTTGCGGGGGTCCACACCAGTGGTGCACAGCAATGCCACGGGGCACAGGGCCACGGGGAGAGGGAAGGGGGGATTGGGGGGTACAGGGCTGTCGTAACTGCCAAAAAAATGGCCCGCACCCACTGCACCCAAACTTCAACAAAGCATCGGGCGACCAAAACTGCTGACGGGTACCCAGTGACCATTGGCCACCCATCAAAGCACCATCCAGTAGCCGCCAACCGCTCGTCAGGGGGACAGAATTCTACCACCAGAACCTCCATCCGTAAGTAACAAATCCCAAAATCCCGACTCCGTCGAGGTCTGGATCCCAAAACAAGTGCGTACCAAAAGCCGTGCGATCTTTTGAGCAGCAACAAATTTTGACATTGCGCACCGGCGGAGCCTTCCGCAGGAGGTTGATTGTACAAGCCCCTTGAGATGGGGGTGCGGCCTCCTACCCCGCCTCCGCCTTGCGAGAGCAACACTGAAGCTCCCAAATTTGACAGAAACAACACCGGGTGTTGCTCTGACAAGGGCGTTGTTCGCGCGTACCGCATGAAGACACAGGCAGTGACCGGTACATCGTGAATGCACTAGTCGTCAGGTGATCCCCCAATCTCCACCTCCAAAGAAGAAGAGAGGGTGAAAGTGGGTGGCAGGACAAAATCAGTATCCCAAAAATACCATCCCCAGCCCCAAACCACAGACAAAAACTTGATATTCATGGGTCACCAGCAAAAGGGACGACCCAATTCCATGGTTCCAAAACGACACCAACACCTTCCGTTGCTCTGACAAGGGCGTTGCTCTCGCAAGAGGGGGGGGTGGTATGCGTCCAAAATACAGAAAACCCCCAAAATCATGCGGTACACACGCTTACTGCATGATGCAGGCTGCACAGGGAGAGGCCTGGACAGAATAGTGAGGCAGACCCCAAACACCCTCTGAAAGACAAAGGTTCGGCGGCACCCCGGCAGGCAACAGTGACCTGAACATCCCCCATCTCTGATCTACCCCGCCAGCTCTACAACCTGGACACCACACCCTTGTGCCTTGCCTTGACTTGTGGCACCGAATTTAATCACATCCCCCCGCGACACAGTACATCTCCCTACGGTATCGTACAAAAGGCAGATACGCATTTGAAGCTGGAAGACTCTGGAAAAACAACACACCCTTGACCCCCACATTTGAGAACTGCAACACCGGCTAGGAAGAGGGCCCGGCGTAATGCAGGCGGGCAGCTTGCGGACATGCCCCGTTGGGAAGTGCTGATCACACGGTGTTGTTTTTTTCGTCTCTCCTTCCGCAAAGACCGTCCACGTTTGGCAGGTGACCGACGTCGGTTGGCATCCGGCGGGTGTCAACCTGCGGTCCACTGACGGCGGTAGATTGTCGACTGTTGGCGATTGTCCACCAACGCGCATTCCTATGCGCTGCCAGCAACATGGCAGGCGCTGTTGGGATGGCCACGGGACCGCCTTCAATTCGCCCACACCTGCGCCAAGGGGACTTCTGAACGCGAGACTGCAGCTGATGGGGACCGTTGCACCGCCCATCAGCAGGAGGACCTGATCCATTAACAATGGTCAACAACGGCAACGCAGTACCTGAATGGGCCCCAATGCCCCCGCCCCCTGAGGATGCACGGCATCGTGGGGGGGGG
Source organism: Eutreptiella sp. 'Long Island Sound 2002' (assembly GCA_964036045.1). Lineage (NCBI taxonomy): Eukaryota > Euglenozoa > Euglenophyceae > Eutreptiales > Eutreptiaceae > Eutreptiella > Eutreptiella sp. 'Long Island Sound 2002'. The sequence goes on along the minus strand of OZ038389.1, from coordinate 56,095,063 downwards.
GGGGGTGGCATGACGCCATGGTTGGTTTCTCTGTCTGCAGCTGGCGGCACCAATTGGCCGATCACCACTTGCTGCCCTTCCCTTCCCTTCCCTTGAATGAAGGTCCACCAAGCCGCTGTTTTGATCCGCCGTTTCTGTTTCTCGAACGGTGGCGGGTCGCGTCGACCAAAACATTAAGGATCCATACGGCCTTACACTTCACCTTAAAGAGTGGGGGGAAGGGGGGGTCGCGTTTGGACAGATCCGTGCTCACGCACAACACGCGGTGGAATGCAGTTCCCTGGTTCGAGAACTGCGGTGCCAGAGGGATGCTGCACCTGGACCACGCGACGCAGAGGCCAGAGAGGTTAGACGAAAAACGGGGCTGAGATGGCGGACCGAATAGACAGGGAGAGGGCTGGTTTTTGACTGGCATGTGACCAACAGCCCCCAGCGGTAAAATAGTGATCGATGGTCATCTGCAGGTAGCCATGTCCGCCATATTTTGGGGCCGTGCAGTCCAAAAAGGGAAGGTTTGAAGACGGTTTACACAACCGGTCGTTTGCGGGTGCAATGGTCGGTACAGGCAGCTTCCGGCGGTTGTGAAGCGGTTGTCAAGGCCGTGCACAGTTCATCAGGAAGTGGTTGGCATGTTAGATGGGCCTGCGGGCGAGAAACGGGACCCCCCGCCCCCACCGTTCGTCAGCAAAAAGGGTTTTGACACGAGGACAGCAGGGGGGGGGTGAGCGGAAGCGGACAGCAGATGCAAAGACAGTTTGGGCGGTCTGTTTTCTGCGTTCATTTACAAGCGGCCCCTGCCACAGCAGGTGCCTGTCAGGCAGAGGAGGTGTGGCGGGGCATCACCAACGGGCACCTGTGGGGCATGTGGCCGTGACTGCAATGCAACTGGTGCTGAAACTGCTGGGCCCAAGAGTTGCGCTGCGCGTGTGGGGTCTGTGGACGGGTCACTGGAGAAACGGCGAAGTGACCACTAGCCATGTCGGGCGTGTGGGGGCAGGTCACTACAGGCGGGGCAAAGATGCTGTAATCTTGCAACCAAGGTACCACGATCTTGTGTTTCACCCGTGGGCCAAGGCGCAGTAGGGGGCATCAGGTACAACGAAAACTGTGCGGCAGCCATGCTATGGACTGGCACTGCAGTGGTAAGGACGGCATATTACAGAGCGTGGCTCAGCGCGGTTGATGTTTGGGGACATCCAACGGTGGGGGTTGGCTAGCGTGATAGCCCCCAATTCTGCCCCGTGAGAGCCAGACGACTTCCGGACTCAACTGTGGCCAATGCTACAGTGATCGGCATCGGGAGTCGGGCCTATGTACACAAGAGAGGCTTCACTATGATGTCATTGGGGATATGTTTTGAAGAGTTCCCACCGGAAGGGTTTTTTGTGCTTGAAATTTGAAATGATGACGAACTTCAACAGCGACAATGTTGGAACCAACCCTTAAAATGCAGGGACAACATTGGGTGCATCTTCTGTGACACCAAATCCAAACCACGAAATTCCGACCAAATTCAAATGCTGTCCCCTTCCTGTTTTATTGCGGCCCTTGCATGCCACATTGCAGCCACTTAAGGAGGGTGCCACACCCCAGGCCTGCCAATGGGCGGGAACCACCAATAACCTCGAGCGGGCAGCGCGTTCCAAGATTGCGGAAAGCAGACTTGATTTTCGTTACCAAACGTTGCCCCTCCCTCAACGTAGGTCCCTCCACCAAGCAGACACCGAATGTATGCAGGAAAAATGGTTGCCACCACTCAAATCGCCCTAGAACCGGCAGATAATCAGCACCAGAAAATCAATCGATCAGCAGCAATCGGCGATTTCTTGCAGGTGTCGCCGCTGTGCAACTCCCAATCCTGCCGCTGAAACTTATCTCGAGAAAAACACACAGAACACGTGCGACGAGGGAAGGCAGACTCAACGCGGGTGTCAGCGATCAGCCTGGGTCATGCGGGGCAAACGGGGGCGCGGCGCGAACGAATCTTACGCACAGTCCCGGCAGAACGAGTGCCATACCGCCACAACGGAGGGCCGGTTGCCGCACGATCCGACCCCAACATGGGGCGTGCAGAGTGCGGGGAAGGGGCTCCCCCACGGACACAAAAACACACCCACGGGCGTGCCAAACGATGTCATCCCGACCCCCAATCTGGAGATATGCAGCCTTGGCACTGCAGTGGACTTGACCAGGGCTAAGTGTACCGTGATCGCACTCGACCTGGTCGAGGGCCAATGGAAGTGGAGGGGCCCATAGGGGTCATCCATCCCGGGGGTGATCGCTGAGCTCAGTGCATCTGCGAGGGGCCCAGGGGGGGGGGGGTTCCAACGCGTATTCAAAATCATCACCGCATCGCGCCCAATCAATCTGTGAAAACATGATCTGCTGCCGAGAATTCCTCACCCTTTACAGAAAACAGAGGTTCATGAGGGTGGGGTGGGGGGTGGCAGCATGCCTATCGACGGTGCGACCCCCCATGGCGGCCACTGGTAGACATCAAAACACGGTAGACGGGCCCCGTATGGCTACACACCGAGTCTTCAAGTCCGCCCACCCCACGAAGTCACAGGACTCGGAGAGACGGGGAGATAGCCCACCTGGCGCGCGCCGTGCGCGCAGGCGACAGTCGATATGATACCCACGCGGACCGGACCACGCCGTGCGCACGTCCTGAGCAGATTCGCGGAACGGCGCCGCGGGACGCAGCAATGGCCATCAGAAGGTCCGGGGACAAGTTGTGGGGGTTGCATTGGGCGTGCGCCAGGCCACCACGACGCTCACTGTGGCGGGCAACCCGTGCTCCCCCCCTCCCTGCGGCAAGTCAGGCAAAGGCGGATGGCGCCAAAATACGCGATTTGTCTCCCCAACGGCCTGAGTGGGACACGTGGCGATCCATCGGGATGCGCAAGGGTGAGACAGAAAACCTCTGCACCGGCCCGCGGGGGCCACGATCTCGCAGTGACCCCATCGGGGTTTGCACTCCCGGTAACATCAGGACGGCAGTGCCGGGGACCACAAACTCTCGAGCGGCCCAGACATTCAGGAAGCGGCAGAGGCCTGCAAAGCCGCGAGACTCAGCCAACAAGCGACGGCGGGAAGCTACCGGGGTCCTGTCGCCGAAAACCCCGTCGACAACGCCGGTTCCAGGCTAACCGACAGTAATTCGTGGGTAGGGCAATTCGTAGGGGGAGCAGCCGACGGGTTGCGAAATCAACCGCCGGCAAATCAAACAAACAGCGGCGTGGCTGCCCTGAAGCAAACAAGTGATACCCGGCGGCTGCAGGTTGCAGGACGCCCACCACAGAAAGGGGACTCGCGTAAATGTATAGTCCCTCGCCCGTCCGTGGCCTCGGTGTAGAAAGTCGTCTCTTGATGGAACGTCGGCCATGGGTATGAGGGACAGGGCAGCACAGTGGGGGAGTAGCCGTTGGGTTCGAAGGGCGGTTACAAGCGGTTGGAAAAGTGGTTGGGCCAGTCAGAGCGGCTGTGAATGCGGTTGCAGGGCGGGTTGCAGCTTCGGAGGTGGACAGGACGTTGACCACCTGCGTAGGGGAGGGATCCGGGGGGAAGCCCCGAAGTGTGGCACTCAGCTCCACTCGAGGACTGCAAAGGCGAGCTGCAGCGTGGCCAGCAGCACCAGAATGACGCAGGGGAGCAGTAATCGCGTGTGGCTCGCGTCCTGGAAGACAGGAGATGCGGCGAGGGCAGAGGCGGCGGTCCGAAAAGGCACACAGATTGCAAGACACCAGACCGCGCGGATGCCTATCCACCGCCAGTGGATGCCAGCCAGCCGTCGACCATCCTGTCCACAACTGCCCACCACCTTCGAATGACTGTCGAACACCATCGCATAACTGCCAACCGCCCACCAACCGCCGTCGGCTAGTTGCCAATCCCTTTCAGAAAACAGCGGCCGAAGGGGAGTTTGCTTTGGTTAGGAAGTAAAGGAAGATATTGACGAAAGGCGTATGCTTTGGTTGGGGACGCAGCACCCAAGACATGATCCTCCCGGTAGCCCAAATGTCGGCACAAGAGTCTGTGGCTGCATCCCAGAGGCTTTGCAAAGAAAACTGAGTCCCATGGCAGACAATCGCACTTGGATCCACCTGAACAAATTGCCCAAACCGGTCCCTCTGGGCTATGACTCCACACACCAACACACCCACACATCCAATAAACTGCCCCCCCATCCCCGTCCTCAAGGTATTTGCCCCCGGATCTACTCAAAGGCGGCTGCCGACCCCAACTTCCGTGGGTCGGGATCCACCTCAAGCAGAGAATTGGAGCCCAGCATTACGAGAGTGGGAGGCCCAGACCATTGCTTGGGCCACTTGGGGGTTGACTTCACCGAGGTTGACCCAAACACCCACCCATTCATTAGAAAGCAGTGGAAAGACTGAGATTTACCCAAGGAGTCGGCTGTCTAGCCACCCACCCACGAAATTCGGCCGACCAAGTGTGGCCAGTTTTGACCACTTTTGACCCATGAAAAAAAAAGTCATTTTTTGACCCCAACCACATAAATCTTCGTGTTCAGCACATTGCGCTGATCAATTTGATGTGCCTGATGACATGTTGTGAAAGAAAATTTTTTTCGAGGTTTTGGACCACTTTTGGTCTCCCAGGAAAAAGTTTGGCGGCTTCGTCATTTCGTCATCTCGGGCCCCTTAGAGCCCCACCTCCCCACCCCCCACCCCCATCGGCTTACATCCATCCTTGACCCCACTCCACTGGGATCCGCCCTCAGCAACGGGCTGGGAAGGCACCTGGGTTGCCAACCAATTCCTGCCACAGGTTTCGATGCTCCGGGTCCATTGCATCAACCTGCTGGGCTTCTTCTTGGCCTTCCGAATCAGTTCCTGGATATTTACCGACGTCTTCACCTTGGACTTGCCGTCGGGTGAAGATTGAAGCTTCAGCTCAGACTCTGGGGACTGCAGGAGTGTGAGGCAGCGTTGCAGCGTTGCAGAACGTTGGACCACCCTGTGAACCAGACTTGGCGGGCTCGTGGCACACTCAGGATGTCCCATAGAGGGGGGGTGGGCGAGGGAGGGGGTTCGGGAGTCAAAAATGGGTGTACCAAAAAATGGCATCAGAGGGGGGGTAGGCGAGGGAGGGGGTTCGGGAGTCAAAAATGGGTGTACCAAAAAATGGCATCAGACAAATATGCCTTTGGACAATTCATTTTTCGTTCCGCACCAGGAAGACGTTCTGTGGTGGCGCCCTCCTCCTTTGGTACGCGGCCCTGCAACGGAAGCCCTGGGCAAATTGTGAAGATACCATGTTCGCGGTCCGTCGTGCCTTGTGGACGCTGCGTGCACGGTGTGTATTGTGTGCCATGAGCATTGTGCAACGTCCTCGGCACACAGTGTGTGGTGGTGCAGATTACAAAGCGCAGTGGTGTGCAACAATAATGACTCCGTGGGGCAGCGGTATACATATCTGAAAGAATGGCGGTCAGTGTGCACGGAGCCTCCGGAATGCTGACTTTAGTCAACACCACCATCCACCAGGAGCAGCCGGGGCCTTAAGGGCTGCGGGGGGGGGGTGCCGTAAAAGCTCGGTAAATGTGCCGGCCGGTACCTCTGGGTGTTTGCACTGGTTTCAGTTGTCGGTGGTGTTTGCCCCCGGACGGTGGGAAAACGTACCGAGGGAGGGGGGGGTTAGGACTGTGCGAATTTTGGAATGGCGAAATTTGGTGCGGAGAAAATTTGACACAGATTCTCCAATACCACTGGAAATTTTGGTACAAAAATCCCAGACTGGCACAAGGAGAAGCTTAGACCGCGAATGGTGGTTGTTATTTCCTGTGGGCCTTTGGTTGGTTGCGGTTGTTTCTTGGAGGATTCTGGATGCTTCTTGTTGGGCACAATGGAACTGCACATGCCAAGAGCGCCAAAAGTGACACCTGGAAAAATGGCCTCGGACTTTCAAATACCGGCACAATTTGGCACACTTTTGCTGCGCCATTCCAAACTTCGCCTGTTCCTAATTCCCCCCTCCCCCGGTATGTTTGGCAGGTGAGACTGGGGCACGTGTCCCTCTGCTGACGGGTTGTGCATCTGCCCCTTGGCGTGCAGCGGCGCGCTTCGCCCCAAATCTTTCCCAAGACCGCGAAATTGGAGGGTGCCCGCGACCACCGATGTGGGAAAGGTGACAAAGGGCCATCGGCGAATCCACAGCAGCTGCAGGGGGAGGGGCGGGGGGGGGGGGGGGATGGATCATGAAGGTGGGGCACAAGGCGAGTTGCGCGGGGGTTGAACTCCGCACCTTTTCCACAGGCTTCATGGATGCCGCCCCTGGAGTGGCTTTGCAGGGCTGCGGGGCCTTCTCCAGTGTGGCGTCCGCAGCCGCGGCAGCCTTCTTCTTCTTCTTCCGCGACTTCTTCGAGGAAACCAGCGAGTCCGAGCTCGCAGACACAGGGAGCGATCCCGAGGAAATGAGAGAGTCCATAGACACGGACGCCTCAATGCCCCCGGGCTCGGACTTGCGTTTGCCGCTGGGCTCCTCTGCCGCAGGACCCGTGGTCTTGGACGCCAGCGGCTGCAGCGCCGCACATGGCCCCTGGAGTGGGGCCACCGCAGCAGCCAGCAGCGCGGCAGCGGCACAAGATGCCGCGGTGCGCACCGCGGTCGGTGTCGGAGGCCTGGCCGGAAGGTCCGGTAGGTCGTTGCAGTCGTCATTTGCGCTGATACGCCGGACGGGGGACTGAGAGCGGCTGCGAATGCGGGCTGCGAATTGGCTGCACCCCGGGCCTGACCACACGTGCGGAAGTGTGGGGCTTGGCGCGGGTTCAGGAGCAAGGGAGGAAAGCCATATTCGTGCCTGTGGCTAGCACAACGTGGCACGAAAAGTGCCTCGTACCAGAGATAAAAGAGGGGGCACCCCCAGGGTTCCTTTCAAGGGGGGGAAGGGTGGTGGGCGGGTGGGTCCAGGCCCCACCCCCCAGTGGTGCTGAGTTTTTAGAGGCGTCGAAGGAAAATTTTGGCTTAAACTGACCGGCGCCAAAGGCACCAGAGAAAATATTTGATTGGCCAAAGGCCCGGAGAAAATTTTGGCCCAATCACTTAAAGGGGGGGAGTGGGTGGTGTGGGAACCCCCCCCCCCCCCCAGGTGGTACAGAGTTGTTAAAAAGAGCCCTGCCCCCCTCCTCTTCGGGGTGATGATCAGCTCTGCCAACCGCTCACAACGGCCCTCCAACCGGTTTGTACACGGCAGGCACGTGTCCTGGGCGTGTGCCTGGCGGAGGAAAAGAGGTGGAGGGCCTGTTGGGCTGAGGAGGAGAGGGAACAAGAAAAGACGTTCTCAGGAGGAAAAGGGGGCAACTTGGCACCACACAGAGTCTGCTGCTGAGCCTTCCATTCAGTGGCAGTGCACAGCGCCGGCTACGACAGCATTGAAAACATGTATATCAGCAGTCGCTGGAACCGAAATCTGGTCGAGTTGTGGGTCGAGCACAACGACCCCAACCGCCCCGGCAAAAAGCCGCAGTACTTCAAGTCATACACCAGCCTGTTACCTGTTACTTGGGCTGTGAGGGGGGCAGCGCCAAATGTGGACATGCGAGTCATATGCCATGAGCATTCATTTAATAAATGATGTTGGCATGGGAGGTGGGAGGTGGGTGTCTGTATCCAACAGGCAGGCACCGGGGAAATACGACTCTTTTGCGGATACGACTATTTTGCGCAAGTCAAAAGCAATTAAAAATTAGCAAAAATTTGCATTTTGCCTGAAAAATGTGAAAAAAATATGTTTTTTGGGCGATTTAACTTTTGCGCACGTTGAATTTTATACATTTAAATTTTTGCAATTAATTTGGGCGCCACTTTCGTTTTGCGCGTGTCACTTTTGCTAGTGGATTGTACCTAGTTGCTGTTGTCTCCTGGTGCACTGTGGATGCTGGGATGCTTGGTGGACTCTGGATGGTTGCTTTGGTGTTGTAAGGTGTATATATACAGGTGTGCAGATGAGATGAGATGCATTGTGTTCATGGAGCAACGTGTATGCAGCAAAGGGCACAAACATACAATCATTTAATTTCACTCAAGTTTTGTGCAAAATTGCCTAAATCCACACAGTCAAGCCTTGCTTAACTTCTTTTTTTGCATTCATTTTTCTTTTGTGCATGCCCATTTTGGTCACCTGAATTGATTAATTTGGCAAAATATTCGTATTTGCCCGGTATTGTCAGGTGCTGCATTTTTTTGGGCAAATGCTGACCGCATGTACGCTTCTCAATCCACACCAGGGGCCCCCTGCCGTCCCCCCGGTCTGGTCTGTACTTTGATCATCATTTCTGATAAAGCTTCGGACCTGAGAATGCTTCGTGGCGAGCCCTCGCACACAGATGACTCATACACATCATGAGCCCCTCTACTTCAACCATGCGCATCCCTTTCATCGGACAATCTTCCCATACTCACGCACGAGGGTTGCATGACCTTCGTGCGCCAACACACTGTTGGTTGCTGGTGCATGCGCCAAACCTGTTGGCGCAGGGGGGGAGGGGGTGGAGGTTTGGTGCAGTTGGCGCAGTTGGTGCAAGGCAGGGTTTGGTCGCACGCCAACATTGTGCCAACCTTCCCCCTGTGTGACATTGCGTCTGGTTGTTGTTTCTTTACAGGGCCTGGACAGTCACCCGTTCTTGCCTTCGCATGTTGCGTCGGGTCGCTGCTTTCTGTTGGCCACTGTGGCCGGTGCTCCTGCTGATGCTGTTCCTGCGTTCGCGGAGCCCAGTGGTTGGTGTGTTGGGGCTGTGCTGGATGCGGCAGGATGTGCTGTTTGTGCGTCAGCGGCGCCGAGTAGTTGGCGTCTTGGGGTTGTGCTGGTTGTTTCGGGGGTCGTTTGACTGTTTTTGCTGTCCACACACCTCCGTCCTCAGGCTGTCCGCAATCTGCCTCGCTGTGTTTCCATGTGTGTGAGGCCCAGGTGCCCTGCTCCTCCACACGTTGTCCCAGCCGCCCACCACACACACTCCCCCACTCCGTGGGTCGCGTGTGTGCAGGGCGTGTTCTTTGTTGGTTCCCTTCCCCCTCCCCCGGGTGTGGCCACAGCCGGGGGGACCTAACCTTTGGTGAACGGTGAATGCCACACTTAAGTGTTCGCGGGTGCACTGCAACACTAAAGTGAGGCCCAAATGACACTGGGACCCAAATGAGACCACTCCCCCCCACCTCTGGTGGGTGTTTCGGCAGAATTGTGCGCCTCATTACAAGAGGCTCAAACCACCCTGGGTGCATTCCTCGTGCGTGCCACCCCCCCTTGCACCCCCCCCCCCCTGCACCTCGTGTGTGCCAACCCCCACCTACCGTCCTACGCCTAGTGTGCCAACTCCCCCATGCGCCTCATGCGCGCCAAAGGGTGTGCAGATCCGGCTGCAAATGGTCCCCTTCATTGTTATTTATCACCACAATGGTGCCCAAGGCAAAACCTGGCAGTTGAACGTAGCTGAAGAAGGTAATACTTGAAAAAGTAGGCATACAAAGTCACTTTCAAGGCTGATTTTGGCCATTTTTGACCCCAAAAGGAGGGATCCCTGAGCTGCTACTTGGGTGCTAAAGCTCTAGACGGTGCTCCAGAGTGTTCCTTCATCATGTAGATCGGTTATACAAATGGCCCTTTACAAACAGTTTAAAAATGGCTTTTTTCTTTCTTTTTTTTTCCCTTCAAGTTGTGACAGAATCTGGAACCAAGGTTCGCCACTTGCGGCGATGCACATGACCCGCCTACTACAGGCCCTAAAGGATCCTGCCACTGTGACCCCCCTGAAGGACCCTGTGAAGACCCCTAAATGACCCCCAAAAAGGAACCACCTTAGTCGCCCCCCCGTGAAATATCCCGCAAATTGACCCCCCCCCTCCCTCAAAATGGTTCTCCTGAAGGATCCCTGTAAGAGGGCCTGAAAGCAAAAGGGCCCTATCAACCAGAAACCCTGAACGCCGGCTACATGAACCCATTGAAGAGGGTTGTAAAGCCTTGTTGGTTCCAGTAGCTGAATGAGGACCCTCCTCAACAATCCCCTTGAAGGACCCCATGAACAACCCCCTCAAGAACCCCTATGAAGGGCCGTTTTCAAGCCTGGAGCTGCTGGTGCTACTGGCACCATCTGGCACCAGGGGTGTGTTGGGCACTTGGTAGGGTTAGTGGGTTATTCACGGGTCAAACGGTGGTCCAAAAAGAATTTTTCCAAGGTTTTTTTTCACCAGGCCACTTGGGATGCTCAAACAAGTGTTTTTAGCACATTTTGAGCCCGTGGCAACCCATTTTGCCCCCCTCCCCCAAATCTAGTATTTGAAATTCTTGAAAATGGGCCATTTTGGGACCCAAACAGGGTCCAAGAGAGGTCAAAATTGCATTCTTCCCAAAATGATACCATATCCACCGGAATGCCCAAACAAATATTTCTACCCTGTTTTGAGCCCATGGTGACCTGTTGAGGCCCCAAAGAGCTCTAAGACGGGCCCCGCCAGCACCACAGCCCGTGCACACCTGCCTGGAAATCGGACACTGGGGACAGAAAGGGTGACAACGGCTCCCCTGTGGAGAGAGGCGTTGTCGGGGACCTGGTCTCTTGCGGAGGGGACACGTCGCCAGTGGCACCGAGCGCCTTGTTCACAATGGGATCGATTTCATCTTCCTCTTTGCTTGGGCAGGGACTAGGCCCTGCACAGAGCACATGGTATTGCTCTACAAATCACAACAACAATCAAACAACAAGCACATCAACAATCATCGTTAATCGACTAATGTCCGATTGTCATTGTGATTGCTTTTCGATTGTGATTCGATTGGTTTTTGTTGGTCGGTGGTCGATTGCTAATCAATTGCTGTTCAACCCTTGTTGCCAACACAATCGGACAAAAATCGCAAAACGATCGAACGACCATTGGACGATGATCGAACGAGAATCCTAACAAAGTTCGAACAACGATTGAACAACGACCATTCACACAGCGCACACCACACCACACCACACCACACCACACCACACCACACCACCAGTGGGTGCCACAGTGCATGACGGCTTTGCGTTCATGCCTTGATGAGGTGCTTCTTTGAGAGTAGTGTGCTTTCACCACAAAAAAGAATGAGGGTCAAAGGACACATGGGCAGGGAGATAGCAGCTGTGCAAGGTTCCTTTGGTATGGGATGACTGACAAAATATACCAATGGCGTGCCACATACCCCAACGGAGCAACGATGACAACAATTACACAGCAATCAACAATGAACAACAATGACAACAACATTCGAACAACAGTTGATCACCAATCGCATACCAACCGTAACAACAATCGGATCGCAACCGAACGTTCATCAGAACAACAATCGGACAACAATCAAACAAAAATCGAATAGCAATCCAACAACAGTCGAACGAGAATCAATAGGAACAACAATCGAACAACCACAGGACAACAAACAAACAAAATTCACAAAAGAATCGAACAACAATTGAACACCAATCGCTCAACACCTTCGAAAATCACAACAGCAATCAGAAGAACAGCGGAACAACAATTGGACGACAATTGAACAATCGAACGACAATCACCGATTTTTGTTGTGATTGTTGTTCAATTGTTGTTGCACTTAAGGCGCTGTTCAATTGATGTTGCGATTGTTGGATGAATGTTGTTCAATTGTTGTTCGATTGTTGCTGTGAATGTTGTCGCAATTTTTGAAGGTTGTTCGATTGTTGTTCTATTGTTGTTGTCATTGTTTTGAGTTTTGAATGATTGTTGCTCGCTTGTCTCGCGATTGTTGTCCCAATGCTGTGCGCACAACAATGGCAACGAATCGACTGCTGATTTTCCCGCCTTCGTTGGCCGAGGTCTGTCATGAGCTGCAGATCCTGCTGCTGCGTGTCTTATGTGCATGTGCTCGTTGTTGTTGCATAATGGATGTACGGGCGAGCATACCAGCCTCGTCCGACTTGGATTCCATAGAGATGCCCTCCTCGCAATCGCAGGCCCCCAAGTGGCAACTTCTGTTGTGGGCCATACCCTCGCTGAAAACATTGGCCACCGGCACAAATCTTTGCCGACCTGGGCCCACTTCGACACATTCCGGGTCATCAGAGCATAGTGTCATGGCAATGGCACTGTCTGGTCCAGCACAAACAGGGTCAGGCACCACAACACAAGGCTGCTGCACCTGAGATAGAAAGGATTGGGAAAAAATTGCATGTGGACTGTGCTGCATAGAGGGACCAGGCCCGGCATGTCCACGCCACCTTTGTGCCCTCCTTGCCCTGTTTTGGAGCCTCCTGGTCGGTGTGGAGTGACTGAAGCTTGCTGCACTGGAGTCTGGCTCGGCCCTTCCGATGGGCCCGAAAAACACCTCTGACAATGACATAAAACAGGGGTCGTTGTGCAAACTTCCGCATTGGCCTAGAACCCTCACATTCTCCTTCAGCAGGTGGGTCAGCCAAATAGAATTACCCAGACCGCGCGGCGCCCCAGAATCACGCAGCTAGAAACATGAGCAGGAAAACCTCCAGCTTGCATGCACTCGCAGCATCGATTGTCACAGCAGCAGCCGCTGTCAGCGAAGTTGCGGCTGTCGCCATGGATGCAAGCTCTGCGGTTGCGGAAGCCAAGGCTGTAGTTTGTGGGAAGAGACAGCACTTCGGCTCCCAGGCTTCGCTCTGCAATAGCGAGAAGAAGAGAAAAATGATATGACAGCAAGGAAACCGGGTTCATTGGTGCTTCCAAAAACCCTGATGGAGTCGGGACACAATGGTTCTCTAAGAGAAGGGGGGCGGGGGAATGCAGTACGGTACCAAAATAAAAAACAGCCGCATGCAACAAATTGTGCCACAAATCTGTTCATCAATGGGCCAACTTGCCATAACGCATACCACTTTGACTCTCACCATCTGCTGCACCTTGCAAATTTGGCCTAACCATGCCTCGACTGCACAAAGAATCGGACCAATGAAAAACGTTGCATGCTCAACGAGAAATTGCATTGATTGCACTTGCACAAGGGCAGTATGTGACTGCACACGGGCAGTAGGTGACTTGGCACCCAAGTCAACTACATTTTCATCTTGCTTTGTGGTACTGGGGGCCTTGTTGTTTAGTAACAAGTGTGATGGGTATTCCTCCTTTTTGGGGTCCTGCTATGGCTTAATTTCTCCCCTTCTTCTCCCATTTTCACCCCCTTTTCGCCCGTTTTCATTGGTTTTCACTTCACATTGTCCTTTGGAGGTGGATAGTGGATTACGATGATGGTGAACCGGGGCAACTAGTACATTCACAATGCAACAATTCCCCCACCGCGATTGTGGAGGGATGCAAAACGCACACGCAAACCTCCAACAGCGCATCGTATGGCTCCAACGCTGGGGTGGAATACGGAGAATGACAAAACACCTCACCGGTTGGACTTGAGATGTAGCAATCGGCTGTCGGGAAACGAGATGGCAAATGATGTGAAGCCAAAGACACACGGGGTTGATAAGGAAGCAGACGCAAACAATTAATCCCCCGGACCTTGCCGTAACCCAAAGTAATTTTTGCTAAAGATTGCACTTTTCCGATTTTGAAATGAATTCCATGGAATTACACCCGCTTCAATTGTTGCACACATATGCCGCCGAGGAGAGAGGAGTATCAAAACTGCCCATCAAAAGTGCTACAATTGACTCATTAGAAAGAAATCGACCATGTCTCATATCGCATGGTTTCTATCCGAAAGTAGCAGGGAACTATATCGTCACTACCACACGATCCCGCGCCCTCGGAACGTTTTGCGCCTTGCACGTATGCAACCAATCGCTTGCCGTGTTGACGCGTGTGCTCACTCGTCGGAGCGGTGACATATATTGGCCCTGCGGTTTGTTTCGGCCGCGAAATATTTGTACCTCAATCGGCATGTGTTCCCGAGGCGATATTACTTCGTAAAATGGTATCAATGCAAGCACACCACCAAACCCTCCTTACGACCTTGTGACTAGTCCCTTGGACCAAGGTATGAGAAGAGCCAACAAAATTTTGTTCAGTTTTTGGTGCACCAAAGTGGGGAACGGGCAAGAGGGATTGTGGGACTCGAAGAGCGACGTAAGAGTAGAAAATGTGGCAACAGGCTTTCGACGACTAACTCACCTAATTCACTCGCTTGATGTATTGACTTCATTCGCTCCACGCTATCGATCACTTCACTTGAAAATCGTTGTGCGACAACGCTTTGCTGACGTTCCTGCGGACAAACAAAGTACCTTGGGAGAACCGGGAGGGTGTGTACCGGTTGTGCACAAGGAGAGGCGCTTAGCATCGTTGGTGCACGGGAAAAGGAATGGGGACAAACACCTGGCGTGGAGCACAACACGAATCGCACGCCTTTTCACGAGGTGAACGAAGTTGGTGAAGTAGTTGCAAATCTTGGATCTGTGGCAACAAGGACACAAGCAAAGCCGCGCACAAGCGACAAAGGGATTGCCAACCTCAAACGACCCAAACAAACTGTGACATAGTACCATACGCCAAAACCAGAGGGCACAGAAAAGCAAATACCCTACCTTTGCCGCCCGAGGCCTTCGTCTAAGGTAAGAGAGTCCAAACAAACTCCGTCATCGTTTTTACTACAACCTTCTAAGGGATGCCGTTGTGCAAGCAACAAACAACGACAAATTGCTCCATTACCGAACAAAAATTTTGCTCCGGCAATAAGAGCATGTCGACCCATTTTTGGGTTGAGATGTGATGCCAACTATAAGTTTGTGTTTGGTTTTGTTGAAAATGTTAAAAATTGTGTGGATGGAAGCTTCCCACGACGGGGCATGGCTCGGAACACACATTTGCACGCATGCGACGATGTGAGAAAGGGCCCGTCACGAGATGTGCTTGATCTAAACTCGTTTGGGAGCAAATCAATAGCACCAACTTAGCCCACCCACGCCCACGGATCCGGCCAAACGCACAACACACAGAGACCAATCGTTTGCGCCCATGAATGTTTTCGACACAGATGCGTGACAAAGAGGCTCCCCATGCTCTTCGCTAGACACAAACGCCTTTTCATGCATATACGACACCTTTGTCCGGAGGGCAAGAAGTTCACATTGTTGCTCGCGGATAATGGCATCCTTTTGTGCAATCAAGTGCTGCAAGTCGTCTTTTGCGATCGTTTCGGTACCCGACGTGCCGTGATCGTTCCTACAAGCAAATCGGATGGCGAACCACAGATGAAGCTCCCACTTCACCAGTACCAAGATCCCGCATTGGACATTGGGTACCGCGTCGTGATCATGTGAATTGCCCGGAATCACTGTCGGACGACGAAGACGTTGTCGTTCATCCGCTTCCTTCTCGCGCACCCCCGATTTTGATTGAAAGCAAGACATACCCATTGCACCCGTTACATTCGTCAAGGAGTTCCCAAAGCTGAGCAATGGTGTGCAACATCTTGTCTTTGCCGCCTTTTGAGAGACGAGATGCGTCATGCAACAACTTAAAATGACCGTGTTTCCGAGCGCGCCGAAAATTATGTTGCACTAGCACCGAAAACCGACAAGCTCCAAACCTGCACTACCATGCTTGCGCCCATTCTTTCCATTTAGGTTTGGGTGGCATTGCTGCTCTAGTTTCTTCAACAAATGTCTCGCTGCTTCCAAACTCATGGTTGACTGCAAGAAGCGGGGCTTATCGCTCTTGTCGTCGGTGATACTTGCCATGAAATGGAAAACTATCGGAATAGCCCTCACCACGATAACATGCACCTAATGCACGGAGTTAGCGCAAGCTGGTAAAAATGCATTCAACAGACGTCTTTCAGAAAGATACCAAAAGTAGTCAATCAAAGACCACGTCCGAGCCCAAATTGCAACACTCAGGAAATTTTGTGAATCAACTTTTTTGGTACCCGACAATAAATCCCAAGGAACACGTTTTTACGTTCTGAAGTTCAGAAAGACAACATCTCTGGGTGTGCCCTTGCCTGCGGCAGACAAATGCTGCATTGCAGTTCTTTTGTCGACCACACAAAACTTGCCCGCGCTTAATTGGAAGTAGGGGACGAAGAGTGTCGCGACATGTGCCGCATCCTCCCGCTGGATTCCATAGGCCTACCCACGAAGCGCTTACAGCACCAGCTGGACATTATGTTGATTTCGGTACGGCGGCATAATACTAGATATTTGAGACCACCTTTTCATACTGCGAGCATCGATGCCAATTTTCTAGGTACAAAGTCGTTGAAATCTGGATTTTGAAAATTTTTGATGTTTCAGAAAGGCGGATTTTTTTGTATCCTCTGATTTGGAATGCTTTAGTGTTTGTATAGACACTGTCAGAATCTTGAGTCATGCTCATTTGCAATTTTTGGCAGTCAAATTTTTTGTCGTATTGCTTTTTCGTGCTTCATTGTGCCATCGTACACCTTGATGCCCAGTTTGACTATAAGTGCTTTTGACCAATTTCTGATTCAACTAGAGTATAGGGTTAAAATGTTCCCCCTGTCACTCTTAGCATCTCCTCTTGCATGGTGGCTTCAGGTTCTAAGCTCGGCGATTGAGTGGGTGGACTAAGTCATTGGGGCCAATGGAGGCACAAGTTTGTTCAACATAGTGTATTGTTCACTGTCTTTGTTCTCATAACTTTGTGCAAGCAACGATTTCCTTTTGTAGGATTGGTGGCCCGTAGAGATTCCACAGGACCAATTCATTTAGGCAAAGTCGGTCACAAGTTTGTTTGTGGTTTACCGGTTGCAGATTGTGTGTCCCAAATGCTTGCAAACACAAATGTCAGTGGTGGCTGGTTGCATGCTTCAGTCAGTTTGGTCACCTTGCGGCAAACGGAGGCATTATGAAGATGAATGCCACATAAAACGCCGCGAATGCGAAAAACTTAAGAAAGCGGAAGAGGGGCGGCGTAAGAAAGCCGGTAAGGGTGGAACCCTAACCCTGGAGGTTTTAAGGGTAAGGGTAACCCTGGTGGGGGACGAAGGTCCTCAGCCCCCCCCACTGGTGGAAGAGGAGCACCCAACCCCACACCTAAGGGTGAGCAGTCGGGTGAAAAACGGCCTGTGTCTTCCACCCCCCGCGCTGGTGGCGCCGACAAGAGCAGCGAGAACGCCAAGAAGCGCCGCCTCAACTGGCACTCTAAGTGCCTGCAGGCCGCTGGGGTTGAAGTGAAGTTCCCTGAAGAGGGATAGGGGGGCGGCTCCGAGGATGAGGATTTGGTTTTGTGGATCACCGTGAAAATTGGTGATCAAGTTTACAAGGCGGTCTTGGACACGGGCGCTACACTTTCAATCGTGGCCCGCAGACTGCTGAAGCAAACCAAGATCCGGAAAACCAAAACCGTGGCCATAAGGGTTGGGGATGGTCGGACCATCCATTCCTAGGGAAGGGCCGATGTGACCGTCTGTCCGGGAGATGAGTAGGTGACTCAGCACTGCAAAGTGCTCGGAACCGACGCCTTTGACATCATCATAGGCACAGATTTCCTGCGCTGTAACCCTCAGGTGAAACTGTTGTCTTTGCAACATCCCTATGCCCTTCACTGCGACTTTGGCAGTGGCCTTTTCTTTGTCCCTCTGGAGCTGTTAGGACGAAAAGAATCCGGTCTACGCTACGTGAACCGGTCTTATCGAACTGAAAACTATCAGTTGGTGCGGCCCGTCTTGGAAAATGAACCGGCCGCCCTGCAGGTAGATCTGAATGAAGTTCGGGTGGAATTGTTCGCGAGTAAGGAGCAGCATATGATGCAGCTTTATTGTTCGCGATATCTCAATAACGCCTATCGCTTCTATTAGAGATCGATGGGGTTGTGCTATGCTAACCTCCCCATTCTCTCAACTCGCTAAGGTGCTGACCAAAATCACCTTTGAAGGAGCGAGAGTGATCCTGTGTACCCCCGACTAGGGTACCACAGGGGAACACGCCTATTGGGGGCGTCTGTTGGACCGTATGACGGTGGGAAGAACTGAACTCCTCAACGGTCCAATCTACATCCCTGAGAACTCTCAGGAGACCATGCCCGTCCCCGAATGGGGCAGTTTCTTGTCCATTGTAGATGGCTCTCTAAACCCCGTACCAGTGGGTGACCTTGACCGGGTGGTACTTAAGGAGTTGATGGCCGAAAACAGAGGCCTTACCCTCCTGGATCTTAAGAAAAGATCCGAGTACTCTTCGGTCCATTACCAGTGGTGAGTGCTCCGATGAGCAGAAGACCACAGCAGTCTGCACTCCCTGATGCTGCCGACCGCCTGAGCGAGATCGCCAATCCTATACCCCCGGTTCACCCGGAGGTGCTTACACTGAAGCAGAGCGCTTTCCTAGCGCAGCTGCTTATGGATGAGGTGGATCTCGGTGAGTCCACTCATAGCGGGTCTCATGACCACGCCGTTTTCTCCATGCAGGCCACATATGGCCCTACAGGTCACGTACCTGGCGCTAAACCCTCACCCAAGAACATGCCCGTTTCTTGGTACGATGTACAGGATCTCCAGCAGGTTCTATGGGCTAAGGCTAATGGTATCGAGCAACGGACCCGCCTGGACCTCCTCAAGAGGACCTGGAAAACGTCTATATGGTCCGAGGAGGATGATGAAAAGATGACTCTTCCCGATCCTGAGGTACCTCTGGTATTCTCCCCCCACTATGCCCAGCAAGGTCGCCAGGACGGGGAGGATGAACTACCCCCTGAAACAATGGGGCGTATGAAGAAACAGGAAAAGGGGAAGAGCAACCTCCATGTTGAGGAGGATTTCGCTGAGAAACTGGAGAGCATGAACCTTGACCCCTGTCTCAGTAAGCTCATCCATAAATACCAGAAGGTGTTTGGACCGTTGCCCCCACCCCTGTCTTGCAAAAAGCTGGTCCAGATGGACCTCAAACTCAAACCCCAATTTGAAGGGTCTGTGGTTAGACGGCGTCCATACCCCGCCACACAAGACCAAATCGACGAGATCGAACGCCAGATCCAAGAATGCATAGATGTGTAATAGGTCTGAGTGCCGAAGTGCGCGCGCTGAATTCGCGCAAATAAAATGCCAGATCAGCGCCGCACGCACACCGCATTGTGAAATATTTTGTTGATGAAAACTATTGTTTCAGAACTTACTTGAGCATCTACTTTCTTACCCTGATCTATTGCATCTCCGCCACCTCAGCACCCGTATCTTCCATAGCACAGCACTGCAATGAAATCCGGAAACTCGTTGTAAGTCGTTGTTCAGCTCTGATCACATGTTAAAACAGGCATCCTGTGACATGATACACACAAATGGCACATGGATGCCTATTAATGAAATAATGACAAATTATTGATAATTAACTATTAAAAACAATAGTTTTCAGCAACAAAATATCTCACAATGCGCCGTGCGCGCGGCGCTGATCTGGCATTTTATTTGCGCGAATTCAGCGCGCGCATTTTAGCACTCAGACCTATTACACTCCCCTCACAAGCTCAAGCATGGTTTTTCTGGTCTGAGTTACCTTGCTTGGGCTGGAAAGAAAATGACAGGTCTTAGTGCCTAACCATAAAAAATAGACACTCAGAAAGAAAAAAGGGTTGGGGAAAAGCCTGAAGTGGTTGAGGCTCACAAAAACCCCATTCCTGGTGAAATGATTCAGGGGGTGGTGTAAACACTCCCCTCACAAAAAATGCTCCTAGGGGCAATCTCAAAACCGCAAAGCAATTTCGGAAACTTTCTCCTATTTAAAAACCACAAGTTTGAAAAACCCTGCAAAAGTTTCCCAACCTAAGGGGAAAACCCTGCAAATTTCTCAAAACCCTGCAGCTTCAGACAACCTGCGTGACACTGCCAAAAATGAGCCATAAGTGTGTTGGTGTTTTACTTTCCTTGCTGGGAATTCAGCGCGCGCATTTTAGCACTCAGACCTATTACACTCCCCTCACAAGCTCAAGCATGGTTTCTCTGGTCTGAGTTACCTTGCTTGGGCTGGAAAGAAAATGACAGGTCTTAGTGCCTAACCATAAAAAATAGACACTCAGAAAGAAAAAAGGGTTGGGGAAAAGCCTGAAGTGGTTGAGGCTCACAAAAACCCCATTCCTGGTGAAATGATTCAGGGGGTGGTGTAAACACTCCGCTCACAAAAAATGCTCCTAGGGGCAATCTCAAAACCGCAAAGCAATTTCGGAAACTTTCTCCTATTTAAAAACCACAAGTTTGAAAAACCCTGCAAAAGTTTCCCAACCTAAGGGGAAAACCCTGCAAATTTCTCAAAACCCTGCAGCTTCAGACAACCTGCGTGACACTGCCAAAAATGAGCCATAAGTGTGTTGGTGTTTTACTTTCCTTGCTGGTTTTGGCTCAACACCAAAATAACAAAAGAAGTTCAACACTGGGCCCTGGCATGCTTCGCAATAAAAAGACATGCATATCTGAGTATGTTTGCGCATAAAGAATGTGCAGCCTCCACCGTGTCAGCAGGACAGGGCACACCATGCCCACAAAGGCAGTGGCTGCCCACAGCAGCACCGTCCTCATAGTGGTCACTGCAAAAGTGTACAAAAAGACAGCGACCAGCCAAAACAAACGTCTACTGCACAATGCATATGTATAGGCAGTGCCTTTAGAAGCACTGTTGAGGCGCAAAAACACCTCTGCGCAAAGTCGAAATTTCACATCCAGTAGATTTCAAGCATAATCTGCCACCACCGCGCCTACAAAGGCAGGTCACAGAAGCGCAAAACAAAAATCAGCACCCTTGGTACTCGTACAGCTCAATGAAAGTGCAAAACTCAGTGAACAAAGGTGGGGCTGAGACCCACGTGGGGTGTCGCAACTGGGGGGGAGGCGAGCGCCGTGAGTGTGGACAAAATGCAAAGACAAACAGACAAAGGTCATTGGTGAGGCTTGGAAGTATCTCTTCAATGTCCCTTCACGAGAGGACTTCGCGGCTCTTAACCACAGGCTACCCAGGCCGCTCTCGCCAGCGCCCACTCGAACGCGCTTCTGTCAACCAGGGCCATCACTGCTAACCGGCACACATCTCACTGCAGCAGCGCACTCCACGTGCAGGTCGTCGAACACACGTCCCTGGCTGCACTCGCTCCTCAAGACGCAGTCGTTCCGCGCCAACACACGCCAGCTTTCACGAAGCCCATCAGTCAGCAGTCGCATCTCAGTAGCAGGCTCCTCAGTTGTAGGCATCAACATCAAAGGCACTTGTCGGGCTTCTGACACATGCTCAAGGCGCTCACGTGGGGAGGCAGACTTTTAACAAATCTTTTAGGCAATGACAGACAAAGGGCAGTTCAATAAACCTTGCACTCACTTGCGTGATACAACCGGAGCTGACTTTGCCCGAAGTTTCTGTTGTGGCGCCGTCCGCGGTGAGTCTTCTTGCGACCAGTTTGCAGAAGCGGAGGTTGACCTTTGCGAACTTGTTCACGCAATTCCGTTAACTTGTCCTGAGCCTCATTACGCTCGTGGCGCAGCCGCGCAACAGTCTCTTCCAAGTCACGGACAGTCGCACTCTGCCGCGCGTTTGCATCTTTGAAGTGGTCAACATTAGAGTGGGCAATGTCTCTTTCATGTTGGTATCTGGTGCAGCGCTCACGCAGTGACTCCTCACCAGCCACACTGCTCGCCATAGCAGCGCCGTAGAGTCGTTGCTGCCGGTGACTGAAGCACTGAAGCACTGAGGCACTAAAGCACACAGACCCAGCAGACAACAAAAGGCACTCGGATGACCTGTTTTGTAATCAGAACTTACTTGAGCATCTACTTTCTTACCCTGATCTATTGGATCTCCGCCACTTCAGCACCCGTATCTTCCATAGCACAGCACTGCAATGAAATCCGGAAACTCGTTGTAAGTCGTTGTTCAGCTCTGATCACATGTTAAAACAGGCATCCTGTGACATGATACACACAAATGGCACATGGATGCCTGTTAATGAAATAATGATAAATTATTGATAATTAACTATGAAAAACAATAGTTTTCATCAACAAAATATTTCACAATGCGCTGTGTGCGCGGCGCTGATCTGGCATTTTATTTGCGCGAATTCAGCGCGCGCACTTCAGCACTCAGAATTATTACAACATGCTGGCCTCGTCGAGGAGTATAAACACGGGGACTACCCCCGCCATTGTAGCCCTTGTTTTCTGGTGGCTAAACCTGGCTCCACTGCCATGCGCTTGGTCGTTGACTACGGAGAGGTCAACAAAAAGACCCAGAACCACTCATGGAGTATCTCCAACATGGAGACCTCCCCAAGGAGTATCGCCAAATGCCGATTCAAAACTAAGATGGACAAGCGTAGGGGCTTCTGGCAGGTAGACCTAGCCCGAGCAGCCCAGGAACTGCTCGCCTTTATAGCCCCTAAGGGCCGTGTCTTCCCCTTGAAGGTCATGCCCTTCGGTGTCGCAAATGGCCGTGCACTGAAACCAGACCGAGTGGTCAGGAGCAGAGGTCGCAGTGGCATGGGCAGCAACATTGCTTGGCACAGAAGACATAACGATAGTGTTGACTGAATAGTATCCTGCAAACAGATATGATACACATAGCCAATGAAATACCTGATATGCACATATGAGAAATCCACCCTATCATCCACTAATTGATATAACAACCAAACATCCAAAATTGCCTTATCTATCCCACATCCTATGTTCCTAACAAGGAAATGGAATATGATATACCCTATCCCATATATATCCCATATATAGGGCCATATAATGTTCCCTTAGGGGTAATATGCCAGGGTAGGGTTGTGACCTGCTTCACCCCCCCCACTTAAAACGACTGCCACGGGCAGAAAGTATGTGTGCGAGAGGAACGTAGCAGTCACAAACAGCAGCAAACGGCAGGTTAACAGGATTCCCTCCCATAGGGAATCGAACCAACGCAGGCAATCTCGGAGCCGGCCGCACGGCTGCTGAAGTAGCTCCAATCAGTGGGAATCGAACCACCGCCGAATTCCGGAAATTAACCAACGGGATCCCGCAGATCCTGCAACAAGTAGTAAGCAAAATCGCGAGCTGTTGCGCGCAGAGTCTGGTCCCCGCGTGTCGCATAAGGCATTGTGGGGTCCAGCAGGTAAAATTGGTATTTTTCTTCAGAATTAAAACTAAAGGCAAAGTGTCGCGCAGCGAGCACAGACGGACCATGCGCTGAAGCACCGGGGACACACACCTCTGGGCGCGGCCCACACCAAAGCCTATGTCCACGCCCGGGACCTCACCGCGACGGCCACCAACAGCCGGGCGCTGCGGGCCCGAGACGGCCACACGCCGGTGCAGCGCAGGCTCCGCGTCCGTAAGGAGCGGCTCTCCGGCGTCGCCGTCATTCCACAACCGTGCCTCCTATGCGGCGGCCCGGAGGAGACCCCGGTGCACATGCACGTGGGGTGCGCCCACTCACGGCTCCTCTGGCCCCACTACCGCCAGGCGGTACATGAGGCGGCCCGCCACCTCCCACCCGGGGACAAAGCCCTGTGGGTGGCCTCGTGGCGCTCCGCAGGCGCCACATGGACGGAAGTCCTCTGCTCCGGACTGGTGCCCGAGGACGCGGAGGCGCAGCTCCGCGCCATAGCCCGCTACGACCCGCTGGGAGGGACCTCTGTGGACGATTTCCTCCACCACATGCTCCGGCTGGGGGACTTTGCATGGGAGCTTCGCAACCACCGGCTGGAGCAACTCCTCTGCGAGCCCCTAAGCGCGGCGGCCCGGGCGCACCGATGGCTCACCGCGGCGGAGGGCGACCACCCCCCCCCCCTCCCCCGCGCCCTGAGAAGGAATTCGTAGCCTCCCTCCGTGTCGTGAATGGCACTCTGGAGTGCCCACCACAAGAGGGCCCCCACCCGTACCAGGACCTGCCGGGGGGGTTCTCGAAGCACCTACAAGACACCCTCTTCCCACCGTGGATCATCGGGCGCGGCGCCATGACCGCGTGGGAGGCACGCATAGTGGGTGAGGAATGGGCACGCAAGTGGAGCCGGTGGTGCGCCGCCACGCGCGCCCCGGAGACCCCTGCGCAACGATACGCCGCCATCCCGCTCGAGGGATGGGGGCTGGACACCCGGCCGAGACCCACCGTGATCCGCTGGGCGGGACCTGACCACCTGTGGGGCGCGGCGACGGGGGAATGGCTGCAAGCGGCCCCGGGGCCGCAAACAGGATGGACTGGGGACATGTCCTTACTCGTCAGGACACCCGTCCCCACCCGCATCGTCCTTCACGCCACCAACGTACTCCGGGCTACGGAGATACGCAAATGAAGACACGCCGCGGCCACCGTCCGGTGGCACCCCCCAGAAGACGGGGCCTCCCAGCTCGCCGGGCGCACTTCAAAGCTGGGGGGCCGGTATACGACGACGCCCTGTCCCGGCTGGGCGACACCCAGGGGCCCTTGCTCCTCATGCTCCCCACCGACATTGCAGCCGCGCTGCGCCAGGAGCTGGACGGCTGCGAAGGCCTGCGAGTGGGATGGGAGGCAGTCGCGGACGGCACCCTACTGGCCCTCTTCCACCGGGACGCCGCGAACGGGTGCCAATGGGATGCGCTGACGCCCCACCTCACCGGGCGCCACGTGTACATGGCAACCCCCCCCCAGGGGCACCCCCGCCCGGCGTGGGACGACCTCATCGCCGCCTTCCACGACCACCGGATTCTCCCCGACGACACGTGGCGGGAGGTCCAGCGGAAGACGCTCGGCAGGGACTACCGGCGCCGCGTCCGCGCCCGCCTGCTGGAGATCCGGGACCCCCTCCGACAGAGGTGGGACGGCCTCTGGCTCCGCCATCTCGACCCTTGGTCGCCGCCCTCCCACCTCCCACACACCTGCCGGCTCTGCGGGGAATGTGACACGGTGTCCTCCGCAGCTTTGACAGGCGCCAACAGGTGCGCGCGGTGCGCCCAGGTGGCCGCGTGCCCCACGGCCGAACCTCCCGCAGGCCTACGCAGGCGCACGGAGGAGGAGGCCTTGCACCGGCGCATCCAGGGGGCACACGCCCCCTCACACGAACGCGCGGGCCCCGCGGGCGCTGCCCTTCTGTGGATCCACGTGCACCTGCGGGACCCCACATCCGTTGCGCACCTGTCGCACGTGTTCGCGCCCTGACCCCCACCCGCCGCCGCCCTTTGCAGAGCCCGCAGTACCATGCCACGCCGACGGGGGGATGGGCCGCGACACGCTGGGGCCCGCCGCAAAGCGCAGGAGGCGACCGTGCGGGGCCTGGTGGCGGACGCGGTGGCGGAGGCGCACGAGGAGCACACTGCCGCACGGCGTGACCTGACGGGCAGTGCGAGGGCTTTCCTCAACGAGACCGCCCTCCCGGCCGTCCGCGCCCTGAACGGAGCAGGGGCCCCTACGCTGCTCCCGGCGATGCACCGGATCTTGAACGCCGTCCAGCCGGGGCTCATCAGCCCGGAGGCGGCCCTCTACGGGCACTGGATAGAGTGGCACGAGTCCAACCGGTCGGACCGGCCCCTGTCCATGGGGGATACCCTGCGGCTGACGGGAGCGGGGTCCGCCATGTCCCTCCGCAGCAGCGCCCCAGCCCTGCTGCACGCCCTCAGGACGCGCTACCCCGGGGACGCGGCCCCGTACCTGAACCAGGCGCGGGCCACATACCCGGGGGGAGTGTCCGAGCTGGATGCGGCGCTTCACCTTCTACACCCACCGGACGAGGACCTGGAGGTGGGCAAAGTCACGGTGTTCGTGGAAGGCGCGGACGAGGCGCCCGCCCGCCCCCGGCCGACCAACCCGGTGTACGACGGCACCAGGCCGACCCCCCCGTACGCCATCGTAAGCGACGCGTTCCCCAGGGAGCCCACCTGGTGCCCCGCCCTCCCGCCGGCGGCGCACGCGCCCCGCGGCTGGGCCAACCCAGACCTGTCCCACCACCTCTCCAGAACCAGGGGTGCCCACCACAGGGGGCAGGTCCTCTGGCAGGGGTGCCCTGGCACCCCCCTGCTCCTCCTCGTCGTCGCGACCCGCGGGGACCCGGAACGGGTCCTGGGGATCACCCCCACCCACCTCTATGGGGCAGCACCCGTACCCCGCCCCCCCCTCCCGGCGCCCGCGGCGCGGGACGGGGTACACACTTTCCTGCGAACAGAGGGGGTCACCGCCGTTACGGGGGTCCACCTGGTGCGGCTCCCCCCGGCACCACCCGACGACCCCCGGGGGCTCAGGGCCCTGGGCCCCGCCCCAGACTGGGAGCTGTGGCGCGACGCGTGGGCCGCGTGGCTCCCCCGCCTCCTCTCCCAATGCCGATGGATGGCCACCGCCCCCCGCCCGTGCGGGGCTGACGCCACAGCCGGCCCCCCACCCCCTCCCCCCCTCCCCCCCGCAGAGCACCGCACGGCACTGCCCACGGCACGAAACAGATGCACCGTGAGGTAGTGGGAAGGGCGCACCTGCCACCACGCATGCCTACCAGGATAACAGTCATGTCGGACTGCGATGGCTCCCCCCAGCGGGACGACCGCCACCACCGCCGGTCCCGCTCCCGCTCCCCCGTCTCCCCGGAGTGGACGGGGGAGACCCCCGCGGAGCGCGAGGAGCGGAGGCTGGCGGAGGCGGTGGTGCTGGTCGGGCCGCCGCAGGCCCAGGAGCCTGAGCCAGCCGAGGTGACCGCCCCCGCCGCCCAAGCAGCAAGCCCTGCCGCCCCGCCCCGGGAGGGGGCCCCAGACGCGCGGGAAGCGGAGACTGCAGCCCCAGCGAGCCACGCCGTGGCCCCAACCGCGGCCCCCGGCACGCCGCCGACACTGGGGGTAGCCCCGGCGCAGGAACCGGGCGCATCGCCGAGGGCTGCCGCAGCCGCAGAGGGGAGTGGGGAGGGCGCGCGAGGGGTTGCGACCGCGGCCCCGGCAAGCCGCGCCACCGCCTTGGCCGGCCATGCCGCGGCCCCCAACACGCCGCGAAAGCGGGGGAAGGACCCCACACGGGCCACGGGCGCCTCGCCGGCGGCCGCCGCAGCAGCAGCAGTGGGCAGGGAGAGCGCGAAGTACCGCGCCCACGCCAACCCCACCCACACCCACACCAGTCCCCCCAAGCCGTTCCTCCCGAAGCCCTTCCCCCCGGGGCGGGCGCGGCACGTCCGCCCCCCGGCGCCCAAGCGCTCGCCGCCGGGCGTCACGCTGCCGCAGCTGCAAAGACAGCGGGACGCCCGGCGCGTGATCCAGGAAGGAGGGGACGGCGCGCAGGCAGGCCTGCGTGCCAGCCACGGGGGCGTGGAGCGGGGGACAGGAGGCGACAGGGGAAGTGCCCAGGAGCGCGCGCAAGGAGCGGGCCAGGGCACGCGCGGCAGGAAGCAAGGGCGCAGCAGCAGAGGGGGACAGAGCGCAGGCAGCGGACGGCGCGACTCAGGGCAGGGGGCCGGGAAGGGGCCAGGGCATGGGGAGGGCGCGCAGGGGCGCGGGCAGGGCGCACAGGTGCAGGGAGCGGGGTGAGGGACGGTTGGGGAGCGGGCAGGCCAGGGCGTGGGGGACAGGGGGCGGGACCCACGGCACGGGCAGGGGGCCGGAAGGGGGCCCAAGGGCAAGGGCAAGGGCGCCACGGGCCCCAAGGGACAGACGGGACGGGGCATGGGGGCCCGGGGGGGAGGGCGGGCCGAAGGGAGGGGGGCGGGGGGCGGGGCGCCCCCGCAGCCGGACGTGCAGCCGGTGACGTGCATCCCCCCCGGCATCCAACAGATGCCGGCGCACCACACCCACCACCACCACCACCACGACCACCACCTCTACAACATCGACCCCGGCGCCGGCGAGCTCATCCCCCCCCAACCCCCACGACCCCAGCACCAGCCAGCCCCCCCCGCGCCGAGAGCGGAGCCGGCGCGGATGGCCTCGGCGGGGGGGGGGCGGGGCGCGGCATCGGCGCCACAGGCACAGGGGCAGCGGGGGGAGCCGGCGCGAGGGGCAGAGGGGGCCCGGCCCTGGGACCGGGACTGGGGCACGGTCCCGGACCCTCTGGGGGATGAGGCCCTCCCCCTGGTGGGGGAAGTGTACGGGTGGTTGTGCTGGGCCAACCAGGGGACCACCAGGGGGTTGAGGAACCGGCCCTTCGATGCCGTGCTCCTCCGGAGAGACGGAGGAAACCGAGAGGTACCCCCGGGGGGGTGGGCAGCCCCAGAGGACCACGAGAGGGTCCTCAGGTCAGTGATCCGGGCGGCGTGGCCCGACAGGGGGCCGACGTGGCCGGCCTTCCTGGAAGGGGGAGCGGTACTCCGCATCACAGATGCGGACGCCAACAACTGGCTCCCCCGGGCCTTGCGCAGCGCCCTCGCGCACTGGCGCTACCGCCGGCGCAACCCGCCGCCGCCACAGCCCCAGCCCCCACACAAGCGGCGGCGCAGGTGACGGCCCAGACGGCGGACACGAGAAAGTGGGGGGGGGAGCTGGGCCCCCCGACCCACGCCCCCCCCACCGGTACGGCGTGACGAAGGAGCGCACGCCACCTCTCGCGGGAGGGAGGGCGGAGACAACGAGCGCGGGGGGGAACCTACTGCCCCGCAGCCCGCTAACCGCTGACCGCTAACCCTCACGGCCGCCCCCGGCCGACCAGCGCCGCGCGACGACGGCAGGGGGGGACGAGGGGCCCCAGCGAGGGCCTGCACGAGGGTCCGGCTCTAGGTAGAGGGGGGTGGGGGAAGGGTGCGACCCCCCAGCCGATGGCTGGCCCCCGGGGCCGGAACCGCCATGCCGCCCCCCACTCGGCCGTCAGGGGGCGGCGCCAGGGGACCAGAGGCCCCCCCCCAAACCCCCCCCCCCCTCTCAGGCCCAAGAGCAGACGGAGGCAGACCGAAGAAACGGCGGCCCCGCACCCCCCCCGAAGAGGCCGCTGCACCCGGGGTGCGGGGGCACCACGGCCGAGGCAGGCGCCCGCACGCCCTGCCCGCTGCCGGCCGACGGCGGACCAGCGGCGCCCAGGACAGCGCAAACGGAGCGGCCCTTTCAGCGGCCGGCCCGGGGAAGACGGGGGCGCGAACCAGGGCGGGGGGGTTCCCCCCCCCCTCCCCCCCCCCCCCCCCGCCGCACTGAACCGTTGGCGGCCGACCGGACCGCGCCCGACGCCCGCGGCCGCCCGGCAACCCCCACGGCACGAGTATACCCTGGGGGGGCACGCCGGAGACAACGGATGGCAGGCCGACGCCCGACGGGGCGGAGGCGCGGGGGGGCGGCCCCCCCCCCGCTCCCCCCCCCAAGCTTGGAAGCCACAGGAGCGACCCTCCGCCCCTCCGGAGCGGAGGGGGTGCCCCCCCTCCCCGAGAAGGGACCGCGACGCGGGGGGGGGGGGATGCGGCTGGACCTGCACACCGCGCGCCCCAGCGCCCCCAGCCGCCTGCTCCCGCGGGGGTCGCAGCCGACAGGCAAGCCCACACCAGCGCGCCGGAGCAACGCGCGGACCAAGCTTGGGGGCGGCGCACGGCGGCGCACCAGAACAGTATGGAGGCCGCGCCCCCCATGACCCTCCCATGACCACAGCCCACTCAGGGAGGGCAGAGGGGGGGTTCAGGTCTGCAGGGGCCCCCGGGGGAGCGGTCCACGGGCCGCCCCTCATCTCCCCCCACCCCGGGGCGGCTCCGCGACCCCGATCGCACGTGCACGCCGGAGGAGAGTGCGCCGACGGCACGAGGGGGGCCAGGATGGGGTACCGCGGGCCGCCACCCAGAGGGGGAACAGAGAGGCCGCGGCGCGACCCCCCCCCCCCCCACCCCCCCCAACAGCCCGCAAGCCGCGGGGGCCCCGGCCCCCACCCCCCGAGGCAGGGGGGATGGTCCCCCGCCCCTTGCCCCAGAGAGGAGCCGGAGCGCGGCCCGCCCCCCCGCTCCCACAGGAACCGCGGAGAACAAGCGAGCCCGCGCCAACGCGCCAGGACGCCGCACAGATCGCGCCCAGTGAAGGCGGGCGAGCACGAACCGGAGTGGTATGGGGGGCCACGCCCCCCATTGACAGAACGACGCCAGTGACAGCCGCTTTGTTACCTGCCCAGGGAAGGCAGAGGGACGGAACGAGGCAGAGCGACCCCCTGCCCTACAGGCCCCCCCCGGCCGCGCAAACGGGGGGCACGGCGCACGCCCCCCCCCCCCCCAGCCCGCCCCCCGGCACACGAACGCCACGGACCCGCCCCGCGGCACGCAGCCCCCACAGGGCGTGCAGGCCAAGGGGACAGAGTAGGGCCCCCACACCGGCACGCCCGCGCCCACAGCACGTGGATAGCGGACCCCAACAGCCCGCCCAGTGGGCGGGCAGTCGGGGGAGGGGGATCGCCTGACCCCAGACGCCCCTCGCAACAGTGGAAGGCACCCCCCCCGGGGACGCCCTTCCGCCGCCCCCACAACCCCAAGCCAAGTAGGGGGGAACCGGGACCGGACCGAACCCCCCGGAGCACGCCAGACGGAGCAAGGGACCGGGGCAGGACACGCGGAGGGGCACGGACCACGTGGAACGGCCCTACCAGCCCCCAGTGCCGGGACCGCGCGAGGTGCGCACGCCACACCACCCAGGGGGGGGGGGGGGCAGACGCCGCGGGAGCGCGAGCGCACACACACGCAAAGGGCACGCGGGGACTACCAGAAGGGCAACCGGACCGAGCACGCGGAACGCACAGACCGCGTGGAATGGCGTACCAGGGAGCGTGGGTAAGGAACACCCGGACGGGACGGCCCGCCACACGCAGCGCGGGACACGCGGGGCGGGAAGGGGGAAACGGGAGAGACACGACACCAGGTACCGGGCCGAACCCCCCGAACCGGCCGCGAGCGCCGCGCACACACGGACGGGGCACTGCACCCGCCAAGGCAGTAGTGGCGCACTGCGCCACGCCCCAACCCCTAGGCTAGGCAGCCTCCGCGCCAGCCCAAGGGGGTCCCACTGGCGACAAGCCAGTAGCACGGGCCCGGCGGCGCCGGCGCCCCGGGCGACCACGCATTAGGGGGGCGACGCAGTGGGTAAGCGCCCGCAGCCACGGCTGCGAATTGATGCACTGACCGGGGAGTGGCGAAACGGGGAAGCCGGAGAAGGACGGGGCTCCGAGCCCTGTGAACCCGGGGGACTCCGCCACCAGGCAGGGGGTGCGTCTTGGAGGGCCCCCCACTAGGACCCGGTGGGGAGGATATCACCTGCCCCAACCAGGTGGCCCCCCGGGGCCGAAAGGCGTCTAGTACCCGCAAAATCAAACCTCAAACCTCAAACCTATGTTCCTAACAAGGAAATTGAATATGATATACCCTATCCCATATATATCCCATTTATAGGGCCATACAATGTTCCCTTAGGGGTAATATGCCAGGGTAGGGTTGTGACCTGCTTCACCCCCCCCACTTAAAACGACTGCCACCGGCAGAAGGTATGTGTGCAAGAGGAACGTAGCAGTCACAAACAGCAGCAAACGGCAGGTTAACAGGATTCCCTCCCATAGGGAATCGAACCAACGCAGGCAATCTCGGAGCCGGCCGCACGGTCGCTGAAGTAGCTCCAATCGGTGGGAATCGAACCAGCGCCGAATTCCGGAAATTAACCAACGGGATCCCGCAGATCCCGCAACAAGTAGTAAGCAAAATCGCGAGCTGTTGCGCGCAGAGTCTGGTCCCCGCGTGTCGCATAAGGCATTGTGGGGTCCAGCAGGTAAAATTGGTATTTTTATTCAGAATTAAAACTAAAGGCAAAGTGAAATCACACTTTTAAACAAAACTGAAGGTAATGGTACCTGCCAAACGGCGCGACGTTCCAGCACTCCAATCTCCTCCTCCTCATCGTCGTTCCGCTGTTCCACCGCCAGGGGGAACCACCGGTCACACTCATCCTCCTCAATTTGCGCGGGGGATTCCTCGATGATCGTAGGATTTAGCCTGGATCCGCTTGGGGGATTGGGATACGCCCCCAAGGCAGGAGATTCCTCCACCAGGGAGGGAAACCGCCGCAATCCACTCATTGGAGTGGGCGACGATTCCACCATAGTGGGGTTCTGCCTAGTCCCCGACAAGGCTTGTTGGATCAGGGTCACGGCCTCTCGAGCCGCACCCAGATGGCTATGGGGATCAGGCGTGAGCGCGATGACTCGACGGTTTTCAGCGGGGAGTTAGTCAACAATAGGGCTGATGGGCCCTGCCGCAAACAGGTTTTTTCTGACCCGAGGATCTGGCAACCCCCCTAGCGACGGAGGAGTGCCAGAGTCTACCACGATGGGCCCCATTGGCGAAGCCATCGTATCCCAGTCGGCAGTGCGTGAAGGTGCAGCGTTCGTACGCTCGATCACCCCAGTAGATGAGTCAATTATTGCCCGATTCTCGGCGCTAATAACAGTTCCCGAGCCCGTAATAGGCAATTGTGGTCCTCTTATCGCTCTCTGAGGGTGGCCGTCTATTTCCCCCCCAACCATCCCAGGTACATCGGCTGGATCTCGAGGATGGGGGGCCCCGAAGGGAACACTCGGGGATTTCGGAAACATAGGAGTTGTAGCCACTTGGGGCCGGCTTGGCCCGTTTTTGCGGCCCCTGCCCGGTCGATGGGGTCAGGGCCGAGGAGGTCCTGAGAGTGGGCACCTGGACACCCTCAGCTATCCCTCCCGGGGAAGAGATTTTAATTTGAATTTGGTCCACGATGTCTTGGACCGATCGCTTTCCGCGATGCCAAACGCCCGACCGAGACGAAAAAATTTTGCCTCTGCTACCATGAAACCAGACCGAGTGGTCAGGAGCAGAGGTCGCAGTGGCATGGGCAGCAACATTGCTTGGCACAGAAGACATAACGATAGTGTTGACTGAATAGTATCCTGCAAACAGATATGATACACATAGCCAATGAAATACCTGATATGCACACATGAGAAATCAACCCTATCATCCACTAATTGATATAACAACTAAACATCCAAGATTGCCTTATCTATCCCACATCCTATGTTCCTAACAAGGAAATGGAATATGATATACCCTATCCCATATATATCCCATATATAGGGCCATATAATGTTCCCTTAGGGGTAATATGCCAGGGTAGGGTTGTGACCTGCTTCAGCACTCTTCCAGGAGCTGATGAATAAAATCCTATATATCCTGAGACGCAGACCCCTTGTGCAGGAACTTGTTTCCAGCGGGGCTGAGATGGAGGCACACATCAATGACGTGAGCCTGGGTACTAATACCCAGGAGAATCACATCCTCCTCCTGCAAGGGTTTTTCACCGTCTGTCAGGAGAACCATCTCCGCATTAAACTCAAGAAATGTGAGTTCATGCTTGAAGAGATGGTGTACCTAGGTTTTGACGTTGGGTATGGCTGGTGGAAACGAGCCGCATCTAAGATGCAACCCCTGCAGGACATGCAGATACGTGATGACCCTAAGAAGGGTCTGCACGACGTCCGGAGTTTTATTGGGGCCTGCAATTTTTATCGGCGCCATATACACAACTTTACGTATTCATCAGCCCCCCTGCCTGACCTTATAAAAAAGTACAACCCTTGGCGGTGGACCGACAAGAAGGAGGCCTGTTTCCAGGAGTTGAAGAACAAAATCTCCTCTAGTGTTTGAACCATTGTTCAACCAAAATTTTCACAGTCTGTTTCCCTGTGATCTATTTGTTGCAGGGAAACGCCCGGTTGAAACGGGTCAGGCCACAGGTGACAACCAGACAACTGTCATAACCACCAAACTTAGGCAGACCGTGGATGAAATCCACGTACAACAGAGAATTAGCACAGCAGGGGATAGGCAGACTGGAGACCAGTCCCTGGTCACGTGAGTTGCTCTGTTTGCTGGCGTGATAGCCACATGAGTCCACTATGGACTGCATACGAGCACTCAGCTCAACACAGGTTAGTCGGGAGTAGAAACGCTCCCTGAGAAAGTCAACAGACCGGTTGCACCCTGTGTGCCCTGGACTGGAAGGGCCCACTGTAGGCAACCATCCAGTCGTGCTTCAAGCACGACTATACGGTCTTCATAGTACATATATTGGTTATCTTTATACCAACGGTCACCGTCTATCGGGTGTGCCTCTGGGCCATCGCTGAGGGAGTTGAGTACGCATTGGTACTCCGCCTGGTAGTCTCTCAGACTCTAACCCTCCAGTACACCTGCAGTGCGCATGGATACGTCCAGCTGGACGTCCATGCGCTGGAACGCCTCTTGGGCCAACGCCTCTGAGCTCTCACCTAAGAGGGCGTCGAAGTTCTTACGACATATATAGTCAGCCATCTCGTTCTTTCTAACCTGTATATGGTGGACAGTCAAACTGAACTGACTGAGGTAGGTCCACCATCGCTTTAGTTTCGCTCTTTCAGGAGAGGGACCCTTCTGAGACGTTTTCACAGGCTCTTGGTCACAGAGCTAGAGGATAGGGTTAGTGCCAAGCAGGCGGGACTGGGAAGAGAGCACGAGCATTCCAGCAAGGAGTTCATGGTCGTAGGTACTGTAGTTGGATCGTGCTTGATTCCACTTCCAGCTTCAATGCCCAAGGGGCACCAGGCGCCATTCATTGGTAGGGTAGTCATGCTTCAGGGTACCATGGCGGCTCAAACCTGAAGTTTGAAACTGGGAGTGAGACATCTCAGCGGGGTTAAGCTCCTGCCACTGGTATAGGGTACCACCCCCTTCTACATCACAGGCATCTGTGACGACTATCATGTACTATGGGGCACCTAAGGAGGTGCACTGTGACGAAGACGTACGTATCTGGAGTGATACCGGTTGGTACAAGCGAGTGCTGGACGCCCTGAACGTCCATGTGACTACAGGTGTGCCCTACACTCACACTTCTAACCCTCTGTGCGAGAGACCGAACCGTGTGGTGGAGCAGAACCTGAGGATTATGATGACACAGGAGCGTACCAAAGATTGGGTACGCCTGTTACCCTGGGCTGTCCTAACCATGAATTCTCAGAAGAGTTCCTCAACTGGCTATACCCCCCATGAGCTGTTCCATGGGGGGCGTCCTGCGTGGTTTTTCGAAACCTCTTTTCCGGAGGACTACAAGAGCCCCGTAGGGGATCGGCTGGAACACAGGCAGGACCTTGCTAATCTGGCTAGAGCTAACCTGAAACACGTTCGAGAACGTGAGTTAACTAGGCGTAACCGCACGAGACGTCCTGCCAGTTTCAAGGTAGGAGACCTGGTGCTGGTACACCACTCGCAATTGCCCACCTGGCCCCGCAACTGTTTGCAGGACCCTTTCTTCGGGCGTTACCGCATTATAAAGATAGATGGATCCACGATCCATGTGAGGTGCAGCCCCCGCCTAGGTGGAGAGCTGCTGCGTGCACCTAAACAGCTGAGACATTACCGCTCGCCTGACAAACTGTGCTCGGACGAGTGGCGTCTGTCTGACAGAGAGGTTGAGCGTATTGACCTAGAGAACGCTGCCAACCTTGAGGAGGCAGACAAACTCGAAGAAATGACTGCCGATGAGATGGCAGTCGATGGCTACTAGGTGGTTGCAGGTATTGCACGCCACGAGTATAAACAGGGCTGGAAATTCCTTACCCTGTGGGACGTATATGAGCTATCTGAGGCAACCGGGGAGCCCATGTCCGCCTTTATACACGCGGATGGGAGTATCAACCCCATCTTTCGTTCCCAACTCGTTGAGAACAACGAGGGACAGCTACTAACCCGTGCTGAGACCCTGTCCCAGCGTAAGAAGAAAAACTAATCTCCTATTGCCTATCTATTTATTGTGCCTAACCGAACTGAGGAGGTTGCAAGCTTCAGGAGGCAGTGGTATACCCCACACATCCCCTCCTCCCGTTGGGGGTCTCCTTCGGGCCACTCCTGCAGGAGTATCGGGTCCCCCCGGAGGTACACTTCCCCCTCACCGAGGGAAGCAACAGTGAGGATCATCAGAATACCATCACGCCGCTTATCTTTTTTGCAGCCCAATGGTCGGTGAGTCCTACTGCCCAAGCCACCCACCAGACATTAATCTGCGCAGTGTATTGCCAAGAACACGCCCGCGCGCTGGACTAGGTACCCGTGGGGCCGGATCAGTCCGGGGTGCCCACCTCCATACGACCGCCTCAACTGCGGGTCACCTGAACACGCCGGCCTACGTGAACAGATTCCCTCCCATTGGAACTCACAGTTGAGGCCCTGTACTCGCAACCCTCTCTGTTTTCTAACCTCCCAGGGGCGGTGAGCACTCTTGTGTGTACATTGTGCTGACAGCTAGACCTAATCAGTGTGTACTAGGACAGGTTCAGGACTCCGGTAGAGCTCCAGTGCCAGTGAGTGTACTAACGCCCTCCCGCAATCGGGATCGGTTTTCCAAACACCTGCACATCTGCTGCTTTTGGGGTCCAGCCACTGCCCTGGTTGTGCCCTGCAATACCATGCCTGTGGTTACCAGCGTGAAACAGGTGGCTGCTTATCAGGTTTGCAGCCACCCAGCGAGTGTGTGCCTTGTGGACCACGTGATGCATGGGATATGCCCTAATGTTATGACCTTGGGGAGCCAATGAAGAGCGGTGGCTTCCTGAACCAGGGGGGAACGACAAGCAAGGTGTTGAAGGTAGGTAGGTAGGTGCACTTGGTCGTGGAGAGGCGCCCCATGGTTCCCCCTGGCGTTGCCCCTGTGACGAACAGGAGGAGGCTCCGCGCATGAAGAGGGGAGGCGGCTTACATCCCGCTAGACCTGACTGTTGGCCCCCAACAAAGCGGCCCCGGGCAACACCGGGAGGGCTGATCGCCGCCAGCGTGACGTGCTTGTCTCGCCGGGAGGGTCTGCCCCCGTGCTTGCGCACGTCCCCTCCTTTGGGCGGAACCCTAGAGGTTCACCGGACTTCCTGGCGTATCCCGTTCCCAAGGCATGCATGCACATTCTTGGTACTAGGGTTCCGAGGCGCTTGGGTGTCGCACGCTCCGCCTCGAGTCCCAAAGCAGCGCAGGCCTTAGGATGCAGCCTTACCCCCGGTCTCCGGATCTCGTTTGGCCGGGTCACCTGCATGGCACGGGCTGCCTCAGTGCCCGGGCTGTGGGCACTGGGTTTCCTACTGTTGTGCGGCGTTTGTGTTTGGGTCCGGTTGGCGGTTGGGTGTGGGTTTTGTTAACCCCGCCAGTTCTGGCTGGGGTCTTGGGTGGGAATGTTTGGGCACGGTTTGTGGTGTTGTCCCTCTAGTGTCGGCTGTTTGTGGTGTTCGTGGTTGGCGTTCGGTTTCGGCCTGCTTATGGGACGTGTGTGGTTTCGTGGGCGCCCCTCTTGCCCCCCGCTGTTTCCGGTTCCGGCGTGCGGTGTGGGCGTGTGTGCTGGGCCCGGGTCTCGGCTGTGCCCAGCCCTTCTTGGCTGGGTTGTCGGGGTGTGTTTTTTGCGCTTTTTTTTTTTTCTGGGTGTTCCTGTCCCGGGCCTTGTGGTCCCTGTCCCCCCATCCCCTTTCTTTTGGGCTGGGCTGGTGGCTCTCTCTTTTTTTTTTTTTCTTTTTCTGCTTGTTTCGGTGTCCCTTTTCCTGGTGGGCCGCTGTTCCTGGCTTGGTGTTGCCGGTTTTGGGTGGGTGGTCCCCCTGTGCCTCTTTGGGGGTCCTGTCTTCGGTGCCTTCTGGGGGGGGGGGGGGGGTGGCCGCCTCTGGTGGTGTTGGCGGGCGGTTTGGCGGCTGTGGGCTGTTTTCGCGCCTTTTCCCCCTCCCCCCTCCGTTTTTTTTGTTTTGGGGGGGGGGGGGCTTGCCTGTTCCTCCCTCTGCCTTCCCTGGGCTGGTGCACGCACTGGCCTGCATTCAGTGTTGTCTTCCGGGCTGCTGCTTTCAGTTGCCTTCTGTTTGGCCGCGTTCCGGCCCCATGGGTCGGGTGGGCTATGTACACGGTGGGCTCGGCGTGCCTTCTTGCCGGGTTGGGTCCTGGCTCTGCCGGCTGGGCGGCTGCGCCAGGCGGCTGCTTGTGGTTCTGGATTAGGGGGCTGGGGTTGTTCGTGTCCTTTCCCCTCTGCGGTGCCGGTTTTAATCTTCTGGGTAGTCCGCCACCGTTGTTGCCAGGCGCGCTGTGGCCCCGTGTGTGGCCTGCGGTGCTGGTGTGTGGCGTGCTGGTGCGGCGCCTTCCAGGGTGTGCGGTGGCTGGCTTCGGTTAGTCCTTCAGGTTAGGGTCATATGTGTCGTGTTGTGCCGCTCTGTGCCACGTCGCTTCGCGTCGTGCTGTGGCGCGTTGCACTGTGGCGCGCTGTGGTGCGGTGTGCCGTTGCCGCGGTGGGTCAGTGGAGGTCAGCCTGGCCTGTGTCGTGGTGCGGAGTGCGGGCCGGAGTGTGGCTGGCTGGTGGCTGGGGGGTGCGGTTAGGTATGGGTGTCTCGCTGGGTCCGTGCTGCGGGGGCTTTGGCGTGCCGCTCGGGCTGGTGGGTCGGGTAGGTCGATCGCGTGACGGTCCGTGGGGTTGCCCTCCCTGGGGGCCTGTGCCTTGGTCCCGTGTCCTCTGCGGGTTTCGGTCCCTAGTCCTGGCCGCGGTGGCCGTGCCTTTGTCCTCTTCCGGTGCCTGTGAGGTGGCCCTTGTGGTGGCCGGGGTCGTCGCCTGGCGGTGAGGGCGTGGTGGTGCGCCGTGCGGCGGCGTTCCCTGCGGCTTCCTCTGTGGGTGTGGCCCGTTCTCCCCGTGTAGGTGTGCCCTCCATTCTCCGTGTGGTTTCCGGTGGGTGGTGGGTGTGCGCTGGTGTGATCCGCACGGCGTGCGATGCTTGCTTCGGTGGTGTGTGTTGGGGGGTGCGTCCCCGGGTGTCGTGGGGTGTTTGGTGGGGGTGAGGCGGCGCTGGTCCCCCCGTTGTGGTATGCCCTGCTGTGGTGCCCTTTTCCTCCGTGCCTTGGTCCCCGCTCCCGCCCCTTCCTGGTTCTTGGGTGGTTTCCTGCCCCCATGTGGTGTCTCTTCCGGCGTCCTGTCCCTGTGAGTGCCTGCCCTCACTTGGGGCCCCTCGGTGCCCTCTTGCCTGAGTGCTCCTTGGTGTCCCTTGCCCTTCCCTTGCCCTTGTCCTGCCCCTTCCTGGTGTGGTGGTGGCGGGAGGGGCGGGGTGGGGAGGGGGCGCCGGCGGCCCAGGCCTGGGGGTGGGTGGCCTGGAGCCACTGGCGGAGGGCTTGGGGTGTTGAAGACAAGGTGTGCCTACCCTCCTTGGGGGCAAACGTTCCCACAGTTAGGACCCCTAACTGGTCCACACCCAGGGGGTTCTCCCCTTCTTGGCGGTGTTACCATACCCCTAAGTGTGGTACGTATGTCTGTGTGTCTCTCACTTCCCTCCCTGGCGTGGCTGCCTTGAGGCCTTCGCTGCTGTCGGACCAAAGGTCCTAGTCAGGTAGTGATACCACTCCTATGCCGCCCAATTTCTGCGCTAGCGCCTAACCTTTGGGGAAACGGCAAAAGCCCTACCTACTAGAGGGGAGGGCTGGCCAAGTGTGCTAAGGGCATACAAAACGCCCATTTTTCTAATGGCCAAAAACTAACACACTCCCCTTCCCGCGAGGAAAAGTATGCGGAGCACGAAACACCACTACACTACACTCACTAATGCCAGCACCAGCCTTCGAAGGCAGGGTGAGTACAACCGCACTCAATCCCTACCAAGCCTGGTTAGGGTTAGGGTCAACCTGGTTAGACCCTAACCCCTACACACGCTACTGGGTGGCCATGTCAGAGATGTCAGGAGCCCTATTGGCTCCCCTGTGAGATAAGAAGCGAACACAGCGCTTCCGGGCAACTGTGGCCTGATAGGGACGCTGCAACACTATGGTCAAGGACACCAATATCCCAATACGACTGGCAGAGCACAACTCATCATAGTGTCATATAACAAAACCCTGTAGTACAAAC
This sequence comes from Eutreptiella sp. 'Long Island Sound 2002', assembly GCA_964036045.1. Lineage (NCBI taxonomy): Eukaryota > Euglenozoa > Euglenophyceae > Eutreptiales > Eutreptiaceae > Eutreptiella > Eutreptiella sp. 'Long Island Sound 2002'. Next base: position 56,055,367 of record OZ038389.1, on the reverse strand, counting down.
CACAACACTATGCTACAATACCACATTAAATCACAATAGCTCAGACTATCTACAATACATCGCCAACAGAACAAATCATCAATGTGCGCGCGCAACCATCTGCAGCGCCCGGAAATAGCTGGTAATACAGGGACAGGCCTGTGACCTCCTGCACTCCCCTCCTAGGCCAACTGAGGCCGAAAAATTGGATCTGGAGGCACAGGCCAACAACTGTTGTACAGTGGGGTGTTCCCCTGGACCACTCTTTTAGGGCCATGGTCCACCTACCTTTTTTCGGGTTTTACCTACAATCTGAGTGGGGTACTAGCACCCATAACAAGGCAGAAAATGGGCTCATTCAAACTATTGTACAATTGGCAAATTAGGAGCCTGACCTAGGAATGTTTTTCAGTGTATTTGCTTGCACTAAAGGCTGTGGTGGCCTGGGGTGAGGTGAAAAAAAAGACTATAAACTAGTTGAGGCTCTCACTTTCTGAGTGTCTATTTTGTTTCGACCCTCAGAAATTTATTGATGGATCCACCAGCAGTCCAGGCTGCTCGGTGATAAACGAAAATCCTGGGCTGTTCAAGTTCTGGGCCGATCCCGTGGAGCAGTGGATTACCATCAAAAGTCCCAAAGCAGCAATTTCGAGCCGAGGCAAGCGAAACAACCTTGCCGCCAATTTCATTTGCCTAGCGCAAAGCCGCAATCGTGAGCGCCGTCCTAGTTGCCTAGCTTCGCAACGCCTTTTTCTTGGCAATGTCGCAAGTTGGGCCCAAGGAACGTTCCGCAAACGACAAGACCGAAAGCAAACAGCTAAAGTCCGTGAAAAACTTCATTGCTCGAACTCAGGCTAAAGTGGACGCCAAACTGACTCAAAGTCGGCTTCTCCCTACGCTTTCGCCCGCCAAGCGCGAGAACGACCCATTTCGCCCTTCACTCGACCTTTCCCCGTCACGTGAAGAAGGCACGTCATCCAATGTCATTTCAGACGATGAACAACCCGAAAATGTCGCAAAAGAACTCTTTCCACTCGCCGAGACAACGGCTCACACCGCCAAAGGAAAAGGAGCCCAAGAACCACAACATCAAGTCCAAGCGCCCACAACGCCAACCAACTCCGAGAAGGTGCAAGACTCCATGCCCAAAGGCACACACGAGAACACCGAAGGAAGCCATCCACGTGATGCCGAAGAGTTGAAACAACAAGAAGAATGTCGTCAAGACCCGTGTGGAGATTCGACAATGAACAACACCGCCGCTGTCAACGACAACGCAAGGAGAACCAATGAGGTTGAGCCCGACAACTCCCTCTTAACGCCACGTGAAGAGCAATCTACGCCAAGCGCTATTCCGTCTCCCGAAGGAACACACGAAAAGGCCGAAGACGGGGAAGACCCTACTCCCGATGAAACGGATGGTAATTCCGGAAAGCCCTTCTTCAATCCTTCCCTTGCCCCGGATGGTGTCTTTGCAAAATTCTTGGTTAAACATAAAGGTGAGATCAACACACACGATCAACAAGCACTATGGGGAGAAACACATGACCATGACACCTTAGGAATTGATACAAATCAACTCGTGTTGGAGGAACATCACAAGCAAGTCATCTATAACCAAGTACACGCAACAATAGACCTTTGCGCGAGCGACGGGTGCACCTTTTTCCATGACATTGATTGCTCCGGCGACAATGCCTACTCCACAATTGGACATGACAATTTTAGGTACCTCAAAGACATCCTTCATCACCACCCAAAATTCTACATTTTTCCACACCCAGAAGATTACTACAACTCCAAATACAAATACGGCAACACGTGGACCGAGTGGGCCCATGCCATCAACGAAGCCTTGCAAGAATCCTTTGATTCCGGTGTTGTGTACGAAGGCTCCTTCATTCTCCCGGGAATGGAAGACAACCTTTTGGCGGAGACCCTCTACATGAACCCCTTGAACCCCGGCATGATCTCCCCTGCCCCTTGGGTATGTGGAGTAGACCGGCTTTTGGATGCCAACACGTACAACCCCTCACCTAATCCCGATGGCTCCGTGCGGCTCAACTTGCTTGACTCTCCTCAATACCCATATTTTCACCTTCACCTCTCCACCCGTCACAAGCACCACGCACACATCCGCTACGGCGACATCATGCACCCTCACACTTGCCTACAATGGGCTATAGATAAGGTAGACGGCACCGTCCAAGTGGCCGCGGTGCGCACAAAGCTACGATTCGAAGTTGCACGGCATTTGCTCCCGAACTTCACCGTCTCTTCTCCAAAAGAGCTTTCCAAAAAATCCAAGCTGGAACGAGGAGAGTATAGGCGGCGCCGTGGTAACGCCCAGAATTTTTTGGTCCTCGTCAACCGCCTTTTCCATTTCGAAAACGACCACATCTCGGTCAACTCCAAAAATACTTTCTTTCCGGATGAACGCATACAGCCTCTACAATCATCCTCCGAACATATGTTCCGCCTCGACTACACCATTCCAACCCCCCTCGCCGAGAAGCTTCTCTCCACCATCTTACAACACCCTTTGTGGACGCTTGGCAAAGTCTTTTGCATCCGTGGTTCCGATCTAGGGAAGGACAAAACTTTCAAAGTTGTCCCTTCTAAAGCATACAAACAGGCCACGCCGGACTTCAAACAAATTGACGTGTGGAAATCCCTCCTTACTAGCGAAGCCGCGCGACGGTGCGGTATCCTAGGGGCCATTCCCAGAACACAACACGAGTTTTACGTGTGCATGAACTATCACAACATCCCCTTGCTCCCCCAATGGGATTCTCTCACTTCCATGAATTACATGCTCTTCCAAGAGAATAACCTGGTCACGCATCGGGGCACTACGGGAGCCATGATCTCTTTGGGAGGATACTCCTCGTGGCGCTCCAAACACCCGGGACACAAAATGGACCTATCCGCTTCTCCCCGAAATGTGCACAAAGATGCCCCTCCCCCGCCCTCCCCAGTGAAGGCTTGCTTCAACCCCCTCCCATAGCCTCCTGATTCAGAACTGGTAGAAGTTCACGCCCCGTCATCCACGCCGGACGTTAATGAAATGTTAGGGGTCTCCCTGCTTGGGAAAATTCGGCACATTTCCTTGTTCAGCGCCCCCATGGCTAAGGTGCGAGTCTACCAAGTGAAATATGTTCATCGCGAATCCGCGCTCCTTGCGGAAGGCTTCACTGTGTCCCAACTCGTATTTCACCCCGAATGCCCCGACACGGCGGCACGCGACAACCTTTTGGGTCCCGCCAACCCCCTAGTTTCAGAGGCCCAAGATTTCCTATCACGTGTCATCGAGGCGGCGACTGCCTACGGCAGCGCGGAACAACTAAGTCTCGTGAGGGACCATTACTTGTCCACAAGCAAGCCCCTCTCCCTCACAGAAAAGATCGCACAGCTCCACCTCCAAACGGGAAAAATTTTTGACCCCATCCCGGCAATGGCAGGAGCCTTCATATCCAATGAATTTTTCTCAGAAGAAGAAGAAGCCCTGGTGATGTCCTTCAGTGCAGATGAAAATCACCAGTGGCTGTCCCAGGGGCACCGCACAATGCTTCATTTCGGATTCAGGTACAATCCAGAATCAAAAGAAGTTGAACCTTTTGAACCGACCCCTCCTGAGTTTATTCAAGCGATTTGGCTGCGGGCATTCTCTGCCTGCGCCCAGGTCCTGCCTTCCTCTCTCTTATGCCCCAATATCTGGTCAGTGGCTCGATACGAGCCCGGCAGTGGCCTGAGGAGCCACGTAGACGTCCCTCAGCTAGGCCCTTATGTCCTGGATGGCTCCTTTGGGTCAGGTGCGGAAATGGCTTTCGAACCGCGTCCCCTCCCCGGATCCACCCTCTTTAAGAAAAGGCAAAAAGTCTTCCTACAGCGCCGCAGCCTCCTCCTAATTTCTAGGGAAGCCCGCGACAAGTGGAAGCACCAAATCCCAGCCCGCGACTATGACACAGTGGAGAAGCGGCACATTCACCGAGACTCCAGGGTATCCCTTGTCTTCCGTCACACTGGTGTAGGAACGGACCTCCATGCGACATCCTCAGAGCCCCCTGACCCAGGGCAACATGAAACGAATTAATGAACCTGCGCTCGGCGTCACCCTTCTGTGCACACGAAACGTGGTCTTCGCTTTAAGACTACGAATGCCCTCCATCACCATTATTGCATGTTCTCAGGCATGGCAAGGCCATTGCTCTACCTCTCCCCCTGTGCGTGACATGAATTCCTTAACCCCTGTGACCGCCAGGTATGCCCTGACCGGGCTAATCTGCGCTCACTGTGTGCCGGACCACAAAGTCTTGTGGTTCCCCTTGTGGGGAGCTCTGATGAGTCTACCGAATGCTACCCGTCCCCATATTCTTTCTGCCCCCCTCCCACCCGTCAGTGCCACCGCAGTAGATGTAACATGAGACGGTGTCAAGAGGTCCTCGCCCGCATGGGCGTGCACGGTGCCTCCCTCACCGCCACCGTCTCTCGCATCGCGGAGATTCTCCCTGTGGAACAAGCACACATCAACCCGAGAGTATTGGTCCCAGACACAAGTGTCTCTACAGACCTGACTATACACCCCTCTCTTCGCACTGCCTGTGACACAGCCCTACACCACTCGCCCAAAGCATATGCACAAGCACTTCACTCACGGATTTCTACACTAGAACAGTGCGACCCAGACCCCTCAATACAGAATGAAGACCCTGCCCACATACCAGCGCTCCTGACACCGGACTCCCCCCTGGATGCCCGCTATTCCTCCATTCGGACACCCTCCTCCCCCCCCCCCCCAAGTGCACAAGCCCTTCAAGCCTAGACGCTTGCGCCGCCCCCCCCCCCCCTCTCTTCCCTCTGTCCCGGCCATCCGTGTTGTGTCCTTGAACACGGCAAAGAACCAGAACACGCCCGCGTCAATTTTGCATTTCCTAAACGAGGGATATGACATTATACTCCTTCAGCAGCTAAACTCTCCCCCTCTCCTCCCACAGCGGTACGCCTTCGGCAATGACCGCGCTAAAGTCTTCTCGAATGTCTGGGGCCACAAACACGGGGTGTCGGTCATTGCAGGCCCGCGCATCGCGAGATATACCAGCTGTGTCCCGCCCAGAGACAGCGACGGCCTTATCTGTGGTGCCAAAATATCCCTTTCGGAAGCAACCCCCCTGCACGTCTTCTCAGTTTACTCCCCCCCGGTGCGCACGGGGGCCCGGGCTCCGTACCGTGACACCGTACAGCGAGTTCTTGCTTCTTATTTCAACGATCATCGCAATCACATCCTGGGGGGTGATTTTAACTGCGTTCTGGATCCCGAACTTGACCAGCACAGCTTGGTCGATCTGCATGAGTGGCACTGGCTCACGGGGGAAGTGGAATACCTCCCATCTAGGTTGGTGGACACTTTCAGGTCAGAGCACCCCTCCCTCAGGCAGTATACCCGCTACGCAAGCGACCGCTGGGACAGCGAAGCAAGACTAGACTACATCTTTGCGTCCCCTCGCCTTGTGTTGCACTTTCCCCTTCTGGATGCGTCGGTCCTCACGGACTACACCATCTCTGACCACCACCCAGTGGTTGCGGTCTTCCAGTGCCCCTCCCTGATCCTCCTGTCTCAGACCCCACTCCCCCCTTGCATTTTTTGGAAGCTGTCTAGTGACGAAAAGCAACAATTCTCCTAAAGCGTACAGCTTATCTCCGACTGGTTCCGGGACCTCCAGGACGCTCCAGCCAGGGCCCCATTGGAAGAGATCATCGCCGCCACTGATTCTCTCCTTATGCAGGTTGGGTCTGCGTACCACAAAATCACGCGTCCGAAACCGCAGCGCAAGGACCAAGAGGGCTACGGCAAGCTCAGGAAATTCTTACACTCACACCGCCTCCTTCTTCCCCGGCATTTCCCGAGCACATTGCGGAAGTTCAGTGCGTGGTAAACACCTTACGGTCCTCGGACGAAACCAAAGCGAAGAGAAAGCTTCACAGTAGTCTGGTCCGGGGAGTCCAGATGAAAAGCACTGTTGCTCGCACCCTCTGCCCCAAAAACCTGGAGCCTCTCGTTGTCAGAGATCCAGCTACCAAGGAGCTTTTGAGTGACCCGGCAGATGTAGCTAAAGTTTTTGGGGACACCCTGCTTCATCTTGGAGGGCATCCAGATTACACCCCCCCCCAGGGACCCCGTCGACGAGGTCCTGTCCCACTCGCCCACATGCCCCGTTTCTACCAAGAACGGCCACATACCTCCTGTGACCTGGCAGGAGTTCCTGAACCACTTAAAACACAGTAAGCCATCAAATACGGGGGACCGGACAAAACAAACAACTACATCCTGGCCCTCTGTCCGGAACCCATTCAGCATTTTTTCCACTCCATTTTAAACCGATTCGTCCATTCACCGCTGCCACCGCACTGGCTATGCGCGAAAATATGTTTACTTTATAAAAAAGGCGACCCTTTCTCCCCCTCAAACTACCGTCCTATTGCCCTCTTAAACTGTATTTACAAACTCTTGGCCACTTTTGCCTGCAACCACCTGTGCGCTCAGGCTTTTGCACACGACATCCTTTCAGAAATCCAGCACGGTGGCCTTCCCGGCCACCAATGCGCTGATCATCTGTATCATCTCAAAGCCCTTTATGCGAAATCGAAGAAGAGCTACTCGCTGTTCATCGATTTCAATAAAGCCTTTAATTCAGTGCCTCATGGCACACTCTGGACCATCCTCGAACGGGCAAATTTTTCTACTTCCACAATTTCTCTCATTAAGGAACTATACTCCTTCCCTCAAGACAGCCCCATCATCAATGGCCGCACTCCCCACGCTTACCTCGAAACCAGAGGCCTCCGGCAAGGATGTCCCCTCTCCCCCCTACTCTTCATTCTCTATCTCAACTCCCTCTTCCACCATTTTTTTGCCACTGTGCCCCCCCCCCCGGGCAAATGCCCGCACTAGCCACCACGCTTACATCGACGACATCCTGATCAGAAGTGAGGACGTCGTCTACATCCAAAACAGTCTCAACTACTTCGATGGGCCAGCCAGGGACTGGGGTCTGGACAGGAAAGTCCCCCCAAAAAGAGTTTCTGACACCCAGGGGCTCGGAATTCCTCAAGTACAACAAAAAAACGGGTCGCCCGCACACATGCTATAAATACCTGGGGGTTTATCTTTTTACTTGCCACCAAGCAAGGGGCCTGTTTCACATGCTCAAGGCGGAGATCCAAAGTTATTTTGCCCGACTCTCTCCCTTGCCTCTTACACTTAGTGAGAAGGTCCGCCTGACGAACTCTCAGCTGGTCCCAGCACTCGCCTACCGCTTAATCACCCACTCTCTTTCCCCCAACCAGCTCGAAAAGCTTCAGTCACTCATCTGGGCGGGATTTGCGTCTCGAAGCATCACACGTCTAGTCTCCCCCAAAGACTGTTTCGCGGGTCGCCCAAAGGGAGGGTGCGGAATGAAATTTCTACCGCACAGCGTCCACGTTGCCACCGTGAACTATGGATTACGGGCCCTTTGCGGCCCTGCCCCAAAGTCAGTTGGCCCCTTGTACGTCCAGTCTTTACTCAGCCCGAACCAGAGGGCCTCGGATCCGGTGCAAAACTCTTTTATGGTCTCCATCCATGCCCTAGGCATATCTTTCCACAGCATAGGCCCGTGGAGACCCACTGCTATTCGGGATCTAACGCCTGGTACCCGGCTAACCCTTAGGTTCAAATCAGGACAGGCCACAGGAAGAGTGACCGAGGCCACCTCCAAATGGACCAACGTCTCGTTTCACGACGGGGTCTACTCAGTGGATACCCACACGTCCTACACCATGCACATGCCATGCCACGCCGTCATGGATTACTCCCGCCCCTCTCACTTCCAGCTAGTCCCTGAATTTTTGCGCCCTCAAGAGGCCATCCCCGAACCCCCAACGCCACCGCACAACGCACACGCACTGGGAATCAGCCAACGCGGCCATCTCTTTGCTCTGCAGGCACAACACTACCTAGAGAAGAAGTCTCTCGACGAGTGGGGATGCCACGATGCCGCGGAGGCACTAACCAGGCCGCCGGCCCCCGGCCTACAGCGGGTGTGGCTATATTCCCATGGCTCCTCTGGTGAGTCCGGCCATGCGGCCGCCGTCACGGCCTTCCTACCCGACGGCACAACCGGAGTCCTGTGCCTATCCTCACCGCATCCCTCTTCTCTGGGTTCGGAGTTCTGGGGGGCGGTAGCAGCCATTCGCTGGATCCACAGGGAACTTTCCCAATACGAAGTATGTTTGTTGATTGACAACGAACAGGTGGTGTCCACCCTTCAGAAATGCCAAGTCCATAGGCCCAGCCCGGTCCAAGACGACACATGGACCGTCACCGTACACAGCGCCCTACTTCTCATCACCAACCCCCTCCACATCATGTGGATTAAAGGTCACGCCAATTTTATTGGCAACGAAATCTGCGACCATTTCTCTAAATAGGCAGCTCACAGCCTGATTTTTACCCCAGACCTCCCCCCCCCCCCCCTAGGTTCAGTGGCGGTACACCACCTGCCTGTCCTCCACAAGTTTAAGGTGCAGCAATTCCGCCACCTATTGCCGCAGCATTCCCATAACAACATAGCGGTCGGTCCCAGCTTCAGCCTGTACAATAAAGCTTCCTGGTTTTCGTCCTTGTTTTTCAAACTGGCGTCCGGGTGCTACAATGTGCACGGGTACCAGTGGAGCAATATGCTTCACGACTACCACTGTTCCAGGTGCGGACAGCACCATCCCTTCGACCCTCTATCCTGCCTGGCCTTCTGCAAAGCGTTAGACCAGCACGTCCAGGCATACGTCTCTTCCTGGGGGCCCCTTTTCGGCCCCATTGTCCTGCACTGGTGGCTCTCTGAGCACTCAAAGGCTGACCGCAGGTACTTCATGAGAACTCTGGTTCCTAAGTCACTATGGTCCTGCCTCTCCCAGCCAATCCCGGGCTCCACTCGCGCCAAGCACAGGGCCATGCTTGGCCTAGCCCTGGAGGAACGCGTAAAGCACCTGGACAAGGCTGTCCACCAAGCACATGACTGGCTGTGTTCGAATCCTCTCCCTTGGGACCCAATCCTTTGGGCGCACCCCTCCGACCCTCTCAACCCCTTCTCGGTTTCACACGGTGCGTTCAGTACCTCCGTCCACATGCCCCCTCGGACCCGCCCCGTATACCAGCACCCCCGATCGCTCCCCAAACACGCCTCCAAAAAACCGTCCAAGCCAGCGTCAGCCAAAGCACGACCAGCCACTCGTCGCGCGACAAAAAACTCCAAACGCCTGTCCAGCCACGCATCCGCACCACGCCCCCCCCCCCCTCGGCCATTCCCCGCCCTCCTCAGCACTCACGCCCACGGCCACCACAAAAACGCCATCGATCACCACAAAGCCATCAGACCACAATCATTTGGGCGCCCCCGAAACGCGCCAAGACCACTCCCCCTCTCCCACCCCCACGCTCCAAGGCACCCTACCGTCAAACACGCCTACCTCTCCCCTCTAGGCCCACCGCTACTAAGTGCCCAGGTCCGTCTGCCCCTGCCCCCCCCCACTCCAACGCCTCCCGGGACATCCGAAATTTTTTCCGCCCATCCAGCGACCTTCTGTCTCCTCCTCTCGACCCCTTCAGCCCTCTGCCCCTTCCTGAACCCCCCCCCTCCCCCACAGGGTAAATCAGCGTTCATCTAACCTTACCATCAGAGCAACCGTGTACATATCATAATATGTTGTTGTAAATACTTTCATTCGGGGACGTCAGCCCCAGAACAAGTTGATGCGGTTAAGAACAAAAGAAAACTAGTTGAGGCTCTTGGGGAAGCCACTAGTGTGCACTCTATAACCAAGACTCCGAAAAAGCGTTTGCTTTTTTGATGTATAAAACCTTGCCTTCAAATTTCGAAAAGACTACAGTGTTCTCCAATGTTTGTTTCCCTGCTTGGGTTTGAAACTTCCTGCTGTTTCGCATCCAAAATCTTTTTGAAACATCAAAAACAGCAGGCATCCATACACACACAGCGCATCCAAAACAATGAAACTTCACTGCGTATGTTTCCAAACAAGTCCACGTATTGAAGAAGCACCACACAAAGAGTGGCACTGCAGCCAAATCAAATAAAGCAATATGCATAGGCTCCGAGTGTCAGAGCCACGTGGCTGAGCAAAGCCAACAAAACGACAGAGACCAAAAACTGAAAGCGCATAGGCCTGAGGCCCAGCACTTACCATGCAGTATGATTTGCAGCAGAAAAGGGGACAGACTGACCAAAACAAAGCAAGGGTGCAACTGCTGGCACCACTAACAAACAACAAATATACTTAACTGAGGCCTCCGGCGCCCCAGGAGTGGACCTGTTTTTTACATTCACCATTAAATCATTTGAATCCTGACATTCTGAACGACAGTAGCGCCTGAGCGTTGATCGACAGGCTGTACATGAGCCTCAGGACTTGACGACCACCAGCGCTCTGTCGACGGCACGGTCCTTCGCGTGCGTCGTGTCTTTATTCAAACAGTCTTCTCGTAACTCCCTTTTGCTCAGCGCCAGCTTCACTGCCTCACGCACGCACGCAGTCTCTTGTCTGCTTCGGTCAACGCTTCGCTCGTCTTCTTCTGCGCCCCTTCACAAGCGCCTCCTTCGCTCCTTCGTTGTGAAGAACCATGACCCACTTATCTCGCCTCAGCTAAGCCTTGCGTGCACGCGCTGCGCTGCTTTACGCTTGGCCCTGGAAAGTTTCTTTGTAGCAGGCAAATTTGGAGGCTCCTGCTCTGTCACGTGGGTCGAATGCTGTAGCACAGCCAAACTGGGAGTCTCTTCTGTAACCACTGAGGATGATTCGTCTTCTGAAGCCGTTGCTGCACGCAAAGATCGAACTTGCGTCACGGCCTCAACCGTACTCGCAGGAAGAACAAGGGACTTGGCGACTCCATATTTAGCAAGCAGACCTTCAGAGTCAATCTCTCTTGTGTACACCCAATGACCAAGATGACTGGAAACCTCTGGCAGTACATACCATACTCGCCTGCAGACCTTTCTGCTTTCCTCATCACCCAACAGCCCCACGGCCGCGTAAGCTGCATACTCAGCAAGCTCATCAGAAGTCTTTTGGAGTCGGCGCACTCGTCGCACAATCTGGGACTCAGCCAAAGATTTGCCGCTCCCGAGTCACATAGTGATATGATCCTTCCCCACGCAACGGACACAAACGCCTAGCAAAGCTTGTTGGAATTTTGCCACACGACAGACAGCTGCTCGGCGCAACACACGGTGACTGGCCACAAAACGTCTCATCTGACTTGGCGGCTTTCAGAACATGAATCGAGGACTGTAGCTTATTGGCGTCGATATCCATGACACGGCAGCGCAACACAGCAACATGCAGTACCCATAGTATTGCATTCACGAACAAGACGATGCTACCATGTAACACCATGGTCAAGGACACCAATATCCCACTACGACTAGCAGAGCACAACTCATCATAGTGTCATATAACAAAACAATGTAGTACAAAACACAATACTATGCTACAATACAACATAAAATCGCAATAGCTCAGACTATCTACAATACATCGCAAACAGGACAAATCATCAATGTGCGCGCGCAAACATCTGCAGTGCCGGGAAATAGCTGGTAATACAGGAAAAGGCCTGTGACCTCCTGCAGACGCTTCCACGCGTTTCCCTGACAAGGCTTCGAGTGATGTAAAATTGTCCTAAACAGTAGAACTATGTGGTGGTTAACAAGTGAGAGGTGCACTGTTTGAGCGCACAGCGCGTGGTAAGGGCTGTACATGATGAAGTCGTCCATTGACCCATTTTGATTGTGTGATCAGCGCCCTTTTTGGCTTGGGTGAAAAAGAAAGGAAAATTGCCGAAGGCAATTGCTGCTGCACCCCTTCAGCTTCCCTTTCTCACCTGAGAACAAAGGCGGATGAAGGTGTAAGGTTTTCGTGCAACCTATATTTTCGCTTTTTTCAGTGTATTTTCCTGATATATGTGTACAAACTGAAATCGGCTATCTCAGCACTGTTTTGGACAGTGTTGGTATCAGTCAATCAGGAATTTCTGTAGTTTTACACTGATGGTGTTTTCACCATTTTCTGTGCTATAAAACTGAGTTTGGGTCGGCGACGGCCAGTCCTGAGATCGCGCGCGCCGATCCAGAAATTGTCGATTTCTGACGATTTTTAAGAGAATTCAATCAGTTTTATTGATAAGATTAATTCTATATCAGTTTTAGACATAAGCGAATGTTACGGCACTATCGCGACGCCGTTCCGTGCCAGTTTTTTTGGCGCAAGTATGCCATGTTCATGAATTGCTGTAAAATTGTAGGTGTCTTGAATCCTGAAGTTAAGTGCACCAAATCACAGCCCATTAGTAGGGCTTTGCATGCATATGCTGATTTGGTTTCCAAACGCGTCGGTGCACCGGCACCACGCGTTGGGGGGAGACCCATGATCATGTTGTAAATATGCATTGTTTTGGTCATATTTCATTGTTATATGTCCCCCTTTGTTCATATCTTCTTAGGACATGAAAGGGACCGTTTCGAAATCACTCCCGTGATTTCGTCGAATGTTGAGTATGTTGCCGTCGCCTTGTGTGGTCGCCTTTGGGGTACATTTTTGGGTTATTTGAAGGAAAACTTGGATAAGTTTCAAGGAAAACAAGTTCTAAGTCATTCATTTCCAAAAATGAAAAGAATTTCGAAAAGCCCTCAACGACGACGACGACGACGACGACGACGACGTTGAAGACGACGACCACGACGACGCAAACATCGTCGACGAGATCTATGGAGCAATTGGTAAACCCCAAAATCATGTTCAAGAAGGTCCTTGGTGCCTACACCATGTGAGGACCATTTGACTACTTTGAGCCCTCCTGCAAGGACATTGACGACCAAGGAGACCTTCAGCATCGCGCTGGGACTGCGTAGCGCTGAAGAACAAGCTGCAGCGTGATTATCCCAATGGTGGTTGCGACTTGATATTTTAAATTGATTACTCCAGTTGGGTGCCATGGACAAAGTGCCATGGACCTTTGGATGGTTCTCAAGATTGATTACTCCATGTAGCTGCCATGGACAAAGTGCCATGGAACTTTGGATGGTTCTCAAGATTATATCATGATCGTTGGTGAGTTCTCAACCTCCAGCAAGGACGACAGCGCTGCCCACATCCTGCAGATTACGAAGTGGTCAAGTTGGAAGTCAAAAATATGAAGATTTCAGAAAAAAGAATTCATGGTATGGGCCAAGAAGATTTGTGACCTTAATTGTAATCATAATAACTATGGGCCATGAAAAATGGTCTTATTGGTTATTTCTGTATTATCTTATATGATCAGTGGATGATTTTATCAAGCTGTGAATTTTTCTGATTTGCTTTGTGTTGTCTTTGGTTTTAGGGTCAGGACATCTCAGAAGTGCATTTTTTTATTTTTTTCACTACTTTTTATTTTAAATTCTGTGCAGAGGTCTGTGTTTTTTTATTGCTCCTCGGCTTATCTTCATAGATTCAGCCACAGAAGCACCCATTTTCTGTGGGTGTTTCTGAGCTTGGGAGGGGAGTGTTAACCCGTGGAGCAATTCAGTTGCGGGGTTAACACCCGACCCAAATGCTTTGCATTTTTCCCACCCAATTTTGTTGTTGCACTGCACCTTCTTTGTGCTTTTCAGCCTGAGATGTGTCTCAGGACTTGGGAGGGGAGTGTAAGGTTTTCGTGCAACCTATATTTTCGCTTTTTTCAGTGTATTTTCCTGATATATGTGTACAAACTGAAATCGGCTATCTCAGCACTGTTTTGGACAGTGTTGGTATCAGTCAATCAGGAATTTCTGTAGTTTTACACTGATGGTGTTTTCACCATTTTCTGTGCTATAAAACTGAGTTTGGGTCGGCGACGGCCAGTCGTGAGATCGCGCGCGCCGATCCAGAAATTGTCGATTTCTGACGATTTTTAAGAGAATTCAATCAGTTTTATTGATAAGATTAATTCTATATCAGTTTTAGACATAAGCGAATGTTACGGCACTATCGCGACGCCGTTCCGTGCCAGTTTTTTTGGCGCAAGTATGCCATGTTCATGAATTGCTGTAAAATTGTAGGTGTCTTGAATCCTGAAGTTAAGTGCACCAAATCACAGCCCATTAGTAGGGCTTTGCATGCATATGCTGATTTGGTTTCCAAACGCGTCGGTGCACCGGCACCACGCGTTGGGGGGAGACCCATGATCATGTTGTAAATATGCATTGTTTTGGTCATATTTCATTGTTATATGTCCCCCTTTGTTCATATCTTCTTAGGACATGAAAGGGACCGTTTCGAAATCACTCCCGTGATTTCGTCGAATGTTGAGTATGTTGCCGTCGCCTTGTGTGGTCGCCTTTGGGGTACATTTTTGGGTTATTTGAAGGAAAACTTGGATAAGTTTCAAGGAAAACAAGTTCTAAGTCATTCATTTCCAAAAATGAAAAGAATTTCGAAAAGCCCTCAACGACGACGACGACGACGACGACGACGACGTTGAAGACGACGACCACGACGACGCAAACATCGTCGACGAGATCTATGGAGCAATTGGTAAACCCCAAAATCATGTTCAAGAAGGTCCTTGGTGCCTACACCATGTGAGGACCATTTGACTACTTTGAGCCCTCCTGCAAGGACATTGACGACCAAGGAGACCTTCAGCATCGCGCTGGGACTGCGTAGCGCTGAAGAACAAGCTGCAGCGTGATTATCCCAATGGTGGTTGCGACTTGATATTTTAAATTGATTACTCCAGTTGGGTGCCATGGACAAAGTGCCATGGACCTTTGGATGGTTCTCAAGATTGATTACTCCATGTAGCTGCCATGGACAAAGTGCCATGGAACTTTGGATGGTTCTCAAGATTATATCATGATCGTTGGTGAGTTCTCAACCTCCAGCAAGGACGACAGCGCTGCCCACATCCTGCAGATTACGAAGTGGTCAAGTTGGAAGTCAAAAATATGAAGATTTCAGAAAAAAGAATTCATGGTATGGGCCAAGAAGATTGGTGACCTTAATTGTAATCATAATAACTATGGGCCATGAAAAATGGTCTTATTGGTTATTTCTGTATTATCTTATATGATCAGTGGATGATTTTATCAAGCTGTGAATTTTTCTGATTTGCTTTGTGTTGTCTTTGGTTTTAGGGTCAGGACATCTCAGAAGTGCATTTTTTTATTTTTTTCACTACTTTTTATTTTAAATTCTGTGCAGAGGTCTGTGTTTTTTTATTGCTCCTCGGCTTATCTTCATAGATTCAGCCACAGAAGCACCCATTTTCTGTGGGTGTTTCTGAGCTTGGGAGGGGAGTGTTAACCCGTGGAGCAATTCAGTTGCGGGGTTAACACCCGACCCAAATGCTTTGCATTTTTCCCACCCAATTTTGTTGTTGCACTGCACCTTCTTTGTGCTTTTCAGCCTGAGATGTGTCTCAGGACTTGGGAGGGGAGTGTAAGGTTTTCGTGCAACCTATATTTTCGCTTTTTTCAGTGTATTTTCCTGATATATGTGTACAAACTGAAATCGGCTATCTCAGCACTGTTTTGGACAGTGTTGGTATCAGTCAATCAGGAATTTCTGTAGTTTTACACTGATGGTGTTTTCACCATTTTCTGTGCTATAAAACTGAGTTTGGGTCGGCGACGGCCAGTCCTGAGATCGCGCGCGCCGATCCAGAAATTGTCGATTTCTGACGATTTTTAAGAGAATTCAATCAGTTTTATTGATAAGATTAATTCTATATCAGTTTTAGACATAAGCGAATGTTACGGCACTATCGCGACGCCGTTCCGTGCCAGTTTTTTTGGCGCAAGTATGCCATGTTCATGAATTGCTGTAAAATTGTAGGTGTCTTGAATCCTGAAGTTAAGTGCACCAAATCACAGCCCATTAGTAGGGCTTTGCATGCATATGCTGATTTGGTTTCCAAACGCGTCGGTGCACCGGCACCACGCGTTGGGGGGAGACCCATGATCATGTTGTAAATATGCATTGTTTTGGTCATATTTCATTGTTATATGTCCCCCTTTGTTCATATCTTCTTAGGACATGAAAGGGACCGTTTCGAAATCACTCCCGTGATTTCGTCGAATGTTGAGTATGTTGCCGTCGCCTTGTGTGGTCGCCTTTGGGGTACATTTTTGGGTTATTTGAAGGAAAACTTGCATAAGTTTCAAGGAAAACAAGTTCTAAGTCATTCATTTCCAAAACCGTTTGAGAAGGAGGAAGGCAGGTAGGCAGGTGCACTCAGTCGTTGAGAGGCGCCCCTTGGTTCCCGCTGGCGTTGCCGCTGTGATGAACAGGAAGAGGCTCCGCGCTTGAAGAGGGGAGGCGGCTTACATCTGTCTGGTTGCCCCCCAAAAAGCGGCCCCGGGCAACACCGGGAGGGCTGATCGCCGCCAGCGTGACGTGCTTGTCTCTAAAGAAGGTCCCTACCAGGACCGGCCCCCGCTGTGCCCCTTCCGCCTGTAACCCCTGCTGATTTACTCCGGATCAACGATTGCATTCCTCAATTTCCAGGGTCCAAATCCAAAAATATAGAAATAAAATCCTCCTTCAACCCTGAAACAGCAACCAGGTCCCACAAGTATAGCAATAACCCAATTCACAATCCAAATCAGGCTGCGGGCTTTCGTTCAGCACACCGGTATTCCCACGGTGGCGGGCATGTACAAGAATTGCACCAAGGAAGAAAGCCCTGAAATTGGCATATGAACACAAATAAAGCAAAGTTGGGGAAAGAGGTAAACATACACATTCACAGCCATAAACCCCTCATTCCCTGGACTCAAGACCTTCCCTTGACTCACCAACATATTGCCCTAAACCAGGTCAAATGAGATGACTGAATACCATGTGTCACAAGTCAATACACAAACCCCAAAAATGTGTTCACTCCCAAGCCTATATATCCAAGCCCAATAGGGGAGGTGGCGTGTCATGGCCTAGAGTGGCACTCAGGACCATGCCCTACCCTGACATAACCTTGGTTGGACTTGGAGTCGAATGGGCTTAGAGAAATGACCTATGAGTTTGAACTCATAACATGCCAAAAAACTACCAATTCACACCATATTGGCCATATATCACATATATGCTCAAAATTGAAGTTACCACTTATCCGAAGGCTCAAAGCATGCATGGAATCGAAGTCGAGTATTCATGGAGGATAGAGACCAAAGGCCACTGCCCATGTACATCCCCATTTTACCCTCGAAACCCCTTCGGATATGGGCGCCACGCACTGCCCAAGTCAGCCCATGATCTTGAGACCAATTCTTGTGATCCTTCGTGCGCCAAGCCAAATGGGGTACGCGATCCGGCATATGGTGGTGTTCAACTCCGAAGCATATGCCAACATATGAACAACATACCATGGTTCGACTCTCCATAGGCTTCTTGCTGTTTGCTGACCAGGTGAGTACACAAAACGCAAAAATGAGCAAAAATTGAGGTCAAAAACATGAAAATATGACCAAATGCAAAGTTGTCATGATAATATATCTCTATGCTCACCCATGATATCCGCTCATGGTTCAATACACAAATGATTGAAACCATTTGCGAACAATTCCCCCACTTGGATCCCCAATCGGGCGCATGGAGATACCTTCGCCACTAATATCTACATGCCCCATGAAAATGGGAGTGCACCCATGGATCTCTTTGCCTAACATACCATGAGCAATACATACGCGGTAGACTTGGTCTAGCGCTTTGAATTCCACAATTGGGACATGGGCAAAGCCCTTGTCACGTATGGCTCCCCATCTCTTCGGCCACACGAAGATATATAACATGGGCGTGAGCATATCAAGACATATACCATGCATATAAAACATACCCTCAAAAGTGGCTCCCACCATGATATGCCAAGTCCCTCCATTGGCATAACTTCACGTTAAAAATACGTAGGAACCCAAGGAAAGTTGCTATGCAACCCCAACACTCATGCGGCACACTCGAAAGTCGCATTAAAATATTCGGTTGCACGGTCCAAGAGTTATATATCACTTTATACCCTCTCGACCCTTTTCCCTTGCTACACCGGGCATGTGTGCGCACCAAAGGCGTTTGATGCTTCCTAAATTAAGTTGAGACCAAGGCAGTTCCAACCCAACCTTCCTTATTCTCTTTCCTCGCACTCGCTCGTAGATATGGCTCTTCAAAGTGGTCCCACGATTCGCTTTTGTTTCCCTTATATCTCCAAGTCAAATGGGTGGCAAGTATAAGGGAAACCTGATTCGGGCATAGGGAAAAGAGTATGATCACTCGAAGAAGTCCAAATCAAGTGCGGCGATGTCGAAGTCGAAAATCCGATTTCGACATCGCGAAAAATTCTGATTAAAATTTCGAGTGCTTATTTAGAGAATTGCGGAAGCAACGAACCCTTTGCTGATGAGATCTGACCCTTCAACGGAATATCCGTCAAAATATCTGGAAATAACAGTTAACCAATCGGTTAACGCAAAATCGCGAGCCAACTGACAGTCGCCGATACATTGACTATCAGAACGAAAGGCTGAAAAATTACGGAAACATTATGATAATAAAACCCTGTTGATTCCTGATATTCTGATATATAAATCTCCGCTGGCGGCGCCTCGGTTCTGAATATGGCCGCTCATAGCCTGAATGGCCAAACTTATCACACTATCACATCGGGTTAGTTCAGGTGGACGGGAGAGTATGATATCAGCCAATGGCGGCTTGCCGGCACATAGATACACACCCAAAGTGACCCCAAGATGGCCACGGGGGTCCGAACCGGCTTCACCCCCCTTCTCAGAGCGTTGTATCCGCTCGGAAACCAATGAAGAGAGGACGGGAGGACCCCAATGGGCTCCAACCCCCCCTCCATGTCCCAAGGACACATGGAGGCCCCACACACGTCGTAGGCGTCCCCCATGCCCCAAGGGAGGGTTGAGGACACTGATAATCAGCGCCCTACGCCATATCCGGTCTCCTCTTGATCTACAACATGGACCAAGGGGATCAAAGATAGAAAAACGTCGTCGGTCGACCTAAATAAGTATACCACAATGCAATATATATGTGGAGATCGAGTGAAGGGGGTAGATGGCCACTCAAGGCCAAAAAATCCCCGGATGAACGCCCTCACCCGTCTCCCCAAGCACAGAAACAAACAAAATGCCAAGGGGGATCCATTACGGTGCTACAGCAGCAACCAAATGGACCAATACGTCCTTGACATCCAAAGAAATACCCTTTTTCTTTAGGTAGTCCATCCAGACCGTGGTGTACCTCGGCACAAAACTGCTCGGAGGCTCCCACGAGTCCCTGGATGCGGCGAATCCCTTCCAACGGACTTTGTAAAGCCTACCCCCAGGCGTCCCCGGGTCCGGCTTGTCCGCCAGGATCTTCTCAGCGGTGAAGTCGTCGTCCTCACCCTCATCGTCCGAGTCCACATCGCCGGCCGTGAACTCGAAGGTGACGGGACGTCCGCTGGGGTCTGGTGCTCGGGGACGAAGCTGGGTGTGGTCGCGGTCCAGGATCTTGTTATCCCCCACACGAGCCGCATACACATCCTGCCCGACCTTCCGCACGATTACCCCCGGCACATACCAGGACGCCTGCCGATTCCTGGACAGGACATCCTTTTGGTGCCGCTCCACCCACACGGTGTCTTGGAGAGCATACTTCTGGACCTTTCCCTGCTTGAAGTACTTGGCCCTCTTGTCATGCTCGTCCTGAAGTGCCTTGCACACCTTGGCCGCCGTGTCGTCCGCCTCAGCCATCATGGCATTCGCATCCCGGGCTACTTTGCCATGGTTCATCCACGGGAGAGTGCGTGACACTCGATCCCGTAGGAACAGGATGCGATGGGGCGACAGTCCAGTGGGTCCCGGAAGGTCGTGATACGCTTGGAGTACTCTCCACAGCGAATTGTACCAATTCCGGCCCGGTTCGTCGATGTGCAGCTGGCGGAACTTCTCAAACATCTGCCGCCCGGCCACCTCAGCCCGGCCATTCGACCGGCTGTGGTATGCCACGGTCTTGGCGTGCCGAATCCCCATGTGCTTGCACATCGTCTTGAACCACGTCCCCACGAATTGACTGCCCCGATCGCTGCAGATGACAGCTGGGACATCGAAAATCGTCAGCCAATGCCTGATCATGGCATTAGCGACGGTCTTGGCCTGCAGCCCCACTCCATGCTTGTCCTTCTTGTCCTTCTTCTTGGACTTCTTGCCAGGGACCGCCACGATATACCCACTGTGCCTATCCACCGCCAGGATGACACAGTCGTAGGTCTCTCCTTCCACGGTGACCTCAGGCATGGCGAATACATCCATGGCCACGGACCGCATAGGGGCCTCCGGTATAGCCGTGTACACCGGGTTACCCGCTGTGGAGTGGTTGGGGCTCTTCGTGGCCCGACATACGGCACAGTCGCTGCAGTACCTGTCCAGGATGGCGTAGTACCCCGGAGGGAACTTGAAACGCCACTCCAGGTCCTGCTGCATCTTGTCTCGGCCAGGGTGCATGAGCTGGGCGTTGTGCCAATGGTCAATGAGCTCCTCCACTCGGTTTTCGGGCACCAGCAGCTTGTCCTTGAGGAACAACTTGTCCCCATCCTCGGTCAAGCCCTCGGGCCATTCGTCGTCCGACGGGGCGCTCACGGCATTCCAGTACTTGCTCCAGTGCTCGGATGCCGCATAGTCATCCGACCAGTCCTCTGTGAGCAGCGACCTGACTAGCTCTACAGGGGCCACCATCCATTGCTCGAGGGTTTCCTCTCGATTAGCTTGGACGCGGGCACCCCGGAACTTGGCCAGGTCCGTACGGTTCACCATCACCACAAAGCACTTGACCCCCTCTTGCTCCATGACCTTCTCCATCTCGATGATGCGCTTGGCCTCCTCGGTTTCCTCGGCGTCCCCATGGCTGGATATGTCCATCCATGCCTTGCCTGCGGGATAGGCCCATCGACTGAGGCAATCTGCCACAGTGTTGTCCTTCCCCGGGACGTATACGACGCTGAGGTCGAACTTGGCGAACGTCTCATGCCATCGGGCCCTCCTTGCCGCCGGTCCCGAGGGGGTGTCGACGTGCTCCTTGTGTCAGCTCTGTAAGGATTGATGGTCCGTGCAAACCACCACCGGTTGCAATCCGATGTGGCCAGACCACTTCCTGAGCGCACATACAATGGCGTACGTCTCCTTCTCCCTCGCGGTCCATGTTCGGCGTTGGCCCTCGGCCAGGATCCTGCTCCAAAACGCCACGGGAACATGAGTCCCGTCGTCCCGGACTTGCTCGAGGACTGCCCCCACGGCATAGTCCGAGGCGTCTGTCCGTAGCTCGAATCCCTTGTCCGGGTCCACCAAGAACAGTCCCAACTGCCCCAGGAGTCGCTCCTTCAGGCTGTTGAACGCATCCTCAGCCTCAGGGGTCCAGGCAAGCTTCTTCTTGCTCCCCTTCCGGCCATCGAACTTGCCCACCTGCAACATCTTGTGCAGCGGCCCCAACAGTTCTGCATACATCCGGACATAGCCCGAATAGCAATTGCAGAACCCCATGAAGGATCGGAGTTCGCTGATGGTCTGGGGCTTCTCCCAGTGGTGCAGGGACGCCAGCTTCCCAGGCATGGGACGGCGTTGCCCGTGACGAACCACGTGACCCGCGAACTCCACTTCCTTCACGAAGAGTGAGGCTTTGGTGGGCTTGCACACCATGTTGTGCTTGTCCAACTCGCTGAGCACTCGGCGCAGATCCTTCTCATGCGCGTCGATGAGCTCGTCCTCAGTCATGTTCTCCGTACCGGACCCGATGATGATGTCATCCACGAAGGGGTCGGCACAGTCCCGGACAGGACCGAGTAGATCCTCCATCATGCGCTGGAAAGCGGCGTTGCCATTCTTGGCGCCCATAGGCACCACTTTCCACTGCATGGGCCCCAGCGGCGTCGACATCGCTGTGCAGGGCCTGGAGTCCGGGTGTAGCGGCATCTGGTGGTAACCGTGTTTCAGGTCCAACACCGTGAAAATCCGCTTTTTCTGCTGCTTTTGGAGGATGGAGTCGATCAGGGGAAGCGAGTACGAGTCGTGCTCGGTCTGCTCGTTCAAACCTCTGTAATCAACCACCAACCTCCACTCGCCCTTCTCCTTCTTGGGCACGATGAAGGCTGGGCTGGCCCACTCACTGTCGGAGGGTTCGATCCATCCCCGCTCAATGAACTCGGCCAACAGCTTCTTCATGGCCTCGGCCCGATCGCCCTGAAGTTGGTACTCCCGATGACGATAGATCTTCGGGTTTGGCTTCAGCTTGATCTTCGCTGTACCAAACCTCCCGCGATCTGGAGGGTTCTTGTTGGCGACGCCACTGAATAGCCGCGGATAGGCCTTGATCAGCCTCTCCTTCAGCTCGGCGACCTTCGGGTTCTCCTGGGCCTCTTCAGCCGCTTGCTTCGGTATAGATACCACCGACCGCACTGCGGTATAGGCCTTTTCTGGGTCCGATTCCGACTTCTCCTCGTCCGATATGCCGTCTTAATCGTCGTCGGGAGCTCTTCCCACCGATAATCTTCGGAAATTTGCGGCATCGGGCTGGTGACTGTCGCTATCGGCACCCATTCTTGGAAAATCCCATGTTGGTGGGTCCGACCCAACCGGACCATCGTATTGGTCCGCGATGTGATCCATGACCCTAGCCACGAACTCGTCCTTCTCGGACTTGCCGGTGACCAACATCTTGTCATCCCACCAATGCGGAGATGTGACCATGGCCCGCCTCTTCTTGGCTGCCACACGGTCGTGCATCCCCATCCGCATGTAGTTGACGACGTCGTCGATCTCGGCGTGGGACAGGACGTCAATGCCATCAATTGGCTGATCCGTCCCCTCCTTGGGCTCAAACATGACCTTCATGGGCACCGCCTCCACCCTACGGATGAATGCTTCATCACCCGTGGGCTGGGCTTGCGCCCCATCCACCAGGAAAGCCTTGGTATCCCACGCTTGACCCGGGGAGGGCATTGATACACCCTTGGCGTCGATGAACAACTCCTCCTCTGGCCCGAATGACATCTCGTTCAGGGTGATGGAGTCCAGCGTCGACTTGAGACCCTCCAGCGGACATGGGGTGGATCCTACGCCGGTTATGACCAGGATCCCCTTCGCCCTATCCGCGATGATCTTCTCCACCGTACGTCTGGTGTTGTCCAGGGAGCCATGCCAATACATGGGCCCCCACTCCTTCATACCCCAATGCCTGTGCCAGGCTGAGTCTCCTCGATGCCAATGCCTCCTACACTTCCGCAAAAGTGGGGCATCCCGGGAAGCGAAGACGTCCGTCTCGGGCACTTCAGCTCCCAGCGTCTGAATCATCCTGGCGTACACTTGCGGCGCCATTCCATACTCCGTGAGCTGAACTCCACGGTCTCCTCTGGACTTGGCCCCCACAGCTTGCACCGCTCGGACGATCCGATCCTCTTCCTCAGCATTCCATTGGGATGATCCGCATGCATAGTCCGTGGACAGCCATGTGAGGCATTCATCATCCTCCCGGACCAGCGTTGCACGATGGGGAAGGGCTCCAATGGCGTTTGCCACCATGAAGTCATACCCCATGATAATATCCCAATCGGTAATGTCGGCCACATAGAAGTTCCCGGATAGAGTGCTTCTCTTCGCCTGATCAGGGCGGTTCAAGCGCTCATGTTCCCAGAATTCCATACTGATAGTGGCCTCATGGGTGCCACCACCCATAATCTCTCCGTTGGCGACCTTCAGGCGTACCGGTCTCCGGCTGGGCTGTAGGAATTCCTCCTTGAACAACCCTCTCCGGACCAGGCTCACCTGAGCACCCGTATCCACCAACACATCCACCACCTTCTCCTCTCGTCCGCACCGTACACGCACCTTCAAGTGCAACTGCCGCTCGTCGCCATGAGGTGTATGGACGACTCTCACGGCATGCAACTCTAGCACGTCCGGGTGCATTAGGACTTCAAGGGTATGGTCACGGATGGTGTAGATCTTGGGTTGGTCTTGCCCGTCCACGGGGCTCTCCGTGGTCGCTCCTTCCTTCTTGCCATGTCCCGTACCCACATGTACTTCCCTTGGTAGGGCGCTCCAGGGGTTGGGAGTGGCGAAACTCAGTGGTTTTGGCTCTTCCGGAGCCTTCTTCGGCACCCGATGTGCCTTCTCTTTCTCTGAGATTCCACTGATTTCCGGAGGAGAGACCTCCGAGGTTCCACTCCCGTGGGGGCTCCTCTAGACTTGGCTTCCCGCAGCCCCTTCCGGCTGCGATCCGCCAGGACTTTGTCCACCACTTTGCTGGGCTTTGAGTTCCTCCAACGTCCTCAGCATGTCCTCAGCAACCTCCTCGATCGACCTCACTCGTCGGTCTTGGCCAGTTCCACCACCATAGCCTCTTCCTCCGCCTTTTCCTTGGCCTTTGCCTTGGCCCTTTCCCCCGTCTCCGCCCTTCGCCTTCCAGTCGGAAATCCGCTGCTCCTTGGGCTTCTTCTCGGGGTGAGCGGCGAAGTAGGCCTTCTTGTCCGCCTCATACACCTTGCACTGACGGTGGTCGTGTGCATGGTTGTTTCCCTTGCCATAACAGACCCAGCACCCGTCGTGCTGAGACCTGTACTCTCGGAACGAGAGCGGTGGGTTCCCGATCCTCCTTGGCTCTTTGCCCTTCTTGGGTCCCACCTGGCTCCATCTGGACCGATCCTGCCCATTGTTCTTCACGTTGTGCGCCACAAACGCAAAGAAATGGGCCTCCTCGTGATCCTCCCGGGACCAGTGGTCTTGGCCACTTCCACTACCATCCTCCGCGGAGTTGGCCGTGTCCTCCTGGATCTCCCGATGATGGCGGTCTTCTCGGTGTCCTCGCTGTCCATGACCATGCCGATCCTGCACGTGGGCCTCGTTCTTCGCATTGAGCTTCAACTCCACCGTGATGTACTTCACGATCTCGTCCAGGCTCATGCGAGCGAAGATGACTTGCATCTTCAGCGGCTCCCCGCGCCTCCACTCCACGTTGTTGAGGCGCAGCAACCTTTGCCCCATGGAGTCCCCGAATACCTCCACGTACACGGCGTTCTTCAGGCCCAACATCCGGTCGGGTTCGCCCAGGTTCCTCCTGAAGAACTCCATGATACCCGCATGGGTATCCTCCGCCGCCATTATCCTCACCGCCACCCGTCTCTTGGCGCGCTTCTTCTCCTCGTCCTCCACTCTCCTCTTCCAGCTGCCGGGGAGGATGTCCTTCAGGAGGTGGCGGATCTCGCTGGCCTCGTTCCAATCCTCCACCAGCTTGAGGCATCTGCGGTACTTCCGCAGATACCGGTTCCACTCCCGGACCCGCAACTCACCGCCGTCCAGCGGCAGCGGAATGGACCACAGGTCCTCCAGCTTCTGATTCGGAGCGTCCACCCGCTCCTCATCCTCCAGCCACTGAAGGCAGGCCTGCTCCGTACGGATCAATCCTTCTCGGATCTGATCCCGCAGCTCCTCCTTCAGGTCCTGCGCCAGGCGGTGTGGGAATGTCCGGCATACCCACTTATCCCGCGGCGCTCCCCGCATCTCGCCGACGACCTCCTCGGCGAAGTCCTCCCAGTCCAGGATGAAGTCATCCAGGTTGGAGGGGTTCCCGTCGTAATAGGGGATCTTGATTCCCCTGAGGTCGTCAATCCTGATGGCGTCTCCGACGTCTCCAGCCACCACTCCACCGAGGCGGATACCACCTGTGGCCGGGGGGTGTGAGTACACTCCCCGTACATCCCTCTCCTCCATGGAGTGCGATCCAGTTGGGCCTGAACCCATGGGGTTTGGAATGCGGGAAGGATTTGCTCCATCGGCCGTCCATATCCCCGTATTGGGGTCCTTCGCCCACAGGTTTCCGCTTGGATGGCCTCGACCATGTCCGTCGGCGCTTCCCATGGTTCGCCCCTGCATGGTCTGGTTCTGGATCTCGATCTTCTCTTCCGCATAGACTGCCATATTCGTCGTGAGCGGTACATCCTGGGCGGCATGGGACATCTGCACCGTCAGGCTCCTCGGGTCCGTGGTTACGTGCCCTTCCCGCATGGACCCAGCCGGTGCCGTGTGTTCCCCGAGCATTGTGGACTCGCTGAACAGGGGAACATACGGCAGCGCACCCGGGTCAACACGCGGAGGCGCGTACGGTGCCTCTGCAGGGCCGCCCATGGGTTTCTCCATGGCGCTCCTGAGGGTCTTAACCCGCTCCACCAGCTCCACCGCGGCCGGCTTTGCCGGGAGCTCCGGACCCGAGGCGAGGGGCTGTCGCTCCTCTAGCCTTCTCAGGCGTCCCGACATGTCCTCCACTAAGTGGCGGAGGCTGTCCACCACTTGCTGCTGCTTCTGCAGGGCCAGCTCCAGATTCTCCCGGTACCGGGCCTGATCCGCTCGCAGCTCCTCCATGTGGTTCTCCGCGGCCGACTGGTCGTCCAGGATCCCCGCGACGTCCTCCTCCAGAGCGTCCTTGGCGTTGTCCAGGCGGTCAAGGTGATGCACGATGGCGTCCATCCCCATCTTCGGGTACTTGCCCATGAGGAAGGACACGTGCTCACAGTGGCACGCAGCGTGTCTTCCGCCGGATTCAGCGCAACCCGCGGTTCCCGGCACCTCAGACTCATCGCCCATGGGCGTATCGCCTATGGCGTCCGTCTCTGGTCCCGTGTGCCGGGGCACAGGTGCCGTCCGGGCCCTGGCTGGCCTCTCCAAGCCCTCGGCGTCGTGCTGCAGGGCGGGCTCGGGGGCCGTATGCGCCCTGGCGATCGGCGCGGACATCTCCGGCTCCGAAGGTGGCTCGTGGGCTGTCCGATAGCCTTCGGAGTGCCCCTCGGATTCCCACAGCCTGACCGGGCTGGGGTCCGTGTCCATAGCCCCGGCGTCCCTTGCCGCGGACTTGGGTGACCCGCGCTTGCGGTAGCGCCAGGCCCGTCCTCCACTGCTGCCTGAATGGCAAGCCTCATCAGAGTCCTCCGCGGCGGAGCGGAGGTTGCATGCCTTTCGGCAGCGACGCTCACACATGGAGACCAGGTCCTCCATGTCACGTCCTCCTCTTCCCGAGTGTCGTTCTTCTCTTCGGGCTTCAACTTCCGGAGTTCGCCATGCTCTTGAACGTCTCGGTCCTTGGATGGCTCCAATCTCCGGCGTGGTCTCCACCGAGTCCACAATACGCACCCGGGGCGTACTTGGGCAGGGCTCATAAGGGCCCAAGTCCCCGGGTCGGCGGTTGGTAGGGGCAGCAGGTAAGCCTCTGCTACCATAAAGAAGGTCCCTACCAGGACCGGCCCCCGCTGTGCCCCTTCCGCCTGTAACCCCTGCTGATTTACTCCGGATCAACGATTGCATTCCTCAATTTCCAGGGTCCAAATCCAAAAATATAGAAATAAAATCCTCCTTCAACCCTGAAACAGCAACCAGGTCCCACAAGTACAGCAATAACCCAATTCACAATCCAAATCAGGCTGCGGGCTTTCGTTCAGCACACCGGTATTCCCACGGTGGCGGGCATGTACAAGAATTGCACCAAGGAAGAAAGCCCTGAAATTGGCATATGAACACAAATAAAGCAAAGTTGGGGAAAGAGGTAAACATACACATTCACAGCCATAAACCCCTCATTCCCTGGACTCAAGACCTTCCCTTGACTCACCAACATATTGCCCTAAACCAGGTCAAATGAGATGACTGAATACCATGTGTCACAAGTCAATACACAAACCCCAAAAATGTGTTCACTCCCAAGCCTATATATCCAAGCCCAATAGGGGAGGTGACGTGTCATGGCCTAGAGTGGCACTCAGGACCATGCCCTACCCTGACACAACCTTGGTTGGATTTGGAGTTGAATGGGCTTAGAGAAATGACCTATGAGTTTGAACTCATAACATGCCAAAAAACTACCAATTCACACCATATTGGCCATATATCACATATATGCTCAAAATTGAAGTTACCACTTATCCGAAGGCTCAAAGCATGCATGGAATCGAAGTCGAGTATTCATGGAGGATAGAGACCAAAGGCCACTGCCCATGTACATCCCCATTTTACCCTCGAAACCCCTTCGGATATGGGCGCCACGCACTGCCCAAGTCAGCCCATGATCTTGAGACCAATTCTTGTGATCCTTCGTGCGCCAAGCCGAATGGGGTACGCGATCCGGCAGATGGTGGTGTTCAACTCCGAAGCATATGCCAACATATGAACAACATACCATGGTTCGACTCTCCATAGGCTTCTTGCTGTTTGCTGACCAGGTGAGTACACAAAACGCAAAAATGAGCAAAAATTGAGGTCAAAAACATGAAAATATGACCAAATGCAAAGTTGTCATGATAATATATCTCTATGCTCACCCATGATATCCGCTCATGGTTCGATACACAAATGATTGAAACCATTTGCGAACGATTCCCCCACTTGGATCCCCAATCGGGCGCATGGAGATACCTTCGCCACTAATATCCACATGCCCCATGAAAATGGGAGTGCACCCATGGATCTCTTTGCCTAACATACCATGAGCAATGGACACTGGGTTTCCTACTGTTGTGTGGCGCTTGTGTTTGGGTCTGGGTTGTGCTTGGGCTCGGGTTTCGGCTGCGCCCCGCCACTCCTGGCTGGGGTGATGGGGTGTGTCTGTGCTTGTGTGCCCGCTCTGCTTGTACCCCGCAACTCCTGGCTGGGGTGTGCGGTGTGGGTGTGTGTGCTTGGGCTCGGGTTTCAGCTGCGCCCCGCCACTCCTGGCTGGGGTGTTCGGGCCTGTGTGTCCTTTTGTGCCCGCTCCGCTTGTACCCCGCCACTCCTGGCTGGGGTTTGCGATGTGCTTGTGTGTGTTCGGGCTCGGTTTTCGGCTGCGCTCCGCCACTCCTGGCTGGGGTGATGGGGTGTGTGTGTGCTTGTGTGCGCACCCCGCTTGTACCCCGCCACTCCTGGCTCGGGTGTGCGGTGTGGGTGTGTGTGCTTGGGCTCGGGTTTCGGCTGCGCTCCGCCACTCCTGGCTGGGGTGATGGGGTGTGTGTGTGCTTGTGTGCGCACCCCGCTTGTACCCCGCCACTCCTGGCTGGGGTGTGCGGTGTGGGTGTGTGTGCTTGGACTCGGGTTTCGGCTGCTCGCCGCCACTCCTCGCTGGGGTGTTGCGGTGTGTGTGTGTTTGTGTGCGCTCTCCTCTTGTACCTCGCCTTTCCTGGCTCGGGTGTGCGGTGTGGGTGTGTGTGCTTGGGCTCGGGTTTTAGCTGCGCCCCGCCACTCCTGGCTGGGGTGTTGGGGGGTGTGTGTTTGTGTGCGCCCTCCCCGCTTGTACCCCGCCACTCCTGGCTGAGGTGTGCGCTGTGTGTGTGTGTGTGCTTGGGCTCGGGTTTCTGCTGCGTCCCGCCACTCCTGGCTGGGGTGTTGGGTTGTGCTTGTTTGTGTGCGCGCTCCGCTTGTACCCCGCCACTCCTGGCTGGGATGTGCGGTGTGGGCGTGTGTGCTTGGGCTCGGGTTTCGGCTGTGCCCCGCCACTCCTGGCTAGGGTGTTGGGGCGTGTGTGTGCTTGTGTGTGCCCTCCGCTTGTACCCTGCCACTCCTGGCTGGGATGTGCGGTGTGGGTGTGTGTGCTTGGGCTCGGTTTTCGGCTACGCCCGGCCACTCCTGGCTGTGGTTTTGGGGTTCTGTGTGTGCTTGTGTGCGCGCTCCGCTCGTACCCCGCCACTCCTGGCTGGGCAGTGCGGTGCGGGTGTGTGTGCTTGGGCTCGGTCTTCGGCTGCGCCCCGCCACTCCTGGCTCGGGTGTTGGGGTGTACGTGTTTGTGTGCGCGCTCCGCTTGTACCCCGCCACTCCTGGCTGGGGTGTGCGTGCTTGGGCTCGGGTTTTGGCTGCGCCCCGCCACTCCTGGCTGGGGTGTTGGGGCGTGTGTGTGCTTGTGTGCGCGCTCTGCTTGTACCCCGCCACTCCTGGCTGGGATGTGCGGTGTGGGTGTGTGTGCTTGGGCTCGGGTTTTGGCTGCGTCCGCCACTCCTGGCTGTGGTTTTGGGGTTCTGTGTGTGCTTGTGTGCGCGCTCCGCTCGTACCCCGCCACTCCTGGCTGGGTCGTGCGGTGTGGGTGTGTGTGCTTGGGCTCGGTTTTCGGCTGCGCCCCGCCACTCCTGGCCCGGTGTAACCGCTGCATAGTGGCGGATCTTTCTTGTAACTGCGAAGCCTGTAGCCTTGATGCCCCAGGGGTTGTAACGCCCGACACTGCCCCTGATATCTCCGAACCCAACTGACTCTCTTCAGACCCATATCCAGCCTCTGGGAGCGACATATGCGAAGCAGGTGTGAGCCCATTGAACTCCATGGTGGAATATGAATAGTCAGAAAACCCGGTCTACAAAAATGGAGCAGACATAGAATCTCATTGTGCATCCATCGCACATAATGACTCAAAGTGAAATCATTCAAAATAATTTAAATAAATCCGATTCGGAAATCACGAAAGACAAATGCGACTCGACGCGCGCTCACAGGCGACATCTGGCGGCGTACGGAAAACATGAAAACAAGCGGAAAATTTACTGCACTAATGTACATCTGAGAATCATTGAAATTCTGATCACATTGATGTATAAATTGAGTGCTGTCACTGCTGCCGTTACACTCCCCCTCTGAAAACATACGCTAGTATGTCAGGCTGGGTCAAGTGAAGTGAAACAAACGGCAAAAGTGACCAAAAACCGACTAATATATGACAAAATGCGACAAATTGAGCTGAATTGAGCAAAATTGTGCTGAGATCTGTGTTTCGCGATGGCCATCGACTTGAATGAAACGCATAGGTACCTTAGGGCACACAGAAACAGCTTCGTTCAAGCTCGAAAACTCGAAAATTGAAAGTCTGAGTGAAGAATGTACACGCATGATCCTGATCCATGATCCATGATGAAATCAGGATCTGACATCCCACTGCCAGAAAACAGAAAACGAGTGTCGCCATGTCGTCCAGCGTCCAAAAAATAGGGTATCCCTTCATGGAGTCCAAGATATATGAAACTGGTCGGTGTCATTTGCAGTCATGAGACCAGATGCCAGATTATGGTACAAAATGTGACTGAATTGAGACCAAAATCAGTGAATCGCACACAGATTGAAGACGGCAAAGTCTGCAGCAAGCCGATATAGGTCCAATTCATTGTCGATAGATACTGTGTGTTGTGCTGAACGGAAATCCAGTTCTCATTCATAGCCAATCCAGGTCAAATCCTCATGATGATGATGATTCCCATGATGGAAATCCAATCATGTAAAAGTAATGATAGCCAAGAAAACCCAGTGAGTGTACACCACACTGTCAGTATCGTCTCCAGGGCTTCATGTTGAATCCAGTACGAGTCACCAGGGGTAACTAACTCATTGTAGTCCCAGAATGTATAAGCATCCAATGCTTGGTACCAGGAATTTGCCAAATGTGAGCTGATTCTGAGGGGGATTCCAACACAATCCACAGATGAACAGCGAGTCGACACAAGTAAGAACACCATCGTCGTCACTTGGTCCTTATAAGCCCTTTGACAGCGGTCGATTGGAAAACAAACCAACAGTCTCAATGTAAGAGCTGATTGAAGTAACATTCTCAGCAGATCCGTCAAACACATGAACTGCATCAGACTTAGTCATGTGCCAGAATCTCTGAAATGAGCACGAACTCGAACGAGTCCTTCCCAAGGCGAGTAGAGGGGCACAGTCGACAGCAAAACACGAGAGTGTCGTCTTGGTTGAGGATAAAGGCCTTTGGGAGCTTCCGATGGGAATCATCTACAATGAAGCACATGATTCACATGATGACCATGATGAGAATGATGGACAGAATGACCAGGGTGATCCCAGAATGTCCCATCATCTGTTCATCGAACCACATAGACGATGCGCCAGGACTGTTTCGTCTCAATGCCAAGGGTATATGTAGACCGTAAACCCTTTGGAAAGTTTCGGCGATTTAAATTCTGATCAGATCTTGTCTCGAATGGATTCTGCCACGATTGGAGCTTCTTCTTGTGCTTGTAAGTCTTCCTTAGTGACACAATCCTTGATCAGCGAGAGCTCACGGTCAATCTCAGGGTGCTTCTTCAGGAACTTGATGAAAGTGTCCGTATACCCATGGATAAAGCTTGAAGCTGGCCCCCATTTGTCTTCTTCTGGACCGAATCCTTTCCATCTGCACAGAAAGTACCACTTGTTTCGAGCTTTTTTCTTGTAATCAAGGATCTTCTCCAACTCGAAACTGCTGGTGACCATCTTCCTGTCGCTCAGGTACTTTGAAGTCCAATACAGCGGCTTGAACCTTCCTTTGGGGCAGGGTACTTCGGCCTTCAAACAGTCCCGATGTACTTCTTGATGTCTGCCCGGTTCAACTTCAATGTTGAATGTAGTCTCACTTAGTTGACCACTGACCTGAAATGGGCCCTCCCACAAAGGTAACAACTTGGTGTTGTCCTTCAGGGTCTCGTCTGACTTACGAAGCCAAACTTGCTGGCCTTTCTCGGAGGGTTTCCTTGTGTTCTCGACTGATTTTTGAATTTCAACCAATCTGCTTGACTCTCCACTTTGGCTTGGATCCACTTGGACTCTAAATCCCTGATCCTCTCAAACCATTGTGAGGCGTCGTAACACTGCCTTGGATGATACATCACTGGTCCTGGACCCATCTTCTCACGACCAAAAACAAGCTCATTCGGACTTAATTCAGTGTAGTTCTTGGTCCGATGGTATCTCCTCAAGACACAGTAAATTGTCTCCAACCAATTGTAGTCTTTTTCAGTCGCCAGGAATTTTCTCAGAATGTTGATAAGAATTCTTCCAGCACGTTCAGCAGGGAGGGCTCGATGGTCGTAGACTCGGGCACGAAGATGATGAACTCCCAATAGAGCACACATGTTCTCCCACCAAGTCCCAATGAACTCCTTCCCACTGTCCGTCAGAATTTCACTGGGAACATCCCAGTTACTCATCCACTGACTTGCAGTCCACTTGGCAGCCATTTCAGAGGTGAGATGCTTCGTGTTGCAAGGGAGGACCTGGATGTAGCCACTGTGGCGGTCTTGAATTAACAAAACCCCATCAATTGGCTTCCTCGTGTAGAGACATTCCTCTTGGATTTGTCCCAACTCGAAGACATCCGCCGTCACCTTGTCGAACAACCTCTCAGGAATTGGCAGTCCCTTCAATAATCCTTCTGCCTTTTGATTCTTGGGGATGTTTGTCTGACATTGCTTGCATCCTTTGGCAACTCGCTCACAGGCACTCTTGAGGTCCCGTGTGTACACTCTGTGTCGTAGCTCCTGCTCCAGAACACGGGAGTGTCCGTGGGATGTCTCATTCCGATGCCAATGTTTGACATATTGGTCAATTAGACAATCAGGAACACAAATCCGTCCTTGCCAAAATAACTTGTCGCCTTGGATCTTGAAATCAGACGTCTCTTCAGAGTCGTAAGGCTCGTCCCCTTTCAATTTGTGGTATACAGACCCAAAGAACCTGTCCTCCTTGTACATCTTCGTCCAATCCACATAGAGGAAGGAAGTTTCCTTGTCCTTTTGTTGTGGAGGGAGCGTGGATTTCGCCTTGGATCTTGTCACTGGAAACAAATTAAGGAGTGGCAGCGAAGACTCAGAGTCAGTGTTAACTCCTTCAATCTGATCTCCCTTGGTAATCTCCTTGCATCTGACCAATTCAACCTTCATACGATTCTTAATCGAACATTGGAGACAATGTTTCTTGATCAGTGCTTGTTCCTCCTTATCAAACTCGATCACTTCGGCTTTATCGGTCGCTGTCCCATGAAAACTCACTTCAGAGTAAGCCTCTGAGGCTGGGTAGGCCCAGCGACTCAGGGCGTCCGCCACTGTATTGTAGCGCCCTGGAATGTAAGTCACGTGGAGGTCAAACCTGCTGAGAGTTTCATGCCAACGGCCTCTCCTCCCAGCTGGTCCACCAGGGGTATCCACATGTTCTGTCCTCCCGCTCTCCAGTGACTTGTGGTCAGTCAGTACCTCAACGCGATGGCCCAAGATCCAACCTTCATAACGCCGTAAGGCACAAAGGATTGCGTAGGCTTCTTGTTCCCTTGGACTCCAATTTCGCTGTCTTGTTGTAAGCTTGCGAGACCAGAAAGCTGAAGCCGGTTCGGACCCCCGTGGCCATCTTGGGGTCACTTGGGGTGTGTATCTATGTGCCGGCAAGCCGCCATTGGCTGATATCATACTCTCCCATCCACCTGACCTAACCTGATGTGATAGTGTGATAGGTTTGGCCATTCCGGCTATGAGCGGCCTGTAAGTGCGGCTAACCCCCATCTGCTCAGATTTTCACAGATCTGCCCCGGATTGGCTACATTTTGGTCATTTTCTCTGCTTCGGCGGAATCGCCGCCCCGCAGCTCAGTCTCAGGATCAGACCTATATATTTCTGATGTGCCGGATCTGATTCCGCGGTCCATTCATCGTAAATCCGCCGCGTTCCGATCATTTACCCAGAATCGCCATTCGCCGCTGACGCGCGTGCGCGAGCCAGATCGGCCAAATATTTTTTCACAATCGGATTTATATAAATCTTTTCAGATAGATATGGACACTCAGATGTACTTAGGATTATCCGCATCAATTTTCTTCATAGACTGGGATTTTTTGCCGGATAACAATCAGCATGGATCTTGCCTCCGTTGTCGCCGCTCTCGCCTCCGTTGGTGTCCGTGTATCCGGTTCTGCCCCCAACAGCAGCGTTCAGGTCGACTCCTCGCGTGCCTGCCCCCCCGGTCTTGCCGGCCCTGAGCCCTCGGGCACCATCAACGACCTAGGGCAGCACTTTCATGGTAGCAGAGGCTACCTGAATTTTGCTTAAGTGGCATCCCATCCACAGCCCGCTCCCCAGTACGGCCCCGTAGACCCCGCCGCTTCTGGAGAAGTAACGATTACACTGCCTTGGTGCTGTGCGAACGAGGCCTTGAGAGGAATGCCTTGCGCAAGTCCAAGCTGCCCAAGAAGGGCGCACATCAGCAGCTGTGGGGACCCAGATTACCATAATCCCAGTCGAAACTGGCCATCGAGCAGCTGGAATCCGCCGGCCTACGACGATGGCAACGCTCCGGTGGACCTAACGGAGCTGGCAGGTACCAACCTTCCTTACGGAGGTCCAACATTTGAGACCCTGGACACCGATCTGAACGACATTGAGATGGGCGGTCCAGGTGAGGTACCTAGCTATAATCGACCAGCCTCTTGGGCACATTGGGGCGACCATTTGTCCCCAGAAGTGACCCGTAACCTTGAGGCCCTTGAGGTTCTTTGTTACTTAGCCTCGTCTAAGCTGATTGAACAAGAAAGAATCGCCTCTGATTTTTTAACGGAATATTTTTTCCTCCTTCAGAACGAAATTAATACCAGGATGTGGTGGCGTTCTCAAGAAGATGACTCTTTTGCCATTTTTTTGCAGACCTGGGAGGCAAGCGCCTTCCCGAAGGAGAAGGTCCGGGCACCTGTTCCCGGGCCCTCCGCCCCTCATTCCCCTGTTTCCATCCGCGACGATCTAGCCGCCGCGGTTGAGGAGGGAATTTTAGAGGCGGCCAGGCAGGCAAGCCTGGAAATCAGGGCTGAAGGAGCTCCCCAAGTGGACTCCTGGCTGCGGACCACCGAGATCAGCGGTCCGACAGCCTGCTCAGGCCCTTCAGGACACGGCATGTACTGTCCTGCCGACTGCTCCTGCAGATTCCAGCGAGATGCTGAGCTCCAATTGCTCAAAGATCAAATGCACCTCATCATTCAAACGCTGGGAATAAAAAATCTTTTCAAGACGCACATGCGGTCTGAGGGCGCCTCATCGGTGGGACAAGCAACAGAGCCATCGGCGGAGGCGACAGAAATTTTTTCAATTGCTCCTTCGGTGGACTCCAGGACCACCGATGCAAGGATCAGCAGGACCAAACTAAAGGAAAGGGTTAAAATCTCTCGTTCTGAGAGTAGGACGGCGAAGGCTAGGACTGAGGCTCAGAATGCCAAGCGAACTGCCTCCCGTACTGCCCCTCCTGCTGCTGACTCCAATACCTTAGCCCAGCTGTTGCTCGCCCAGACCCTCGCCGGAGCTGGTGTGGCGAATGATGCCGCCAAGGTGTCTGCCATTACGGCCGGTGTTGGGCTGGATTCGCTTCTTAACCCTACTTCCTTGCGACTTCGTCAGGTTGCCAAGCAACCGAAGTATAATGGGAACCCCCGACGTTGGCCTCAGTTCCAACGGGAATTTAAACTGTGGGTTAAGACTCAAAAACTCCAAGATGATCAGTTCCTGATGGCCCTCTTGGATTGCCTTGAGGGAGCGCCGGCCAACACGTGGCTCAGGACTTGGAGTGATCGCGAGGATACAAGTTCCCCCCTTACCTTTGATGAGGTGTGGGAACAGTTGGAGGTACGTGGATCCCGGCTGCCAGAGGACCACTACCACCAAATGTTGAAGAATTTTCCTTCATTCTCGCGATTAATTTTGCACGAAGTGCAAGACAAAAAACAGCGCTTCTGGAATTTAGTGGAAGAAGCTGAACATTCAGGCGAAAAATTTTCTAGTGCCGAGCTGAAAAGTCTGATTTTTGACAAGATCCCCTCAGAAACTGCCGCCACCCTTCGGAACAAACAGTCCGAAGAAAAGGTCAAGACCTGGTGGGCGGAGGTGGAAGGCTTCGATGCCTCTGCCAACAAGTTTTCCGTCAGGGAGGCACTTCAGAAGTGCTCCCCCACGTCCTTCTTCAAGGTGAAATTCACTGAGGAGACGTGGAAAATCAGGTTTCATGAACACGAGGATCGGGACTTGTTTGTCCAAGTCCTCAACAGGGGAGTCAGCTTCCATGGCCATCGCCTGAAGGCCAAAGACTGGGTGTTTTCGTACACCCCGAAGGAACTCTGGGAGGAGGTTGAGCGGCTCGCCGACGCCGCCAACCAGAATTTCCATGAGGGTCTTGGGGGAAACAAGAATACCCAGCAAAACACCCAAAATGGGGCCCAAAAGGGCAACAAAAAGGTGAATGACACCCGGAATGTTCAGCAGCACT
Organism: Eutreptiella sp. 'Long Island Sound 2002'; assembly: GCA_964036045.1. Lineage (NCBI taxonomy): Eukaryota > Euglenozoa > Euglenophyceae > Eutreptiales > Eutreptiaceae > Eutreptiella > Eutreptiella sp. 'Long Island Sound 2002'. Next base: position 56,018,288 of record OZ038389.1, on the reverse strand, counting down.
GTGGCATCTGCCTTCTTTTAGGTTCTACGAACCGAGCTAAGACGCATTCTACTGATAATCACCGATGGTCTCCTTACGATCACAAGGTGATTGGTGAAAATATCAGTAATTCGCAGAATTCAGACAGGAATGACAGACAGGTGCACGGTGGGAAGGCTGGAAAAGGGAATCCGACCCCCTCCGGTGGAAACAAAAATCCTGGAGGCCCTGGCGGGTCCCCAGGCACAGGAAATCGGACTCCATCCGGCTCTGGTGGGCAGCCGAACGGCCAGAAAAATCCCAATAGCAACGCCGGAGGCGGAAATCGAAATCCAGGCCAAACCCCTCAATCCGGTGCAAACAAGGGAAATGCTCCAGGATTCCAGGGTAAAGGTAAGGGAAATCCTTCGGGAACCCCTTCCTCTGGTAAGGGCAGAGGGCGTGGCGACGGTGGAGGTCCATCATCCGGCGGCCGTGGCCGTGGACGTGGAAAGGGCAACCATCGTGTGGATCAGGTCTCAAGTGCAGATCAGGTGTCCGATGCGGACCGAGATTACGTCGAAAATGCCTTGAATCCAGCAGATGATCCGCTCCAAGATGAGTGGGTCGACGAATCAGGGTGTGTCCATAATGTTAACGCAGCCACTGGAGGTCAGAACACCTAGGGGAGCCACGAAAATCGCCCCTCCCCAGGCGATTTCAGGCATGATCCCCAGATTCCTTCTCGACCACTACTTGATGTAGGGTCGCTTGTCTCCTCTCCCCTGGATCCGGCAGCGGATCCTTCTGTTGTAGTGGACGAGGTTGGTGTACAGTCCAAGCACAGGGCCCGTCAGTTTGTCACAAAGCTGTGGGTCTCTGATTGCAAGGGCAATTTCCACCTCGCCACTTGTTTGTGTGACAATGAATCGGAGGTAAATCTCCAATCCAATTCTCTTTTGCCTGACGACTGCGTGTTTGATTCGCCTCATCCTGTTACCCTCGAGGGAGTTTCTGGACATTCTCTCGCAGGTGGGCAACGCGGTTGTTATATATCAACTCATTTGGTCGCTGAAGACCTTTGGGAAGATGGCAATGTGGAGGAAGTTGTCCTTAAGGATGACTACTTCTATCGTGCCGACATAAAGTATGACCTTTACTTGGGCCATCCTTGGCTTCGCAAGAACAGGGTGGCGCCCGTAGGTCATCGGCGTTGTTTTTTGCTGGAGTCAGGTCCCTTGGAGCGTCCTGAATTTCGTTTTTTGCACGCAGGGTTGAAAAGTGCAGAAGAATTTTTGAAGCAAAAGGTTACACCAAAGTTTGGCGAAGATGTCACCATTGCAGAGGTGAATGGGAGTGCCGATTACTCCCGAGAGTTAGAATGTCCTCGTAGGGACTCCCAGCCACGACGCCCTTTGCGCTGGCACTCTTCATCCTACAGAGTTGTCGACAAATGGCGCGATACAATTTGTGAATATTTTTATGAACACCATTCCTTTTGGCCACAGTATGATGCCTTTGCTAACCGCGAGAACAAGCGCTTTGACAAGCACTTTCGCGACGCTTGGACCCACAAATGGGACAAGAAGTTATGAATTAATCCTCCGTTTCACTTAATCCAGCAGGTCATCCACAAAATCAAGCAAGATAAAACCCAGGCGATTTTAGTTGTGCCCTTGTGGGACGACAAGCCTTGGTTTCAGGAATTGCAAGACATTTGTGTAGATTACATCGAACTTCCCAGGAAGATTAAGCTGTATGCCAGGGACGACACAGGTCCCCTGCCACAGCGGCCCTGGAGTTCGCTTGCATTCCTGGTGGATGGAAAGCTTTCTGACTCTGATTCTGCTGATTCTAGTACTGATTCCTGTGTTGGGTCTGAATCTGAGGTTGAGCGTGGTACTGATGATGAATCTATTTTTTCTGATTTTTGTCCGTCAGATGCCCAAGGTGATCCAACGTCAAATGGATCCGCCTCGTCTCCCTCTTCCCCAATACGATCTACATCCAAAAGAATCTACGGCGCACGGACGACAAAAAAATTTTCTTCGCGCCGCAAATTCAGAGTTTTTTATGAAAAACCCCGTGTGGAAGCTTTCATAGATCCTTTCGAGGAGCTGGATCACGAAGAAAATCTCTGGAATGTCGACACTCGACCCACCTATCTTCAAGAGGCAGTTGATACGGACCTTTTTAGGGACATCCGTAAGAAGATTCTTCCTGCCAAGGCCGAAGAAATCGCCAAAGTTTTTTCGACAGTAATTCCTGGCGATCAGGTGGACACTGAGTTGTGTTCCAAGAAAAGAGACAAGATTTTTGAGGAACGGAAGGACACAACCCTTTCAGGGAAGTTGATCGAAAACCCCCCTGTCCGTGGGCAGTTCGGTGAAGCCTTCATCGAGCTTCGTGAAGGGTACAAGGCGAAGAAACAGCGTCCTTATGAGAACCATGGACAGAAACATGAGATACTCAGAAAAATAACCGAGAGAAATCTCAGGGAATTTGGTTGGCTTGAGGGTTGTATGACCAGCGAGTGGTGCTGTGCACCCTTCACAGTCCCGAAGCCGCCGCCTGCAGACCAGAACACTATTGATGGTTGGCGAATGGTTGTTGATTTTCGCAACCTCAACGCCGAAACCAAGGCGGATTCACACCCCCTGCCCCTCATTGAGGAGGAAATCGCCAAGAGGGCAAGAGGTCGTTTGTTTTCTGTGCTGGATCTCCGTCACGGCTTTCACCAAATGCCGTTGAGGAAGGACAGCCGACCTCTCACCTGTATGTGCACGCCATGTGGCCCAGTCCAGTGGACGGTCATGCCCATGGGCCTGAAGAACGCCCCTTCGTTTTTTCAAAGAATGATGGAGGATGTGCTTTTTACAGCTCATCCTGAGCTTCGTGCCTTCGTGAGTGTGTACATAGATGACATAATCATCGCGACAGAGGGGGAGGGACTGACCGAAGCCGAGCTGGTGGCCCTACATGAAAAGCAGCTGAACCAGGTTTTGGACATTCTTGATGCCAATCAGCTGATTTGTGGGCCAAAAGAAGGGAAAACTATTTTTAAAATCAGTCGAATTTTGTGGTTCTCTCCTTGAGAATGGCACCCGACGACCCAGTCCAGGGAAGCTCGTCGCTTTTCAGAAGTGGAAGCGCCCTGAGACGATCACGGAATTGAGAGGATTCCTGGGTTGTTGCAATTTTTACCACACTTTTGTGCCGAATTATGCCAAATTTGCTGCCCCCCTCACTGAACTATTGAAGGTAGGGAGAGATGCGGGCAAGGCAGGTTCAAAGGTTCGTGTCAAGTGGACTGACGAGTGCGAGGAGGCCTTCCATCACTTGAAGGCGGCCCTCTGCGAAGTCGCCACGTTGCATGTGCCGAAATTCGACCGACCCTTCTACATAAGAACCGACGCTTCTAGGTACGCGATCGGAGCTGTCCTTGAACAGGTTGATGAAGCCACAGGTGATCATTACCCTCTTGCATTTTGGTCGCGGAAGCTAGCTCCACGCCAGATGCAATGGTCACCGCGTGAGCAAGAGACTTATGCCATAATCTGCGCTCTGAAGAAGTACCAATCGTGGGTTGGCACCAATCGAGTCGAGGTCCTAACGGATCATCGATCTCTGGAATATTGGGCCACCGAACACATTGATACTGTCGCGAGCCCAGCTGGTCGACGGGCCAGATGGCACGAATTTCTCAGTCTGTTTGACCTCCATGTGTCGTATTTGCCTGGAAAACACAACACGGTAGCGGATGCTCTGAGCCTATGGGCTTACCCTGCTTCAGAGGGGCTGCAAAGTACCAACATCCATGGTACGGAGCAGGACCGCCACGTCGTAATCGAGTGGGATCAAGAAGAAAAAAAGCTCATTCGACGTGAATGCATGCAATGCGCTGTTAAACAGCATGCATTACCGTGTCATGATATCACGGCCTTCTCAGATCCGGCGCATGCCCATGAGATTATCACCAAATGACTGAAAGTCGTGGAGAAAGTCACCGATCCCTCCTCAGGGAGTGTGAAACGGTTCGAGTATACCCGACCAGTAAGTGGATTTCGGTTGATTCAGGGCATTAAGCGTCAAGATCCGGCCAAAACTCCACCCCTGCCGAAAGATTCCCTTATCATCCGTGACTGGACGAACGATTATCTGCATGATTCCATGTTCAAAGAGGTCTTTGAGAATCTCAAATCAAAAGATGCTCACAAGGATGGAATTTATGCTGAATATTCGTTGGATGGGGGGAAGCTGTGGATGGAGGGTAAATTGTGCGTACCAGACGCCCTGGCCCCCCGAGTGTTAAACTGGTGGCACAAATGGGAGTCCCCCCACGCACATGGCCGTAGATTATGGTCGATGATTAAACATAGGTTGTTCGGCTCAAGGCTATATACTCATTGTATGAAAGTAGCCGCCGGATGTGCCCAATGTGCTGTCTCGACGCCCCCCAGCGCGAAGAAGCACGGCCATCTGAGGCCACACTCTATTCCGGAGCGCCTCTTTAACAGAGTCACCAGTGATTTTTTCCATCTTGGTGAACTCGACGACGAAGAGTGCCATTGGACCAACAAAAAGGTCAATGGAGTGCTCCTTATACAATGCCGTCATTCTGGCTACATTCAGGTGTTGCCTTGTAACATAGAGTCGATGACTGGCAAAGCTGCCGCCAAATGGTGCGCGCAGACCTGGATGGGAGGTTGGGACGTCCCATCCGAGGTGGTTACGGACTCAGGCAAAGAGTACACCTCCGAATGGTGGAAGGAATTATGTGCTCGCCTTGGAATCCACCACCTAAGATGTGAAATTCACTCACATCGAGCGCTGCCTGGCGAAAGAGCCGGCCGCTCTATTATAAATATGCTTCGTAAGGAGCTCGCCAGTGAGAAAGACTTCCATTGGTTTGAAGTTCTCTTCGCATTGCTTCGCCGTTACCACAACACGCCATTGTACCATGGCCTTTCTCCAAATGAAATTGTCTTTGGACGAAAGAAGTGTTGGTGGAACATGCCGTTGAATAATCCTCGCCCTTGTAAAGATGCTTCGTTGTTTTTGGACGAAATCCAACGCGCAGAAAAAACTGTCTCGAAATTAATCGATAAGCATCAAGCTGACTGGCTTTGGGTCCAGAATCAAGGCCGAAAAAACCCCACAATTTTGAAGTCGATGATCGAGTTTGGCTTTGAAAATCCGAAACCACCCTGGACGGAGATGATAAGCTTCTTCCCTTGTGGGAGGGGCCATTCGCTGTTACAGCGCGTCTAGGTGAGAACAGGTGGAGGATTTGTGTGGATGTCAGCAGGGAAATTGAAGTTTCCGGCGATCGCCTCAAGAGAGAGATCCCCTCCCCCAAGGATCGGGTTAAACCCCTTTTTTGGACTTCGAAATTTTTGTCCGATCGGGTCATCGAAGGGGGGAAGTACGAACTCAAGAGGATTTTAGAAGCAAGACGTGACGGAAAGGGCGAATGGGAATTTCTATGTGAGTGGAGGGGCTTTGATTCCAGTCACAACAACTGGGAACCAGCCCATTCTTTTGTCCATGGGTACACCAAGGGGTTCATCGACTTCCTCAAGAAACACCCCGAAATTGGCGTACTCCTGACAGACTGTCTGTCGAAACCAGACAGACAGGTGGAGAGTGACGGAAAAAGACCTGTGGTGAATCGAGATCCAGCCTTTTACGGCCCTCAGCAGCCACATTCGAGGGCTGATCCGTCGATCCCCCCTCCTGCGGTCAGGCCAGCCCAGGAGCCAAATGAGGACCAAGCTTCGAGTTCGGCCGCTGATTTGCAGCGCCCAAGCCGTACGAGGGCCCCACCAGACAGGTTGGTGGTCACATGTATTCGTGCTTGGCCGAATTGAGGGAGACCCGTCGTGACTTGAGTCGCCGACGCCATAATCTGGGTAACAGTCGTCTAGTCCAGGGCGTCATGGCACTCGTCGCTAGGGCTCAAGGGTGTAGGTTCGAAACCCTTGCATGTCCAACTCCTACAAAAGCTCCAGCCTCGCCCCGTCGACCACTTATTCCAATGTGAGTGTTCCGACGACTTGAAAAAACCACATTCTGCTCAATCCACTGTTCATTCTTCCTGATTACGACATGATGTGGAGAACTGCGAATGTTTGATAATTTGACGTCAATCAACTTTTCTTTGGTCTCCGTTCGGCAGACAAGGCGTAGATACGCTGCCGAAAGCCACGGAGTGTGCTGCCGTGTTCAGAAGAAACCAAACTCAGGCTTAATTCAGGCAGATTCGGGGTAATCTTGTCTCTGTTGGTCTGTGCATCTTTGGAATTTGGCTACTCGTGCAGATGGAAGCAAATGTACATAGTAAAAACGCTGGCCAGCGACATACACACGACAGCGACATTCACACACACAGCACACAGCGACATTCACCCCTACAGGCACCCCCTGTAGTAGAATGGTAACTCAGATCTTACCTTCATTTGCCGTGATGCTGAAGCCAAAGTCCAGATTCAGATTCAGATCCAGATTCCTTGAATTTACCTTGAATTCCTCAGGTTTGTCCATCATTCTGCGCAACAGTGCAAAACCCCGACGTCAATTGTTCAGACAACCAAAATACACCGAAGCTACACCGAGTGTATTTTTGGCACACGCCAATGTGAGCTCAATCCGACCTGAAACTGTCGAAAATGGTGAATCCAAGTGTCTTGTGGGACTCAATCGAAAGATGGGCCTTGTCCAAGTCAATTGACACCGCCGCCACTGTAAATAAAGGACTATTCGGTGTCTCTCAGTTATATACTGTCAGTAAAGCGCCTTCAGCGAACCTTCGGTGCGTTACATGCCAAGGATCCAGGGCCATCATGTCCCATCATGATGCATCATCACATGATCCACATTTTCATGGAATCTGTTGGATGCTCGCGAACCAACGTGTCGGAAAGCACAATTCAGCTGAATAAACGACAATATATATTAACTCTAGTCTAAACGAAGGTGTTAGTAGTTTCAGTTCTAGACATTCCGCTTCATTTCACCTTCATCTGAGGGAATTTCCTCATTTTAGGACAGTTTAGGTTGATTTCCTTGTCATCTCCTCTCATTCCTCGAAGATCTGTTTACGGCTTTGCCTAACTTCGTTGACGCTGATGTTTTTCTGTTCACTTAGGGCCTGCAGACTACATTTGTATTTGTTTTCCCTCTCTGTGATTGTTTCATCTCCTTCATCCCTGCTCAAATTGATTCTCAATCTTGCTGAATCTTGTGATCGTCCACCAGATGCGCCAAATCTGAAGCACATGCTGGACTTTTCAGAACGAGAAAAGCGGGAGTAACAGGATGTAGAGTACGTGGAGGACACCGTAGCGTGCCCGCGACAGCTAAACTGTGCCAGAGCGCCGAGATGTCACTCCATTTCTTGATTCTCCCACTCAATCCACCAATAATCTACCTCATTCTCAACCAGGGCATGGTTTGGTATCGATTCTCGATATGTTTGCATGCTTTTTAGCCCTTAACCTAATGTTTTACTGCACGGAGGACTGTTCGTCACTCCTCATTCTGCCTCATTTCAGGTTCATCCATCCTGATTCAGTGCCAATTCAGCTCAAATCAGGTCAGATCAAGCAGATTTCGCCCCATCGAGGCTACATTTCTATTTTTTTCTTGGACTTACCCGCACTACGTTCTTCGTTGACGTAGCGACACACCCCAGTGTGTTTTTGGAGGGGGAGTGTAAGTGCGGCTAACCTCCATCTGCTCAGATGTTCACAGATCTGCCCCAGATTGGCTACATTTTGGTCATTTTCTCTGCTTCGGCGGAATCGCCGCCCCGCAGCTCAGTCTCAGGATCAGACCTATATATTTCTGATGTGCCGGATCTGATTCCGCGGTCCATTCATCGTAAATCCGCCGCGTTCCGATCATTTACCCGGAATCGCCATTCGCCGCTGACGCGCGTGCGCGAGCCAGATCGGCCAAATATTTTTTCACAATCGGATTTATATAAATCTTTTCAGATAGATATGGACACTCAGATGTACTTAGGATTATCCGCATCAATTTTCTTCATAGACTGGGATTTTTTGCCGGATAACAATCAGCATGGATCTTGCCTCCGTTGTCGCCGCTCTTGCCTCCGTTGGTGTCCGTGTATCCGGTTCTGCCCCCAACAGCAGCGTTCAGGTCGACTCCTCGCGTGCCTGCCCCCCCGGTCTTGCCGGCCCTGAGCCCTCCGGCACCATCAACGACCTAGGGCAGCACTTTCACGGCCATATTCCGTACGGAGGCGCCGCCAGCTGAGATTTATATATCAGAATATCAGGAATCAACAGGGTTTTATTATCATAATGTTTCCGTAATTTTTCAGCCTTTCGTTCTGATAGTCAATGTATCGGCGACCGTCAGTTGGCTCGCGATTTTGCGTTAACCGATTGGTTAACTGTTATTTCCAGATATTTTGGCGGAAACCCCGATGAAGGGTCAGATTTCATCAGTAAAGGGTTCGTTGCTTCCGCAATTTTCTAAATATGCACTCGAAATTTTATTCTGAGTTTTTCGCGATGTCGAAATCGGATTTTCGACTTCGACATCGCCGCACTTGATTTGGTCTCCTTCGAGTGGTCATACTCTTTTCCCTATGCCCGAATCAGGTTTCCCTTGTACTTGCCACCCATTTGACTTGAAGATATAAGGGACACAAAAGTGAATCGTGGGACCACTTTGAAGGGCCATATCTTAGCGCGAGTGTGAGGAGAGAGAATAAGGAAGGTTGCGTTGCAAGCGCCGCGGTCTCAAGTTAATTCAGGAAGCATCAAACGCCTTTGGTGTGTACACATGCCCGGTGTAGCAAGGGATAATGGTCAAGAGGGTAGAAAGGGATATATAACTCTTGGACCGTGCAACCCAATATTTTATTGCGACTTTCGAGTGTACCGCATGAGTGTTGGGGTTGCATAGATACTTTTCTTGGGTTCCCATGTATTTTTAAAGTGAAGTTATGTCCATGGAGGGGCATGGCATACCATGGTGGGAGCCACTTTTGAGGGTATGTGTTATATGCATGGTATGTGCTTCGATATGCTCACGCCCATGTTATATATCTTCGTGTGGCCGAAGAGATGGGGAGCCACACGTGACAAGGGCTTTGCCCATGTCCCAATTGTGGAATTCAAAGCGCTAGACTAAGTCTACCGGATATGTATTGCTCATGGTATGTTTGGCAAGGAGATCCATGAGTGCACTCCCATTTTCATGGGGCATGTAGATACGAGTGGCGAAGGTATCTCCATGCGCCCGATTGGGGATCCAAGTGGGGGAATTGTTCGCAAATGGTTCCAATCATTTGTATATTGAACCATGGGCGGATATCATGGGTGAGCATAGAGATATACTATCATGACAACTTTGTATTTGGACATATTTGCATGTTTTTGACCTTATTTTATGCTCATTTTTGTATTTTATGTGCTCAACTGGTCGGCTAACAGTAAAGTGCCTAGAGATGCGTGAACTATGGTATGTTGCTTATATGTTGGCATATGCTTCGGTGTTGCCCCTCACCATATGCCGGATCAGGTAGTCACTTTGGCTTGGCACACAAGGCCTCACAAAATTAGGTCTCAAACTCATGAGCTGACTTGTGAAGCATGCCATGTACATAACCGGAGAGGTTTCGGATCCAATGATGCGATATTCTTGGGCATGGACCTTTGGTCTATATCACCCTTGTATATTACTCTCTGGTTTGACACATGCATGAAGCATTTGGATATTTGCCGTACGCATTTTTGAGCATATATTTGACTTTTGGGCATAATGATGTGATTTGCCTGATTTTGCCATGTTGTGAGGTCAACATCATGGGGCAGTTCTCCAAGCCCATTTGACTCCAAGTCCAACCAAGGTTATGTCAGGGTAGGGCGTGGTCCTGAGTGCCACTCTAGGCCATGACACGCCACCTCCCCTATTGGGCTAGGATTTAGAGGCTTGGGAGTGAACACATTTTTGGGGTTTGTGCATTGACTTTTGACACATGGCATTTAGCCATCCTATTTGACTGGGTTCAGGGCATCATGATGGCGAGTCAAGGGAAGGTCTTGACCCCAGGGAATGAGGGGTCCATGGCTGTGATTGTGTAAGTTTCCATCTTTCCCCAACTTTGCTTTATTTGTGTTCATATGCCAATTTCAGGGCTTTCTTCCTTGGTGCAATTCTTGTACATGCCCGCCACCGTGAGACGACCGGTGAGCTGAACGGAAGCCCGCAGCCTGATTTGGATTGTGAATTGGGCTATTGCTGTATTTGTGGGATCTGGTTGCTGTTCAGGGTTGAAGGAGGATAGTATTTTCTTTTTTTTTGGATTTGGAACCCTGGATTTTGATAAATGCAATCGTTGATCAGGAGCAAGTCAGCAGGGGTTACAGGCGGAAGGGGCACAGCGGGGGCCGGTCCTGGTAGGGACCTTCTTTATGGTAGCAGAGGCGTACCTGCTGCCCCTACCTACCGCCGACCCGGGGACTTGGGCCCCTATGAGCCCTGCCCAAGTTCGCCCCGGGTGCGTATTGTGGACTCAGTGGAGACCACGTCGGAGATTGGAGCCATAGAAGAACCGAGACGTTCAAGAGCATGGCGAACTCCGGAAGTTGAAGCCCGAAGAGAAGTACGACATTCGGGAAGAGGAGGACGTGACATGGAGGACCTGGTCTCCATGTGTGAGCGTCGCTGCCGAAAGGCATGCAACCTCCGCTCCGCCGCAGAGGACTCTGACGAGGCGTGCCATTCAGGCAGCAGTGGAGGACGGGCCCGGCGAGTTTCTCGGCGCTACCGGAAGCGCGGGTCACCCAAGTCCGCGGCAAGGGACGCCAGGGCTATGGATACGGACCCTAGCCCGGTCAGGTTGTGGGAATCCGAGGGGCACTCCGAGGGCTATCGGACAGCCTATGAGCCACCCTCGGAGTCGGAGGAGACGCCCGCGCCGATCGCCAGGGCGCATACGGCCCCCGAGCCCGCCCTGAACCACGACGCCGGGGGCTTGGAGAGGCCAGCCAGGGCCCGGACGGCACCTGTGCCCCGGCATACGGGACCAGAGACGGACGCCATAGGCGATACGCCCATGGGCGATGAGTCTGTGGCGCCGGGAACCGCGGGATGCGCTGGATCAGGCGGAAAGCACGCCGCGTGCCACTGCGAGCACGTGTCCTTCCTCATGGGCAAGTACCCGAAGATGGGGATGGACGCCATCGTGCACCGCCTCGACAGCCTGGACAACGCGAAGGACGGCCTAGAGACGGACGTCGCCGGGATCCTGGATGACCAGTCGGCCGCGGAGAAAGACATGGAGGAGCTGCGAGCGGAACGGGACCGGTACCGGGAGAATCTGCAGCTGGCCCTGGAGAAGCAGCAGCGAGTGGTGGACAGCCTCCTCCACCTGGTGGAGGACATGTTGGGACGCCTGAAAAGGCTAGAGGAGCTACAGCCCCTCGCCTCAGGTCCGGAGCTCCCGGCAAAGCCGGCCGCGGCAGAGCTGGTGGAGCGGGTTAAGACCCCCAGGAGCGCCATGGATAAACCCATGGGCGGTCCTCCAGAGGCACCATACGCGCCTCCGCGTGTTGACCCGGGTGCGCTGCCGTTTGTTCCCATGTTCAGCGAATCCACAATGCTCGGGGAACACACGGCACCGGCTGCGTCCATGCGGGAAGGGCACGTAACCACGGACCCGAGGAGCCTGACGGTACAGATGTCCCATGCCGCCCAGAATCTACCGATCACGACGAATATGGTAGTTTATGCGGAAGACGAGATCCAGAGCCAGACCATGCAGGGGCGAACCATGGGAAGCGCCGACGGACATGGTCGAGGTCATCCAGGCGGAAACCTGTGGGCGAAGGACCCCAATACGGGGATATGGACGGCCAATGGAGCAAGTCCTTCCCGCATTCCAAACCCCATGGGTTCAGGCCCAACTGGACCGCACTCCATGGAGGAGAGGGATGTACGGGGAGTGTACTCACACCCCCTGGCCACAGGTGGTATCCGTCTCGGTGGAGTGGTGGCTGGGGACATCGGAGACGCCATCAGGATCGACGACCTCAGGGGAATCAAAATCCCCTACTACGATGGCAACCCCTCCAACCTGGATGACTTCATCCTGGACTGGGAGGACTTCGCCGAGGAGGTCGTCGGCGAGATGCGGGGAGCGCCGCGGGACAAGTGGGTATGTCGGACATTCCCACACCGGCTGGCGCAGGACCTGAAGGAGGAGCTGCGGGATCAGATCCGGGAAGGATTGATCCGTACGGAGCAGGCCTGCCTCCAGTGGTTGGAGGATGAGGAGCGGGTGGACGCTCCGAACCAGAAGCTGGAGGACTTGTGGTCCATCCCGCTGCCGCTGGACCGCGGTGAGTTGCGGGTCCGGGAGTGGAACCGGTATCTGCGGAAGTACCGCAGATACCTCAAGCTGGTGGAGGACTGGAACGAGGCCAGCGAGATCCGCCACCTCCTGAAGGACGTCCTCCCCGGACAGTGGAAGAGGCGAGTGGAGGACGAGGAGAAGAAGCGCGCCAAGAAGCGGGTGGCGGTGAGGATAATGGCGGCGGAGGATACCCATGCGGGTATCATGGAGTTCTTCAGGAGGAACCTGGGCGAGCCCAACCGGATGTTGGGACTGAAGAACACCGTGTACCTGGAGGTATTTGGAGACTCCATGGGGCAAAGGTTGCTGCGCCTCAACAACGTGGAGTGAAGGCGCGGGGAGCCGCTGAGGATGCAGGTCATCTTCGCCCGCATGAGCCTGGACGAGATCGTGAAGTACATCAGGGTGGAGTTGAAGCTCAATGCGAAGAACGAGGCCCACGTGCAGGATCGACATGGTCATGGACAACGAGGCCACCGAGAAGACCGCCATCATCGGGAGATCCAGGAGGACACGGCCAACTCCGCGGAGGATGGCAGTGGAAGTGGCCAAGACCACTGGTCCCGGGAGGATCACGAGGAGGCCCATTTCTTCGCGTTTGTGGCGCACAACGTGAAGGACCATGGGCAGGATCGGTCCAGATGGAGCCGGGTGGGACCCAAGAAGGGCAACGCGCCAAGGAGGATCGGGAACCCACCGCTCTCGTTCCGGGAGTACAGGTCTCAGCACGACGGGTGCTGGGTCTGTTATGGCAAGGCAAACAACCATGCACATGACCACCGTCAGTGCAAGGTGTATGAGGCGGACAAGAAGGCGTACTTCGCCGCTCACCCCGAGAAGAAGCCCAAGGAGCAGCGGATTTCCGATTGGAAGGCGAAGGGCGGAGACGGGGGAAAAGGCCAAGGCAAAGGCCAAGGAAAAGGCGGAGGAAGAGGCTATGGTGGTGGACCTGGCCAAGACCGACGAGTGAGGTCGATCGAGGAGGTTGCTGAGGACATGTTGAGGACGTTGGAGGAACTCAAAGCCCAGCAACGTGGTGGACAAAGTCCTGGCGGATCGCAGCCGGAAGCTGTGGGAAGCCAAGTCTAGAGGAGCCCCAACGGGAGTGGGACCTCGGAGGTCTCTCCTCCGAAAATCAGTGGAATCCCAGAGAAAGCGAAGGCACATCGGGTGCCGAAGAAGGCTCCAGAAGAGCCAAAACCACTGAGCTTCGCCACTCCCAACCCCTGGAGCGCCCTGCCAAGGGAAGTACATGTGGGTACGGGACATGGCAAGAAGGAAGGAGCGACCACGGAGAGCCCCGTGGACGGGCAGGACCAACCCAAGATCTACACCATCCGTGACCATACCCTTGAAGTCCTGATGCACCCGGACGTGCTAGAGTTGCATGCCGTGAGAGTCGTCCATACACCTCATGGCGACGAGCGGCAGTTGCACTTGAAAGTGCGAGTACGGTGCGGACGAGAGGAGAAGGTAGTGGATGTGTTGGTGGATACGGGTGCCCAGGTGAGCCTGGTCCGGAGAGGGTTGTTCAAGGAGGAACTCCTGCAGCCCAGCCGGAGACCGGTCCGCCTGAAGGTCGCCAACGGAGATATCATTGGTGGGGGCACCCATGAGGCCACTATCAGTATCGAATTCTGGGAGCATGAGCGCTTGAACCGCCCTGATCAGGCGAAGAGAAGCACTCTATCTGGGAACTTCTATGTGGCCGACATCACAGATTGGGATATGATCATGGGGTATGACTTCATGGTGGCAAATGCCATTGGAGCCCTTCCCCATCGCGCAACGCTGGTCCGGGAGGATGATGAATGCCTCACATGGCTGTCCACGGACTATGCATGCGGATCATCCCAATGGAATGCTGAGGAAGAGGACCGGATCGTCCGAGCGGTGCAAGCTGTGGGGGCCAAGTCCAGAGGAGACCGCGGAGTTCAGCTCACGGAATATGGAATGGCGCCACAGGTGTACGACAGGATGATCCAGACGCTGGGAGCCGAAGCGCCCGAGACGGACGTCTTCGCTTCCCGGGATGCCCCACTTCTGCGGAAGTGTAGGAGGCATTGGCATCGAGGAGACTCAGCCTGGCATAGGCATTGGGGTTTGAAGGAGTGGGGGCCCATGTATTGGCATGGCTCCCTGGACAATACCAGACGTGCGGTGGAGAAGATCATCGCGCATAGGGCGAAGGGGATCCTGGTCATAACCGGCATAGGATCCACCCCATGTCCGCTGGAGGGTCTCAAGTCGACGCTGGACTCCATCACCCTGAACGAGATGTTATTCGGGCCAGAGGAGGAGTTGTTCATCGACGCCAAGGTTGTATCAATGCCCTCCCCGGGTCAAGCGTGGGGTACCAAGGCTTTCCTGGTGGATGGGGCGCAAGCCCAGCCCACGGGTGATGAAGCATTCATTCGTAGGGTGGAGGCGGTGCCCATGAAGGTCATGTTTGAGCCCAAGGAGGGGACGGATCAGTCAATTGATGGCATTGACGTCCTGTCCCACGCCGAGATCGACGACGTCGTCAACTACATGCGGATGGGGATGCACGACCGTGTGGCGGCCAACAAGAGGCGGGCCATGGTCACATCTCCGCATTGGTGGGATGACAAGATGTTGGTCACCGGCAAGTACGAGAAGGACGAGTTCGTGGCGAGGGTCATGGATCACATCGCGGACCAATACGATGGTCCGGTTGGGTCGGACCCACCAACATGGGATTCTCCAAGAATGGGTGCCGATAGCGACAGTCACCAGCCCGAGGCCGCAAATTTCCGAAGATTATCGGTGGGAAGAGCTCCCCACGACGATTAAGACGGCATATCGGACGAGGAGAAGTCGGAATCGGACCCAGAAGAGGCCTATACCGCAGTGAGGTCGGTTGTATCTATACCGAAGCAAGCAGCTGAAGAGGCCCAGGAGAACCCCAAGGTCGCCGAGCTGAAGGAGAGGCTGATCAATGCCTATCCGCGGCTATTCAGTGGCGTCGCCAACAAGAACCCTCCAGATCGTGGGAGGTTTGGTACAGCGAAAATCAAGCTGAAGCCGAACCCGAAGATCTATCGTCATCGGGAGTACCAACTTCAGGGCGATCGGGCCGAGGCCATGAAGAAGCTGTTGGCCGAGTTCATTGAGCGGGGATGGATCGAACCCTCCGACAGTGAGTGGGCCAGCCCAGCCTTCATCGTGCCCAAGAAGGAGAAGGGCGAGTGGAGGTTGGTGGTGGATTACAGGGGTTTGAACGAGCAAACCGAGCACGACTCGTACTCGCTTCCCCTGATCGACTCCATCCTCCAAAAACAACAGAAAAAGCGGATCTTCACGGTGTTGGACCTGAAACAAGGTTATCACCAGATGCCGCTACACCCGAACTCCAGGCCCTGCACAGCGATGTCGACGCCGCTGGGGCCCATGCAGTGGAAAGTGGTGCCTATGGGCGCCGAGAATGGCAACGCCGCTTTCCAGCGCATGATGGAGGACCTACTCGGTCCTGTCCGGGACTGTGCCGATCCCTTCGTGGATGACATCATCATCGGGTCCGGCACGGAGAACATGACTGAGGACGAGCTCATCGACGCGCATGAGAAGGATCTGCGCCGAGTGCTCAGCGAGTTGGACAAGCACAACATGGTGTGCAAGCCCACCAAAGTCTCACTCTTCGTGAAGGAAGTGGAGTTCGCGGGTCACGTGGTTGGTCACGGGCAACGCCGTCCCATGCCTGGGAAGCTGGCGTCCCTGCACCACTGGGAGAAGCCCCAGACCATCAGCGAACTCCGGTCCTTCATGGGGTTCTGCAACTACTATTCGGGCTATGTCCGGATGTATGCAGAACTGTCGGGGCCGCTGCACAAGATGCTGCAAGTGGGCAAGTTCGATGGCCGGAAGGGGAGCAAGAAGAAGCTTGCTTGGACCCCTGAGGCTGAGGATGCGTTCAACCGCCTGAAGGAGCGACTCCTGGGGCAGTTGGGGCTGTTCCTGGTGGACCCGGACAAGGGATTCGTGCTACGGACAGACGCCTCGGACTATGCCGTGGGGGCAGTCCTCGAGCAAGTCCGGGACGACGGGACTCATGTTCCCGTGGCGTTTTGGAGCAGGATCCTGGCCGAGGGCCAACGCCGAACATGGACCGCGAGGGAGAAGGAGACATACGCCATTGTATGTGCGCTCAGGAAGTGGTCTGCCACATCAGACTGCAGCCGGTGGTGGTTTGCACAGACCACCAGTCCCTACAGAGCTGGCACAAGGAGCATGTCGACACCCCCTCAGGACCAGCGGCTAGGAGGGCCCGATGGCACGAGACGTTCGCCAAGTTCGACCTCAGAGTCGTGTACGTCCCGGGGAAGGACAACACTGTGGCAGATTGCCTCAGTCGCTGGGCCTACCCCGCGGGCAAGGCGTGGATGGACATATCCAGCCATGGCGACGCCGAGAAGACCGAGAGGGCCAAGCGCATCATCGAGATGGAGAAGGCCACGGAGCAAGAGGGGGTCAAGTGCTTTGTGGTGATGGCAAATCGTACGGACCTGGCCAAGTTCCGGGGTGCCTGCGTCCAAGCTATTCGAGAGGAAACCCTCGAGCAATGGATGGTGGCCCCTGTAGAGCTAGTCAGGTTGTTGCTCACAGAGGACTGGTCGGATGACTACGCGGCATCCGAGCACTGGAGCAAGTACTGGAATGCCGTGAGCGCCCCGTCGGACGACGAATGGCCCGGGGGCTTGACCGAGGATGGGGACAAGTTGTTCCTCAAGGACAGGCTGCTGGTGCCCAAGAACCGAGTGGAGGAGCTCATTGACCATTGGCACAACGCCCAGCTCATGCATCCTAGCCGAGACAAGATGCAGCAGGACCTGGAGTGGCGTTTCAAGTTCCCTCCGGGGTACTACGCCATCCTGGATAGGTACTGCAGCGACTGTGCCGTGTGTCGGGCCACGAAGAGCCCCAACCACTCCACAGCGGGCAACCCGGTGTATACGGCTATACCGGAGGCCCCTATGCGGTCCGTGGCCATGGATGTATTCGCCATGCCTGAGGTCACCGTGGACGGAGAGACCTACGACTGTGTCATCCTGGTGTGGACAGGCACAGCGGGTATATCGTGGCAGTCCCGGGCAAGAAGTCCAAGAAGAAGGACAAGAAGGACAAGCATGGAGTGGGGCTGCAGGCCAAGACCGTCGCTAATGCTATGATCAGGCATTGGCTGACAATTTTCGATGTCCCAGCTGTCATCTGCAGCGATCGGGGCAGTCAATTCGTGGGGACGTGGTTCAAGACGATGTGCAAGCACATGGGGATTCGGCACGCCAAGACCGTGGCATACCACAGCCGATCGAATGGCCGGGCTGAGGTGGCCGGGCGGCAGATGTTTGAGAAGTTCCGCCAGCTGCACATCGACGAACCGGGCCGGAATTGGTATAATTCGCTGTCGAGAGTACTCGAAGCGTACCACGACCTTCCGGGACCCACTGGACTGTCGCCCCATCGCATCCTGTTCCTACGGGATCGAGTGTCACGCACTCTCCCGTGGTTGAACCATGGCAAAGTGGCCCGAGATGCGAACGCCATGATGGCTGAGGCAGACGACACGGCGGCCAAGGTGTGCAAGGCACTACAGGACGAGCATGACAAGAGGGCCAAGTACTTCAAGCAGGGAAAAGTCCAGAAGTATGCTCTCCAAGACACCCTGTGGGTGGAGCGGCACCACAAGGATGTCCTGTCCAGGCATCGGCAGGCATCTTGGTATGTGCCGGGGGTAATCGTTCGGAAGGTCGGGCAGGATGTGTATGCGGTTCGTGTGGGGGATCACAAGATCCTGGACCGCGACCATACCCAGCTTCGTCCCCGAGCACCAGACCCCAGCGGACGTCCTGTCACCTTCGAGTTCACGGCCGGCGATGTGGACTCGGACGACGAGGGTGAGGACGACGACTTCACCGCTGAGAAGATCCTGGCGGACAAGCCGGACCCGGGGACGCCTGGGGGTAGGCTTTATAAAGTCCGTTGGAAGGGATTCGCCGCATCCAGGGATTCGTGGGAGCCTCCGAGCAGTTTTGTGCCGAGGTACACCACGGTCTGGATGGACTACCTGAAGAAAAAGAATATTTCTTTGGATGTCAAGGACGTGTTGGTCCATTTGGTTGCTGCAGTAGCACCGTAATGGATCCCCCTTGGCATTTTGTTTGTTTCTGTGCTTGGGGAGACGGGTGAGGGCGTTCATCCGGGGACTTTTCGGCCTTGATTGGCCATATACCCCCTTCACTCGATCTCCACATATATATTTCATTGTGGTATACTTATTTAGGTCGACCGACGACGTTTTTCTATATTTGATCCCCTTGGTCCATGTTGTAGATCAAGAGGAGACCGGATATGGCGTAGAGCACCGATTATCAGTGTCCTCACCCCTCCCTTGGGGCATGGGGGACGCCTACGACGTGTGTGGGGCCTCCATGTGTCCTTGGGACATGGGGGGGGGGTTGGAGCCCATTGGGGTCCTCCCGTCCTCTCTTCAATGACTTCCGAGCGGTAACAACGCTCTGAGAAGGGGGGTGAAGCCGGTTCGGACCCCCGTGGCCATCCTGGGGTCACTTGGGGTGTGTATCTATGTGCCGGCAAGCCGCCATTGGCTGATATCATACTCTCCCATCCACCTGACCTAACCTGATGTGATAGTGTGATAGGTTTGGCCATTCCGGCTATGAGCGGCCATATTCAGTACCGAGGCGCCGCCAGCTGAGATTTCTATATCAGAATATCAGGAATCAACAGGGTTTTATTATCATAATGTTTCCGTAATTTTTCAGCCTTTCGTTCTGATAGTCAATGTATCGGCGACCGTCAGTTGGCTCGCGATTTTGCGTTAACCGATTGGTTAACTGTTATTTCCAGATATTTTGGCGGAAACCCCGATGAAGGGTCAGATTTCATCAGTAAAGGGTTCGTTGCTTCCGCAATTTTCTAAATATGCACTCGAAATTTTATTCTGAGTTTTTCGCGATGTCGAAATCGGATTTTCGACTTCGACATCGCCGCACTTGATTTGGTCTTCTTCGAGTGGTCATACTCTTTTCCCTATGCCCGAATCAGGTTTCCCTTATACTTGCCACCCATTTGACTTGAAGATATAAGGGAAACAAAAGTGAATCGTGGGACCACTTTGAAGGGCCATATCTACGCGCGAGTGTGAGGAGAGAGAATAAGGAAGGTTGCGTTGCAAGCGCCGTGGTCTCAAGTTAATTCAGGAAGCATCAAACGCCTTTGGTGTGTACACATGCCCGGTGTAGCAAGGGATAATGGTCAAGAGGGTATAAAGGGATATATAACTCTTGGACCGTGCAACCCAATATTTTATTGCGACTTTCGAGTGTACCGCATGAGTGTTGGGGTTGCATAGATACTTTCCTTGGGTTCCCACGTATTTTTAACGTGAAGTTATGTCCATGGAGGGGCATGGCATACCATGGTGGGAGCCACTTTTGAGGGTATGTGTTATATGCATGGTATGTGCTTCGAAATGCTCACGCCCATGTTATATATCTTCGTGTGGCCGAAGAGATGGGGAGCCACACGTGACAAGGGCTTTGCCCATGTCCCAATTGTGGTATTCAAAGCGCTAGACTAAGTCTACCGCATATGTATTGCTCATGGTATGTTTGGCAAGAAGATCCATGAGTGCACTCCCATTTTCATGGGGCATGTAGATACGAGTGGCGAAGGTATCTCCATGCGCCCGATTGGGGATCCAAGTGGGGGACTTGTTCGCAAATGGTTCCAATCATTTGTATATTGAACCATGGGCGGATATCATGGGTGAGCATAGAGATATACTATCATGACAACTTTGTATTTGGACATATTTGCATGTTTTTGACCTCATTTTATGCTCATGTTTGTATTTTATGTGCTCAACTGGTCGGCTAACAGTAAAGTGCCTAGAGATCCGTGAACTATGGTATGTTGCTTATATGTTGGCATATGCTTCGGTGTTGCACCTCACCATATGCCGGATCACTCAGTCACTTTGGCTTGGCACACAAGGCCTCACAAAATTAGGTCTCAAACTCATGAGCTGACTTGTGAAGCATGCCATGTACATAACCGGAGAGGTTTCGGATCCAATGATGCGATATTCTTGGGCATGGACCTTTGGTCTATATAACCCTTGTATATTACTCTCTGGTTTGACACATGCATGAAGCATTTGGATATTTGCCGTATGCACTTTTGAGCATATAATTGACTTTTGGGCATAATGATGTGATTTGCCTGATTTTGCCATGTTGTGAGGTCAACATCATGGGGCAGTTCTCCAAGCCCATTTGACTCCAAGTCCAACCAAGGTTATGTCAGGGTAGGGCGTGGTCCTGGGTGCCACTCTAGGCCATGACACGCCACCTCCCCTATTGGGCTAGGATTTAGAGGCTTGGGAGTGAACACATTTTTGGGGTTTGTGCATTGACTTTTGACACATGGCATTTAGCCATCCTATTTGACTGGGTTCAGGGCATCATGATGGCGAGTCAAGGGAAGGTCTTGAGTCCAGGGAATGAGGGGTCCATGGCTGTGATTGTGTAAGTTTCCATCTTTCCCCAACTTTGCTTTAGTTGTGTTCATATGCCAATTTCAGGGCTTTCTTCCTTGGTGCAATTCTTGTACATGCCCGCCACCGTGAGACGACCGGTGAGCTGAACGGAAGCCCGCAGCCTGATTTGGATTGTGAATTGGGCTATTGCTGTATTTGTGGGATCTGGTTGCTGTTCAGGGTTGAAGGAGGATAGTATTTTCTATTTTTTTGGATTTGGAACCCTGGATTTTGATAAATGCAATCGTTGATCAGGAGCAAGTCAGCAGGGGTTACAGGCGGAAGGGGCACAGCGGGGGCCGGTCCTGGTAGGGACCTTCTTTAAAGCCAGAGGATGATGGTGACCTTCGTCATCGACTTGTTCGATCGTAGCACCAATGGCGTAACGAGTTGCGTCTGTACGAATATAAAAAGGTCTTCCATCCAACCACGGAGTCTTTAATTTAACCACATTTGCCAGTGCTTCGTTGAGACCAGTAAAGGCCTCCTCGCATTCTGGCGTCCACTTGAGCTTGACTTGAGATCCCTTCTTTCCTTCTATTTTGCCAACCTTGAGTAACACTGTCAATGGACCAGACAACTTGGCGTAGAGGGGAAGGAACTCGTGGTAATAATTGCAGCAGCCTAAAAAGGCACGAAGCTGCGTGATGGTTTTAGGCCTTTCTCATAGCTGCAGGACAGCCATTTTCCCTGGGGCCGGTCTTCTTGTCCCATCTTCCAAGACAGAGCCACAAAATTCCACGCTCTGGAGGAACATTTTGCCCTTCTTGGGTCCATACACGAGCTTCTCTTGTCGAAGGACTTCGAGAACTTTGCGGACTTGTTCTTCGTGCAACTTCAGGCACTCATTAAAGTTTTCTCCCAACGGCATGGTAATCAGAAGGGCGTCAATGTAGATGCTGCAGAATTCTGGTAAATCCAGAGACTTGTGCTTGTGAAATAAAATAGTCTCCATCATCTTCTGGAACATCGACGGCGCATTCTTCAGACCCATCGGCAGTACAGTCCACTGAACAGTGCCACAGGGCGTGCACATTGCCGTCAAATGCCTATCCTCCTTTCGAAGTGGCATTCGGTGAAAGCCATGGCGCAAATCCAGCACAGTAAAGAGCTTACCTTTGGCTCTCGCGGCGATCTCCTTCTCGATTAAAGGAAGGGGATGCGCGTCAGGTACCGCGGCGGCATTCAGAGCTCTGTAATCCACCACTAGATGCCCAGCATCTATGCTGGATTGGTCAGCAGGTGGGGGTTTTGGCACAGTAAATGGTGCTGAACACCACTCAGAACTCATGCAGCCGTCCAACCAACCGAACTCGAAGAGATTGCGCTCAATAATCTTTCGCAGGGCATCTGCTTTGGTGCCGTGAAGGTAGAATGGACGTTGTTTGTGCACCTTTGAGCCTTGGACTATCTCAATCTTGGCTTCCCCATTTTCAGATCGAATTGGGGGGTTTTTCCACAACTTCCCACTCAGCACGTCATCCTTATAGTCTTCGAACACTGCATCCCTTCTTGCAGCTATCCTGTCTCCGTCGACCTGATTCCCACATTTAATCACCGACATTATGTTCACCAATTTGCGAATTGTTGGTCGTGGTCTCATATTCTTGGCCACTTCATTCCAAACTTCTTCGTCGCATTGTTGGCGGATGAAGCTCACCTGAGCTCGCTCCTCCGTGGGATCCCACCACTTAAGGGGGTCCACAAATGTCTTGAACGGATGGTCGGTCGAATTCAGCTGCATTCCTGTCAATTAAGGTGAAAATCTTGGAAATTTGTCGTCATTCTTGCTTGAAATCTTGACATTTTTGGCTTGATTCTTGTCTGATGGGGACGAATTGGAATGGATGGAGGCGTTCTCTTGAGGGACGCCGATTGTCCTTCCCTCCTTCCGCGACGATATGTTGGGATTCCGCTCTCGATCGTCTCAATCCACCTCAATTTCGTCGATTCCTGAGGAATTGGAAATGACCTCTTCTGTTCCCATTTCACTGTCATCTCGCCAATAATCTCCCAGATTCCCGTCAACTAAGCACACCAACGTGCTCCACAAACGCTGTGGCAAAGGCTTGCCATTGTCTCCGCAATACAGCTTCACCCCCTTGTGAGGTAGCTCAACAATGTCGATTGAAATGTCCATAATGTCCTTGAACCAAGATTGTTTTGGCCAGTTGGGGACAATTAAAATCGCCTTTGCGCCGGATTGCTTCAGCTTCTGCACCACACGAGGAGAAACGTCGAAGGGCAGATTGATCCATAAAGGTTCAGACCTCTCCTCACTCCAGGCATCGTCGTAGAACCTTGGAAATCTTTTATTTCTGTTGTTTGCAAAGGCATCAACTTGCAAACGAAAATTGTGGTTCTTTTCGAAGTAATCCACCAGAATGTCCGGCCATTTGTCGACTACACGATAGCAAACTGACTTCCACTTCTTGCAGTTCAATGATTCCACCTTTCCTTCGGCGAATTCTTCTTGATTCTCTGTCCATTCCTGCCCATCTCGCTGAATATGCAGCTTATTTCGCTCCTTGAATTGGTGTATACTCTTGGTGTATGGGTGCAGATAATACAGGTCGGACGGGTCGCTGGTCGACGGATCCTGGAGGAAGCATGTCCTGTGTTCCATGGGCGACACACGGTGAGCGTGAAGCCATGGTTGACCCAAGAATAAATCATACTTTATGGTGGCTTCATAGAATTTTCCAGAAAACCACTCCTCCGTCACCGTCTCCACGCTCCAGACAGATTGTTTCACCAATCTGACCGCCAATTCTGCCTCTCTGTCGCCACCTTCAAGGCGATGTCCGCTCACTCCCTCCAGCTGGACAGGTGTCGAGGACATCTTCGCCTCGTCCTCCTGCAGAAAGCCTCTCCTCACCAGATTGACCTCTGAACCATTGTCAATCAGACAATTGGCAAGTTCAACCTTACCATCTGTCGTCCTGACCTGGATCCAGCAGACAAACTGGCGCTGCTTGCCCCGCTGGACAGCGCTGAGGACCCAGGCAGGGTAGAGCAGGCCGGAGGAACGCGCCAGCTACCCGCCCCAACTACCCTGATGGGCTTTGTCTCCTGCCACTCAACACCAATGTTGGGAATTGGGTCAAGTTGGCTTCCCTATTGCCATTCTTCTTCGACGTTCGGCTGCACGTCCTGTACTTGTCCTTCGTCAACCCATTCTTCTCCTGCTTCAACGGCATTGACTCCTTTTTCACGTCCACGACCACCAAATGACTTTCCACCACCAGCTTTCTTACCTCCTTGGCCTTTGTTGTTGGAGGTGTTGGAATTGGGGTTAAATTCGTTGGATCTGCCCTTGCCTTGACCTCCAGTATCCTTGTTGTTGCCGAAGGTCTTGTTTGCTGGCGTCTCCGTATACAGGGGGTTGCCATTCACCTTGGAATCCTGTTGATTCCCGGACTTTCCTTGTCCCTTTCCACTCTTTTCGCCAGATTTTCCACCAGATTTTCCACCAGCTCCGCTCTCTCTTGAGCCACCTGGATCTCCGTTCTTCTGCCAGGAATCCTTTGGTGTCCAATCTCTGTTCTGTCCTGTGGACTGCCCTTTACCTCTTCCCCGTCCATTTTGGTCAACATCTCGTGCTCCATCCTGCTGGGGACTTTTGGGAGAATTTCCCTTTCCATCCCATTTGGACTGAATTGTCTTAATATCTGAGGGCATCCACCTGTGATCTGCGGTCGTGTGACTCGCCGCCCGACCTTCCTCTCCAAGGGCAATGCACACGGAGCATCCCTTCTCACCAACGGCACTGACCTTGCCTCTGAAGCCTTGTGCATCCTGTGACTTCTGGCGTTCTCAGTTTGCATGCTTTTCAAGTTGGTCCCAGATCTGCTCGACTCCATACGAGAAGATCCACGGCCGCACCTTCAAAACTGTCCCCTTATACTTCACTTTTCCATCCACCATGCTACAGAAAAACTCCGACTGTTCAGAACCATGGAAACCAACTCTCCATCTGCCCTCACGAATGGTGATGTCTTTCAATCCCGTAGCACTGATAGAGTGTAGCAACTCACGAACTGCCATTTTTCCCATAGTCTCCGGCAATCCTCGGACTTCAACCCAGTTGCCCAGGACTTTTTGGTCTGCCTGGGAGTCCCTGATCTTCTGCTTGGTCTCCGGCGTGAGCTTGCTCAGGAGAATCTTCTTCATCTCGCCTTCAGAAAGGCCTTCTCCCGAGTTCTCCGCCTCCTGCACCAAAAACTCCAAATCCTGCCTTGCTATTTGGATCCCTTCAAGAAACAATTTCTTGATCGCCCTGAAGTTCTCAAGGCGGTTCCTGTAATGATCCTCAGGGAGTCGAGAGCCTTTCTTTTTGAGACTTCGCCACAGCTCTTCATAAGTCAGGGGATCTCCTTGATTCTGCCTTTCCACATAAAGATGATATGTACTTTCCCTGAGTTTGCCAGTCAAACAGTCCATCAACCCGAGAATCTAGAGTTCCTTGTCGAGTTTCTCCGTCTGCAACCAGACCATGAATTGTCTTTCGAAAGAAGCCCAATAATTTGGATGCCCTGAGAACTTAGGCTGCTTCATTACTGAAATTCTAAGCCTCATGTGCAAAGGATTGAGCAGGTGGTTCAGGTTGAAACCTGTGGATGTGCCAACAGGATTGACAAAAACTGGGTTGACGGCGGCGCCTTCCATTGCCTGTGCTTGAGCAATTGCGGCCGCCAGCAACGCCTGATCCACAGTAGGCTGTACAAACGGCGTTGATTGTCCTTGATGATACGTCATCTCCTTTAATTTCTTCTGTTTTTCCTTCATTTTGGCTTCGTTTTCTTTCTTTTCTTTGTCCTTCTTCTTCAAGGCCATTGATCTCTCTTTCACGGTGGTCTTTGCTCTTCCATCAATATGACCAACAGTACTTACAGACAGTACAGACCTTCCTGACGAAGACTCTCCTCCTTCTGTACCCAGATTAAACCCAATAGGACTTGTAAATCCAGTAGGGGGAATACCAGAATTTTCCAGTAAAAGCTGGGAGTGGGCCAGTAAAAGCTGGGAGTGCCGGAGAATGTGGAACGCCGTAAGGCGTGGATGCAGGTGCAGCTGAGGAGGTAGGTGCTGGGTGACTTGCCATTGTAGGCACTGGTCCAGTGAGCCCAGTAGTGCTCAAACTTTGTACCAGATTGGTCAATGTTTCAAGCTTCTGCTCCATCTCCCCCCACTTGCTGTCGTAATCCCGCTTTTTCTCCTTGGCAGCCCTCTTCAGCTCCTTCACCCTGTCTTCCAGCGACGAAATCTGGCGCCGACAGGAGCAGTCCTTGGCACACTCACCACAGGATGGGCATCTAGTACCTTTTCTTTTGCTTCTTACCTCATCAACCCAAGTATCAACACTAGAGTTAGAGTTGGGAAGCTTGGACAATTGCTCCCTGGAGAGGTGAGAATGTGTCAAATCACACCTCATTTCGTCGACCTCTTCGTCGTTCGGACCCCAGGCGCCGAACAGACCAGCGTGCTGATACACATTCTGGCGTCTCTCCTCTGCAATGATGTCCATTTGAACCATCACGGCAGCCTGGTGGTCGAACTGGTCCATCAGCTCCTCCCAATCCTCTTGTTCCTGCAATGTGGTGTCGAATCGCAGGCGGCCACTGTCCCTGATGAACTGGCACGACGCTCTGAACCAGTCCCTCAGACGGCCTCGATAGCCTGCCTCCGCCAGTAGCCAATTTTGGCGGTGGAAGAACTCCTGATTCCAGATTTCCTGGACGTGGTTTTCCCAGTAGTCACCAGAAATCTCACTAATTCCAGTATTAGACAGCTCTCCTTCGCTGCTGCTGTCTTCAAGATCAGGTAGAGCGTGAGAGTTGGAACCAGATTCACTTGAGGAGGGATATTCTCGACCGGGTTTAAGGTTAGGTGGGGCGTTCATACAACAATCAGCACAAGTATGAACTCCAGGCCAATGTCTATGGCCACAGTAAGGACACTCTGAAGGTTGATCCTCGGTCTGCTGGGGGGAAGCCACGAATGTAACCTCAGGGGGAACACGAAGTGACCCAGGACGAGTGATAGCCCTGCTAAAGTCTGATGATCTCAGGGTGTCCGTGGAGATTCCAGAAGCAGAGTCATGATTTCCTCTGCTACCATGTAACCGCTGCATAGTGGCGGATCTTTCTTGTAACTGCGAAGCCTGTAGCCTTGATGCCCCAGGGGTCGTAACGCCCGACACTGCCCCTGATATCTCCGAACCCAACTGACCCTCTTCAGACCCATATCCAGCCTCTGGGAGCGACATATGCGAAGCACTTCTGAGCCCATTGAATTCCATGGTGGAGTATGAATAGTCAGAAAACCCGGTCTGCAAAAATGGAGCAGACATCGAATCTCATTGTGCATCCATCGCACATAATGACTCAAAGTGAAATCATTCGAAATAATTTAAATAAATCCGATTCGGAAATCACGAAAGACAAATGCGACTCGACGCACGCTCACAGGCGACATCTGGCGGCGAACGGAAAACATGAAAACAAGCGGAACATTTACTGCACTAATGTACATCTGAGAATCATTGAAATTCTGATCACATTGATGTATAAATTGAGTGCTGTCACTGCTGCCGTTACACTCAGTTGTTGGGGTGTGCGTGTTTGTGTGCGCGCTCCGCTTGTACCCCGCCACTCCTGGCTGGGGATGTGCGTGCTTGGGCTCGGGGTTTGGCTGCGCCCCGCCACTCCTGGCTGGGGTGTTGGGGTGTGCGTGTTTGTGTGCGCGCTCTGCTTGTACCCCGCGACTCCTGGTTGGGGTGTGCGGTGTGGGCTTGTGTGCTCGGGCTCGGGTTTTGGCTGCGCCCCGCCACTTCTGGCTGGGGTGTTGGCGTTTGTGTGTGTTTGTGTGCGCGCTCCGCTTGTACCCCGCCACTCCTGGCTGGGGTGTGCTGCGTGCGTGTGTGTGCTTGGGCTCGAGTTTTGGCTGCGCCCCGCCACTCCTGGCTGGGGTGTTGGGGTGTGCGTGTTTGTGTGCGCGCTCCGCTTGTACCCCACCACTCCTGGCTGGGTTGTGCGGTGTTGGCGTGTGTGCTTCGGCTCGGGTTTCGGCTGCGCCCCGCCACTCCTGGCGGGGGTGTGTCGTGTGGGTGTGTGTGCTTGGGCTCGGGTTTCGGCTGCGCCCCGCCACTCCTGGCTGGGGTGTTCGGGTTCTGTGTGTGCTTGTGTGCGCGCTCCGCTCGTACCCCGCCACTCCTGGCTGGGGTGTGTGGTGTGGGTGTGTGCGCTTGGGCTCGGGTTTCGGCTGCTCTCCGCCACTCCTGGCTGGGGTGTTGGGGTGTGCGTGTTTGTGTGCGCGCTCCGCTTGTACCCCGCCACTCCAGGCTGCGGTGTGCGTGCTTGGGCTCGGGTTTTGGCTGCGCCCCGCCACTCCTGGCTGGGGTGTTGGGGTGTGCGTTTTTGTGTGCGCGCCCCGCTCGTACCCCGCCACTCCTTGCTGGGATGTGCGGTGTGGGTGTGTGTGCTCGGGCTCGGGTTTCGGCTGCGCCCCGCCACTCCTGGCTTGGATTTGTGGTGTGCGGGTTTGATGTTGCCTGGCACCTGTTCCGGTGATGTGGATCGTTGCGTGTTGTGCTCGCTGCCCGGGTTTGCGGCACCCGGTGGCCGTTGTTGCTTGGCACCTGGACTGACGCGTTCCCGCCGGGGGCCTGGCCACGGGACGCTGCGGTGGACACGCGCAAGTGAGCAGGCAGGCAAAGCACTACGCTCACAGGGGCATCATTGCGCTCATGTCATGTGACAAAGCGTTTCAGGATCCTTGCCACTCTGAAACAAGGGAACAAAAGTATGTACAGCAACACATCAGGATATGTATACACCGGGTTAAGACTGGACTGCGGTAAGGGGATCACAGGACAATAGACACTCAGTCCCAACTTATATCCCAATCCCAGGTCCGACCCTCTCAGTGGCTGGTGGGGGCCGGGGCTCAAACACAACCCATGCCCTGCTCAGTCCGGACCCTGAAACCCTGCCAATAGGGGAGGTGTCTCGCCCAGCGACAGGCGAGTTCCTGAGAACCAAATTGCTCCAAGGCCAACCGACAGTCGCTCCCCATGCTCCCTTAACGGCAGGTCTCAACTCCCCTCTGAGCCAGAGATATGGCCCCGCCATTATCCCCTAGGAGTTGGTAGCTGAAAATTGGCTGTTTCAGCCAAAACTGAAATTAGCTCAAAAATCTCCAAAATTGACCCCTTGTCCGGACCCGCCAGAGGTAGGGACGAGACAACTGACCCTATGCCCTTCGAGTACGAACTCTCTGAAGCCCTCACCCAACCTGGTCCCCTCTGAAGTCCCGGCATCAGGGCACAACGGGTTCGTCAGGTGGGGTCATGATGCCAAAGTCACCAAAATTGGCATCATTCTCACGCGTGGCTCGCCCGGCCAGGGCAAGGCCAATGGCTCACAGGGTAGGAGGCACGACCTCAGACTGATATCTGAGTGTACAACTTGAAGTTGGGTCCGGGCTCCTTGTGGGCATAGAGATATGGGGCCGCCAATTGACCACACGGGGGGCTGAAATTGGGGTCCCAAAAGGGGGTCATTTTGGCTGCTCAAAATGAGCCAAAATTCGGGGGTGCTCACAATAGTATATCTCCACGCCGGCTTGGAGATTCGATCCGCCCCTCCATACGCGATCCACCGGGAGTCCAACGAAGACTCCCATGCACTTGGCTCTCAAAAATCTCCATACCACTCGGCGTGGTGAAAATCCCAATTGGGCCCACAAATGCCAAAATGGCAAAATCGTCCACACTCACCATGGGCTAGCACCTTGACAAAGGTTGCTCCGCTTCGCCCCCGTGGTGTGCGAGCCATGGGGACCAATGTCCATAACACCAATGTCATGTATGGTCCATTGGTCCATGAGTCCGGCGTGCACGAGGTGGCTGAACATGGTGCACGGCGGGCAGAAAATATGCAAAACTGCTCAAAATGGCCGAAAATGCGCACACTCATGGTTGGGGCAAATGAGGCACATGCCTGACTTGGACCGGAGTGTGCCATAGGATTGGTATCAAGTCATATGTGTCCAACATATCTTTTGGGCGTCGCCCAACTCCTCTTGTTTTGGGAATGGCAGGGTCGCCAAGTGAGCCCATGATTTGGGATGGTCCCAAATCCCCAACATGGCCGCCACGGTACGCCAAGCCCAAGAGGAGTTATTCGCCGGGTCCAAGATATGTTGGGCACCGAAGTATGTACCCTCATAACGTACTTGAGTCATGATGTCAATTGGGCGCAACGTTGAGATACACGGTCGCCACTTGACATCATGACGGGCAAAAAACAGCAATATTGGCGAAAAAACACCCAAAAGTGCCTTGAAAGGCGCACAAATGTATTATAATATCTTCGGCTTGGATTGAGTAATCGACCAATCCTTCTAAACACAATGACTCGACAACAATGACCTTCGACTCCACATATGTGCTCCACTTGGGGCGCTTTGGAAGGTCGCGCGCGCTGCCTCCCAAGTGGGCACACGCAAAAATGGAATATTGCAAAAAACACACCTCGCTCGCAACGCATCGCTTCGGGAGCGCTCCACAAGCGTCCCTTCACAAAGGTTAGGCTTGCGAGTGTTGGTTGGGAGTACAATGAAGGGCCTCGTGCGATATGGGGTCCATTGGCGGGTTAGTCTTGGAATGGTGCACCCGCCAAATGGGCACGCGATATGACACCAAATATGGCATACAACCCTACCCACGCCTTCTACACCCAACCTAGTGGCCTAGAACCAAAGTATGCCTATATTCTAATGTAACTTTGGTCCCTTAACACGCATGCAAGTGCTTTGGTCGAAAATGGACCTCCTTTCGGAAAGCCGAATTTTAGCATGCACGCAAAATATATTGCCAATATGTATATGGAGATCATATATGCACTATCCGTGGAAGACAAGTGATATGCCCCGGATGTAGAGGCAAGCAAGGGTGGGACAAACGCCAACTCAACATACTTCTACACGTGCTTGGACGCCAAGTACGTGAAAAAGTGCACTTCTTGGAGAACACTCAAAATGAATAACCCTTTGGGCCTATTGAGTTGGGATCCTTTGGCCTCGTCCTATGCCTATGGGGGGCAAAACCTCATACACAGTGCCTATGAGGCACGTTAGTTCGCCCTTGGGCGCTTGAACGCTCGTAACCCTTGTTATTCCACTTGGGGGTTCAGAGCGCCTTCGGCTGCCCAGATTTTCTGGGAAAAATCTGGGACGTGATCCGTTATATCAAGGAAAAAATTGCGGATCACTCGAAGACTGTTTCAGTCTTAACTTCAAGAGAAATCGTATTATAGATTTATCTAATGCAGTCCGCGGAACGGGCGATGACAGGCGGCGCGACTGCGGCGATTCCACGACAATTGGAAATCGCGGTGGAAATCGGGTATTTCACCGATTTCCGACCGAGAGTCGCCTAAGACAATAAAGTTATGGTAATTCTACATTGATTTAATGGTTAGAAATCGGGTTCCAGATCTCGCGGGTTAGAGAACAGGGATATCCCGCTGACAGCCGGTGTCAACGGCTTCCGCACGGGTGTGACGGCTCACAGGCCTCCGGGCCATGGGCCATGGGTTCTGGGTACCGCTTCACCCCCCTCCTTAGAGCAAACCTTGGGGGGGGCTCGATAACACCCAAGCATGGCAGCGGGTACCCAGGACCATTTCCTGAAGGGGGGGGGTGTCACATCCTCACTTCAGGCTGATTCGCAGGTTAGGCTGCTCAAATCCCACAGTAAGACAGGTACAGTGCTGTAGCCGTTAGTAACTGCAAGTATAGTATCAAGTACCAAGTCCCGGGTCCTGGCGGCGATTGTTCGGCATCTAAAGGACCCGTTAACCCATACCAGGCGCACCGAGTGCCGGCTGCTACGGTCACTACCACAGTGGCAGTGGCATACACGGCCAACATAGGCGTCACACGACGACCGAGGTGGTCCCACAGGTCGAGATCGACCACAAAGATCCATCAGGCTACCCCAAGCTTCCCAAGACCCGCCGGCTGGGGGAGAGTTCCCACGGGTCCTTCCTCGGGCGCACCATGTCCATATCCACGACGCGAGTCCAGAGTGGTACAGCCGAACGAGCTCCTCCTTAAGGGATCCGGCATCAAGGCCGTCTTTTCCCTCGCCCTATTACCACGAAGGCCATACATGAGGGAGTCCTCATGCAGTGTGGGCGGAGGCGTCGACTCCTCAAACCACCAGTTTCCCAGGCAGACTGACCGAGGTCAGGAGCACCGGAGGCCGCCATCCGACTGCAAGTGCGTCTGCGAGTCGGTAGGCTCACACTGGGATTGACAGTGGCGGACCGCTGGGAGTGTGGTCAGGCAACTGGGCTTCCCGCCTGGCGCCATCAGGATCTCCACATCACAGCGAATAGGGCACACGGTATCACGGGCACTCGAACAGAAGAATCTGTACTTAGGTACTGGTCCAGGCTGGACCTTAAGTAAAAGCATGTAAACGGCGACTCAGGGCGCCTTCGTATGCCGATTCGCAGGGAAAAACAGTCCACACTCGATGATGGGCTGATAAATCCAACATACAGATGCACACATCCTGGGGGGGGCAGAAAAACAAGCAATAAGCGGGGTAATAGGCGTGTAAACACACTCTGGATAGAGCGCCAAACCACGCCCCGGTTAGGATAAGGCATATGCAGGAGGGTGGGCAAGAAAACGCCTGACTTCAGGCCATATATAGTCGCGACACACGTAGACTGGTCTGGATCCCGCAAGTGCCATGGGACCAGACCACACACCGAAAGTCGCAATGCCGATGACAGCGGCATCCGTTGCGCAACGTCATATGGGCTTCAAGGCCCCAAGAGCTCAGGAAAAAGAGGTCAGTCGCCCTACCAGGTTTCCCAAGGAGGGGGAGTGACTAATGGAAGTGAAGAAGAGGGGCCATCCTCCTCTGGATTCAGCAGGGGGGGGTATATGGCCCCTCTGATGGCAGGTCACCGGAAGATGTAAGAGAGCAAGCAAGTAAGGGACGATCCGTCGGCCTCACAAGCGCTCAAAATGCATCAGGGGAGAGCTCAGGGCGCTGATCAGGCACCCCTGGCTGCAATCGCCCGGGTGAGTGCTGCCAAGTCGAAGACGTGGATCTTGGTCTTGTGCCTGCGGATGTACTCCATGAAGCGAGTGTTAACCCGCGGCACGAACGAGGAGACGGGTTCCCAGGTGTCGTGGGACGGCCCATAGCCTCGCCAACGAACCTTGAACTCCAGGCCTCCGGGTGCCGAGGCGTTCGGATGCTGAGCCAGGATCTTCTCGACTGTATAGTTGTCCTGCTCCGCATAATCGTCGTCCGAATCAGCCTCATGTGCGGCGTAGTTCAGGGACACATGTTGGCCACGGAGGTCGGGTTCCCGCACACGGAGCTGACTCTCGTGGCGCTCCCGAAACTGTCCGTGACCCACCTTGATGCGGTAGGTGTCCTCACCAATCCTGCGGACCACCTCTCCGGGTCTGAACCAGGTCTTGGTGCGGTGGGTGCCCATAGGGCGGGGTCTGATCACCCACACCGGGTCTCCCACCCTGAACTTCTGCGCCGTCGAGCTCGGGGCGGACTTCTGACGCTCAGCATGCTCCTTCTCGAGCTGCTGGCGGATGTCCCGCGCCGTCGCCTCTTGCAGCGCGAAGAATTCCTTGGCGTCCATAGCCATACCATCACCAGACAAGGGAAGTCCCCGACCCAGGGGGTCCCTGCCGAACAGAATCTGGTGAGGGGACAAACCACCCGGAGTGGGGGTGTCATGATGGGCCTTCAGAGCGGGCCACATCTCCTCAAACGAGTTCCGACGTGGATTGGTGATGTAAATCTTGCGCAGCTTCTCGAACAGCTGCCGTCCAGCCACTTCAGCTCGGCCGTTAGACCGGCTGAGATAGGCGACGCTCTTGGCATGACGTATTCCCATGAGGGAACACATAGCCTTGAACCAGCCACCAGTAAACTGGGGCCCTCGCGCACTGCAAATGGTGCGGGGGATGTCAAAGACGGTCAGCCAATGACGAATCATCATGACTGCCACTTCCTTGGCAAGCAACCCCTTTTTGCGTGCCGGAACGGCTACTACGTAGCCACTGTAGCGATCCACACAAAGAACCACACAGTCAAAGGTCTCCTTGCCAATGTGCACTTCGGGCATGGAGAAGACGTCCATGGCCACGCTCTCCATGGGCTGGTCAGGAACCGGGGTCCATTGGGCTTCCCCCTTGACGTTCCGGTTATCGGGATTGCAGGCCTGACAGACCGAGCAACCCTTCCTGACCTTCTTGATGGCGGTGTAGAGACCGATATGGTCGATCTCGAACCGGCGCTGCATGTCAAGGGCTTGCTTCTTGACCTCTGGGTGCAGCATGTGGTGGTGCCAAGCTTCACATAGCTGGAGCACTCGGGACTCTGGTACTAGCAGCTTACCATTCCGGTAGAGCTTGCCATCTTCCTCAGTCAGCCCCTTTGGCCACTTCTGCCCGTCATCAGGGTCGGTCACAGCCCTATACTCGGCCGCAAAGGCCTCAGACTTGGCGTAGTCGTCGGTCCAGTCGTCCTGGAGGCAAGACTTCGGGAAGAGGTGCTTGTCGGACTCAGCTCCATCAGGGGCGAGTACTCTGACCGCTCTGCCCATCCTCGTTCCGAGGGGGGCATCCGCAGCCATGACGACGAAGCATTTAACACCCTCCTCCTCCATCAGGCGCTCCATTTCAATGATCTTCTTGGCTTCAGCGGTCTCAGCCTCATCGCCATGGGCAGAGATATCCGTCATGCCCTTGCTGGCGGGATAGGCCCACCTACTGAGACAGTCCGCCACGGTGTTGTCCTTTCCAGGAATATACACAACCGTGAGGTCGAACTTGGCCAAGGTCTCATGCCATCTTGCCCGTCGGGAGGCGGGACCAGAGGGGGTGTCCACGTGCTCTTTGTGCCACGACTGCAGACTCTGATGGTCGGTGCAGACGGTGACGGGATGGAGGGCTATGTACCCAGCCCATCTCCTGTGAGCCATGACGATGGCATACGCCTCCTTTTCTCGGGGCGTCCACGTCCGTCTCTGGCCTTCCGCCAGGACTCGGCTCCAGAAGGCCACGGGCACGTGCCTCCCATCGTCAAGCACTTGCTCCAACACAGCGCCAACAGCGTAGTCCGAAGCGTCGGTGCGCAGGACGAACCCTCGGTCGGGATCCACGAGGTGCAGACCCACTGCGGATAGCAGCGCCTGCTTCATCCCCTCAAAGGCACGGTCGGAATCAGCATCCCAGACCAGAGCCTTCTTGGACCCCTTCTTGGTCTCCTCTCGGTTGCCCTTGAGCATGGTCGTCATGGGGGCTGCATACTCGGCATACATCTTGATATACCCCGAGTAGTAGTTGCAGAACCCCAGATACGCCCGTAGCTCAGAGACCGTTTTGGGCTTCTCCCAGTGCTCAATCGCGGCCACCTTGCCAGGTATGGGCTTTCGCTGCCCGTTCCCAACTACGTGGCCAGCGAAGACCACCTCGCTTACCGCAATGGTGGCCTTGTCACTGCTGCCCGTGAGTTTGTGCCGAACCAGAAGATCCAGCACTCGAGTGACGTCCCTCTCGTGTGCCTCGAGGAGCTCCTCGTAGCTCATACTGGGGTCCCCGGACGCGATGATCACGTCCTCCACGAAGGGGTCCGCACAGTCACGCACCGGCTCAAGCAGGTT
The DNA here is from genome assembly GCA_964036045.1 of Eutreptiella sp. 'Long Island Sound 2002'. NCBI lineage: Eukaryota > Euglenozoa > Euglenophyceae > Eutreptiales > Eutreptiaceae > Eutreptiella > Eutreptiella sp. 'Long Island Sound 2002'. The sequence goes on along the minus strand of OZ038389.1, from coordinate 55,982,644 downwards.
CTCCAGCATCCGCTGAAAAGCCGCATTGCCGTTGGTAACGCCCATGGGCATCACCTTCCACTGGAGAGGTCCAAGTGGGGTGCTCATGGCTGTGCAGGCACGGGACTCCTCGGCGAGAGGCATCTGATGATAACCATGTTTCAGGTCAATCACCGTGAAGATCCTCCGCCGGTGTTGTTTTTGCAGCATGTCCTCAATGAGGGGAAGCGTATAGCTATCATGCTGCGTTTGGGCGTTTAGGCCGCGGTAGTCGACCACGAGCCGCCACTCACCGGCCACCTTCTTGGGGACGACGAAGCACGGAGAGGCCCATTCGGAGTGGCACGGCTCGAGCCAGCCTCTCTCGATGAAGTCGCGGAGGATCTTCTCCATGGCTTCCTTCATCTCTCCCCTCAGGGCAAACTCTCGGTGCCGATACACACGGGGGTCCTGCTTCAGTCGTATCTTGGCCTCGCCATACGGTCCACGCACCGGTGGGGGAAACACAGGCTTTCCGCTGAAGAAGGTCTCGCCATACTTCTGCTTCAGCCTGGCCCTCAATGCCTGGATCTTGGGGCAATCATCGGACTCCGCCTTGGCTTTTCCGGGCACCTGGACCACTGAGCTTACTTGAGGGGTAGCGACCCCGCTCGATTTCGGCTCAGGCGGTCTTCCCAGCTGGCCCAAAGGGCCATCTCTGGTCTTTCCTCGGAATAGATCGCCGTAGGTGGGTGGGTTACCCCCGATTGGCTCGTCCTGGCTGGACATGTGGTCCAGTACCCTCCTTACGAAGGTATCTCCATCATAGGAACCAGAGACGATCGAGTCCACTTCCCACCAGGCTTTGTCCTGGCCCTTGCCCTCACGCTGGTTTCCCCAGTCGTGAAAGGGCTGATCCATATACCCCTGAACCAGATCCAACTCCTCTTCTGTGAGGGGGTCTTCCGATTCTCCGATGTCAACAGGGGGAACCGCAAAGCATTGCCTCCATGGCTCCGCTACGATGCGGTTGACACAGACGAAATCCGTGGCGTCGGCCTGATCAAGGCACCCATCCACATAGTGGAATTCCGTTGGCCATCTCTGGGGTGGCATGGGCTGTCCCTTAGCGTCCTGATAGACACTCTCTCCAGCCGGTAGGACGACCTTGTTTAAGGTCATGTTGGTCAATGAGACTACCCAATGTCGGGTACTTTCCTCCTCGGTGCATCCCATAGGAACGACCAGCAGTGCCTTGGAGCGGTCCTTGCGGATCTTCGCTACCGCCCTTGGAATGTCCCATCGAGGGCAATGGATCCACATCAAGCCCTGATGCGGACCCCAGTGCTTCTTCCATGCGGAGTCCTGTGCGTTCCAGTACTTCTCACAAACCCGCAGATAGGCGGAGGTTCCTGAAGAGAACACATCCAGGGCCAGATCCGAAGCTCCCAGGTCCGCGACCACTCGGCTCGCCACTTCCGGCATTACGCCGTACTCCTGGTTTGCTGGCCCAGTTGGCTCAGTGTCCAGCGGGGCCACTTCGAGCTGATTGCGTTCCGGGTGGATCCATTGGCGTTCCACATGGTGCTCAGGTGACAAAAGCCACGAGAGTTGGTCGTCCTGGTACAGGGTCATGGAGGCCTGGGCCGGGAGGACGCCGGAGTCCGTCTCCATCATGAAGTCGTACCCAACGATCATGTCCCAGTCCATCTCGGCCTCGTAGAAGCAACCGTGCAGGAGGATTTCCTTGCCGACGTCTGGGCGGCTCAGCTCACGATGGTTCACGAACTGCAGCCCAATGGCCGCTTCCTTCGTGCCTCCCACCATGTACTGGCCGTTCGCCACCTTCAGCCTGACAGGTTTCCGACTGTCGGTCAGACACTCTGGCGGAAGTAGGCCAGCCTTGAACAAGCTGACCTGAGCTCCCGTGTCGACCAACACGTCGAAGACCTTTTCCACTTCCCCGCATAAGGCACGGACCTTAAGGTGCAACTGCCGCTCACGCCCCACTCGGCGCACGGCGTGCAAGCTCAGGATCTCCGGCCGTTCCAGAAGCTCAACAAGCGACTGGTGCAGGTCGTGGACAATGGGCTCAGGCTGCCCATCTGCAGCATCCAGCTGCGGTCCGGGTGATCCTCCAATACTCTCGGATAGATCTTGAAGTACATCAAACACATTCTTGGTCGCGAAGGATGGACGGGTGCAAGGGTTCGTGCCTTCACTTACCCTCACCCCGCCACCGCGACTGTCGGGTGCCGGACCGGGCCTTCCGCCCGCGGCAGTCCCTTTGTGCTTACTGACTCCCGACAGGGATGGTGTGGCGCTTCCCACGACACCATCCTGCAACCGCCCTAGCTGGGGCCCTTGGCTGCAGGGGCTCCGCTAGGGGGCGTCGGTTGTGGTGGAAGTAGGGGTATTTTCCTCCGCATCAACCTCGTTGACACCCTTCTTCCTCCTATTCCTAGGCTTCTTGTCCTTGTCCTTGTTCTGGTCGCCAATGCGTTTCAGGATCCTTGCCACTCTGAAACAAGGGAACAAAAGTATGTACAGCAACACATCGGGATATGTACACATGGGGTTAAGACTGGACTGCGGTAAGGGGATCACAGGACAATAGACACTCAGTCCCAACTTATATCCCAATCCCAGGTCCGACCCTCTCAGTGGCTGGTGGGGGCGGGGGCTCAAACACAACTCATGCCCTGCTCAGTCCGGACCCTGAAACCCTGCCAATAGGGGAAGGGGTCCCGCCCGGCCACAGGCGAGTTCCTGAGAACCAAATTGCTCCAAGGCCAACCGACAGTCGCTTCCCATGCTCCCTTAACGGCAGGTCTCAACTCCCCTCTGAGCCAGAGATATGGCCCCGCCATTATCCCCTAGGAGTTGGTAGCTGAAAATTGGCTGTTTCAGCCAAAACTGAAATTAGCTCAAAAATCTCCAAAATTGACCCCTTGTCCGGACCCGCCAGAGGTAGGGTCGAGGCAGCTGACCCTATGCCCTTCGAGTACGAACTCTCTGAAGACCTCACCCAACCTGGTTCCCTCTGAGGTCCCGGCATCAGGGCACCACGGGTTCGTCAAGTGGGGTCATGATGCCAAAGTCACCAAAATTGGCATCATTCTCACGCATGGCTCGCCCGGCCAGGGCAAGGCCAATGGCCCACAGGGTAGGAGGCAGGACCTAGGACCTATATCTGAGTGTACAACTTGAAGTTGGGTCCGGGCTCCTTGTGGGCATAGAGACATGGGGCCGCCAATTCACCCCACGGGGGGTTGAATTGGGGTCCCAAAAGGGGGTCATTTTGGCTGCTCGAAATGAGCCAAAATTCGGGGGTGCTCACAATAGTATATCGCCACGCCGGCTTGGAGATTCGATCGGCCCCTCCATACGCGATCCACCGGGAGTCCAACGGAGACTCCCATGCACTTGGCTCTCAAAAATCTCCATACCACTCGGCGTGGTGAAAATCCTCCTTTCGGAAAGCCGAATTTTAGCATGCACGCAAAATATATTGCCATTATGTATATGGAGATCATATATGCACTATCCGTGGAAGACAAGTGATATGCCCCGGATGTAGAGGCAAGCAAGGGTGGGACAAACGCCAACTCAACATACTTCTACACGTGCTTGGACGCCAAGTACGTGAAAAAGTGCACTTCTTGGAGAACACTCAAAATGAATAACCCTTTGGGCCTATTGAGTTGGGATCCTTTGGCCTCGTCCTATGCCTATGGGGGGCAAAACCTCATACACAGTGCCTATGAGGCACGTTAGTTCGCCCTTGGGCGCTTGAACGCTCGTAACCCTTGTTATTCCACTTGGGGGTTCAGAGCGCCTTCGGCTGCCCAGATTTTCTGGGAAAAATCTGGGACGTGATCCGTTATATCAAGGAAAAAATTGCGGATCACTCGAAGACTGTTTCGGTCTTAACTTCAAGAGAAATCGTATTATAGATTTATCTAATGCAGTCCACGGAACGGGCGACGACAGGCGGCGCGACTGCGGCGATTTCACGACAATTGGAAATCGCGGTGGAAATCGGGTATTTCACCGATTTCCGACCGAGAGTCGCCTACGACAATAAAGTTATGGTAATTCTACATCGATTTAATGGTTAGAAATCGGGTTCCAGATCTCGCGGGCTAGAGAACAGGGATATCCCGCTGACAGCCGGTGTCAACGGCTTCCGCACGGGTGTGACGGCTCACAGGCCTCCGGGCCATGGGCCATGGGTTCTGGGTACCGCTTCAGTACTTGTGCCTTGGTTGTGGCCGGCGGTTTGCCTCTCTGGCGTGCATGGTGGCCCCGCGTGGTGCGCCGCGCCTTGTCTGCCCCGGTCGCTCTCGGTGCCCCGGTCGGCTTTCCCGATGCCGTGCTGCCTTTCCCCACCCCGGGGGCTTGCGCCCCCGGTTTTACTGGGTGGCTGCGCGGGGCGCGCGGAGGCCGGCTGAGAACGGGGCTCATTGTGCCTGCCGCTGGCCCCCGCCGAGGCAGGGGCGCTGGGCTCGCTCCGCGTTGTACACGTTCAGGGCCCCGCGATGGGGTTGTCCCTGGCGGGTCCCTCCGGCGTCGGTCTTGGGCTGCATGCGCTGCGGTGGTTTGCGTGTGTGGACCCGGTCACTGACGCGTCCAGTTTCCCGTACCGTCCGTCGTTCGACGGGGGACTGGGCCGGTGCACCGGGGCTGTTTCGTGTGGACGTCGTCACCTCCCCTTGCGGGTCGGAGGACGCCACGCCCGGGTCCCGTGCGTGTGTGCGTGTGCTCGTCATTCCTGGCCGGGTCGGGCGGGCCGGCCTCCCGGGCGCTTTTTGCTGCGCCTCACCTTTTCCTCTGGCCGCTTTGTCTTTCTGCTTTTCTCGGCCTCCTCCGGGCTGGGGTTGCCCCTCTTGTGGTTCTTTGGTTGCCTTCTGCCCCCTCCCCCCCCCCCCCTTTTTTTTTCCTGCTGTTCGGTATTCCGCGCGCCCCCCTTGTCTCTTTCTTTCTTTGGTTTCCGGCCCCGGGTGCCTTGGGCCTTGGCGCCTTGTTTTTGTTAACCACGCAACTGAATTGCTCCACGGGTTTTCATTTTTGGTATTTAACATTTTTGAACTTGATTTCCTTGAGACGTGTCCAAGTTTTCCTTCAAAAAACCCAAAAATACACCCCAAATGCAATCACAAAAGGCGACGGAAACATGCTACGTGTTCGACAAAATCACGAGAGTGATTTCGAAACGGTCCCTTTCATGTCCTAAGGAGATATGAACAAAAGGGGACATATAACAATGAAACATGACCAAAACAATGCATATTTACAACATGATCATGGGTCTCCCCCCAACGCGTGGTGCCGGTGCACCGACCCGTTTGGAGACCAAATCGGCACATGCATGCAAAGCCCTACTAATGGGCTGTGATTTGGTGTACTTAACTTCAGGATTCAAGACACCTACAATTTTAAAAAAAATAATGAACATGGCATACTTGCGCCAATAAAACAGGCACGGAACGGCGCCGTGATAGTGCCGTAACATTCGCTTAGGTCTAAAACTGATAGAGAATTAATCTTATCCATAAAACTGATTGAATTCTCTTAAAAATTGTCAGAAATCGACGATTTCTGGATCGGCGCGGGCGATCTCAGGACTGGCCGTCGCCGACCCAAACTCAGTTTTATAGTATAAAAAATGGTGCAAGCACCATCAATGCAAAACTACAGAAATTCCTGATTGACTGATACCAACACTGTCCAAAACAGTGCTGAGATAGCCGATTTCAGTTTGTACAAATATATCAGGAAAATACACTGAAAAAAGCGAAAATATAGGTTGCACGAAAACCTTACACTCCCCTCCCTAGTCCTGAGATACATCTCAGGCTGAAAAGCACAAAGAAGGTGTAGTACAACAAAAAAATGGGTGGGAAAATTGCAAAGCATTTGGGTTGGGTGTTAACCACGCAACTGATTTGCTCCACGGGTTAACACTCCCCTCTCAAGCTCAGAAACACCCACAGAAAATGGGTGCTTCTGTGGCTGAATCTATGAAGATAAGCCGAGGAGCAATAAAAAAACACAGATTTTTACTGTGATCCCGGACATGGGATTTTAGGAGGCACCGCTGGGTTCCGGTATGCGCATGTAATGTACATGTCTACACACACACCACTCATGGCACCCACAAGTGCCTCACACATAGGGTCCTCTGACCCCCAGGCTCAATCACAGTAAAACTTCTGCAATCCTGGACAGAAATTAATCATGAAAAAATGACCTCTGCACAGAATTCAAAATAAAAAATAGTACAAAAAAATAGTGAACAAACAAAAAATAAAAAAATGCACTTCTGAGATGTCCTGACCCTAAAACCAAAGACAACACAAAGCAAATCAGAAAAATTCACAGTTTGTAAAATCATCCACTGATCATATAATATAATACAGAAATAACCAATAAGACCATTTCTCATGGCCCATAGTTATTATGATTACAATTCTGGTCACCAATCTTCTTGGCCCATACCATGAATTATTTTTTCTGAAATCTTCATATTTTTGACTTCCAACTTGACCACTTCGTAATCTGCAGGGTGTGGGCAGCGCTGTCATCCTTGCTGGAGGTTGAGAACTCACCAATGATCATGATATAATCTTGAGAACCATCAAAAGGTCCATGGCACTTTGTCCATGGCACCAAACTTGGAATAATCAAATGAAAACTATCACGCGCTGACGCCATTGGGAAAATCGCCCTGCAACTTGTTCTTCAGCGCTACGCACTCCCAGCGCGATGCTGAAGGTCTCCTTGGTCGTCAATGTCCTTGTAATAGGGCTCAAAGTAGTCAAATGGTCCTCAAATGGTGTAGGCACCAAGGACCTTCTGTTAACCACCACATAGTTCTACCGTAAGAATTTTTGAAGTCATTTGTTGTAGTGAAATGGGCTTTGGCCTATACATCCAACATTACCCCAAAAAACACAAACAAACCTCCTTCAAATCCCTAACACCGACGACATATACCTCAAGGTCATGACCACGAAATCCGAAGGGATTTCGAAACGATCCCTTTCACATGTTCTGAGAAGAAATGAACAAAGGGGGGCATATAACATTGTAATATAAGCAAAACAATGCATACATGCACTATGAACACGGGTCTCCCCCCAACGCGTGGTGCCGGTGCACCGACGCGTTTGGAAACCCAATCAACCTATGCATGCAAAGCCCAACTGATTGGCTGTCATTTGGTGCCTATAACTTCAGGATCTGTGGCACCTACGATTTTATAAAAAATCGTGAAGATGGCCTACTTGGACCAAAAAAACTAGCGCGGAACGGCGTTGCGATAGTGCCGTAACATCCGCTTATACTTAAAACTGATATACAAATAATCTAAACAATAAAACTGATTGAAATCTCTTAAAAAGCGTCAGAAATCGAGATTTTCTGGATCGGCGCGCGCGATCTCAGGACTGGCCGTCGCCGACCCAAACTCAGTTTTATAGTACAGAAAATGGTGAAAACACCATGAATGTAAAACTACAGAAATTCCTGATCCACTGATACCAACACTGTCCAAAACAGTGCTGGGATCGTGGATTTCTGTGTGTGCACATATATCAGGTTTTTACACAGAAAAAGGAAAATATAGGTTGCACGAAAACCTTACACTCTCCTCCCAAGTCCTGAGACACATCTCAGGCTGAAAAGCACAAACAAGGTGTAGTGCAACAAAAAAATTGGGTGGGAAAAATGCAAAGCATTTGGGTTGGGTGTTAACCACCACATAGTTCTACCGGGTTAACACTCCCCTCCAGAGCTCAGACACACGCAGCCAGAACATGGGTGGGGTCTGGGGCTGATTCTCCCAAAACAACCCGGAGAAATATGTGTTTTTCTCCAAAAGAATGTTTTCGACAAAAACAAAAAAATGGTAAACAAACAAACAACCACAAAAATGCACTTGTGTGATGTCCTGACCCTGAAATCAAAGACATCACAAAGCAAATCCAGCGCTGCAGCTGAAAAAATAGCGTAAAGGAAGCACAAATTGCTTAAGATAATAATAAAAAAATTCACATATAAGTGTCTATGCAAAAATTGAACAAATGAAATCAAATGAGTTGATTTGGCTCAAAGATTCTTCTTTAACTTAAACCAATAGCTTCAGCGCGTCCCCAGTCAAGGTCAGTTGTAGGCGTATGAGATGTCCCATCCGGTAACAATCTCCATCAAGTCAAACCATCCAAATAGTAGGAAACCATCCACCTTTGTAGAGTAACCCTTGGAGTAAGTCTTGATGGCCTTCAAGTGTCAATCCATGGGGCATACCAAGGCCCATGGCTGTGGTCGTAGAATTCTGTCTTCTAAAAAGTCGTCGACAGCGCTGTAGGTCGCTGCCATAGCTCATAGGTCTTCAATTGCTTCAATAAATTCAAAGAAGTCCTCCAATAATTTTTTGGACTCCGTCAACTCAAAACTCAAACATGTTGTTGGGGTTTGCTAATTCCTTCGACGTAGTCCATCCATAGACCTCGTCGTCGTCGTCTTCAGCGTCGTCGGCGTCGTCGTCGTCGTCGCTGAGGGCGTTTCGAAATTGTAACAATTTTTGAAGTCATTTGTTGTAGTGAAATGGGCTTTGGCCTATACATCCAACATTACCCCAAAAAACACAAACAAACCTCCTTCAAATCCCCAACACCGACGACATACAAGTCAAGGTCATGACCACGAAATCCGAAGGGATTTTGAAACGATCCCCTTCACATGTTCTGAGAAGAAATGAACAAAGGGGGGCATATAACATTGTAATAAAAGCAAAACAATGCATACATGCACTATGAACACGGGTCTCCCCCCAATGCGTGGTGCCGGTGCACCGACGCGTTTGGAAACCCAATCAACCTATGCATGCAAAGCCCAACTGATGGGCTGTCATTTGGTGCCTATAACTTCAGGATCTGTGGCACCTACGATTTTATAAAAAACTGTGAAGATGGCCTACTTGGACCAAAAAAACTAGCGCGCAACGGCGTCGCGATAGTGCCGTAACATCCGCTTATACTTAAAACTGATATACAAATAATCTAAACAATAAAACTGATTGAAATCTCTTAGAAAGCGTCAGAAATCGAGATTTTCTGGATCGGCGCGCGCGATCTCAGGACTGGCCGTCGCCGGCCCAAACTCAGTTTTATAGTACAGAAAATGGTGAAAACACCATGAATGTAAAACTACAGAAATTCCTGATCCACTGATACCAACACTGTCCAAAACAGTGCTGGGATCGTGGATTTCTGTGTGTTCACATATATCAGGTTTTTACACAGAAAAAGCGAAAATATAGGTTGCACGAAAACCTTACACCTTCTTGAACATGTATTTGGGGTTTACCAATTGCTCCAAAGATCTCGTCGACGATGTTTGGGTCGTCGTGGTCGTCGTCTTCAACGTCGTCGTCGTCGTCGTCGTCGTTGGGGGCGTTTCGAAATTCTTTTCATTTTTGGTATTGAATAACGTTGAACTTGGTTTCCTTGAGACTTGTCCAAGTTTTCCTTCAAATAACCCAAAAAAACACCACAAATGCAACCACGAGAGGCGACGGAAACATACTACGTGTTCGACGAAATCACGAGAGTGATTTCGAAACGGTCCCTTTCATGTCCTAAGGAGATATGAACAAAAGGGGACATATAACAATGAAACATGACCAAAACAATGCATATTTACAACATGATCATGGGTATCCCCCCAACGCGTGGTGCTCGTGCACCGACGCATTTGGAAACCAAATCAGCACATGCATGCAAAGCCCTACTAATGGGCTGTGATTTGGTGTACTTAACTTCAGGATTCAAGACACCTACAATTTTATAAAAATTCATGAACATGGCATACTTGCGCCAATAAAACAGGCACGGAACGGCGCCGTGATAGTGCCGTAACATCCGCTTAGGTCTAAAACTGATAGAGAATTAATCTTATCTATAAAACTGATTGAATTCTCTCAAAAATTGTCAGAAATCGACGATTTCTGGATCAGCGCGGGCGATCTCAGGACTGGCCGTCGCCGACCCAAACTCAGTTTTATAGTATAAAAAATGGTGAAAGCACCATCAATGTAAAACTACAGAAATTCCTGATTGACTGATACCAACACTGTCCAAAACAGTGCTGAGATAGCCAATTTCAGTTTGTACAAATATATCAGGAAAAGACACTGAAAAAAGCGAAAATATAGGTTGCACGACAACCTTATAGTTTTTCTTTCCTCCTTCCCACCCGGCTTGTGGTTTTTTTTTTTCCTTCCTCGTTCGCCCCCGTTGTCTCTGCCTTTCTCTTGTTTCCGGCCCCAGGTGCCCTGGGCCTTGGCGCTGTGTCCTTTTTTTTTTTGTTGGCCTCCTGCTCCTCGGCTCCCCGTGCGCTCTCGCCTCTTTTGTGTTTCCCGCCTCGCCGTTGGCTGCTCCCTGGTGGGGTTGCCCCCCCCCCATCCTCTTTTGTGTCTCGCTGTTTTTCTCGCTGCCGCTTTTCGCTCCGTTTTTTTTTTCTTTCTTGTTGCGCGCCCCCGTTGTCTCCGGCTTTCTCTGCTTTCCGGCCCCGGGTGCACCGGGCCTTGGCGCTGTGTGCCGTTTGTTTTGTTGGCCTCCCGCTCCTCGGCTCGCCGTGCGCTCTTGCCTCTTTTGTGGTTCCTGCCTGGCCGTTGGCTGCCCTTTGGTGGTTGCCGCCCCCCGCCCCCTCCTTTTTGTGTCTCGCTGTTTTTCTCGCTGCCGCTTTGTGCTCGGTTTTTTTCTTTTTTTTCCTTCTTTCTTGTGCGCCCCCGTTGTCTCTGGCTTTCTCTGGCTTCCGGCTTCCAGTGCCCTGGGGCTTGGCGCTGTGTGCTGTTTGTTTTGTTGGCCTCCCGCTCCTCGGCTCGCCGTGCGCTCTCGCCTCTTTTGTGGTTGCCGCCTGGCCGTTGGCTGCTTCCTGGTTGTTGTTGCCCTCCCCCCCCCTCTTTTGTGTCTCGCCGTTTTTTTCGTTGCCGCTTTGTGCTCCGTTTTTTTTTCTCGTTGTGCGCCCTCGTTGTCTCTGGCTTTCTCTGCTTTCCGGCCCCGCGCAGTAAGAAACCTGCCAACCTTCCAGGGCTATGTCCCTGAGCGGAAGAGATGATACAGTCGTTGTGGACACTACTGGCTGGCGCAGAGAGCATCGAGCAAGAGGGGCGGAAGAAAAATATATATGAGAGAAGCCCCTGAGGCGCCTGTGTTAACCCAGGAACGCCTCAGAAGCCTCATAGGGAGGGATCCGATGGCGGCTGCCCTCCTGTCTGTCGTATCTTCCTTACCTCCTTCTGAGGACGCCCCTGATCCTGAAGCCCAGGCCGCGATGCAGAAGGTTGCCACCGCCAAAGTGAAAACCTGGAGAAAAGCGGGAGAGCAGGAGAAGGAGAAAGAACCGATGAAGGCGTATCCCATGTTCGGCACAACGTGGCTCGAGGGGTTCGAAGCACCTTAAGGGGAAATATGCGCCACGACGTCCAATGACTCCCCGGAATGGGAGGTGGACTGGATATCTAGAGAGCCTACCCCGTCGTTGCCTTCGAGGCCAAGACCACTTTCGCCTCGTGGGGTGTGCCCCGAGCCCGTGCGCGTGGGAAGAGCTTTACCTTCACGTATTGCTGCCCCTAAACTTGGTCTGGATGAGACCATGGAACTCCTTTCCCGGGTTCTGGGGGCTGGGGATGAAGATCCTGATTTGAGTGCACTGTCTGCAGCACTCATGGCTAAACTGGGGCTGTCTGAACTGAAGAAGCCCCCCTTGACCATGTCCCCGGGTGTTGAACTCCTGACCCGAGGCGTGAAAAGCTGCAGAGGGATCCGCAGCACCCCCTTGGACACTTGTCCAAGCCCTTTCCATCCTCGTGTGAGGACTGTTCCTGTATGCACTATTGGGGATTCTACTGAGGCTGAGATGGAGGACTATGGGCTGGCTGCACTGGCGCCACTTGCCACTGTCTATCCCCCACCCCCCTCAGGTGGAAACGGTGACACTGGGGTACCAGATCGGGGAACAAAGGGCATCGCCACAGCGAACCTTCAGATCGAGCTCCCTGAGTTCGATCCTAAAAACCTGCCCGAATGGGCCGAAGAGCTTTCGGAGTTTCTACTCTCCACCGCACAGCATCATGCTGATGTCCGGACCAAGTGCACGCTCATCAAGAAGTCGTGCAAGAAAACGTTCCTTCAGCGGCAGGTGAAAACTGCCATCAGGAAGAGCTCCAGTTGGGGAGACCTCCTTAAAAGACTGGAACAAATGTACCCAGTCTACGAAACGGACATGAGTGTCCGTACGGAGATAGAGGAACTACCCCAACTTCCTGAGTTCCCCACAGCTCCCCGTATTTCTGAGTTCGTGGCGCAGCTAGAGGATCTAATGGGGAGGATGAACCCCTCCTCATACGGGCCTACAGAGCCTCATCTGTGGCTCGTGGGTAAAATTCCTCCCAGGACTTGGGAGAATTGTAAGGAGACGTCCGAGAGGAAATCCCGGACTCATTCCTACGATGAGTTGGTCGATCTTCTGATCGAACTCGCCATGGAAAGAGAAAACGACTCTCACATGGATAAATACCTGCGCAAACATCTGCGGAGGGAGGCCCCTGCTGATAAGCCTCAGGGAGGGAGGTCCCCACAACCCCACTCTAACCCTGGGAAGGGTAAGGGAGGGCAACTGAAGCATATGACGGAGACCCCCCCCGCTAAAGGCAAGGGAGCCCTCAATCTTTTTTATTGCAAGCCTACGGACGACAAGGGGTGACCATGTCACGCCTCTGACTGCAATGGACGCAGCTCTTGTATGCTCAAGTTGCGGCAGACGCAGAAGACAAAGGGGGGTCAGGAGGTCAAACACCAGGACCACTTCCGCTGCACTATCACGTGTGGCTATTGCGGCAAGAGGAGGCACTACGAGGATGAGTGCCACGTAAAGCGCCGCGAGTCTGAGAAGCTAAAGAAGGCCGAGGAAGAACGGCGTAAGAACGCCGGTAAGGGGGGGGGAGGCACTACCCCTGGGGGAACTTCCGGTGGAGGTAACCCTGGAGGAGGGCAAGGAGACTCCGCACCCCCCACAGGTGGAAAACCAGGCCCCACCCCCAAGGGTGAGCAGCCTGGGGAGAAGCGAACCGTACCCTCTACCCCCAGCGCCGGTGGCGCTGACAAGGGAAACGAAAACGCCAAGAAGCGCTGCCTCAACTGGCACTCTAAGTGCCTGCAGGCGGCGGGCTTTGAAGTGAAATTCCCTGAAGGGGAATACGGGGGCGGCTCCGAGGAAGAAGATTTGTTTTTCTGGATCACCGTCAAAATAGGTGATCAGGTTTGCAAAGCGTTCTTGGACACGGGCGCCACGCTCTCAATCGTGGCCCGCAGATTGCTAAAACAAGCCAAGATCCGGAAGACCAAAACAGTGGCCATAAGGGTAGGGGATGGTCGGACCATCCATTCCCTGGGGGGGCCTGATGTGACTGTATGTCTGGGCGATTAGGAGGTGACGCAGCACTGCAAGGTGCTTGACACCGACCTTTTTGACATTGTCATTGGCACTGATTTTCTGCGCTTCAACCCCCAGGTGATGTCGCGGTCCTTGCAACGTCCCTACGCCCTTCACTGCGATTTTGGCAGTGGCCTCTACTCTGTCCCTCTGGAGCTGTCAGGTCTAAAAGAATCCGGTCTACGTTACGTGAAACGGTCTTACAGAACTGAGAACTATCAGTTGGTGCGGCCAGTGTTGGAAAATGGACTGGCCGCCCTGCAGCTCGACCTGAATGAAATTCAGGTAGGACTGTTCGCGAGTAAAGAGCAGCATCTGATGCAGCTCTACTGCTCGCAGAACCTAAACAACGCGTACCGCTTTTACTGGAAATCAATTGGGTTGTGCTACACAAACCCCCCTTTCTCCCAGCTCGCCAAGGTGATTACCAGAATCGCCCTCAAAGGAGCGAGAGTGGTCCTGTGCACCCCTGACTGGGGTACCACAGGTGAACACGCCTATTGGAGGCGCCTCTTGGACCGTATGACCGTGGGAAGGACTGAACTGCCCAAGGTCCCATCTACGTCCCTGAGGACTCTCAGGAGACCATGCCCGCCCCTGAATGGGGCAATTTCCTATCCATCGTAGATGGTGCTCTAAACCCCGTGCCCGTGAGTGACCTTGATCAGGTTGTACTCAAGGAGTTGATGGCCGAAAACAAGGGCCTTACCCTCCATGATCTCAAGAAGAGATCTGAGTACTCTTCGGTTCCCACTACGAGTAATGAGTGCCCCGATGAGCCGGAGACACCAGCAGTCTCTACTCCGCTGGCTGATGCTGACGACCGCCTGAGCGATATCGCCAGTGTAATACCCCCGGTCGACCCGGAGGTTGTGACACTGAAGCATAGCGCTTTCCTAGCGCAGTTGCTCATGGAAGAGGTGGACCTCGGCGAGTCCGCCCCTGGTGGGTCTAATGATCACGCCGTGTTCTCTATGAGGGCCACTGATGGCCCCTCAGGTCAGGTACCTGGCGCTAAACCCTCACCCAATAAAATGCCCGTCTCTTGGTATGACGTGCAGGAACTACAGCAGGTCCTGTGGGCTAAGGCTGAGGGTATCGAGCGATGGACCCGCCTGGACCTCCTCAAGAGGACCTGGAAAACCTCTATTTGGTCCGAGGAGGATGATGAAGAGATGACTCTCCCCGATCCTGAGAGCCCTCTGGTATACTCCCTCCACTATGCCCAGGAACGCCAGGACTGGGAGGATGAGTTGCCCCCCGAAACGGTGGTGCGTATAAAAAAGCAGGATAAAGGGAAGAGTAACCTCTGCGCCGAGGAGGATTTTTCCGAGAAAGTGGAGAGCATGAATCTCGACCCCCGTCTCACCAAGCTCATCCACAAGTATCAGGAGGTTTTTGGAGCGTTGCCCCCACCCCTGTCTTGTAAGAAACTGGTCCAGATGGACCTCAAACTCAAACCAGAGTTTGAAGGGTTGGTAGTGAGGCGGCGTCCATACCCCGCCCCACAAGACCAAATCGAGGAGATCGAACGCCAGATCCAAGAGTGTATAGATGCTGGCCTCGTCCAGGAGTATAAGCACGGGGACTACCCCCGCCATTGTAGCCCTTGTTTTCTGGTTGCTAAACCTGGGTCCACTGCTATGCGCTTGGTCGTTGACTATGGGGAGGTCAATAAAGAGACCCAGAACCACTCAGGGAGTATCCCCAACATGGAGAACACCCTGGAGAGAATCACTAAGTGTCGATTCAAGACCAAGATGGATAAGCGCAGTGGCTTCTGGCAAGTAGACCTAACCCGAGCAGCCCAGGAACTGCTCGCCTTTATAACCCCTAAGGGCCGTGTCTTCCGCTAGAAGGTCATGCCCTTTGGTGTCGCGAATGCCCCTGCTCTCTTTCAGGAGCTGATGAACAAAATCCTATATATCCTGAGACGCAGACCCCTTGTGCAGGAGCTGGTTTCCCGCGGGGCTGCGATGGAGGCCCACATCGACGACGTGAGCCTGGGTACTAATACCCAAGAGGATCATATCCTCCTCCTGCAAGAGTTTTTCACCGTCTGTCAGGAAAACCATCTCCGCATCAAACTCCAGAAGTGTGAATTTATGCGAGAGGAGATGGAGTACCTAGGGTTTGACGTGGGTATGGCTGGTGGAAACCAGCCGCGTCTAAGATGCAGCCCCTACAGGACATGCAGGTACGTGACGACCCTAAGAAGGGTCTACACGATGTGCGGAGTTTTATTGGCGCCTGCAATTTTTACCGACGCCATATCCACAATTTTACGTATTCATCAGCCCCCCTGACTGACCTCATAAAGAAGACCAACCCTTGGCGGTGGACCGACAAGGAGGAGGCCTGTTTCCAGGAGTTGAAGAGGAAAATATCTTCCACCAACTGCCTAGAAGTGCCCCGCTCTAAGGGCGAGATAATACTCGTCACGGATGCGTGTGACGTAGGGGGGGGTGGTACCCTATACCAGTGGCAGGAGCTTAACCCCAATGAGTTGTCGCACTGCCAGTTTCACACTTCAGGTCTGAAACGCGATGGAACCCTGAAGCATGACTATCCCGCAAATGAATGGCGTCTGGTGCCTCTGGGGCACTGGAACTGGAAGTGGAATCAAGCACGATCCAACTACAGTACCTACGACCAGGAACTCCTGGCTGGGATGCTCGTGCTCTCTTCCCAATCCCGTCTTCTAGGTACTAACCCTGTTGTATGGCTCTGTGACCAAGAGCCCGTGAAGACATTTCAGAAGGGCCCGCCTCCTGAAAAAGCGAAACTAAAACGACCGTAAACATACCTGAGTCAGGTTGACCGTCCATCATATACCAGGTATAAAGAACGAGATGGCTGACTACATCTCGCGTAATAACTTCGACGCCCTCCTAGGTGAGAGCTCTGAAGCGTTGGCCAAAGAGGCGTTCGAGCGTATGGATGTCCAGCTTGACCTGTCCATGCGCACTGCTGGTATCCTGGAGGGTTGGACTCGAACCGACTATCAGTCAGAGTATAAAGAAATACTCCGAACCCTCAGCACTGGTCTCGAACCCCGTGTCATTGACGGGCATCAGTGATATAAAAACAAACAGTACCTCTTCTACGAGGACCGAATTGTGGTGCCTGAGGCACCACAGGATGGGTGCCTACAGTGGTCCCATCTCAGTTCTGGTCACACTGGCGCTAATTGCTCAGTGGACTCCTTCCTTGAGTGTTTCTACTCTAGTCTAACCCTGACTGAACTGAGGTCGCGTATGCAGACCATTGTGGATGCTTGTGGCTGTCATGCCAGCAAGCAGAGCGACAGTAGGGATAGGCGTCTGATCTCCAGCTTACCCATACCCTATTGTGCTAACTCTCTTCTCTACGTGGATTTCATCCACGGCCTACCACGCTTCGGCGGCTATGATAGTTGCCTAGTGGTCACCTGTGGCCTATCTCGCTTCACCCGTGTGTTTTCTTGCAATAAGAAAGTCACAGGTGAGCAGACTGTGAAACTGTTGGTCGAACAATGGTTCGAACCTTATGGAGCACCTAAGCAGGTGCACTCTGATGAGGATGTACGCATCCGCAGTGACACTGGGTGGTACAAACAAGTGCTAAATGCCCTCAACGTGGAGGTTACCACAGGTGTGCCCTATACCCACACGTCTAACCCTCTCTGTGAGAGGGAGAACCGTGTGGTGGAGCAAAACTTAAGAATCCTGATGAAACAGGAGCGTATCAAGGACTGGGTACGCCTAGTGCCCTGGGCAGTGCTGACCATGAACTCACAGCGGAGCTCCTCTACGGGTTTCACCCCCCACGAACTGTTCCATGGAGGACGACCTGCATGGTTCTTCAAAACTCACTTTCCTGAGGACTTCAAGAACCCTGTGGGAGATTGGCTGGAACACAAGCAATCTCTGGCTAACCAGGCTGGGACTAACCTGAGACACATTCGTGACCGCGAACTGAGCCGACGGACCCGCCTACGGCGACCTGCCAGCTTCAAGGTTGGTGACCTTGTTTTGGTTCACCATTCACGCCTACCCTCCTGGCCACGTAACTGCCTACAGGACCCTTATTTTGGACCCTATCGTATCATCAGGATAGATGGATCCAGGATCCATGTCAGGTGCAGTCCACGTCTAGGTGGTGAACTGTTGTGTGCACCTAAACAGTTGAGGCACTATCACTCCCCTGACGATTTGTCTTTGGACGAGTGGTGCCTCAGCGACAGTGAAGTCGACCGTATAGACCTAGAGAACGCTGCCAGTCCAGAGGAGGCAGACGAACTCGAAGAGATGACTGCCGATGAGATGGCAGTCGATGGTTACTACGTGGTTGCAGGTATTGCTCCCCACGAGTATAAACAGGGCTGGAAATTCCTAACCCTGTGGGATGGCTATGGGTTATCTGAGGCGACCTGGGAACCTATGTCAGCCTTCATACAACCAGATGGGAGTATCAACCCCATCTTCCGTTCCTACCTCGTTGAGAACAACGAGGGTCAGCTACTAACCCGTGCTGAGACTATGTCCCAGCGCAAAAAGCGAAACTAATTTTCCTGTGTCAGTCTACTGACTGTGGTCTAACCTCACAGGTGCAGTGAGCGCTCCGGTGCAGACGTGCCTGTGTATGGGTGTAAGAGCAACCACTCCCTGGCCGAAGGCCATTGGTTTTTCACAGACTACTGCTTACTGAGCACTGCACTGACCCTGTCTGTGCCCTGCAGCTCCATGGGGTTCTACCCTTCCTAACCTGGTCGCTATACATGTCTGCCTAGGTATGTGTGGGTGTGCTATGCCTGAGGTCCTAAGAGCAAGTTGCAGAAGTGGTGTCCTAATTATACCGAAGTCTGCACGCTTGCTAAACCTGGAGGGTTGTCTTATTGATGCCACGGGGTACGCCCCGGGTCTCGGCTCCCCTATGCGCCCAATTTCTGTACTGGCGCAAAACCTTGGGGGAATACCCAGCGTACTAATCCAGGTATTGTTTTGCCTACCTACCTGACTACTAAAGGGAGGGGTGGCCAAAAGCTATGAAGGCATGAAAACGCCATTTTGCTAAGTGGCCAAAACGCTGACCTAACCTCTGCCACAGCCCACCAACCCTGCTAAAATTGCAGGAAACGGGTGGGACAGTGACACACGCACTACAGGTCCTACACACCCTACAGTGGCACCATCCTGGTGGGCGAGTGCTACTGCAACTGGCTCAAGCCCCCACGCAGGACTACCACTCCTACACCCACACTCTACTGGGCGTTGCGATGGCAAAGATCTCATGAGTCCTAATGAGCCTCCTGTGAAGAAGACAAGAGAACACAGCGCTGCTAAGCAACTGTGGCCTAACAGGGACGTCACAACACGTTTCCCTGCTAGGGCTTGGAGGGAAGGGGTGCTCTTGTTGCATGCACAGCGCGGATGTCCATGGAGTCGAACTGCCCTCGCCACTCCTGGCTGAGGCGCAGTCATTTGATTGTGTGATCAGCGCCGTATATTTTAGCACGGCTCAAGGGACAACACCAATCACCCTGTACCTCTCCCACCTGTACAACAGAGGCCAATGGACTGGGTTCAAGACGGAGGAACCAAGACACACTCCACGTATTATACGCTTCCTAGGGTGCCCTATAATACACTGTTCCTGAACCCAGTTGCAAGCAAGCAAGCTTAAGGCCTTCGCCCGTTCCCTTATGGAACGTAGGGCGAAGCCCTGGGTAACCTGGCAAGGGTTCATACCGCGTGCACAGCGCGTGGCCTACTGTCAAATCCCTTCACTGCATCGTGTGCACGCATGCAGGGAAGGGAGGCGAGACCATAACCACACTGACTCAACCAGGAGGTGAGCTCCTCCTGGGCTTACCTACCTTACTCACCATGCATCGTGTGAATGCCGAAGTGAAGCGAACGCAAAACAACCCTATTGCGAGTTATAAACAAGCCTAAGCGTTTTGAAGCAACCCTACTCAAACGCTACGGCTACACACGAGCAAACACTTTCTTTTCTTACCTGTGAAGAGAGAACAAGGATGAATTGGGGTACAGGGAAAGCGCCACAGCGTGTGAATGCCTCAATTAGGCACATGCATCGCAATCACAGCGCATATTCTAACCCTAAGTGCGTGCTGCGCGCTCCATTCGCATCACATACCTTTCATTCCTGTTTTGACCTGTGCAGAGCAAGAGAGAGGAGCACCTGAACCCCCAACGAACACAGCGTTGACAACCCTAACGTTTTAACGAAGCGACCAACACGAACGCAATGCATGCATGTGAGATGACACTGGCATACCTGAGAGCCCGGTTGTCCACCTGCTCTGTGGTGTGGGTTGAGTTTGAATACTTTTCCCTAAAGTTTGTAAACGTTTTGATGCAACTGTGCAAAAATTTCCCTCAGAAATTTAAAAACTACGGCTCATACCTTCTTTTTCAAAAGCCGTTTACGCTTGCGCAACCTTGTTTTTGAAGTCCGCTTCCGTTGCTCTTGTCTGCGACTTTGAGTTTTGGTGTAAAAATGACGATTTCTCGCGTGCTTTCGTCAAATTTTAGCAACTTGACTTCTGAAATCGCTACACCTTTCGCTAAACCGCAGGATTCACTCCCTGTTGGTCCTCATTTCTATTTTTTTCAGCTCCTGGAGTTTTGTGGGCTCCATCAGGAGTATTGCTCCGCCCTGGCCGTTGGTCGGGACGATTACTGAAATACATTGTTTATACAGCGATGACCGTCCGCATTAGAGCGTTCGATCATACCCTAGTGGGTAGCAATGCAGACTTTACGGAGGAGGTCATGGGTTCAAACCCCACTGCCCCCAAAACTGTTTTTCCAAAGGTTTACGCTCACGCCAGCTACTTTTGAGAAATGCCCCTTCGAAGGGACACCATTCACGGTACATCACGCTGTTTCTAAAGGGTACCAGCAGTGTGAACAGCTTCTATGAACTGATGAGGAGGTTTTCTGAAGGTTTACACCATTTTCTGAGGTAATTTCAGAGTAATTTGAGCCTTTTTCCTTGGTCCTACTAGCTTAGCTAACTAGTACTCCAGGGGGGAGTAAGAAAAAGTCACTACCATGTCTTTCTTGGGGTACTTGATCCAGGCTACAGCCCCCCTTTTTTGCCTAAGGAAGTGCTGAGACTAACACTTAAACATTTTTGTTTCTCTTATGAAGCTCTCAGTACACTTTCTCAGCAACTAGGGTTATAACCCTAGCACCCCGATGAAGTTCACCCCTACCACTCAAAGGAGCGGAGGTATCATCCCTCATGGAGGTTATACCGAAATAAAGTAGGCACTTAATGCCTTGGGCCTTGTAGGTTAAGCCTAGTGGTCTCCCACCTCAGGACCCCTATACTCAAAAGTTTCCACTACTTATTGTGGTTCCAGATTGTAACTGTTTCTGAATTCAGTTGCTTGGCCAAGTCATTTCCTGTGTCTGGCCTGACACCTATGCCCCAGATTCCTAACCAGCTCCATTTCATCCAAAAGAGTGCACATGAAGTGCTTGGTGCTATCTTGGAGGCCTGAGTCATGCCAGTTTTCCAATGAAATAATTTGTTTTGTTTATAAAACCATTTGAGTTGCATATTTGATTCCTCATTTGTCTATATGCAGCCCCTCTTTGCTTACAATGCTTTGATTTGGAAGAATACCATCACGATTCTGACTTTGATCCTGTTTGTGGTGTTCCTTGTTCGTGGACTTTACCTTTTTGCAGTTTTGGGGAAACATCTTTTGAAAAGCAATCAAGGTTTTCAACATCAACAACAAGCAAGGGACATCAGAAACTCTTTCTCGCGCCCCTCTTGTCTCTGGCTTTCTCTGCTTTCCGGCCCCGATGCCCTTGGCCTTGGCGCTGTGTGCTGCTTTTTTTGTTGGCCTTCCGCTCCTCGGCTCGCCGTGCGCTCTTGCCTCTTTTGTGTTTCCCGCCTGGCCGTTGGCTGCTTCCTGGTGTTTGCTGCCCGCCCCCCCCTTTGTGTCTCGCGGTTTTTGTCGCTGCTGCTCGGTGCTCTGTTTTTTTTTTCTCGGTTCATAGGCGGTGCTCGCCGCCTGCTCCCCCCCCCCTGGTGCGTGCGTGTTGCCTTGTGCTGTCTGGTGTTGCCGCGCTGTGCTGCCTTTCCGTGTTGCGTTGCTGTGCTGTGGTGCCTCGCCTTGCTGTGTTGTGGGCTGCTGCGCGCTTTCCGGTGTTTGTTGGGGTGTTTGTTTCTGTGTTGTGCTGCGCTGTTGGTTGCTGTTGCGTGTTGTGCCGTGTCTTTTGTCGTGCCGTCCGGTTGGGTTGTTCGCGGTGTGGCTTGCTGCCTGGTTTTGGTCTGCGTTGCCGTGTGCCGTGCTGTGCTGTGTGTCCCTGGATGCTGTGCTGAGCCGCGCTGCTGCGCGTCGTGCCTCCCGGTGTTGTGTTGTCGTGTGCTGTGTTGTTTTGTCGCGTTTGTTTGGTGTCGCTGCTTGTTGTGCCGTGCCCTCTGGCGCTGCCCGTCGCCCTGGGGCCCTGTCCTTTGCGGCACTGTGTTTTGCGGTGTTCTCCCGCGCTTTGTGCTCTGTGCTGTGTGTGTCTTGTCGTGGCGTGCTGGTGCGTGCTGTTGTTCGCCGCTGTGCTGCGTGCTGTGTGTGTCCTGGGGTGTCGCGCTGTTCCCTGTCCTCTCCGCTCTGTGCGGTGCTGTGTTCTGTTGTGCTGGTGCGCTTGCGTCGTGCTGTTTGTGTGGTGCGTGCTGTTGCTGGAGCCTGGTGCTGTGGTGCGCTGCTGTGTGTTGTGCTGTTTCCTTTGGTGTTCTGTGGTGCGGTGCTGGGTCTGGCGGCCCGTGGTCGTCAGCTGGCCACGTGTTTCGGTGTCGGTGTCCCTGTCCGGCCGCGTGGTCTGGTTTTCTGTGGCTTGTGTGGTTTGCCGCTGTGCCCTGCTTCCCTGTGTTGTGTTCTGCGGTGCTGTGCTGTCTCGTGGTGCTGTGCTGCTGTATTTTTCTGTCGTTTTGCGGTGCTGTTTATGTTTGCCTTGCCCTCCTGTGGCCTGTCGTGCCGTGCTGTGTTGTGCTGTTGGTTGTCTGTGCTGTTTTGTGCCCGGTGGTGGTGTCTGTGTGCTGCGGTGCCCTGTCCCTCCCTGCCGGCACGCGCATAAACATTGATTATGACCCTGTGTTACCCCGTGCCCGTCTCCGCGTCGTTGAGTCACGTCGTTGAAGGCTCTGGTCTCGCCGTTCCCCGCTTTGTCGCTGATCCCCGGGGTTGTCTTTGATGGAGTCGTCGTGTCTTGAGTTGGCGTGCCTGCAGCGAGACGGGGGGCAAAAACGGGGAGAGTGGGGCGGAGAAGGGAAGGGGAGGTACATGGAGAAGAGAACAAAGCGAGAGGGCGCGAGTTCAGGGGCGTAGCGTCTTATAAAATATTTTTCAGTTTTTACGCGTTGCTCCCGAAGCGTTTTTCTTTACGTATACGGCGTGTTAGCGGACATGGGGCATGGCGTTTCACTTGTACGTTAGTTACGGTGCTTACGGCGTTAACTATTCACCTATTTGAGGCCGGGAACGTTTTCATCGCGTTTTGAGAAGGAGGAACGTAACCAACTGTAATAGTCCTTGACTATTTTTGTTTTATTTTATGCTGCCAGTCCCGATCACTGCAAACATCTTTTGTTTTTGATAATCAAGTCCACAGTACTACCCAGATCCTTGGAACTACAGCATGGGCACGAAGGAGATCAGGAATCTGGTTGTTGAGTTGACAAGTAGTTCATAAATTATGCTGCTTGTGCCCTAAACACAAATAGCGCATGCAGAATCACTGTAAGCAAACATAAAATCTCAGCATTGATAAGAAAATCGACAATAGCATTTAATTCTGTCTACGCTTGATCTGCGTCTATGCTACCACTGCGGGTGCGACTGCGACTGCGACTGCTTCTGAGGCCGTCCGATCACCTGTGACCAGACTACTGTTGTATTTCCTGTACATTGTATACTACACCTGCACTCCCATTACACCCCCTCCCTAAACTACTGACACTATGTGTCAGTGTTGATACTACATTGGAAAAACCCTGTTTTTTCAGCCGTACACATATGGGGTGCAGTGTGTAGTAGCAACCCCATGTATGGTCCCAAACACACACTTTCCCAGTACCCTCTCAGACTCGGCTCCCAAGCTTTTTTCCATTCCCCAGAAAACTTTGTAAAACTTTTCTGTACATCAGAAAGAAAGGAAAATTACCCTGATATCAGGGACTTGGTCCCTGGGGGTGAAGAAGTAGCATTTCTCATTTATTCAAGGGTTAAGTGCTGACCTGGAGGGAAAAAAAACAAAAATTTGCCGGGAGGCCCTTGCTGCGTCCTTTGGCATCAATACATCCTAGTGGAAAAGCACAATGCAGGTTCCAGCCCCTGGCACGTAAACACAGACGAACACACAACACTGAAATTTGGTCATGTGCTTTGTCGTGTCACTGTACCACTGGTCCAATTCCAATGCATTGTATACAAAACGCTGTCATAGATATGTAACTGACTGACTGACGCCTCCTTACTGATCACTTCACACTTCTCGCTCGTTACCTCCAGCTTACGGGATACTCACGACCCCTCCATCAGCCTTGGCACTGTAAACTCGCTCTTCGGCGGCCATCTCCTCCCCCTCCCTGCCCTCCAGTGCCCGTCGGCACCCCTGACCCGCTGCTCACCCATTTGGGACTTTCTGGTGCTCGTCAGTCACTCCTCCTTCGACGTAGGGGTTTGATTTCACTGCCGTCGCGGCTTCCTCACGCCACCTGTGTGTGGTTTGTCATCAGCGTCGTGCCCTTGTTGACGTCAAACACTTCTGAAACCCATAAGTCCAACAGGGGCCTTCCTTGGCTCACCCTGCATGGAGGCTTTCACCCTGGGACTCGCACGTCTCCCCATGGCCCCTCCGATGTCGTTCCACTGTACCTTTCCTCTTGACACTGCGGACTCTCCATGTCATCCTCCTCTGCATGTTGTCCGACGCTCGCGATGCTGCTTGTGCTGCACGGCGCTCGTCTCCTCACTGTTGATCGCAGCGGTACGCCACTGGCCAGTACGCTATTGACCGTCGCCAAGCAGACCATGAAGGTTCTACTCTTCTTCTGGTTCTCGTCCTTGTTTCCTTGTTCAGAAACTTGTTCAGCAAGCGGCAATGATGCGGCGTCGCTTTAAGGGAAGGAAGGAAGCAGGCGGCAACTTGCGGCTCTGCTGAGGCAGAACTGGCAGACTTGGCATACTCATTGCAGTAGCGAGAACCTACGGCAGCAGCGGATTTTTGTGGTAGTCCTTGGACTTGCTGTAGCGGCGGCGTTATCTCCTGCGCGTTGGCGCGATCGGCAGCGTCCTCCCTCGCGTTGACGCTTCCGGCAGCGTCCTACTTCGCGTTGACGTCTTCAGCAGCGTCCTCCTACACTCCATACAAAGCGCACCCCACACCACTGGGCCCACTCAACGGTGGGCGGACACCCCAAAGCACCACGCAACCACACCCCCCTGGTTCCGACACTCCAATCCCACACACACGCCGCCCCAGGGGACCCCAGGCCCCACACCACAACGACCCCGCGCGGCCCACGTACTGAATCACGCCAGAGGGACAACCGAGAGACCGCACGGGGGGTGCCCCCCAGCGCCCGAGGACCAGCCACGAGCGACCACCGGCCCCAACAGACCTGGACACGGTGCCCCCCCCCCCCACCGGGAAGGCCACCACGTTACCCAGCACCACCATGCCACACCGCACTCCCCTCCCCCGCCCGGGGACATGAGACACCACAGCCCACCAACACAGGAACGACGCCGCGCCACGCCGGCTCTGCACCCCCCCCCCCCCACCGGCACCACCCCTGGAAACTCCGCACACCACACGTGGGCTCAACGCCCACCACCGGCCACAACCCGAACCGCGCCCAGGGGCGACACCACGGGCCGGGACAGCCACCAGCGAGCAGCCGCGCACCACAACCAGGTTAAACCGCGCGCTCCCCCGGGCACCGGCGCACGACCCCGCACCGGCCGCCGCACGTGCCCCGAGCACCAACATAACACACCCACCGCACCACGAAGCAGCACCTCAACACGTGAACACCCACGATGACCCCATGAACCTGGACATCGACAGCCTGCTAGAGCTGGAGCTCCAACACACGGAAGACACGGAGCAGCATATGGACCTCACCCCGCCGGAACCCGAGCCCGCAGCAAGCGACCCTGCGGACCCCGGCCACCCGGGCCCGCAAAATGCCCCCCCGCAGCCCCCACCCCGTGAGCGGGGGCCCTGGACACACCTGTCCAGCGCCCTGCGGCGCCACCACGCCACCCACAAAGCCAGCAAGGGCCCCGTCAAGTACCGGGCGTCCCTCGAGGACGACCTGCCTGACGTCACGGGGCCGGGGCTCCACGGGTACACCACCACCCCCCCCTCTCCAGGCGCCGCCACACAAGAATGAGAGGAAGAGTACGCCATCGACGTCACCGACATGACGGCGTACGTGGAGAGCGTGGAGGACACGGAGCAAGACACCATCCTCAGCCTCCTCGCCTACCACAGCTGGAGATGGGGCCACCAAGTCACCCTCCACCAGCCGCAGAGCGGACCCCACGAGTGGTCCCAAGAGCAGATGGCGAAGTGGGACATCGTCCTCCAGCTCACCCCCGAGGGCCTCTACATCCTCACACACAGCGGATTACCCGACACCACACCCACTGCACAGGTGCTGCCGCTAGCCCAGCCCCAGGAGGACGACGCGGACGCACCCCCCCGGAGGATGTAATTTGGACCCCCCCACAGCCGCCACCGAAGACATGCCGCACCGGCTCACCAAGCGTCACCTTGTTCCCCGCCGCTCCTTCCGTCGCGCGCGATCGCAGCAGAACAAAATAAGAAACCAAGAAAAAGACGCACAGCCAGAAAAAATGACGCGAAAAATCGTCTTTTCCGACCTCAGAAACCCCCTCAAAAATTTTACGCCGCTGTTTGGCGAGGTCGTAAAAATTAGGACACTCACAAAAAAAGATGAACAATAGAGTCGCGACCGCGAAGAAACTGAGCGTTGCTTGCCCCAAAACACCTAGCAAAGTGCGTGCCCTAGGCGCTAGGGACTTGTGCGCGCCCCAACCTGGAAGAAAGGGAACACACGCACAAAGAAGAACACAAGAAAGCAAGCAAGTACAAAACACACACGATCAGCAACAACGCCACCGGCCGCCGAAACACAACTATGTTGTATGCCACGCAACGCTAAATAACGCCGCAACAAGCACGACACAGTGAGCAGTAAGCAAGGAGAGAACAAAGTATGTTACAAACCGTGCCGCGGTGGTGACATACCGCAAGTATCAAAACCATGCATGCATGTAGGATGCAAAACCCCCGCCCCCGCACGCCCACTTGCATAGGGAGTACGACGGCGCCGTAACACACAAAAATCGTGGGTAAGGAGGGAGCCGCGCAAGTATGTTACATGTCACGCCGCGCACGCGGGAAGGACAACGAACAAAGGTGGCCAAAGAGGTGTGTGGAGCCGAGTCGAGTGCAAGTATGAAATAAACCGCACCACGGAGGGAAAAGCCACACAACGCTCAAATACGCCGTAACAAGCACAACACGGTAAGATATAGGCGAGGAGAGAGCATACCACACCACCGCAAGAGTATGAGACCAACCAAGGAGCGTAGGATGCAAAACCCCCGCCGCCGCACGCCCCTTTGCATAGGGAGTACAACGGCGCCGTGACACACGAAACACGAAAAAATGTGGGTGAGGTAAGTATGTTACACCCACACAAGTATGTTACATGCCACGCCGCGCACACGGGAGGGGCAACGAGTAAAGGACACCAAAGAGGTGTGTGAACGCAAGAGCAAGACAACAAAGCTGTGAACGAATGCCGGCCCAACGAGGAGTGTAGGAGGAAAAACCCCCGCCCTCGCACGCTCGCATGAATAGGGAGTATAACGGCGCCAAGACACGCCACACACGACAAGATACGGGTAAAGAGGGAGTCACACAAGTATGTTGCTTGCCACGCCGCGCACGCGAGAAAGACAACGAACAAAGGTAACCAAAGAGGTGTGTGGAACCATGCGGGACGCAAATATGAAGTAAACCGCGCCACACGTGCATGCAAGGGCAGGGCAGGGCCGCAAGGGCCCGCGCCACCAAAGGTGTGAACCAAGACCGGCCCAACGAGAAGAGTAGGAGGAACAACCCCCGCCCCTCCACACGCTCATTTGCATTTGTATAGGGAGTACAACGGCGCCGAGACACACATCACACGAAAAGATAAGGAGGGAACGGAGGGAGTCACGCAAGAAGTATGTTACCATGGTGTGCCACGCCGCGCACAGGAGAGGAGCAACGAACGAAAAGAACAAAAGAAAGAGGTGTGGGCACATACCAGGCCGCGGTCCAAGTGCAAGGAGTACAACGGCGCCACGACAAGCAACACACGAAAAGGTATGGGTACGGGAAGTGAGACATAAGCACACCGTGGTATGGCGCGAAGGGGGAGGAGCGTGCGCACACATGTAGGCACAAGTGCGAAGACAGGTATGTTATATGCCGCGCAACGGAGCACGCGGCCGCAACGAACGTGGTGCCAACGTCACACGGCGGCCGCACCCAGCCATTGAGGGCCCACATACCCCCATCCTCCCTTTGTCTCACAGGGCCCAACGAGAGAGAAAGACGAGCCGGCGAGGACAAAGACAGAGACACACACCAGGGCCAAGGCAGGGAAAAAGTGCATACCAGGGAGAAGGGCGAGTAGAGGAAAGGGTAAAGAGCGGTAAAGAGCGACGAAGCCACGAAAGAAACAAGGGGTAGCCAGCAGCCGAGCAAGGGACGCGCGCAGGGAAGGGAGCACGGCAGGCACACGGTACACGGCGGGCACAACACCGCACCGCAGCACCGGAGAGGGGAGCACCAGAGGGACAGGAGAAAGGCAGCACCACGCACCACGACACGCACAGACACCACACACACCGCACACACCCACACCCGCGCCCACAGCACGTGGCCAGCGGGCCCCGGCAGCCCGCCCAGAGGGCGGGCAGCAGGGAAGAGGGGGCGCCTGAACCCAGACGCCCCCCGCGCGCCCCGTGGCGCGCAGCGCCCCGCAGGGCACGCGAGCCACGGGGCCGGTGCAGGGCCTCCACGCCCGCACACCCGCGCCCACAGCACGTGGGTGGCGGACCCCAGCAGCCCGCCCAGTGGGCTGGGAGTCGAGAGAGGGGGAGCGCCTGACCCCAGACGCCCCTCACAACGGTGGAAGGCACCCCCCCCCGGGGACGCCCTTCTGCCATCCCCACAGCGAGCAACGCCGGCCCGCAAGGGCGCACGCTGTGGTGCCGGTGCTGGGTCTCCACGCCCGCACGGACCGCACCCAGGGTAGCGGAACCCCGGCCGCCCGCCCCAGAGGACGGATGGCGGGGGGAGGGACAGCGCCTGACACCAGACGCCCCACACAACGGTGGCAGACCACCCCCCCCGGGGATGGCCCCCCACCACCCCTGCGGCAAGCAGCCCCCACAGGGCATGCAGGCCAAGGGGACAGTGCTGGGCCCCCACAACCCGCACACCCGCGCCCACAGCATGCGGGTGGCGGACCCCAAGCGCCCGCCCAGTGGGCGGGCGGTCGGGGGAGGGGGAGCGACTGACCTCAGACGCCCCTCACAACGGTGGAAGGCACCCTCCCCGGGTTACGCCCTTCCTCCACCCCCACAGCGAGCATCGCCGGCCCGCAAGGGCGCACGCTGTGGGGCCGGTACTGGGTCCCCACGCCCGCACCGACCGCACGCGGGACACACGGGTCGCGGAACCCCGGCTACCCGTCCCAGAGAACGGGCGGCTGGGGGAGGGAAAGCGCCTGACACCAGACGCCCCTCACAACAGTGGCAGGCCACCCCCCGGGGGACGGCCCCGCACCACCGCCGCGGCACGCAGGCCCCAGAGGGCATGCAGGCCGAGGGGACAGTGCTGGGCCCTCACAGCCGCACACCCGCGCCCACAGCACGTGGGTGGCGGACCCCAACAGCCCGCCCAGTGGGCGGGCGGTCGGGGGAGGGGGAGCGCCTGACCTCAGACGCCCCTCACAACGTTGGAAGGCAACCCCTCCGGGGAAGCCCTTCCGCCACCTCCACAGCGAGCAACGCCGGCCCGTAAGGGCGCACGCTCTGGGGCAGGTGCTGGGTCCCCACGCCCGCACCGACCGCACCTCGGACAGACGGGTCGCGGAACCCCGGCTACCCGCCCCAGAGGACGGGCGGCTGGGGGAGGGACAGCGCCTGACACCAGACGCCCCTCACAACGGTGGCAGGCCACCCCCCCCGGGGGCGGCCCCCCAGCACCTGCGCGGCATGCAGCCCCCACAGGGCATGCAGGACGAGGGGACAGTGCTGGGCCCTCACACCCGCACACCCGCACCCACAGCACGTGCGTGGCGGACCCCAAAAGCCCGCCCAGTGGGCGGGCGGTCGGGGGAGAGGGAGCGCCTGACCTCAGACGCCCCTCACAACGGTGGAAGGCAGGCCCCCCGGGGACGCCCTTCCGCCACCCCCGCAGCGGGCAATGCCGGCCCGCAAGGGCGCACGCTGTGGGGCCGGTGCTGGGCCCCCAGGCCCGCACCGACCGCACCCGGGACACACGGGTTGCGGAACCCCGGCTACCTGCCCCAGAGGATGGGCGGCTGGGGGAGGGACAGCGCCTGACACCAGACGCCCCTCACAACGGTGGCAGGCCACCCCCCTAGGGGACGACCCGCCACCACCCCCGCGGCACGCAGCCCCCACAGGGCATGCAGGCCAAGGGGACAGTGCTGGGCCCCCACACCCGCACAGCCGCGCCGACAGCACGTGGGTGGCGGACCCCAACAGCCTGCCCAGAGCGCGGGCAGTCAGGGGAGGGGGAGCGCCTGACCTCAGACGCCCCTCACAACGGCGGAAGGCGCCCTCCCCAGGTTACGCCCTTCCGCCACCCCCACAGCGTGCAACGCCGGCCCGCAAGGGCGCACGCTCGCTGTGGGGCCGGTGCTGGGTCCCCATGCCCGCACCGACCGCACCCGGGACACACAGGTCGCGGAACCCCGGCTACCCGCCCCAGAGGACGGGCGGCTGGGGGAGGGACAGCGCCTGACACCAGATGCCCCTCACAACAGTCGCAGGCCACCCCCCCCCGGGACAGCGGCCACAACCCGCGCGGCACGCAGCCCCCACAGGGCATGCATGCAAGCCAAGGGGACAGTGCTGGGCCCCCACACCCGCACACCCGCGCCCGTGTGGTGCGTGCTGTTGCTGGAGCCTGGTGCTGTGGTGCGCTGCTGTGTGTTGTGCTGTTTCCTTTGGTGTTCTGTGGTGCGGTGCTGGGTCTGGCGGCCCGTGGTCGTCAGCTGGCCACGTGTTTCGGTGTCGGTGTCCCTGTCCGGCCGCGTGGTCTGGTTTTCTGTGGCTTGTGTGGTTTGCTGCGGTGCCCTGCTTCCCTGTGTTGTGTTCTGCGGTGCTGTGCTGTCTCGTGGTGCTGTGCTGCTGTATTTTTCTGTCGTTTTGCGGTGCTGTTTATGTTTGCCTTGCCCTCCTGTGGCCTGTCGTGCCGTGCTGTGTTGTGCTGTTGGTTGTCTGTGCTGTATTGTGCCCGGTGGTGGTGTCTGTGTGCTGCGGTGCCCTGTCCCTCCCTGCCGGCACGCGCATAAACATTGATTATGACCCTGTGTTACCCCGTGCCCGTCTCCGCGTCGTTGAGTCACGTCGTTGAAGGCTCTGGTCTCGCCGTTCCCCGCTTTGTCGCTGATCCCCGGGGTTGTCTTTGATGGAGTCGTCGTGTCTTGAGTTGGCGTGCCTGCAGCGAGACGGGGGGCAAAAACGGGGAGAGTGGGGCGGAGAAGGGAAGGGGAGGTACATGGAGAAGAGAACAAAGCGAGAGGGCGCGAGTTCAGGGGCGTAGCGTCTTATAAAATATTTTTCAGTTTTTACGCGTTGCTCCCGAAGCGTTTTTCTTTACGTATACGGCGTGTTAGCGGACATGGGGCATGGCGTTTCACTTGTACGTTAGTTACGGTGCTTACGGCGTTAACTATTCACCTATTTGAGGCCGGGAACGTTTTCATCGCGTTTTGAGAAGGAGGAACGTAACCAACTGTAATAGTCCTTGACTATTTTTGTTTTATTTTATGCTGCCAGTCCCGATCACTGCAAACATCCTTTGTTTTTGATAATCAAGTCCACAGTACTACCCAGATCCTTGGAACTACAGCATGGGCACGAAGGAGATCAGGAATCTGGTTGTTGAGTTGACAAGTAGTTCATAAATAATGCTGCTTGTGCCCTAAACACAAATAGCGCATGCAGAATCACTGTAAGCAAACACAAAATCTGAGCATTGATAAGAAAATCGACAATAGCATTTAATTCTGTCTACGCTTGATCTGCGTCTATGCTACCACTGCGGGTGCGACTGCGACTGCGACTGCTTCTGAGGCCGTCCGATCACCTGTGACCAGACTACTGTTGTATTTCCTGTACATTGTATACTACACCTGCACTCCCATTACACCCCCTCCCTAAACTACTGACACTATGTGTCAGTGTTGATACTACATTGGAAAAACCCTGTTTTTTCAGCCGTACACATATGGGGTGCAGTGTGTAGTAGCAACCCCATGTATGGTCCCAAACACACACTTTCCCAGTACCCTCTCAGACTCGGCTCCCAAGCTTTTTTCCATTCCCCAGAAAACTTTGTAAAACTTTTCTGTACATCAGAAAGAAAGGAAAATTACCCTGATATCAGGGACTTGGTCCCTGGGGGTGAAGAAGTAGCATTTCTCATTTATTCAAGGGTTAAGTGCTGACCTGGAGGGAAAAAAAACAAAAATTTGCCGGGAGGCCCTTGCTGCGTCCTTTGGCATCAATACATCCTAGTGGAAAAGCACAATGCAGGTTCCAGCCCCTGGCACGTAAACACAGACGAACACACAACACTGAAATTTGGTCATGTGCTTTGTCGTGTCACTGTACCACTGGTCCAATTCCAATGCATTGTATACAAAACGCTGTCATAGATATGTAACTGACTGACTGACGCCTCCTTACTGATCACTTCACACTTCTCGCTCGTTACCTCCAGCTTACGGGATACTCACGACCCCTCCATCAGCCTTGGCACTGTAAACTCGCTCTTCGGCGGCCATCTCCTCCCCCTCCCTGCCCTCCAGTGCCCGTCGGCACCCCTGACCCGCTGCTCACCCATTTGGGACTTTCTGGTGCTCGTCAGTCACTCCTCCTTCGACGTAGGGGTTTGATTTCACTGCCGTCGCGGCTTCCTCACGCCACCTGTGTGTGGTTTGTCATCAGCGTCGTCGTCCTTGTTGACGTCAAACACTTCTGAAACCCATAAGTCCAACAGGGGCCTTCCTTGGCTCACCCTGCATGGAGGCTTTCACCCTGGGACTCGCACGTCTCCCCATGGCCCCTCCGATGTCGTTCCACTGTACCTTTCCTCTTGACACTGCGGACTCTCCATGTCATCCTCCTCTGCATGTTGTCCGACGCTCGCGATGCTGCTTGTGCTGCACGGCGCTCGTCTCCTCACTGTTGATCGCAGCGGTACGCCACTGGCCAGTACGCTATTGACCGTCGCCAAGCAGACCATGAAGGTTCTACTCTTCTTCTGGTTCTCGTCCTTGTTTCCTTGTTCAGAAACTTGTTCAGCAAGCGGCAATGATGCGGCGTCGCTTTAAGGGAAGGAAGGAAGCAGGCGGCAACTTGCGGCTCTGCTGAGGCAGAACTGGCAGACTTGGCATACTCATTGCAGTAGCGAGAACCTACGGCAGCAGCGGATTTTTGTGGTAGTCCTTGGACTTGCTGTAGCGGCGGCGTTATCTCCTGCGCGTTGGCGCGATCGGCAGCGTCCTCCCTCGCGTTGACGCTTCCGGCAGCGTCCTACTTCGCGTTGACGTCTTCAGCAGCGTCCTCCTACACTCCATACAAAGCGCACCCCACACCACTGGGCCCACTCAACGGTGGGCGGACACCCCAAAGCACCACGCAACCACACCCCCCTGGTTCCGACACTCCAATCCCACACACACGCCGCCCCAGGGGACCCCAGGCCCCACACCACAACGACCCCGCGCGGCCCACGTACTGAATCACGCCAGAGGGACAACCGAGAGACCGTACGGGGGGTGCCCCCCAGCGCCCGAGGACCAGCCACGAGCGACCACCGGCCCCAACAGACCTGGACACGGTGCCCCCCCCCCCCACCGGGAAGGCCACCACGTTACCCAGCACCACCATGCCACACCGCACTCCCCTCCCCCGCCCGGGGACATGAGACACCACAGCCCACCAACACAGGAACGACGCCGCGCCACGCCGGCTCTGCACCCCCCCCCCCCACCGGCACCACCCCTGGAAACTCCGCACACCACACGTGGGCTCAACGCCCACCACCGGCCACAACCCGAACCGCGCCCAGGGGCGACACCACGGGCCGGGACAGCCACCAGCGAGCAGCCGCGCACCACAACCAGGTTAAACCGCGCGCTCCCCCGGGCACCGGCGCACGACCCCGCACCGGCCGCCGCACGTGCCCCGAGCACCAACATAACACACCCACCGCACCACGAAGCAGCACCTCAACACGTGAACACCCACGATGACCCCATGAACCTGGACATCGACAGCCTGCTAGAGCTGGAGCTCCAACACACGGAAGACACGGAGCAGCATATGGACCTCACCCCGCCGGAACCCGAGCCCGCAGCAAGCGACCCTGCGGACCCCGGCCACCCGGGCCCGCAAAATGCCCCCCCGCAGCCCCCACCCCGTGAGCGGGGGCCCTGGACACACCTGTCCAGCGCCCTGCGGCGCCACCACGCCACCCACAAAGCCAGCAAGGGCCCCGTCAAGTACCGGGCGTCCCTCGAGGACGACCTGCCTGACGTCACGGGGCCGGGGCTCCACGGGTACACCACCACCCCCCCCTCTCCAGGCGCCGCCACACAAGAATGAGAGGAAGAGTACGCCATCGACGTCACCGACATGACGGCGTACGTGGAGAGCGTGGAGGACACGGAGCAAGACACCATCCTCAGCCTCCTCGCCTACCACAGCTGGAGATGGGGCCACCAAGTCACCCTCCACCAGCCGCAGAGCGGACCCCACGAGTGCTCCCAAGAGCAGATGGCGAAGTGGGACATCGTCCTCCAGCTCACCCCCGAGGGCTTCTACATCCTCACACACAGCGGATTACCCGACACCACACCCACTGCACAGGTGCTGCCGCTAGCCCAGCCCCAGGAGGACGACGCGGACGCACCCCCCCGGAGGATGTAATTTGGACCCCCCCACAGCCGCCACCGAAGACATGCCGCACCGGCTCACCAAGCGTCACCTTGTTCCCCGCCGCTCCTTCCGTCGCGCGCGATCGCAGCAGAACAAAATAAGAAACCAAGAAAAAGACGCACAGCCAGAAAAAATGACGCGAAAAATCGTCTTTTCCGACCTCAGAAACCCCCTCAAAAATTTTA
Source organism: Eutreptiella sp. 'Long Island Sound 2002' (assembly GCA_964036045.1). Classification (NCBI taxonomy): domain Eukaryota; phylum Euglenozoa; class Euglenophyceae; order Eutreptiales; family Eutreptiaceae; genus Eutreptiella; species Eutreptiella sp. 'Long Island Sound 2002'. The sequence continues at coordinate 55,947,691 of OZ038389.1, read as the reverse complement.
CGCCGCTGTTTGGCGAGGTCGTAAAAATTAGGACACTCACAAAAAAAGATGAACAATAGAGTCGCGACCGCGAAGAAACTGAGCGTTGCTTGCCCCAAAACACCTAGCAAAGTGCGTGCCCTAGGCGCTAGGGACTTGTGCGCGCCCCAACCTGGAAGAAAGGGAACACACGCACAAAGAAGAACACAAGAAAGCAAGCAAGTACAAAACACACACGATCAGCAACAACGCCACCGGCCGCCGAAACACAACTATGTTGTATGCCACGCAACGCTAAATAACGCCGCAACAAGCACGACACAGTGAGCAGTAAGCAAGGAGAGAACAAAGTATGTTACAAACCGTGCCGCGGTGGTGACATACCGCAAGTATCAAAACCATGCATGCATGTAGGATGCAAAACCCCCGCCCCCGCACGCCCACTTGCATAGGGAGTACGACGGCGCCGTAACACACAAAAATCGTGGGTAAGGAGGGAGCCGCGCAAGTATGTTACATGTCACGCCGCGCACGCGGGAAGGACAACGAACAAAGGTGGCCAAAGAGGTGTGTGGAGCCGAGTCGAGTGCAAGTATGAAATAAACCGCACCACGGAGGGAAAAGCCACACAACGCTCAAATACGCCGTAACAAGCACAACACGGTAAGATATAGGCGAGGAGAGAGCATACCACACCACCGCAAGAGTATGAGACCAACCAAGGAGCGTAGGATGCAAAACCCCCGCCGCCGCACGCCCCTTTGCATAGGGAGTACAACGGCGCCGTGACACACGAAACACGAAAAAATGTGGGTGAGGTAAGTATGTTACACCCACACAAGTATGTTACATGCCACGCCGCGCACACGGGAGGGGCAACGAGTAAAGGACACCAAAGAGGTGTGTGAACGCAAGAGCAAGACAACAAAGCTGTGAACGAATGCCGGCCCAACGAGGAGTGTAGGAGGAAAAACCCCCGCCCTCGCACGCTCGCATGAATAGGGAGTATAACGGCGCCAAGACACGCCACACACGACAAGATACGGGTAAAGAGGGAGTCACACAAGTATGTTGCTTGCCACGCCGCGCACGCGAGAAAGACAACGAACAAAGGTAACCAAAGAGGTGTGTGGAACCATGCGGGACGCAAATATGAAGTAAACCGCGCCACACGTGCATGCAAGGGCAGGGCAGGGCCGCAAGGGCCCGCGCCACCAAAGGTGTGAACCAAGACCGGCCCAACGAGAAGAGTAGGAGGAACAACCCCCGCCCCTCCACACGCTCATTTGCATTTGTATAGGGAGTACAACGGCGCCGAGACACACATCACACGAAAAGATAAGGAGGGAACGGAGGGAGTCACGCAAGAAGTATGTTACCATGGTGTGCCACGCCGCGCACAGGAGAGGAGCAACGAACGAAAAGAACAAAAGAAAGAGGTGTGGGCACATACCAGGCCGCGGTCCAAGTGCAAGGAGTACAACGGCGCCACGACAAGCAACACACGAAAAGGTATGGGTACGGGAAGTGAGACATAAGCACACCGTGGTATGGCGCGAAGGGGGAGGAGCGTGCGCACACATGTAGGCACAAGTGCGAAGACAGGTATGTTATATGCCGCGCAACGGAGCACGCGGCCGCAACGAACGTGGTGCCAACGTCACACGGCGGCCGCACCCAGCCATCGAGGGCCCACATACCCCCATCCTCCCTTTGTCTCACAGGGCCCAACGAGAGAGAAAGACGAGCCGGCGAGGACAAAGACAGAGACACACACCAGGGCCAAGGCAGGGAAAAAGTGCATACCAGGGAGAAGGGCGAGTAGAGGAAAGGGTAAAGAGCGGTAAAGAGCGACGAAGCCACGAAAGAAACAAGGGGTAGCCAGCAGCCGAGCAAGTGACGCGCGCAGGGAAGGGAGCACGGCAGGCACACGGTACACGGCGGGCACAACACCGCACCGCAGCACCGGAGAGGGGAGCACCAGAGGGACAGGAGAAAGGCAGCACCACGCACCACGACACGCACAGACACCACACACACCGCACACACCCACACCCGCGCCCACAGCACGTGGCCAGCGGGCCCCGGCAGCCCGCCCAGAGGGCGGGCAGCAGGGAAGAGGGGGCGCCTGAACCCAGACGCCCCCCGCGCGCCCCGTGGCGCGCAGCGCCCCGCAGGGCACGCGAGCCACGGGGCCGGTGCAGGGCCTCCACGCCCGCACACCCGCGCCCACAGCACGTGGGTGGCGGACCCCAGCAGCCCGCCCAGTGGGCTGGGAGTCGAGAGAGGGGGAGCGCCTGACCCCAGACGCCCCTCACAACGGTGGAAGGCACCCCCCCCGGGGACGCCCTTCTGCCATCCCCACAGCGAGCAACGCCGGCCCGCAAGGGCGCACGCTGTGGTGCCGGTGCTGGGTCTCCACGCCCGCACGGACCGCACCCAGGGTAGCGGAACCCCGGCCGCCCGCCCCAGAGGACGGATGGCGGGGGGAGGGACAGCGCCTGACACCAGACGCCCCACACAACGGTGGCAGACCACCCCCCCCGGGGATGGCCCCCCACCACCCCTGCGGCAAGCAGCCCCCACAGGGCATGCAGGCCAAGGGGACAGTGCTGGGCCCCCACAACCCGCACACCCGCGCCCACAGCATGCGGGTGGCGGACCCCAAGCGCCCGCCCAGTGGGCGGGCGGTCGGGGGAGGGGGAGCGACTGACCTCAGACGCCCCTCACAACGGTGGAAGGCACCCTCCCCGGGTTACGCCCTTCCTCCACCCACACAGCGAGCATCGCCGGCCCGCAAGGGCGCACGCTGTGGGGCCGGTACTGGGTCCCCACGCCCGCACCGACCGCACGCGGGACACACGGGTCGCGGAACCCCGGCTACCCGTCCCAGAGAACGGGCGGCTGGGGGAGGGAAAGCGCCTGACACCAGACGCCCCTCACAACAGTGGCAGGCCACCCCCCGGGGGACGGCCCCGCACCACCGCCGCGGCACGCAGGCCCCAGAGGGCATGCAGGCCGAGGGGACAGTGCTGGGCCCTCACAGCCGCACACCCGCGCCCACAGCACGTGGGTGGCGGACCCCAACAGCCCGCCCAGTGGGCGGGCGGTCGGGGGAGGGGGAGCGCCTGACCTCAGACGCCCCTCACAACGTTGGAAGGCAACCCCTCCGGGGAAGCCCTTCCGCCACCTCCACAGCGAGCAACGCCGGCCCGTAAGGGCGCACGCTCTGGGGCAGGTGCTGGGTCCCCACGCCCGCACCGACCGCACCTCGGACAGACGGGTCGCGGAACCCCGGCTACCCGCCCCAGAGGACGGGCGGCTGGGGGAGGGACAGCGCCTGACACCAGACGCCCCTCACAACGGTGGCAGGCCACCCCCCCCGGGGGCGGCCCCCCAGCACCTGCGCGGCATGCAGCCCCCACAGGGCATGCAGGACGAGGGGACAGTGCTGGGCCCTCACACCCGCACACCCGCACCCACAGCACGTGCGTGGCGGACCCCAAAAGCCCGCCCAGTGGGCGGGCGGTCGGGGGAGAGGGAGCGCCTGACCTCAGACGCCCCTCACAACGGTGGAAGGCAGGCCCCCCGGGGACGCCCTTCCGCCACCCCCGCAGCGGGCAATGCCGGCCCGCAAGGGCGCACGCTGTGGGGCCGGTGCTGGGCCCCCACGCCCGCACCGACCGCACCCGGGACACACGGGTTGCGGAACCCCGGCTACCTGCCCCAGAGGATGGGCGGCTGGGGGAGGGACAGCGCCTGACACCAGACGCCCCTCACAACGGTGGCAGGCCACCCCCCTAGGGGACGACCCGCCACCACCCCCGCGGCACGCAGCCCCCACAGGGCATGCAGGCCAAGGGGACAGTGCTGGGCCCCCACACCCGCACAGCCGCGCCGACAGCACGTGGGTGGCGGACCCCAACAGCCTGCCCAGAGCGCGGGCAGTCAGGGGAGGGGGAGCGCCTGACCTCAGACGCCCCTCACAACGGCGGAAGGCGCCCTCCCCAGGTTACGCCCTTCCGCCACCCCCACAGCGTGCAACGCCGGCCCGCAAGGGCGCACGCTCGCTGTGGGGCCGGTGCTGGGTCCCCATGCCCGCACCGACCGCACCCGGGACACACAGGTCGCGGAACCCCGGCTACCCGCCCCAGAGGACGGGCGGCTGGGGGAGGGACAGCGCCTGACACCAGATGCCCCTCACAACAGTCGCAGGCCACCCCCCCCCGGGACAGCGGCCACAACCCGCGCGGCACGCAGCCCCCACAGGGCATGCATGCAAGCCAAGGGGACAGTGCTGGGCCCCCACACCCGCACACCCGCGCCCGCAGCACGTGGGCGGCGGACCCCAACAGCCGGCCCGGAGGGCGGGCAGTCGGGGGAGGGGGAGCGCCTGACCTCAGACGCGCCTCACAACGGCGAACGGCAACCCCCCCTGGGGACGCACTTCCACCACTCCCACAGCGAGCAACGCCGGCCCGCAAGGGCGCACGCTGTGGGGCCGTTCCTGGGTCCCCACGCCCGCACCGACCGTACCCGGCTGCCCGTCCCAGAGGACGGGCGCCCAGGGGGAGGGACAGCGCCTGACACCAGACGCCCCTCACAACGGTGGCAGGCCATCCCCCCCGTGGACGGCCCCCCAACACCACTGCGGCACGCAGCCCCCACAGGGCATGCAAGCAAAGGGGACAGTGCTGGGCACCCACACCCGCACACCCGCGCCCGCAGCACGTGAGCGGCGGACCCCGACAGCCCGCCTGGAGGGCGGGCAGTCGGGGGAGGGGGAGCGCCTGACCTCAGACGCCCCTCACAACGGTGGAAGGCAGCCCCCCCCGGGGACGCCCCTCCGCCACCCCCACAGCGAGCAACGCCGGTCCGCAAGGGCACTGGCTGTGGGGCCGATGCTGGGTCCCCACGCCCGCAATGGCCGCATCCGGGACATACGGGTCGCTGAGGCCCGGCTGCCCGCCCCAGAGGACGGGCGGCCGGGGGAGGGACAGCGCCTGACACCAGACGCCCCTCACAACGGTGGCAGGCCATCCCCCCGGGGACGGCCCCCCACCACCCCCGCAGCACGAGGCCGCCACAGGGCATGCAAGCCGAGGGGACAGTGGCGGGCCCCCGAATTTGCACACCCGGGCCCACAGCACGTGGGTGGCACACCTCGACAGCACGCCCAGAGGGCAGGCGGTCGGGAGAGGGGGAGCCCCTGACCCCAGACGCCCCGAACAACGGCGAAAGGCGCCCTCCCCGGGTTACGCCCTTCAGCCACCCCCGCAGCGGGCAACGCCGTCCCACAAGGGCGGACGTTGTGGGGCTGGTGCTGGGTCCCCACGCCCGCACTGACTGCACCCGGGACACACGGGTCGCGGAACCCCGGCTGCCTGCCCCAGAGGACGGGCGGCCGGGGGAGGGACGGCGCCTGACGCCAGACGCCCCTCACAACGGTGGCAGGCCACCCCCCCCGGGGACGGCCTCCCACCACCCGCGCGGCACGCAGGGCGTGCAAGCCAAGGGGACAGTGCTTGGTGCCGACACACGCACATCGGCACGTAGATGGGGGACCCCGACACCGCGCCCAGAGATCGGGCAGTCGGGGGAGGGGGACCTCAGACGCCCCTCCGTACAGCGAACGGCACCCCCCCCCGGGGACGCCCTTGCGCCGACCGCACAGTGAGCAACACCGGCCCGCAAGGGCGCACGCTGTGGCGCCGGTGCTGGGTCCCCACGCCCGCGCCGACCGCACCTGTGGCACACGGGTCGCGGAACCCCGGCTGCCCGCCCCAGAGGACGTGCGGCTGGAGGAGGGACAGCGCCTGAAACCAGACGCCCCTCACAACGGTGGCAGGCCGCCCCCCCCGGGGACGGCCCCCCACCACCCCCGCAGTACGCAGCCCCCACAGGGCATGCAGGCCGAGGGGACAGTGCTGGGCCCCCACAGGCGCACATCCGCGCCCACAGCACGTGGGTGGCGGACCCCAACAGCCCGCCCAGTGGGCGGGCAGTCGGGGGAGGGGGAGCGCCTGACCTCAGACGCCCCTCACAACGTTGGAAGGCAACCCCTCCGGGGAAGCCCTTCCGCCACCTCCACAGCGAGCAACGCCGGCCCGTAAGGGCGCACGCTGTGGGGCAGGTGCTGGGTCCCCACGCCCGCACCGACCGCACCTCGGACAGACGGGTCGCGGAACCCCGGCTACCCGCCCCAGAGGACGGGCGGCTGGGGGAGGGACAGCGCCTGACACCAGACGCCCCTCACAACGGTGGCAGGCAACCCCCCCCGGGGGCGGCCCCCCAGCACCTGCGCGGCACGCAGCCCCCACAGGGCATGCAGGACGAGGGGACGGTGCCGGGCCCCCACACCCGCACACCCGCACCCACAGCAAGTGGGTGGCGGACCCAAACAGCCCGCCCGGTGGGCGGGCGGTCTGGGGAGGGGGAGCGCCTGACCTCAGACGCCCCTCACAACGGTGGAAGGCAGGCCCCCCGGGGACGCCCTTCCGCCACCCCCGCAGCGGGCAACGCCGGCCCGCAAGGGCGCACGCTGTGGGGCCGGTGCTGGGCCCCCACGCCCGCACCGACCGCACCCGGGCAGACGGGTTGCGGAACCCCGGCTACCTGCCCCAGAGGATGGGCGGCTGGGGGAGGGACAGCGCCTGACACCAGACGCCCCTCACAACGGTGGCAGGCCACCCCCCCCTGGGACGGCCCGCCACCACCCCCGCGGCACGCAGCCCCCACAGGGCATGCAGGCCAAGGGGACGGTGCTGGGCCCCCACACCCGCACACCCGCGCCGACAGCACGTGGGTGGCGGACCCCGACAGCCCGCCCAGAGCGCGGGCAGTCAGGGGAGGGGGAGCGCCTGACCTCAGACGCCCCTCACAACGGCGGAAGGCGCCCTCCCCAGGTTACGCCCTTCCCCCACCCCCACAGCGTGCAACGCCGGCCCGCAAGGGCGCACACTCGCTGTGGGGCCGGTGCTGGGTCCCCACGCCCGCACCGACCGCACCCGGGACACACAGGTCGCGGAACCCCGGCTACCCGCCCCAGAAGACGGGCGGCTGGGGGAGGGACAGCGCCTGACACCAGATGCCCCTCACAACAGTCGCAGGCCACCCCCCCCGGGGACAGCGGCCACATCCCACGCTGCACGCAGCCCCCACAGGGCATGCATGCAAGCCAAGGGGACAGTGCTGGGCCCCCACACCCGCACACCCGCGCCCGCAGCACGTGGGCGGCGGACCCCAACAGCCCGCCCGGAGGGCGGGCAGTCGGGGGAGGGGGAGCGCCTGACCTCAGACGCCCCTCACAACGGCGAACGGCAACCCCGCCTGGGGACGCCCTTCCGCCACTCCCACAGCGAGCAACGCCGGCCCGCAAGGGCACACGCTGTGGGGCCGTTGCTGGGTCCCCACGCCCGCACCGACCGTACCCGGCTGCCCGTCCCAGAGGAAGGGCGCCCAGGGGGAGGGACAGCGCCTGACACCAGACGCCCCTCACAACGGTGGCAGGCCATCCCCCCCGTGGACGGCCCCCCAACACCCCCGCGGCACGCAGCCCCCACAGGGCATGCAAGCAAAGGGGACAGTGCTGGGCACCCACACTCGCACACCCGCGCCCGCAGCACGTGAGCGGCGGACCCCGACAGCCCGCCTGGAGGGCGGGCAGTCGGGGGAGGGGGAGCGCCTGACCTCAGACGCCCCTCACAACGGTGGAAGGCAGCCCCCCCCGGGGACGCCCTTCCGCCACCCCCACAGCGAGCAACGCCGGTCCGCAAGGGCACACGCTGTGGAGCCGATGCTGGGTCCCCACGCCGGCTACGGCCGCATCCGGGACATACGGGTCGCTGAACCCCGGCTGCCCGCCCCAGAGGACGGGCGGCCGGGAGAGGGACAGCGCCTGACACCAGACGCCCCTCACAACGGTGGCAGGCCATCACCCCGGGGACGGCCCCCCACCACCCCCGCAGCACGCGCCCGCCACAGGGCATGCAAGCCGAGGGGACAGTGGCGGGCCCCCGAATCCGCACACCCGGGCCCACAGCACGTGGGTGGCAGACCTCGACAGCACGCCCAGAGGGCAGGCGGTCGGGTCAGGGGGAGCCCCTGACCCCAGACGCCCCCAACAACGGCGAAAGGCGCCCTCCCCGGGTTACGCCCTTCAGCCACCCCCACGGCGGGCAACGCCGGCCCACAAGGGCGCACGTTGTGGGGCTGGTCTGGGTCCCCACGCCCGGACCGACTGCACCCGGGACACACGGGTCGCGGAACCCCGGCTGCCTGCCCCAGAGGACGGGCGGCCGGGGGAGGGACGGCGCCTGACGCCAGACGCCCCTCACAACGGTGGCAGGACACCCCCCCCGGGGATGGCCTCCCACCACCCGCGCGGCACGCAGCCCCCACAGGGCGTGCAAGCCAAGGGGACAGTGCTTGGTGCTGACACAAGCACATTGGCACGTAGATGGGGGACCCCGACACCGCGCCCAGAGATCGGGCAGTCGGGGGAGGGGGACCTCAGACGCCCCTCACAACGGCGAACGGCTCCCCCCCCCGGGGACGCCCTTGCGCCACCCCCACAGTGAGCAACGCCGGCCCGTAAGGGCGCACGCTGTGGCGCCGGTGCTGGGTCCCCACGCCCGCGCCGACCGCACCCGGGGCACACGGGTCGCGGAACCCCTGGCTGCCCGCCCCAGAGGACGTGCGGCTGGAGGAGGGACAGCGCCTGAAACCAGACGCCCCTCACAACGGTGGCAGGCCGCCCCCCCCGGGGACGGCCCCCCACCACCCCCGCAGTACGCAGCCCCCACAGGGCATGCAAGCCAAGGAGACGGTGCCGGGCCCCGACACCCGCACACCCGCGCCCACAGCATGTGGACGGCGGACCCCGACAGCCCGCCCAGAGGGCGGACGATCGGGGTAGGGGGAAGGCCTGACCTCAGACACCCCGCACAACGGCGAAAGGCGCCCTCCCCGGGGATGCCACTCCGCCAGCCCGACAGCGACCAACGCCGGCCCGCAAGGGCACACGCTGTGGGGCCGGTCCTGGGTCCCCACGCCCGCACCGACCGCACCCAGGACACACGGATCGCGGAACCCCGACTGCCCGCCCCAGAGGACGGGCGGCCGGGGGAGGGACAGCGCCTGAAATCAGAGGCCCCTCACAACGTTGGCAGGCCACCCCCCCCCGGGGAAGGCCCCCCACCATCCCCGCGGCACGCAGCCCCCACAGGGCATGCAGGCCAAGGGGACAGTGCTGGGCCCCCACACCCGCACACCCGCGCCCACAGCACGTGGGTGGCGGACCCGAACAGCCCGCCCAGTGAGCGGGCAGTTGAGGGAGGGGGAGCGCCTGACCTCAGACGCGCCTCGCGACGGCAACAGGCACCCCCCCTGGGGACGCCCCCCCGCCACCCCCACAGCGTGCAACACCAGCCCGCAAGGGCGCACGCTGTTGGACCGGTGCAGGGTCCCCACGTCCGCACCGGCCGCACCCCGGGCACACGGGTCGCGGAACCCCGACTGCCCGCCCCCGAGGAGGGGCGGCCGGGAGAGGGGGAGCGCCTGACCTCAGACGCCCCTCACAACGGCAAAAGGCACCCCTCCGGGGACGCCCTTCTGCCACCCCCACAGCGAGCAACGCCAGCCCGCAAGGGCGCACGCTGTGGGGCCGGTGCTGAGTCTCCACGCCCGCACCGACTGCACCCGGGACACACGGGTCGCGGAACCCCGGCTGCCCGCCCCAGAGGTTGGGCGGCCGGAGAAGGGACAGCACCTGACACCAGACGCCCCTCACAGGGCATACGGGCCACCCGTACACCCGTGCCCACAGGAGGAGGGCAACCGCAGGGGGGAGAGCGCCCGGCACCGGACGCCCCTCGCAACGGGGTCACCACGGACGGCGGGGGGAGGGCATCTAATGCCCGCACGCACACACGCACGCCGGCCCGCGGAACCAGCGTACGAGCTCCCCCACCCACACCCCGCCGCGCCCGCAGCACGTACACCAGCCACGGGACATCCGCACCCCACCCCCTGCTCTTAGGCACAGCGACACAACAATGGCGGAACCCGCGGCCCCACGCAAAACACGCCCCCGATCTCCGACACTGGACGCAGCACACGAGGTCATCAGGGCGCTGGGACTCAGAGGCGGCGAAGGAGACCCCCCACAGGAGGACGCGGGCACGGACTCCGACCTGGAGGAAATCCCGGAGCCCTCCGGGGGCAGCACGTCCGCGGAACCTGCGCCGCCGGCGGGCAGCATGCCCACCCTCTGCCCCGCGTGGAAACGGGGCCACTGCAACAGCGAGGGCTGGTGCCCCAAGCAGCACCCCCAGCCCAGCCCCGATGACGGAGCGCTGCCCGCGGTGGGACACGCAGCCGCACGCGCCGCCCTGCGCTACGGGGTGGTGCAGGGCTGGATCCTGGACGAGACCGCATGCGGCAGTGTGAACATTCAGGAGGCCGTCGACCGAGTCGCCCACACGGGCCAAGCGGAAGTGGCCTTGCACACCCGGGGCCGCCATGGTGGGCCCGCGGAGGGGATCATTGTGGAGCCCTCGGGAATGGTGCTGGTCCTGGCGGCGGACATGGTCTGAGGGGTGCTCCACGCATCCCGCGTGCGGCGGGCACGCCCACAGTGGACCATCCAGGTGTACACCCCCCCACGGGCATGGCCCTTCTCCACATGGGGGGTGCTCGCCGTCATGTGGCACCTGGCACCAGAGGACGCCCCCACGGGAACCGCGGAGGAAATTGCCCGGGACCTCCACACCTGGCCGGTTGGCCAGGATTTCCCCTGGCGCAGGCCCCAGGGAGGCCTCCCAGTGGCACCCGCAGCAGAGGGGTTCAGCCTCGCGGCAACCCTCCAGCGGCACCCCGACAAGAGGGCGCGCCACTTCCTACAGACGGGTACGGTCCCGGCCGCCCCGCCAGACTCCGAGTGGCAATGGGACGCAGGGGAGGCGCAACCGCTGCCAGGCCCCTGGGTCCCCCCGTTGTGGTTTTTGCCCATGGGCACCCTGGCCCATGCAACCCAGGCCGTCAAGGGGGCTTTCCCGCAGCCGCTCCTCCCCGGCGTGGCCCTGCTCCGCAGCCTGCAGCCAGGGGCGGCCTGGGTACGGTGGAGGGAGGGGGGCGGGCGCCCGAGCCCGTATTTCCCCCTGGGCCAGGGCCAGGCGCTACTCCACGCCGAGGGCATGGGAAACTGTGGATTGGGGGGCGATCGTGCCCGACATGGCGTGCAGGTGGATCACTGCGGCCGCCCCACAACCCATGCCACCGCCGCCGGCGTGCCACCGCCTCCTACGGACAGTCCCCTCCCTGGCCCCCAAACACGCCCTTACGAGGGACGTATGGAGGGCCCTCCTGAGCCACACCAGGGAGTGGCTGACGAACCTGGGTGCATGGTACCTGCCAGGGCCGGTGCTCGAACAACTCAGGGCCCCCACACCCAGGGTCCGCCACGCCCTGCACAGGGCGTTGGCCCTCACGGAGCAGCTCACCGACGAGGTGCTAGACCTGGCGCTGGAGCCGCTGCGGGTGCTCTACCCGCAGACCCACATCCCGCCCGCGGGCACGTCCAACCGCCTGGGCCCCCTTGGTTTGCAGCGCCATGTCGAGGCCGCGCACCCGGGGGGTGTGGTGGAACAGTGGCTGAAGCTCTGCAACCCGTCCACCGTGCAAGGCCACTGGTACCTACACCAACTCCTCTTCCTACCCCGAGCGGCCCCGAAGCACCGCCGGCAAAACCCGTACCACACGCACCCGGAGCGCCGGGGCGCGCAGAGCTTCCCGCAGCCGGCCCCGCCCGCCCTCTCGCCAGGGCAGTGCCCGGAGGCGCTGCAGCAGCGCCCCCCGCTTGATACGGCCACCACGGTACAGCAAAGGGGAAGCACCGGCGCGGATGGGGCCGAATCGGACTGCACAAACTGCGGAGCAGTGGCCTGGACTACGGCCTGCAGGCACCTCGCCCGAGATACCACGGGGCTCAGGCAGTACAGGCCAGCAGACCGCACGGCGCTGGCGTCCGCGGTCGCGGCCGTCACCATGGGTCCCCCAGCGGCGTGGCCAGCGCAACTGCTGCCCCACGTCCCCTGCCGAGACACGCAGCCCCGCCAGCCAGCGGCAACGCACACGCAGACAGCACCCCTCACGGCGGAGCAGCTATACGTCGTCGCGGCGGCACTGCTGGCAGACGGCGGAGAGAGCTTCGTCCACCACCACGGCCCGGCGCAGATCGCGGGAAGCATACAAGGGCCGCAGCGCGATACACCCCACCCGTGGCACGCCACACTCCGCGGGCGCACCCGCGTCAGGGACGCAGGCGGCGGCACACCCCCTCCCAGGCCTCAGCAGGGGGAGGCACTGGTGCTGCAGACGGCAGGCTACCAGGCCATCCTACGCGGCCCCGCCGGAGGGTACCGGTCGCACGTCCTGACCGGGGGCCGCTGGACTGCCTGGCACAGCACCGCCAGGCAAAGGGCATTCCCGCCCCTGTCCCACGTCGACTGGCAGCAGGGGCACACCCAGGCCTACTATATGTCAGCGGACCCCTGGCCGCTAGCAGTCCTGCTACACACCGTCGGCGCCCCCAACAAGAGGAACCAGGATGGGTCAACCCCCCCGCACTGGTCTGGAGCCCCGACCAGGAGGAGCACCTACGGGCCGCGTGGCAGGGAGACACACTCAGGGCCACGGACGTCCTGGACCTCCACGCGGGGCCAATCACGCACTCCCGCCTGGCGGCTACCCTGGCGGTGGCCCAACGGGGAGAGCAGAACCCGCAGTCGGTGGTCTGCATGTTCAGCCCGGCGGACGCGCACATCGTTGCCTGCCGGGGTCAGAAGCCGTAGTCCGCGTGGCGGACTGTACCCGCATGATCATCAAGGCGCTACAGGAGGGCGAACACCACGCCCTCCTGCTCCTGGCTCGACTGAAGGACAACACCAGGGCAGCGAGGCCGGGAGTGTGGCCGGCAGCGGCGCACCCCGCCAACCTAGAGCTCCAGCTGGCGGTCCCGTCCGCAGTGTACCACTGGCTACAAGCCTTCCACGACCTGCGATGGAGCGGCAAACCCGACCACCAAATCGGCGCCACGCACTGGCAAGCGTGGCTGCAGGCAGACGCGCAGCGCGATGCCGTCCGGAGTCTCGGGCCCGCGCCCGCAACGCGAGCCCTTGATGCGGCGGCCCCGGACCGTGCGTTGGCGCCACACAGGGTTCCACTGGCCAACCTGCCCTCCAAACCAGCGCCGGAAAGCGCCATCCAAAAGTCAGCGCCGCTCCCCCCTGCGCGAGGGCGACGGAACGAAAGAAATGCCCCCTGTGTGCGGACAAGTACTACACAAGCCCGGCGGTGCTGGAACACCTGGCGTGGCACGCAGTGCACGCTGCAGCCCCTGTGGACGACAAGGAGGCGGCCTCCAACATCCGCCAAGGAAGGGCACCGAAGTCCCCGTGGCACGCCCCGTACGCCTGGTGCCCCCCCGCCGCAGGCGGCCGACCACGCAGACGGCGAGGAGGAGGCACCCGGAGCGGCCCCGGGAACCGGCGGTGCGGCCCAACAAGGGTCCATCCCCGCAGGGCTGGCCCCCCTTACCCCCCTGTGGGCCGCGCTGGGAACGGGCTCCCCTCACCCCATGGCCCCGGCGCACCCGGGAGCCCTGGCTGACCCAGCGGACCCAGCAGCAATGCCGATGCTAGACAGCTGAATCCAGGAGGACACGGCGGACGATGCCTTATGGCTCCTCTCATGGAACCTGCGCAACAGCCTCGTCCCGCCAGACCGGTCCCTCCGGGACACGCTCCGGCGGCGCCGGGGACCGGCGGCCTGTACTGACAAGGAGCACCTCATCACCGGCATGCTACCCCGGGAGGGGGGCTTCCCCATCATGCTCCAGGAAACAGGGATCGCCACCCGGGCGCAGGAGAGGCACCTGGCCGCGGCGCTCGGGGACAAGGGGTACACCACCTTCTTCAGCAGCCGGCTGGCGGAGACGGGAGCCACTTCCACCTCGAGGGGGGGAGTGCTCCTCACGGCGGTCAGCAGCAAGTACGTGGCAGAGCACAAGGTGCTCAGTTTCACGGAAATCGTCCCCGGGAAGGCTGCGGCCCTGGACATCCGCACGGACGGGGGAGGCCTCACCCTCATCAACGTCCAGAGGCCACAGGCAGGCTGCTCCCCGGGGGCGGGACGGGCGGCGTTTTGGGCCGACATACAAATGTATGCCACGGCGCGCAGCCTCGGTGGGAGACAACCGGTGGTCATCGCAGGCGACACCAACGTCTACATGGATGCCACCTCCAACCCGGCCACGGAGCACTTCCGCGCGGGCTGGGAGGCCTGCAGCTTCCGGAGGGCCACGGCGGGCGGCGAGGAGGACATGACCCCCACGCGCCACCCCTCCCGGCACAGGGTGGACACCTTCCTGGTCAACGAACCCCTCCTGCCGTGGTCCCTGCGGGAAAGCGTCTGGGCCCGCGGCATGGCACACCCCCAGGTGATCGGGTCGGACCACCTCCCGGTCCGCCTGGCCCTGCCGGGCCTCCCCAACGCGGCAGGGCGCGCGACGATGCCCACCCCCTACAGCCACACGGAGGGCCGCCTCCTCCCGTACGACGCCGAGGCCGCGCCTGTCCAACGCTGCCTGTGGGCGGCGGTCACCGCCGCGCAGGATGAACCCTCCCTGGCGCCCTGGCTGGGTCCCGCAGAGCAGCACGCCTATGGGTCCATGCCCGCGGCCGCAGTGGACTAGGTGGTCGAGCACCTCCACGCGGCGCATGACGCCCTGGCACGTGTGGTGGGACGCCGGCAGCCGTCGCCGGCAGGGAGGGACCCGGCGGGGGGGGACCCCCTGGAGAGCGGGAAACGGCTCCAGGCGGCGGTCCTCAGCTATGACACCCTGGCAGCGTGCGCGCCGGCGGCGTACCAGGCAGACGCGGCACGGCATGGCATCCGGTCCGAGGCGGCGCTCCGGCTCGCGCAGGCGCTGCGGGGCGCGTCGCCCGGGATCCGCCCAGCCACACAGGGCCAGCTACAGGAGGAGCTGGAGAGGCAAGCAGCCGCCCTCGAAGAGGACATCCGCCAACTCCGCGCCCTCCTGGCGCCGGACCGCAAGCGCGCCATCAAGGATTTCTGGCGCCGCTACGCCCCCGACATCGCCCAGCGGTTGAAAGCCGTGTGGGGGGCCATAGAGGTAGAGGCCCCGGGCTCGTCAGGCCTCTGGAACGTGCGGGTCCCCAACACCCAAACGCTCCTCACGGAGGCCCACGACGTGATGTTTGCGGTTCGCGCCTTCTGGCGGGAACTGTATGACAAACGCCCGGTGGACCTCCCGGGTTTCCAGGCGGTCCTCAGCCGCCACGTCCCCCGGGTCCCTGACGGGGCCTGGACGCAGGTCCAGCAGTACTCCATGCAGGACCTCCAGTCCGCCCTGGACAAGGCTGATTGCAAGGCCCCGGGTCCCAACCACGTGGAGGCCCGTTTCATCAAGGCCCTCCCCGCACCCGTCCAGTGGCTCCTGGTCCACTCCTACCGGGCCATCCTCCGCCGCGCCCCGCCAACGATGCACTGAAGGAACACGCACATCTGGCTCAGCCCCAAGGTACCGGGCTCCGCCAGACTGGGCGACTACAGGCCCATAGCCCTAGGCCAGCTGGACATGAAGCTGCTCACGGGCCCCCTCACCCGGCGCATCACGGAAGTGCTCACACGGCACGGAGTGGTCAGCGACTGGCAGCAAGGGGCCCTCCCTGTCTCCAACACCGGCCCCCCACTGTTCATGGCGCAGCGGCAGCTCCAACGGGGAAGGCCCAACTACGTCTTCTCCTTCGACGCCCGCAAGGCCTTCGACACCGCCCCGCACGGCGCCCCCATACCTCATCCTTCGCCACCTCGCCGTGCCGCTGGTGGTCATTGACCTCCTGCTCTTCCTCCACACGTGCGCCAGGCTGCGCATTGTCACCGCGCACGGGCTAACGCAACCTGTCCACATGCTGCGCGGTGTCCGGCAGGGCAACCCCGAGAGCCCCCTGCTGTACGCGCTCCTCCTGGAACCCCTGCTCAGGGCGCAGGGGCACCGTCTGCGCCCGCCTGGAGAGGCCGAACGGGGCCTCATCAAGGCCTACATAGACGACCTGCTGGTAGTGGCCCACACGCTGCAGCATTTCTTCGAGGGTGTGGAGGCGGTGGCCGCGTACCTGGGGATGATGGGCATGGAGCTCAACCCCGGCAAGTGTGCCCTGGCCACCACGGAGGGGGTCCCGGGCCTGCAGCTACGCCTCTGTCCCCACCTGGACAACCCATGGCACTGGGTACCGGCGGCGGACTCCGTCCCCTACCTGGGACTCCAGCTTCAGCCAGACGGGGAGTTCTCCCTGCAGCGCAAACACCGGCTTCGCTTGGCGGCAGTGCACCACTGGTGCCTCAACACCCTCGCGCTACCGAAAGTGGTGCAGGACGTTATCCTGGCGATCCGCGGGGGGGTGACGCAGTACGTTGCCCCTTTCATCGCAGACGACTCCGACACCGCGCGCCACCTGGACCACATCACGGTCCAGGTCGCGAGGGACAGGGCGCGGTACGCCTTCGACGCCTCGCGGACAGCCTGCAGGATGACCGGACCCTGGGGCTCAAACGGGTGCCAACGCGGTGCCAACAGGCAGCGGTGGCCCCCCTGGGTACACCCGTCCACCACCGCTCAGCCTCCGTGCGCGCCGAAGTCACCAAGATGTTCTGGGAAATAGCCGGCGCGCACGGAATATGCCCCGAGGTGCACTACCCCGTCTCGGAGTTTGCAATGCTAGCGGGAGGCGACTGGGTCCACAGCATACCCCGGGCCCTGCCCGCCCTGGGGGTGGGGCTCTACAACCCCATCGCGTGCCCCAGGGCAGCCGACGTCCAACTACAGTCCCCACCAGGCAACATCGTCACGCTGCGCACCCCCCAGCCCTGACACCGCGACACGTGCCGCCTGACGGTGCCGCACACGACACCGTGGCATGGGCACAACGGGCCACACCACCCCTTCCCCGACAACGACGACCCGTGGCCGATGGCGGTGCGGGAATGACTCAACCAATGCGCCGATGAACACCTCCACCATTGCCGCCGCGAGCAGGAGCCCGCCAACCACCCCGGGTGGTGCGACGCTTTGGTCCACCTCTTCCACACCACCCGCACGCGAGACCCCCGTCTGAGACTCGTTCACTCCACGAGGGCTAAGCAGGACGCCCAGATTGGCCCATGGGTGACCGCGGACGGCCTGCACCTTCACGTCGGGGGCTACTGCCGCCGGGGCGGCCTATCCCCCCCCAGGCGGGGGGCGGCGTACCACCCGCCGGCAGCCCTCATGTACATCCTCCACGACGTACTCAGGGAAAGCGACCACCGAGAGCCTAACGCGGATGTGGCGTGGCCCGAGCCCCTGCGCCCCCGACCCCACGCGCCGACCCCGGTGTGGGTGGTGACCACGGACGACCAGTGCACCCGAGCGGCGGAGCAAGCGCAGCTCCAGACCGAGTGGGTGGTAGTGCAGGTGGGCGCAGGCCAGCCCAGACCCCGCGGACTCCCCCGCGGCACCGCCCTGCTAGTAGCTACGGAGGTGCCGCACGACCCACACATGGCAGTGCACGCGCTGGAGGACCAGCCGGAGGGCACGGGACACCTGATGGTACACCAGCGCGGAGGCCCGGCGTGGCTCAGGGAAAATGTGACGGCACTCCGGTCCTGGGCAAGCACGATCGCAGGAGCAGAAATCCGACTGCACGACCACCCGGCGATCCGCCCCGGCGACACCAAGGCGCTGAGCGCGGACCAACTGACCCCCAGCCACCCCGACGTCCGGTGGCACTCCGCCGACCTCAACGCGGGGTGGCTCAGCCCAACTGGGTACTACTGGATCCCGGAGGCTTGGAGCCACACCTCCTCCGATGCGTCGGGGGGCGGACCCTGCAAACACGCCACCAGCGTCGCCCTCGCCGCCGACCTCACCCGCACGTGGGCGGTGGCCATCTCGGGCACGGTGCCTGATGGGGAGGGGGTGGCCGCCTCCCTCCCCCTGCAATACAGCGCCCACCGGCCATGGGTCCATACGGTGGACGCCGAAGTCATCCTCCACCTCATGCGTCACACGGATCGCGAGCGGACCACGGGGGTCCCCGCGGGCGCGGCGAAGGTAGTCAGCCAGATACCCCTACGGTGGCTCCAGGACGGCCTGCGTGCTCCAGGACAACACGCCGGGCACCCGTTCTGGTATGTTCGAGCCACCTCGAAACACAGCGACGCCCTACTGCACAAGGCGGACTGGGCGGCGTCCCAGGACACCGTCCTGCAGAACACACCCCCAGGCCCTAGCCACACCCAACTCATTATCGCCGGTCATGACGGCCACCTTGACCTACGGACCCCACGATGCGGACGCTCGGCGAGCTCGCGCAGCGAGCACAGACGGACCATGCGCTGACGCACCAAGGACACACACCTCTGGGCGCGGCCCACGCCACGGGCTATGTCCACGCCTGGGACCTCACCGCGACGGCCACCAAACACCGGGCGCTGCGGGCAAGAGACGGCCACACGCCTGTGCAACGCAGGCTCCGCGTCCGTAAGGAGCGGCTCTCCGGCGTCGCCGTCCTCCCACAACCGTGCCTCCTATGCGGCGGCCCAGAGGAGACCCCAGTGCACATGCACGTAGGGTGCGCCCACTCGCGGCTCCTCTGGCCCCACTACTGCCAGGCGGTGCACGAGGCGGCCCGCCACCTCCCACACGGGGACAAAGCCCTGTGGGTGGCCTCGTGGCGCTCCGCGGGCGCCGCATGGACGGAAGTCTTCTGCTCTGGACTGGTGCCCGAGGAGGCGGAGGCGCAGCTCCGCGCCATAGCCCGCTACGACCCACCGGGGGGGACCTCCGTGGACGATTTCCTCCACCACATGCTCCGGCTAGGAGATTTCGCATGGGAGCTTCGCAACCACCGGCTGGAGCATCTCCTCCGCTAGCCCCTAAGCGCGGCGGCCCGGGTGCACCGATGGCTCACCGCGGCAGAGGGCAACTGCCCCCCCCCCCCCGCCCCGCTCCCTGGCAAGGACTTCGTAGCCTCCCTGCGTGTCGTGAACGGCACTCTGGATTGCCCGCCACAAGAGGGCCCCCACCCGTACCGGGACCTGCCGAGGGGTTTCTCGAGGCACCTGCAAGACGCCCCCTTCCCACCGTGGATCATCGGGCGTGGCTCCATGACCGCGTGGGAGGCACGCATAGTGGGTGAGAAGTGGGCGCGCGAGTGGGGCCGGTGGTGCGCCGCCACATGCGCCCCGGAGACCCCTGCGCAACGATACGCCGCCATCCCGCTCGAGGGCTGGGGGCCGCACACCCGGCCGAGACCCACCATGATCCGCGGGGCGGGCCCTGACCACTCGTGGGACGTGGCGGCGAGAGAATGGCTGCACGCGGCCCCGGGGCCGCAAACAAGATGGACTGGGGACGTATCCTCGCTCGTCAGAGCGCCCGTCCCCCCCCGCATCGTCCTTCACGCCGCCAACGTGCTCCGGGCTACGGAGATACGCACATGGGGACACGACGCGGCCACCATCCGATGGCATCCCCCGGAGGACGGGGCTGCCGGGCTCGCCGTGGCGCACTTCAAAACTGGGGGACCTGTATACGACGACAGCCTGTCCCCACTGGACGACACCCCGGGGCCCCTACTCCTCATGCTCCCCACCGATCTTGCAGCCGCGCTGCGCCAGGAGCTGGACAGCTGCGACGGGCTGCGGATGGGGTGGGAGGCAGTTGAGGACAGCAACCTACTGGCCCTCCTCCACCGGCACGCCGCGGACGAGTGCCAATGGGATATGCTGGCGCCCCACCTCACCGGGCGCCACGCGTATATGGTAATCCCCCCCCAGGGGCACCCCCGCCAGGCGTGGGATGACCTCATCGCCGCCTTCCACGACCACGGGATTCTCCCTGACGACACGTGGCGGGCGGTCTGGCGGAAGACGCTCGGCAGCAACTACCGGCGCCGCGTCCGCGCCCGCCTGCTGGAGCTCCGACAGAGGTGGGACGGCCTCTGGCTCCGCCATCTCGGCCCTTGGTCGCCGCCCTCCCACCTCCCACACACCTGCCACCTCTGCGGGGAATGCAACACGGTGTGCGACACGGTGTCCTCCGCAGCGCCGACAGGCGCCAACAGGTGCGCGCAGTGCTCCCAGGTGGCCGCGTGCCCCTGGCCCGAACCTCCCGCGGGCCCGCACAGGCGCACCAAGGAGGAGGCTTTGCACCGGCGCATCGGGGGAGCACACGCCCCTCCACACGAACACGCGGGCCCCGCGGGCGCCGCCCTCCTGTGGATCCACGTGCACCTGCGGGACCCCACGTCCGTTGCGCACCTGTCGCACGTGTTCGCGCCCTGACCCCCACCCGCCGCCACACTTTGCAGAGCCCGCAGCACCATGCCTCGCCGACCGGGGAATGGGCCGGGACACGCCAGGGCCCGCCACCAAGCGCAGGAGGCGGCCGTGCGGGGCCTGGTAGCGGACGCGGTGACGGAGGGGCATGAGGCGCACGCTGCCGCACGACGTGACCCGGCGAACAGTGCGAGAGCTTTCCTCAGCGAGACCGCCCTCCTGGCCGTTCGGGCCCTGAACAGAGCAGGGGCCCCCGCGCTACTCCCGGCGATGCACCGGATCGTGAACGCCGTCCAGCCGGGGCTCATCAGCCCGGGGGCGGCCCTCTACGGGCACTGGATGGAGTGGTGTGAGTCCAACCGGTCGGGCCGGCCCCTCTCCATGGGGGACACCCTGCGGCTGACTTGAGCGGGGTCTGCCATGTCCCTCTGCAGCAGCGCCCCAGCCCTGCTGCACGCCCTCAGGACGCGCTGCCCCGGGGACACGGCCCCGTACCTGAACCAGGCGCGGGCCACATTCCCGGGGGGAGTGTCCGAGCTGGATGCGGCGCTCCATCTTCTACACCCCCGGAAGGGGACCTGGAGGCGGGCGAAATCACGGTGTTCGTGGAAGGCGCGGACGAGGCGCCCGCCCGCCCCCGGCCGACCAACCCGGTGTACGACGGCGCAAGGCCAACCCCCCGTACGCCGTCATGTGCGAGGCGTTCCCCAGAGAGCCCACCTGGTTCTCGCCCTCCCGCCGGCGACGCACGCGCCCCGCAGATGGGCCAACCCAGACCTGTCCCCCCCCCTCTCCAGGACCAGGGGTGCCCACCACAGGGGACAGGTCCTCTGGCAAGAACGCCCGGGCACCCCCCTGCTCCTCCTCGTCGTCGCAACCCGCGGGGACCCGGAGCGGGTCCTGGGGATCATCCCCACCCACCTCTACGGGGCAGCACCCGTACCCCGCCCCCCCCTCCCAGCGCCTGCGGCGCGGGACGGGGTACACACCTTTCTCCGAACACAGGGGGTCACCGCCGTTACGGGGGTCCACCTGGTGCGGCTCCCCCCGGCACTACCTGACGACCCCCGGGGGCCCAGGGCCCTGAGCCCCACCCCAGACTGGGAGCTGTGGCGCAACGCATGGGCCGCGTGGCTCCCCCGCCTCCCCTCCCAATGCCGATGGATGGCCACCGGCCCCCGCCCGTACGGGGCTGACGCCGCCGCCGGCCTCCCACCCCCCCCCCCCCCCCGCGGAGCACTGCACAGCACTGCCCACGGCACGAAACAGATGCACCGTGAGGTAGTGGGAAGGGCGCACCTGCCACCACGCATGCCTACCGGGATAACAGTGATGTCGGACTCCGATGGCTCCCCCCAGCGGGACGACCGCCACCACCGCCGGTCCCGCTCCCGCTCCCCCGTCTCCCCGGAATGGGCTGGGGAGACCCCCGCGGAGCGCGAGGAGCGGAGGCTGGCGGAGGCGGCGGTGCCGGTTGGGCCGCCGGCTGGACAGCCCTGGGCGGCCTCTGCCAACACCGGGCTGTCGACCAAGGTGCCTGGGCCGGCCGAGGAGGCTGCGCCCGCCGCCGAAGCAGCAAGCCCTGCCGCCCCGCCCCGAGGGGGGGCCCTGGACGCACGGAGGGCTGAGACCGCAGCCCCAGCAAGCCGCGCCGCAGCCCCGACCGCGGCCCCCGGCGCGCCGCTGGCACGGGGGCTGGCCCCGGCACAGGCCCCGGGCGCATCGCCGTGGGCTGCCGCGACCGCAGAGCAGGGGGGGGGAGGGTGCACGAGGGGTTGAGACCGCGGCCCCGGTGAGCCGCGCCACCGCCTCGGCCGGCCACACCGCGGCCCCTGGCATGCCGCAGACGCGGGGGACGTACCCCGCGCGGGCCCCGGCCGCCTCGCCGGGGGCCGCCGCAGCAGCAGCAGTGCGCAGGGAGGGCGCGAAGTACCGCGCCCACACCAACCCAACCCACACCCACACCAGCCTCCCCAAGCCGTTCCCCCAAAAGCCCTTCCCCAAGGGGCGAACGCGGCACGTCCGCCCCCCGGCGCCCGCGCGTTCGCCGCCGGGCGTCACGCTGCCGCAGCTGCAGAGGCAGCGGGACGCCAGGCGCGTGATCCAGGAAGGGGGGGACGGCGCGCAGGCAGGACAGAGTGCCAGCCACAGGAGCGCGGAGCGGGGGACAGGAGGCGACAGGGGGACTGCCCAGAAGCACGCGCAGGGGGCGGGCCAGGGCACACGCGGCAGGGAGCAAGGGCGCAAACACGGACAAGGCACCGGGGCCGGCAGCAGCGGAGGGGGACAGAGCGCGAGCCGTGGACAGCGCGACGCGGGGCAGGGAGCCGGGAAGGGGCCAGGGCACGGGAAGGGCGCGCAGGGGAGCGGGCAGGGCGCCCAGGCGGGCGGCCACGGAGCGCATGGAGCGGGGCGAGGGACGGTGGGCGAGTGTGGGCGCGGCCCAGGGCATGGGCACGGGTACGGGACGAGCACGGGTGCCGGCAGTGCAGGCCAGGGCGCGGGTGACAGGGGGCGGGGCCCACGACAAGGACAGGGGGACAGAGGCGTGGGGGCCGGAAAGGGACCCAATGGCAAGGGCAAGGGCGCCGTGGGCCCCCAGGGACAGACAGGACAGGGCCTGGAAGCCCGGGGGGGAGGGCGGGGCGACGGGAGGGTGGCGGGGGGCGAGGCGCGCCCGCAGCCGGACGTGCAGCCAGTGCGGTGCATCCCCCCCGGCATCCAACAAATGCCAGCGCACCACACCCACCACCACCACCACCATCACGCCCACCTCTACAACATGGACCCCGACGCCGGGGAAATCATACCCCCCAAACCCCCACTATCCCAGCACCAGCCAGCCCCCCCCCGCGCTGAGGGCGGAGCCGGCACGGATGGCCTCGGCGGGGGGGGGGGCGGGGCGCGGCGCCGGCGCCGCAGGCACAGGGGCCGCAGGGGGAGCCGGCGCGAGGGGCAGGGGGGGCCCGGCCCTGGGACCGGGACTGGGGCACGGTCCCGGACCCTCTGGGGGATGAGGCCCTCGCTCTGGTGGTGGGGGTGTACGGGTGGTTGAGCTGAGCCTGCTCGGGGACAACCAGGGGGATGAGGAACCGGCCCTTCGATGCCGTGCTCCTTCGGACGGTCGGAGGGAACCAGGAGGTACCTCCGGGGGGGGTGGGCGACCCCAGGGGACCACGACAGGGTCCTCCGGTCAGTGATCTGGGCGGCGTGGCCCGACAGGGAGCCGACGTGGCCGGCCTTCCTGGAGGGGGGGGCAGAGCTCCGCATCACGGATGCGGACGCCAACAAATGGCTCCCCCGGGCCATGCGCAACGCCCTCACCCACTGGCGCTACCGCCGGCGGAACCCGCCACCGCCGCAGCCCCAGCCCCCACACAAGCGGCGACGCAGGTGACGGCCCAGACGACGGGCGTGAGAGAGTGGGGGGGGGACAGTGCCGCAGGACGCCCCAGCAAGCGGAGCCGGGCCCCCCGACACATGCCCCCCCCACAATACGGCGCGACAGAGGGGCGCGCGCCGCCTCCCGTGGGAGGGAGGGCGGGGACAGCGAGCGCGAGGGGGAGCCCACTGCCCCGCAGCCCACTAACCGCTGACCGCTGACCCTCACGGCCGCCCCCAGCCAGCTAGCGCCACGCAACGACGGCGGGGGGAGCAGGGGACCCAAGCGAGGGCCTGCACAAGGGTACGGCCCTCACAGGGTGGAGGGGGGCGGAGGAAGACCGCGCCCCCCCAGCCGACGGCTGGCCCCCCGGGGCCGGAACCGCCAGGCCGCCTCCCCGCGGCCGTCGGGGGGCGGCGTCAGGGGACCGGAGGGCCCCCCCCTCTCCCCCCCCCCCCGGCCCAAGCGCGGCCGTGCGCCAAGCGCCCCCGGTGAACCGCCCGCACGCTCCCACATTACCCGCTGCCGACCGACCAGGGGACGGCGGCGCCCAGGACGGCGCAAACGAAGCGGCCCACTCGGAGGCGGGCCTGGGGAAGGCAGGGGCGCGAACCAGGGCGAGGAGGTCGCACCACCCCTTCCCCCCCCGCCCCCGCCGCACTGACCCACTGGCGGCCGACCGGGCCGCGCCCGACGCCCACCGCCGCCCGGCGACCCCCACGGCACGAGCATACCCCAGGGGGGCGCGCCTGAGACAAAGGATGACACGCCGACACCCGACGGGGCAGGGGGGCGGGGAGCGGCGGAGCGGCCCCCCCTCCCCCCCCCCCCCCGCACCCCCCCCGGCCTGCGGGCCGCAGGAGCGCCAACCCTCCGGCCCCCCGGAACCGAGGGGACGCCCCCCCTCCCACAGAAGGGACCGCGACGCGGGGGGGGGAAACGCAGCTGGACCCGCACGCTGCGCGCCCCACCGCCCCCCGCCGCCTGCTCCCGCTGGGGTCGCGGCCAACGGGCGGGCCCGCACCAGCGCGCCGGAGCGACGCGCGGACCACGCCCGGGAGCGGCATGCGGCGAAGAACCAGAGCAGTGTGGCCCGATCGAGGAGGGCGGACGGGGAGCTTGGGTCTGACAGGGCCCCCGAGGGAGTGGTTCACGGGCCGCCTTCCATCCCCCCCCCCCCCGCCAGGCAGGCTGCACCCGGTGCACGGGGCGGCCCCGCGACCCCGACCGAACGCGCACGCCGGGGGGGAATGCGCCGACAACGAGAGAGAGGCGGGGTAGGGAACCGCGGGCCGCCCCCCAGAGGGAGGGCAGGGGAGCCGCGGCGCGACCCCCCCCACCCCATCCCCCCGCCGGCCTGGAGCCGCGGGGACGCAGGCCCCCACCCCCCCCGAGGCAGAGGGGATGGTCCCCCCTCCCCCCAGCGGGGCCGCGGCGCCCGAGAGGGGAGCCGGAACAAGGCCCGCCCCCCCGCCCCAGCCGCCTGCTCCCGCAGGAACCGCGGGGCGCAAGCGCACCCGCACCAACGCACCACAGCACCACACGGGCCGCACCCAGAGACGGCAAGCGAGCACGAACCGGAGTGGTATGGGGGCCACGCCCTCCATGACGAGAACGACGCCAGCGACACCCGATTTGTTGCCTGCCAAGGGAAGGCAGAGGGACGGAACGAGGCGGAACGACCCCCCGCCCCACTGCCCCCCCCGGCCGAGCAAAGGGGGGGCGTGGCGCACAGGCCGCCCCCCCTCCCCCCCCACCCCACCCCCCAGCACGGGTACGCCCCGGGTGCGCAGATCCAGCCCAGGGGGGGCGCGCAACCCCAAGCCAAGTAGGGAGGAAACGGGACCGGGCCGCCCCCCCCCCCCCCCTGCACGCCAGACGGAGCAAGGGACCGGGGCAGGACACGCGGAGGGGCACGGACCGGGTGGAACGGCCCTACCAGCGCCCAGCGCTGGGACCGCGCGAGGTGCGCGCGCCACACCACCCAGGGGAGGGGGGAGGGGGAAGCGGACGCCGCGGGAGCGCGAGCGCACACACACACAAAGGGCACGCGGGGAATACCAGAAGGGCAACCGGACCGAGCTCGCGGAACGCACAGACCGCGTGGAATGGCGTACCAGCGAGCGAGGGTAGGGGACACCCGGACGGGACGGCCCGCCACACACAGCAGGAGACACACGGGGCGGGAAGGGGGAAACGGGGGAGACACGACACCAGGTACCGGCCTGGGCCCCCCAAACCGGCCGCGAGCGCCGCGCACACACGGTTGGGGCACTGCACCCGCCAAAGCAGTAGTGGCGCACTGCGCCACGCCCCGACCCCTAGGCTAGGCATGCTCCGCGCCAGCCCAAGGGGGTCCCACTGGCGACAAGCCAGTAGCATGGGCCCGGCAGCGCCGGTGCCCCGGGCGACCAGGCATTAGGGGGGCGACGCAGTGGGTAAGCGCCCGCAGCCACGGCTGTGAATTGATGCACTGACCGGGGAGTGGCAAAAAGGGGAAGCCGGGGAGGGACGGGGCCCCGAGCCCTGTGAACCCGGGGGACCCCGCCACCAGGCAGGAGGTGCGTCTTGGAGGGCCCCCCACTAGGACCCGGTGGGGAGGATATCACCTGCCCCAACCAGGTCGCCCCCCGGGGCCAAAAGGCGTCTAGTACCCGCAAAATCAAACCTCAAACCTCAGACCTCACCGAGCGTCACCTTCCCCACAACTACCATGCCCCCAGCGACTCAGGGGGACGCCGCACAGTGCCCCTGCAGTGGGCATCACCCGAGGGCACCTTCATGTGGGGAGAAATCCTCCTCGGCGCCGTTGCGATCACGTACCTGTGGCTCCGGGACCGGAGACACACACGCAGCCCCCTGGCACACACCTCCTCCTCACCCTGGAAAGAGAGGCCGCCATCGAAAATGTCCACACAGCGGAGGGAGAGGACTACCTGACGGCGACCGCAGACACCGCGGTATGGTCACACGCCCACGAACACACCACACACCCCACCGTGGTACCAGGTCACATCCCTGGCACGTGATCGTTGTACAACTGCCCACAGGGACAGGCAGGGGGGACGCCCAACAGGGATGGGCCGACAGGTCGGCACACGTGTGCGCCTCCCTGCGCGATGGGCTGCACAGGCCCTCCCTCATCAGTCACAACCTCGAGCCGGCCCCCACCACGGCCGAATCCCACACCGGGGCGGCCCCCCCCACCGGGCTCTGGGCCTCCACGCGCACCCTCCACCGCGAGGCAGCGGAAGCCCTCAAGACCGCCATCTCCAACCACCAAGGCCTCGTGCACACCCCCCACGATAACACGCAAAAGGGCCACACCCTATGGTGGCACCACCCCGCACCGCAAGCGGGCCTACAACCACCGGCAGACCAGCCTGGCATCAGCCCAGACCTCACAGCGGTTGCCCACGTCGTCGCCGCCATGGCCCAACAAGTTGGGGCGCCACCTGAATGGGCACTGTCCGTCATCAAGGAAGTGGCGGCACGCCACAACCCAGCTTTCGCGCAATTCAGGGGAGGCTGCATTCATCCACCCCCACCGGACCTCGACCTCCCTGCCCACGATGCGTGGGCCGTCCACATCCTCCTGCCCCACGACACCGCGCCCCAAACGGAAGACGCGATCGCACGCGTCACCAAACAGCTCCCCAATACCGCAATCCATTACGACATACCGACGCCCAACATCATCGTCACCCGCAACACGGGCCGCAACGACTACTACCTCCACGCCACGCATGAACCCTCCCCCATCACCATATACACCTTCACCACCTACCCTGGCCTCCAGCCGCCACGACACCACCCGCGTCCAGCATGAAAGCATCCATTACACGTCACCCCGACCCCGCGCAAAAGGCACGCCCACCACGCGCCCCCTCCAGCCGATAGCACCGCCCTGCACGCAGCCTGCAGACGAGCCGCGGCACACCACCAAAACCACCTGCTCCCACGCATCAGCGCTGGACCCGGCACCGTCACCGAGGCCACCCACAAAAGCACCTTGAACCTGCTGGCCCGTAAGCTACGCCCCAAAATGGCACTGGAGGACACACTCTGGATATACTATGGAGAAAGCCGCACGGCACGGCTGGCAGACCTCCGCACCATCATCCTCGCCACATTCAGCGCGCGGTAGGGCCCTTCACCGTGTACGCGTTACCACACCCTATAACGGCCCAGTGCACCCACTGCAACCGCCGGTGCGCGCAACCATGCGCGGGCGCTCTGCAACAACCCCTGCCCACCCCTACCTACAGGGGGGGCATATACCTCGGCACAATACCTGGGGACCCACACCCCTACCTCCTGCCCGCGTTGGACCGCCACCACGCCATACCGCTACACCTTGTCGAGCACCTGGTGGTGGGACCATCCCCCTTCCAGAAACGCCGCCCCCACACCCCATCCGAGGAAGGCCCGCCAGATGAGCCGACGCATGCCACCTCTGGACCCAAACGCGCCATCGCACTCCTCACCCTAAAGGCGGAAGCCACGATCCCCCGAGACCTGGAGGGGGAAAAGCACCTCATGGTGGAAGGGCTGACGGAGCACCTCCTGATCGCAGCCATGTACGCCGCGGCGTCCGCCTCCCGCCTCTAGGAGGACCGCTCCTCCCCACCTCTAGCCCAGGCAGCGCAGGATGGACCGCCTGAAAAAGGGGGTCGTGCCCGGCGCAGACGGTGTACCGGCCGAAGCGTACCAACGCCTCATCCTGCCCGTCAAGCGCCGCCTGGCAGCCCGCCTGTGGGACATCGTCAGGGGCACCGCGCCCATCCCCCCTGAGTGGGCCAACCTGGTCGACCCTCTCTACAAGAAGGGGGACTGGGCGCAGCCGGGGAACTGGCGGCGCATAGTCTGCACCACCACGGAAGTCGAGCTGGTGTGGACGCTCATCCTGGGCCGCATCGCGCCGGCGATCTTTGCCCACGTGCCGGCCAGCATGTGGGGAGCCATGGCCGGCAGGTCCCCCCACGAGGCCATCTTCCTCCAGGACACGGCGCTGGACATGAACCCCTATGAGATGATTGTCGCCTCCCTCGACGGCCAAGGCGCGTTCCCCCACGCCCCACACCGGCTCCTCACGGGGTTATGGGATGCCATGGGCCTCCCATTCTTATCCTTCATGACCGGGTACATCTAGACCCGGCTCTACGCTGTCATCACAGCCGCAGGCCTCACCCCCTGGACCGGCACAGACAGCAGGGTTCCCCAAGGTGGCGCCGAGGACCCCTTCCTCTACCTCCTCGTCACCCTACCGCTGGCATTTGAGCTAGCACGGGTATACCCGGGGTACGCCCCATACCCGCTACGGTCCCCCCTCATCAACTTCGCGGACGCCAACCTCCTAACTACGGCCACCCGCCACCGCGACCCCGAGAACGCAGGGCTACCAACGACCACCGAGCAACCGTCCGCCAATCTCCAACTCACCACAACCTACCTGGACGCCCACCAGCTCCTGGTGCACCCCCGCAAATCTGTCGGGCTAGCCGACACCGGGACCCTGCAATAGGGTTGGCTTTCCCCCTTTGGGTCACCCCCCAGGGCATCGGTCCCAAGACCGATCCACCCCCCCCACACACAACATACCCTTGGGGTGGGATGCAGTAGATCCTAGGGGTGCTGAATTACTCCTTTTCTGGCCTGGTGCGCGCGCGACATAAATCGCAATCGGGCGTGAGCCTACTGAGGTTTTATTTTTCAATTCTGATTTCTGTGGGTCTGAATTTACGAGATAGTTGATTTCTGTGGTTTCAGACCCATACAATTTGATTGGTGCTCTTGGTTTGGTGTGAGGGGCTGATTTTGCCGTTCACACATGTTAGAGGTCCGACACACATGAGTCTTTGTTGCCGTAGCGTTGCTCGTGGTGTAGAGTACTCAATTGTGTCGCTTTGGTATTAGTAAAAAACTGACTGTCTGTTTGTTGTGCTCTTGTTTGTATGTTTACTTATCTATTTCATAGATAAGTATAAGATGACATTATGTAAGGTTCATTGTTCGGATGTTATGTGATACTCTATGTGAGAGAACTTCAACAAGGATCAAGACCAAGTGTGGAAAGTGTCTTTGCTCGCCTTTATCATTGTGCATTTACTTTGATTGAGGTTTGTGATGTCCATCCATGTACCATGCTAAATAATAGACGTCCTTGGTCATTGGCAAGTTGGAGCTTTTGGATTTTGAGTTCAAAAATTTTAAAATATATCATTGGGAGAAAGTTATTTGACTTGACCAACATGAAGGGATCCTTACAATCTTATGCTTCCCTTATGGTGGAGATGGATGGAATCAACTTCTTGCTCTTTGCCAAGACAACATTGGTTTGGTGAAGGTTATCACTCCTTCTTGCACTTCCCCCAATCCATTCTTGGCGAAATATTTAATTGGAAAAAATTCTTGAAGGTCACCAACACCCTATTTGAAGGTCCCTGGACTCGAATTTACATGGGTTCGAATTGATTTCGACCTCTATGACGACTTCTTGCTCTTTGCCAAGACTGCATTAGTGTGGTGAAGGTTATCGCTCCACTTGTCCATTTCTTGCACTTCCCCCGACCCATTGTCGGCGACCTTTCTAATTCGAAATTTTTTTTCTTGAACCCAGACTCTATTTCGAGGTCGCTCGACTCGAATTTGCATTAGTTCGAATTTATTTCGACCTCTATGGCACACATTTTTATGCTTTTTGTACGCCTATTTTTGCCTTTTTGGCCATTTTGCATGTGTCCACATTATGCATGTTCCCCCAAGTGCTACAGGTGAGGTTGTTGAGTTTGAAAAAAGAATTTTTCAACACCCACACCCTATTTTGAGGTCGCTCGACTCGAATTTGCATGATTTCGAATTTATTTGGACCTCTATTGCACACATTTTTAGGCTTTTTGTTGGCCTAATTTTGCCTTTTTGGCCATTTTGCATGTGTGCACATTGTGTGTGTATCCCCAAGTCACAAAACAAGTTGTGTGGACTTTGAATAATTATGAAGTGTGTACACCCACCCTATTTGAGAGTACCTCGACTCAAATATGTTTGAGTTTGAATTTCTTTCAAATTTTATTACATACTTTTTTGGGCTTTGTTTTGGCCATTTTTGACATATTTGGCCATTTGTGACACTTCTTCACGTGTCACTTCCCCCAAATTTTTTTGGGTTGGGAAACTAAGCCCAAATGAATTCGACAAAGGGGCACACACCCTATTTCATACATGCCCCACTCGAATATGCATGATTTCGAATTCATTTCTAACTCAATTGTACATATCTTTGGGATTTGTTTTGGCCATTTTTGACATTTTTGGCCATTTTTAGCATTTCCTCACGTGTCACTCCCCCCAAATTATTTTGGGTTGGGAAACTAAGCCCAAAAAAATTCGACAAAGGGGCATACACCCTATTTCAAATATGCCCCACTCGAATATGCATGATTTCGATTTTATTTCGAACTCCTTTGTACATATTTTGAGGCTTTGTTCAGGCCATTTTTGACATTTTTGGCCAATATCAACATGTATTGATATGCTACACCCGCCGATCTTTTTTAGAGTGGTGCATCAAGCCCAAAACAATTCGAAAAGGGATCGTGCACCCTATTTCGACTTTGCTTGACACAATAAACATGGTTCGAATTCATATGAGTGCAGTGACCCATTTTTTTAATGATTGTTTTGGTCACTTTTTGGCACTTTTTGATCAATTTTTGGGCCATAGTGACCAAATTAACATATCAAGGTATCCATTGCCCCTATTTTGAGGATGAGAAGAGTGGTGAGGCTTGAAAAAATGCGAATGACCCTTGAACTTCGATTTTTGTGTGAATTCCACATGCTTTCTCCTTGCCCAACCTACTCACCGCACACACTCTTTGTGATTTTTTCCTCAACCTACTACATGCTCAAGGAGAGGTTTTTTTTTATCATCAAGGACTGTATATTAGAGGATGACGCCTTGGTTGAAGCCTTGTATGTACATGTGGGAGTGTGGTATGTGCTTGGACCTAACCTTTCCCATTTACCTCCAAGTCTCGCGAGACCTCCTGTTTGTCTCTATTTTTTCCCCCTATCTTTGGCAAGTAGGGCCCATCCTCTTGGGATGTGGGATGCCACATTTAAGTTGGTCTTCTTTGATTTACTGGCGCGACCTGACTTCTCGTGGACTCTACTCTCCCCACATCACAAACACACAAACATACTCACATACACGTGTGTTTGCCCCGCCTAATTTTCTTGTGAGATGTCATTTAAGCTTGGTGGCCCTCTTCCTCTTTGCCTTCTCCGCATATTTCCGACACCGAGCACGGGGCTTGGTGACTGCACGGCGCGTTCGGGGAACGCGTACAACCTCCATTCCTACGAGGACCGGTGCTAGATTAACCATTCCTGGTGTCCTCCCGTTGAAGCCGATCTACGGGCACCTGAGGTGCGGTATATGCCGGTTACAGGTGGTCATTCAGCCCTCCTACACGTGAGCTGTCTGTAGAACAGGGTCAGGGGATCCGCTGCACTTCGGCCGTGATGTGATGTGGAGCCGCCGTCACACAAACAAATCAAGTCTTGGGTGTGCATTGAGCTTGTCTGGTTTGGTGTTTTCCTTTCCTCCCTAACCCCCCATGTGTCCTACGCTCTTCTGCTTGGTCACATCCACACCAACCTGTATGGCTGTAGTTCCATACCAGCCCGGAGAGAGCCATGGCCCATCCTCACGGCCATAAAAGATATGAGGTTATGTGAGCTGTTGTGTTTTGGGTTTTAAGGGCCCGGGAGGGCATGTGCGGGCCACGTGAGCTGTCTGTAGGAGCTAGAGAGCCCACTGCACTTCGGCCGTGAGCTGCACCCCCCCCCCCCCATGACGCGCGGTCAATTTGTTTTCCCGTCACTGAGTACCGCCGCATCAGGCCCCCGTCAAGACGGCCCACGCCACCGTCTTAGGGGCAAGGGGCTCGCCGGAATGTGCTGTGGTGAGCCCTATGGCGAGATGCAGCCTGTAGGTGAACAAGACCCCCCCATCCGAACCTTGCTTGGTGTGCCGTTGAGCGGAGAGTGAGTCTTGTGGCCGGTACCCCCCCCCCCCCATGGTATGCAACTGAAGGTAGTACTGCTGTGCGAGCTCTGTTTTCTGCCACGTCCATTTTGGTTGCTGATGTGTAGTCAAGTGCGGCTACGAGGGCGATGGAGGTAAAGAAACTGTCGCCCGTGCCGCAGAAATGTAGAAGACAAAAACAGCGAAATCACAGCTTACTTCAATTTTCAACACTACAAATCTCACCTTTATAACAGAAACAATATTCAGGCATCAAATCCCACATGAAACGAAACATTCAAATCAGGGCATCCAGCAGACGCTGGAAATCTTAAACAACGTCGCAATGTCGAATCGGCAAATAACAACTGCGATAACAGAGATCTTCCTCAATGTACCCGGAGCCCCTCTGTTGACACACACCGTCCCTGAAGAAGCTTTGAAACCGTCTTCATTCACAGACTATGATCGGCACGACAAGGAAGATGAAGCATCAGCGGAATCTCTTGCGTCCAGTGCTGTCAAGGTACACTCTAGTGCCGTAAACACACATTCCTTATGCCCAGATACTCCACTACTCTCGGAACAAATAAATGAAACACCAATTCTCGAAAAACACGTACACACCACTCCTCCGCCGCTTGAAAACTTATACCCACGGCCTTCCGCCAACTGCACAGGCGAGCAATCGTCAACTTCAGCAGATGAAAGGGGCACAGCGCCAATGGAGTCGCCATCTGCAACGTCAGCAGATACTCCGTTGAAATTTGCCTCCTATCAACAACACGCTCTACCAAATGCTGCGACCGCTGAAGCCAACACCTTCGTCCCACCAACGCTAGCGGCAAAGACTGATCAAGCTCCGCCGAAACAAGCCCTTTATCAACTGAACCTTGCGCCTAACGAGGAAACCACTGAATCCAACTCCACCGCATCGTCGCTAGCTCCCACCTCACTCGCGAAGCCGTCAACTCCTGTTTTTACAGCCGTATTTCCTGAAGCCGCACACCGTGCCAGAAGGAAGAAAAAATCCAAATGTCAGCTCTTCCCAAGAACAACAGAGGCACAGGATGATATCTATCTACAGGAAGCCTCACAGCGCTACCAGCTTGAGAACGAAGCACTCCATTCTCTTTCCAATACACATTGCGTCGCCATCACCGCCTTCGAGAACAACACCCGAACATCCCTCTTACGCTACGCGTTCCAATCCATTCAAGACATCCGCCGAGATTTAACCGTTATACAGGAAAACAAAGTCCGCCTCGCCATCGCTGCTCGCGCTGCCCAGAAATGTACAAAACTTCTAGAAGATCACAAGAAAACGGCTACCGAGACATCAAACTTCGAAAACATCAGCTTTCCAGAGCCTCCACCCACCACGGACAGCGAATCAGAACTCCCTGACCTGCAGTCACCAAGTTCTAGTGAACGGAGGACAAATTCGCCATCGCTCTCAGGCAATTTCTGGGATACGTCAGACTCTGAGTCGTCCCAATCAATCAACGAGAGCATCACCTCCTCAGGCTACTGGAACGACCCCAACGCCTCGTACAATTCTCCAGAGCAACAGTACAAGGCCCTGTGTTCGGGGCCCAGTCACCCGTACCCGCTAAGGTTTTTCTTCGAACGAGAGGCCTCGAGAAGAGACGAAATCAGTAACTCAGCGGTTTTCCAATGGAATGAGCTCCACAATGACTTAGAAACCACCTTGGGACAGCTATGGGACACAACCCTAAGGCTGCAGGCTGCTAAGGTACCGTCGGCCCTTCTGGACAAATATTCTACATTCCTTCACACTTCCTTTTGCGAATTTTTACATGTTCACCTACTTTGTTGCCAAAAATTTGAATGTTCTTTCCGACATGCCATTGTCGATGAGTCTGCCAACTCACAAGTATGGCTCCCCGAATCTTTCGAAAACCATATCAGGAATGAGATCCATCACACACACAGACTGAAGACATACAAACTCTTCGGTCCTGCCCACCTCACCACGAATGGATTGGTCATGGCTCAAGCAATCAAGACACACTGCAAAGATAAACCTTTCAGACTCGCCTGGTTACAAATGTCAAACAAGAACGGTGGAAATGCCGATCCATTTAACCACACTGACATCACGCTCCAGAATTTCCTACGGATCCAGGGGTTGCTCAAAGGCCCCGCAATTTCGCACTTCCCGGTCAAAACACCAACGAAAAATTGGTATGAGTCAGCCATGGTTAAGCCGCCCTCAAAGTCCTGGTTTGACTTGGTTGAAGACGAGCAGTCAGTTAATGAACGCATAGAATGTATGGCAGCGATTCTGCTGCAATCAGCTGATCTATTCTCCTCAACTCCAATCTCGTGTGCCTTCAGTGAAACCTTACCAACTCTGTCAGACTTGCCCACAGACCTGAATTTGAGTTTTGGCCTGGCTTTTTATGGCTCAGCTATGGTAGAAAGTGCCTCCAGACTTGTTATCCAGACCCAGTTCTTGAAAGAAAGGGCCCAACTCACGGGCTCAGCTCCAGCTATTCACTGCACCTCACACTTCACCTAAACGATCTTTTTCTCGAGTCCTGCAAACTGCTGTGGATTTCAATCTAATACCGGACAGACAAGGGAAAAGCCGAGTCCTGACTCGCAGACGAGGTGAAAACCGAGTCCCCGGTAAGCAGACAAGGTAGAACCGAGTCCCAGACCAGAGATTCCCTTCAGTACCTTCCCAGTCACAAGGGAAGAAGGAAACAGAGTCCCGAAAACGGCATGGCGATCAGTAGGTGATAACGTGAAAACGGAGTCCCGAAAAAGGCACAGCCAAAAGTAGGTGACGACGTACCCGAGGCCCCAAACAAAAGGATACACACATAACACCAAGAGCACAGTGTTTTCACATCTCAGGTCTTTTCTCAATGGTCGAAAGCATTATCAACCCACTCAGATGTCGGCTCTCTCTAATTTCCTATTCTTCATACACCCAAACGTCCTATTGTTCATACAACCAAACGTCAGAACTGCTTAGTTTTCTGAGTGGTATGACAAGCATAACCCTGAGATCACACTAACGGAATGAAGCCCGCTGTGAAAGCTTACACAGCCCCTAGCACCCCGGAGATTGAGGGGATGCATATCACAAAGGGCGATGGCGGTAGGGTTGAGTTGGGCCCCCATGTGTGACCTGCGGCAGATATCCCGCCAGGAGAAGGCCACGTGGTGTTCAGCTTCTGCGGGCCCATAACACCCCATATATTCAGGTGCAGTGGTCGCTAAGGCCGTGAGGGCGTACTTGGGGTAGCACTGGGAGGGTGTGTAAGGAGGGTACACCTGCGGGTTGTGTTGCTGATTCCTAATTTCTGGCTTCTCTGGTGTTCCTGACGCCTGGAGTGCTGAATTTCTGTCACTCTGGACTCCTGGGGTCCTGCATTCTGTGACTGCTTGCTTTTGTGCTTGCCTGATGGCTGAATTTTTGTCTTTTTGTCTGATTTTCTGTCCTGTAGGGACCCAAGTCGTGCCAAGGCACTTGCGGTATTGAACCCGCCCAACCACACCCACAACCACGCCCACAAAGGGACACACAACCCCCCCACATCACTGTTTGTGGTCAGCCAATCTTATGTGGTTCTGATTTCAGCCCAAAGTTATTGTTGCACCCTAAGTTCGGTCCTGAGAGGGGAATGCAATAGGGTCGGCTTTCCCTCTTTGGGTAACTGCCCACGGCATCGGTCCCAAGACCGATCCCAGCCCCCCCACACACAACATACCCTTGGGGTGGGATGCAGTAGATCCTAGTGGTGCTGAATTACTCCTTCTCTGGCCTGATGCGCGCGCGACATAAATCGCAATCGGGCGTGAGCCTACTGAGGTTTTATTTTTCAATTCTTATTTCTGTGGGTCTGAATTCAGGAGATCATGGATTTCTGTGGGTTTAGACCCATACAATTTGATTGGTGCTCTTGGTTTGGTGTGAGGGGCTGATTTTGCCGTTCACACATGTTAGAGGTCCGACACACACGAATCTTTGTTCCCGTAGCATTGCTCGTGGTGTAGAGTACTCAATTGTGTCGCTTTGGTATTAGTAAAAAACTGACTGTCTATTTGTGGTGCTCTTGTTTGTATGTTTACTTATCTATTTCATAGATAAGTATAAGATGACATCATGTAAGGTTCATTGTTCGAATGTTATGTGATACTCTATGTGAGAGAACTTCAACAAGGATCAAGACCAAGTGTGGAAAGTGTCTTTGCTCGCCTTTGTCATTGTGCATTTACTTTGATTGAGGTTTGTGGTTCCCAGCCATGTACCATGCTAAAGAATAGACATCCTTGGTCATTGGCAAGTTGGAGCTTTTGGATTTTGAGTTCAAAAATTTTGAAACATCATTGGGTAAAAGTTATTTGACTTGACCAACATGAAAGATCCTTACAGACCCCCACCCCCCACATCCGGAAAGGCGAACCCCCACACCTGGAGGACACCACAGTCCACCTGGGAGTGACACAGGCCACGCGGCACCACCACATCACACTCCCAAGCAAGCTGGAAGGGCGCCTCGCCCGGCTACCTTAACTTGCCAGGGGGGACCTTCTGTCTACGCAGGGCCTAGCATACTTCATGGAAGCGGTGCTCAACGCAGCTATCCGGTACCAAGCCCTGCACCTCCCGCACCCCCAAGACGCCCTACGCCACGCTCGACAGCAAGTGACGAAGGCATGGGCGCAACACGGAGGCTGGCCCACGTCTTTCCCAAGGGAGGCCATGATGGCCCACTGGCGCTACTACGGGGACAATAAAGGCGCCCTAGTCGACATGGCCTATGCCAAACACGCAGCGCACCTCCTACACAGGGTGACACACAACCACCAACCGGAGGTTCGCGAAGCGGCAGCCATACGCATAAAAGAAGCGCAAATGGCCCGCAACACCTGCCCCCGGTGGATACTGGCACAACACGGTGTCCCCACCTTTCTGGGCACCGGCATCTGGGCCCAGCTGCAACTCCTCCTACCACACCACACACACGCCATCCTGACGAACCACCACTGCGATCAACAGGGGCCACTCGTGGCCACGCACACCGACATCCACCGACACCTGGCAGGCGAGGTGGACATCCTGCGCCTCGTGGGAGCCACCATCACCATAGTATACATCACCCCAACGCAGATGAAGATCATGGCCTAGTGCGACGCTGACCACGCCCCGTTCCTTTCCGACTCGCAACGGCTAGCGTGCCGAGTCTTCCAAGCGTACCTCCGCGCATGCGCTATGAAGGCAGGGCGCGAGATGCCGGGGCCCAAGGACATCGACACGGCGTACAAGGCTTTCCAGCGCCAGCAGCTCCGACCCCGCCCAAGAGAGCATGAGACCCCCAACGACGGCAACACGACGCAGGAGGAGCCCACCCCGTCAGCCAAAGGCCGGATACCACCCAGCATCCTGCTACTAGCACCAAACAGCCACAAACACGCTACCCGCACTGTCCAGCGACACCATGCCCCCTGGTCCATCCCCAAACACAACGCCCCGGAGACCGATATACCACCAGTCAGACACAGTGACCAGGGCATACCGCGCACGTGCTGGCACTGCGGCCCGGCAGCCCTCGACACTCCGTGGCCCCTGCTACACCTCATCTCCGCCCACTACCACACCCCCACCGCCACCGCCACCGCCCACCAGCAGGCATTGCTACCCCCTGGTCGCACACGGTGCCCCCAGACCACCCAGCACACGTAGCCTGGACTCGAACGCCCACGGCGACATGGACATTCACCAACAAGCGGAAGGGGGCTCCACGAGATGGGGAAGGGCAGTGTGCGGGCTGCCATCGCCTCTGAAAGGTATCTATCGGACGTGGAAGTCAAATTGCACAATATGCACGTGCAGGATCAGGTATTTATAACAAAGAACGATGAGCATGTTGAGGAAATTTCAATGAAGCAATGATACATGATATGTTGTGGAGGGTGTGGAAAAGTAGGATTAAATGAATCCTTTGTTTTTCGTGCTTGGTCTGGCTTTTCCTTTGCTGGTGCGAAGCACCATCAAAACAAAAGCCGTATCACGTCTTTAGCCATTTTCGGGTCACCTTTCTATGTCGGAAGTGGAGCCGGGCGGTGACAAAGAAGAGCAAAAACACTCCTTTGCCTTGTGTTTAAGCTAGCAGCACAAGGACAGGGAGGGTGCATTTGGCAAGATTAGCGACACAGGGTGCAAATAGCATAAAATTGACATATTCATAACTTTGGCCTATTGTATCGGATTTCAACGAAATTAAGGGCAATTTTGGTCAATTTGGGGCCGTTTTAATCATTTCAGACCTTGGAAAGGCGGCTGTATGCGCTGAGAACCGTCAAATCAAAAAGCGGTGCTAAAACAAAATGAGGGCGGATTTTCAATTGTACAGCAAGGCGAACCTTTTAGAACCATTTATAAATCTGGTCTTAGATCGAAATTTTGTGCACTGTAGCCCCATTTCACTTTGAACAGTCAAAATGAAAGATTGCAAATGCCGGCAACTGCGAAATGCACGCGTGCACAGCAAATAAATGATATGGCAAAAAGATTTCTTGGGATTTGGGGCCTGTGGCTTATATATAGTGTTTTTTGTCACCTCAACTTTGCTAATGGACCTTTAAATCGCATCCCTAGCTTATATGGAATTAGTGGATGCTGGTAAAAAAGTTAAAGCCTTGTAAAGGTCCTAACGTTGCAACACACCCACAATGAATCAAAAGCAATATGACAGCGTGAATCAGCTCTCTGAGGCGGTCATTTAGGGGGCTGCATCGTAGACTTTTGAGGTATGTTTCGTTTCAGCGTGCGGACTGTATATAATGGCATAAGGACTGCTTTTAGAGGGGGGCGGGGCCCCATTCCCCGGCCCCCCAATGAAAAGCCTCCCACGGGGGGGGGGAGGTGAAAGAGCGGGCAGACCCGAAAAGCGTGGCCATAGAGTACGACCGCTGCGACCCACACCGCGCAGAACCTCAGGAGGCACCCATGCGCCCCCTACAGCACAAATGCCCCACCCTCCGCGGCGACAAAGACAACAAGGAACGGCGACAGACCATCACGTGCCAGAAGTTCAACCCCAATACGGGATACCTCTTCCACCTGATGTACGCGTATATCACCCAGGGGCGCCCAGACAGAGGCCTCCTCCGCCTCACCCCACGAGCCCAGGCCATCATCACCCAGGGGATAGGCGTCTATGCGGCGCCGCTACTGCAACGCACGCAAATCACCACCAGAACCGCCCAAGAGAACCCCGTCTACGTCTATCAGCCCACAGCAATTGCCCGCCTACCCATACCCAGCGACACCGACATCATCTACTTCACTGACGCATCCCGCACCCAGCAACGCACCCCCACGGTCGGTTGCGCCCCCGTGCGCATCACGCGGCGCGCGGACGGCCTCCACGTCGAACACCACACCGGGGCCACCATCTTTGGGGTGTCCTCCCACGGCGAACTAAGCACCCTGCGGACGCCGCCACCGCCACACCACCACCCGCAACGATCCGGCCCCGCAACATCTGGGTAGTCATGGACGCCACGGTCGACATCCACCTCACCAGGCGCCTCGTGGACCTGCCCCTCCACAGGGCGCTGAAATATGGCCTCACCACACAAGCGTTGGGGCTATGGATGGCGTTCAGGGGCATGCATCCTCAGGACGCCCTACACATCGTCGAACAGGAGTCACACCGCTACACGTACGGCAATGGACGCGCAGACACGCATGCCAATCACCAGAGCACCAGCCCCACCCCAGGGCTCGAACATGTACGACTGGACACCCCACACCACAGCCACCTGCAGCAATTACCCCCGATACCCTCGGCCACACAGCCCCCCCAATGGATACCCGAGGACACGCCGTACACAGATCGAGACAAAGAGTACCACTACCCCACACCCATCCAGCAGCTGGCCACCACACTGGGCCACCCGGCGAACACCGAACTCCTCCGACGCCTCGAAGACTACGTCCACACCCCCCTCTACTACTCCGCCCTACGCCCGGACAGCCTCCCAGCACACCTACAAAAACCTCGACTCCAACTTGCCCTCGAACAGCTTCCCCTCCTCACCCGATACCACCGATGGTACGCACGCCGCTCAATCC
Source organism: Eutreptiella sp. 'Long Island Sound 2002' (assembly GCA_964036045.1). Lineage (NCBI taxonomy): Eukaryota > Euglenozoa > Euglenophyceae > Eutreptiales > Eutreptiaceae > Eutreptiella > Eutreptiella sp. 'Long Island Sound 2002'. The sequence continues at coordinate 55,906,780 of OZ038389.1, read as the reverse complement.
ACGTCCCCGCAAGATACACCAAATGCAGCTGTGGCAACGCGGAGGAAGAAACCTCGGACCACTTCAAGGTGTGCCCCCTGTACCGAGGACTGGACACCCTCACAGACTGGAACCCAATCCAGACCATCGCACAGCACGCCGGATGGCTGACACGGTCCCCGGCAACCCAGCAAATCACCACCATCCTCAAGCAGACGGATGTACTCGAGGCGGTCCGCAGGGGGCTCGTCCCCACTGCCGTCTACACCTTGCTACGCACCCACGCGGAGGACCCCCAGGTCACAGCGGCGCACATGCAACGGATGGCCATTGCCAAGACAGCGGAGCAGCTCACATACCGCACCCACAAATACCTGCAGCATGCAGCCACCCTGCCCCAAACAGACCAAGCCCACCTCCTCAAACTCCTGTTCTACCAACCATGAGAACCTACCCCACGACATACCGCCCAACATGGGACCCCCAGAAGGCCCACACACCATCCACCGGGCACAACACCGGCACGGCACACACGGGCACCACAGGCACCGCACACACGCCCACCAGCATGCGCGCGCCGCCAGCCGCATTTTCCCAACGCCACCGTCCGTCCACAGGTACCGCCAACCGCCAGCCACCGCATGCCCCCTCTGCGTACGCCAGCGGCTACTACAGACGGCCCTGGCCTGCAACCCAGACTACTGGGTCTGCCTGGGAGCCGCACACCGCCTCACCCACTGCCCCCACTGCGGGGACCTCAACCCCCACCACCGTGTGCGGCCCGCGGCCCCAGCATCCACCCCCCCCGCCAGCCACCCCAGCTTCTTGGGGCCACTCACCGACGCCCTGCGGGACCACCTGGGAGGGTACTACGTGGCGGACGCGGCAGACCACGCGTGGACCATAGCCATGGCCACGACCAGCACATTCCTGCCGCCCAACAGCCCACCCCTACGCCACAGCGGGGGCGGCTTGAAGGTGGCGGCCCGCCAAATCCTCCTCGCCCTATACCTCCACCGCCGTGACCTACACCTCCCAGACCTACACCTCCCGGCCCCCCAAGCAGCAGCCCCGACGCCAGAAGCGTGGGCGGACACGGCACCAGAGGAGGTAGCAGCCTACCTCCGAATCACTTCCCGCCGGTACAACACCGCCCTCGGCCGACGGAAAGGAACACCTTACCCACTCAGCGCACTCCTCTACCCCGCACACCACCCCCACCCCATGCAGCTGAGGCCCCCTGGATGGCTTGACGTCCTTTCGGGACGCCCACGTGGCCGCCCCCGACGAGGCCACCGCCACGCGGATGGACCTCTCTGACCAGCGCACCTACGTCAGAGGCCTCGAGGCACGCCTCAGAGAGGCGCATCGCTGGCACGCCCGCTCCCCGTCGCCCCAACGGGGACAGGGGGGTTCACCCCCCCCCCGACACCCACCAAGCCAAGAAGACCAAGACAGGTCAGGGGGCCCGCCAGCACGCCCCCCAGCAGGGCGCGGCGCCCGGACCAGGGCCCAGGTCCAGCCACACCGCGCCACCCCACGCCCAGACCCCCAGGGGCACACCAACAGCACCGTCTCCACCAGCGCCAACCACCACCACCGTACCACAGCACCCTAACCCAGCAGCCCAGCCAGCAACCACCGCCCGCACACGTCCACACCATGCCAGGACCACCATACACGCAGAGCCAGGGGACATGGCACCACCAACACCACCACCACGCCCCCGTCCCTCCCAACCCCTACCCCCTGATGCTCCAATACTACAGCGACCCCCACCAGCTACATCCCCACCACGCCCCAGCACAACCGGGCCCCACGAACCACCCAGCCCACACGGCACACATCACGGCACCACACCATAACGTATACCACCACCACCAGCCCCTACCACCGCACCCACCAACGCCGGGGTACCACACACAACCCACGCACCCTTAACACCACCACCAGGCGATCCAGCACTACCCACGGCCCCCACTACATGGGCTCAGGACACACGGACCATGGGACACCCCCATGGACCCGCGGGGAGCCGCGCACGCGCACCAGCAGCACCAGGGCCTATTAGGAGCACCCCACCACCACCAGCAGCCCCCCCACCCACACCCCATGCCAGCGAGCACAATCCACCGGCAGCCACCCATTACCTACGGACCGCAGCCCTGCACGGACGCCCATGCGGCCGCCTCCCTCCCACACCTCGGCACCGCAACCAGCCAGGGACCCAACTGGCCGCAGGGCGCGCACACGCCACACTGAAACGAACCCGCGGGACACCCAGACCCCCAGCCAGCGCAACACCCACCCCTGCACCCCCGACCACCAGCATTGCCACCAGCACACCACCCCCCCCCCCCCGCCCCCCCCCGAGACCAGGCCACAGACGCAACGAGGGGCGGCCCCCACCAGCCGATAGATTGTGATGCCCCCGCCGACAAACACCACCGCGAGTCCCCCCTCCCGCGGCCACCAAGAGACACCCCATCACCAGACCCCACACGCGACAACAACGACCCCCCCCCCCAACCCACACCACTCCCCCCATCACAGCCCGCACCACCAGCCGCCGCACCCGCCGAACCCTACGCCCTACACAACCCCGCAGCGGTACGGCAGCACCTCCGGGCACTCGGGCACCAGGAGGTGCTACGCCTCCGCACCTCTGGCACCACCCAGCGCATCTGGGCAACCACCCTGGTCCAGGCGGCCACCCTGGGGGAAGGAGTCTGAGACTTCCTCTTCGACGCCTTCCTCCACGTCGCCCGACAGGACCGCCCCCCACTCGCCACCCCAGACGGCGAGAGCCCGCCCCCCACGGGGAACCGAATCCGGGTGCCGCCCTTCAACTGGGGGCGACACCTAGTCGGACACCCCGTGCCCGGGCGGGTGGACACCAAGGGCCGCACCCGCTACCAGGAGCCCGACATGGCCCACCCTCCACCCAGCGCCACCCCCAGCGACACAAAAAAGTGGGAAAGGGTAACATGGGTTGCCCGGATGGCCTCTCTGAGCAACTTCAGGCACGACGTCCCGGGGTCGTCCCCACCCCTGACAACCAGCAGCCAGCCCCCTCCACGAACATGACCCTCATGTACAATCTGCACTACACCCTCTCCACGACCAACTACCACGCACCAGCTGGCCACTGGGTGGTGCACGGCACTGACTCCCTCCTCCCCGCCGACTACGCCCCTCCCCCCCCCCCAACACAACCCAGACCCCGACACGTACACCAGGGGGTACGAGCCGGACGACCCCCACCTCTGGGGCACGTGGGAACGCAAGTCCCTGGCCACGCTGCTCTCCATCCGCAGCGGCAACCAGGGCCTTGGTAGGGCCATGTGTTGCCTTGCCAAGTGGACCCAACGGACCTGGCGGATCCCCACGGACGGATGGCTGTGGAAGGTCACGCTGCACCCCCTCCGGAACCGCAGGGGACCCACCCCCCCACGCCCCAACTCCCTACAGCTCTGCCCGTACATGGTGGCAGCCCGCCTCATGGCGCTGTTGTGGCCGGGCCCAGACACCCCCACCTAACACTACCCCCACCTCACGGCCTGGAGCAGATATGGACAACCTCCAGGGTAACCGACGTGCCCGCACAGCCGAGACAACGCCACCACACCGCCACATGCACCTACACCGGCACCAGCACGCACAGGTCGCCAGATAAAGCGCGCCCACACACCCAGTGCCCTAACCTGCACCCTCGTCCTCATTACTCACAGAACCCAGCATCCTACGCACGCCCCCGCAGCCCAGGGCGCTCCCCTCCGCCTCCGACTCCACAACCTCCACCACCACAACCACCTCATCCGCCACCTCCACCACGTCCTCGTCCAGCACCCCAGCCCCCAAGCCGCGGGGGAAACCTGCCAAACAGGCCCCCGAACCCGTCCCCACCGCGAGCAACCCCGCCGCCGCAAAGGCCCACGCCCGACGAAGCCCGCGCCCGCAGCCCGGCCGAAACCCAAGACCGCCGCCAAGCAGCCACCCGGACCCGTCCGCGCGCCGCGACCGCAACCCGCAGCCAAACCCAAGCCCAAGCCAAAGCCCGGCACCACGACGGCAGCGCGAGCCCGACCCCCCGAGGACGTCCTCTACGACATTCGGCCCCAGCCATCCCAGGCCCAGAGGCAGCAGCGCCCAGCACGGCGCCCCCCCACAGTCACCGACGCCGCCGCTACTACCTTCATGGCAGAGCTCGTCGCGGCCGAAGCGCGACGCTCTTCGTCCCGCCGACTCTCAAAGCCCGCACCCCAGGCCCGCGGACCACCCCCGACCGGACCAGAACGGCGCCAGGGCCCAGCAGCAGCGTCCCTGCCCCCATATCAACCCCCGATGTCAGCCCACGTATAGCAAATGCCTCGCTACCGCCGCCACCGCGAGTCCCAACCCAACCCCGAGGCGGAGACCGTGTGCGCATACACGGGAGTCAACATCCGCCCGCACCCCCGCTCCCCGCGCACCCCCACGGCACAAGACTACGAGAATCACCCAGGCCCGCCAGCGCCACCAGTCCCCACGACCACGTCACACCCACCCACGCCCACTCCTCCACCCAAGGCCACGGCCCCGCCCAGGGACAGTGGTGGCGGCGCTGGACCCACACGCAGCTCTGGGAGCTGCGTAAGTGGGCCCGGGCAGAGCCCTCCCTCGAGGGCCTGGTCCACCAGCCCCGCAGGGGGTCGGCGGAGAGCCGCCGCCTCCAGCCGGCGGGGGGGTGGATGCCGCAGGCTGCATGGGAAGCCATGCTGGCCGATGCGCTCCACCCCCTGGGAGTCCACCCCTGCAGCCTCCCCGCGCCCCAGGACCACCCGTATGTCCTCAGGCGCCTGCGGGAGACCCTCCAGGAGACGCAACGAGACGGCATACACCTGTGGGACATCACCCGAAGCCCAACCCCGCACACACACACCCCCTCGCCACCCCACAAGCGTCGGCGCACCTACACCGGCGGCACCCACAGCAACCCAGGAGCCCTACGCGCCACACAGCACGACGCGCCTGACCCCCCAGCCAGCGGCGCCGCCACCTAACCCTGTTACCCAGCCAGCCACCGCCGCGGGGCGCCACGCCGGGCCCCGCCCAGAAGACACCAAGCGGACCGGAAGCCGAAGGACGCCAACGCGCACGCCAACGGGCACTGCTACGCCCAACGGCACCGAACCCTAGCCTGCAGCCGTCGAAACCGCCTAACCCAGCCAAAGCCCCAAAGAAAATCAAACCCGAGCCGCACCCCATAATCGCTAACCCTTGACTCCTAACCAGGCCCGCCAAGGGAGCAATGTAGCCACGACCGACACCCACAGCCCACACAGCCGCCTAACCAGCAAACACCAAAAGCAACGAGGCAACTAACCAAACCCGCCCTGACCCATACCCGTGTACATCAGGACGGGCGAGCCGCACCCCTGGGGCGCGGCCGCCACCAAAGCACCGACGAAACACGCCAGAGAACACGACACTATTGCACCGCTGCACCAGTGGCCCATGCCTGTGCCTGCAGTGTACGCACGCCCCCTTTTTTGTTTTTTAAAAAACAAAACGAGGAGGCACGACTAAAAAGAAAAAAAAACGGGAAAGAAAATCAGGGGGGGAGGAAGAGGGACACAACCACCAACGGCACACGCGCACCACACACAGCGCACACACCGGTCAACAGGCGCCACGTGGGCCAGGACACCGCACACGCACATGCAACGAGGGCAACAAAGGGACGGGACACCACGGCCTGGCCCACCGGTGAGCAGAAGCCAAATGGCCCAGGACACCGCACACCGAAAGCAGCACACCGAGCGGGCACACCGGTGAACAGGAGCGAAATGGCCCAGGACACCCCACACGCAATACAACACACCGAGCGGGCGCACCGGTGAACAGGAGCCAAGTGGCCCAGGAGACCGCAGACGCAACACGAAAAACCACGCGGGCACACCGGTGAACAGGAGCAAAGTGGCCCAGGACACCGCACAAGCAAAGCAACGCATCGAGCGGGCACACCGGTGAACAGGAGCCAAGTGGCCCAGGACACCGCAGACGCAATGCAACGCACCGAGCGGGTGCACCGGTGAACAGGAGCCAAGTGGCCCAGGACACCGCACACACGTAGGGCGGCCGAGGGACAGGAAAGAACCAACGCCCCATGGGTCAGACACACTGGGGCGACCCAGCCGACCCACCGGGCCAGTGGCAGGAGCGGTACTCCAAGGCCACTGGTCTGAGCCCAGCCAGGCTGCATCGGGGACCATGGCAAACGTCACTCGGAGCCTTGGAAGCAACCGGTGACAGGCGAGCCGGTACACAGTCCAGGAGGGGGTCGCCTGCCAAGCAGAGTGGCCCCGCAACTCAAGGCACAAGGGTGAGGCGGTTGTACCGTAGACAAGCGGGAGCAATACCCCTTGTGGTGAGAGATACTCCACACGGCTGGGCAGCCCCCAGAGCTGCCGCCCAAAGGAGGGGGCATGTGGCCGTACCCATGGACACATGTGGGGACACCCTCCCAGCTGGGACACCTGGACCGCGTGGCCGCGACACTGCCTTCCCAATCACCTGCGGGAGCGGCTTAAGAGGCACCTGCCCTAGGGCAGTCGGAGGGACAGGCTGTCCCCTTGGTAAGACCTTCTTCCTGCATTGTCAAAGGAGGCATCCTGAGCTCCCGAAGATACCTACCTACCTACCTCAAGAAGTAGCATTTCTCATTTATTTAAGGGTTAAGTGCTGACCTGGAGGGAAAAAAAACAAAAGTTTGCCGGGAGGCCCTTGCTGGCGTCCTTTGGCATCAATACATCCTAGTGGAAAAGCACAATGCAGGTTCAAGCCCCTGGCACATAAACACAGACGCACGTAAAACACTGAAATCCGGTCATGTGCTTTTTCGTGTCACTGTATCACTGGTCCAATCCCAATGCATTGTATACAAAACGTTGTCATAGATATGTAACTGACTGACTGACGCCTCCTTACTGATCACTTCACACTTCTCGCTCCTTACCTCCAGCTTACGGGATACTCACGACCCCTCCATCAGCCTCGGCACTGTAAACTCGATCTTCGGCGGCCATCTCCTCCCCCTCCCTGCCCTCCAGTGCCCGTCAGCACCCGTGACCTGCTCCTCACCTACTGCGGACTTTCTGGCGCTCGTCAGTCACTCCTCCTTCGATGTAGGGGTTTCATTTCACTGCTGTTGCGGCTTCCTCACGCCACCTGTGTGTGGCTTGTCATTAGCATCGTCGTCCTTGTTGACGTTAAACACTTCTGAAACCCATAAGTCCAACAGGGGCCTTCCTTGGCTCACCCTGCATCTAGGCTTTCACCCTGGGACTTGCACGTCTCCCCATGAGCCCCTCGGATGTCGTTCCACTGTACCTTTCCTCTTGACACTGCGTACTCTCCATGTCATCCTCCTCTGCATGTTGTCCGACGTTCGCGATGCTGCTTGTGCTGCACGGCGCTCGTCTCCTCGCGGTGGATCGCAGCGGTACGCCACTGGCCAGTACGCCATTGACCGTCGCCAAGCAGACCATGAAGGTTCTACTCTTCTTCTGGTTCTCGTCCTTGTTTCCTTGTTCACAAACTTGTTCAGCAAGTGGCAATAATGAGGCGTCGCTTTGGCGTGAGGGAAGGAAGCAGGCGGCAACTTGCGGCTCTGCTGAGGCAGGCCTGGCATACTTGACATACTCATTGCGGTAGCGATAACCTACGGCAGCGGCGGATTTTTGTGGTAGTCCTTGGACTTGCTGTAGCGGCGGCATTGTCTCCTGCGCGTTGGCGCGTTCGGCAGAGTCCTCCCTTGCATTGACGCTTCCGGCAGCGTCCTACTTCGCGTTGACGTCTTCAGCAGCGTCCTCCTTCGCGTTGGCGCATTCAACAGCGTGCTCCTTGGCGTTGACCATTTCGGCAGCGTCCTACTTCGCGTTGAAGCCTTCAGCAGCGTCCTCCTTCGCGATGGCGCCTTCGGCAGCGTGCGCCTTGGTGTTGACGCTTTTGGCAGCGTCGTCCTTTGCGTTGGTGAACTCAGTTTGCTGGTTCTTCCTTCAGTGAAAACGTCCTCGAGCCTCTTTTTTGCTCGCAACGGCGCCAGAACGGGGAACACACGGGTTGCAGCAGTAAATCCAGTTTCCGCTCCACGTCCATCAGTCTTTGGGTCGCTGGCTTGAGCACGGCGGTGATTTTCCACCCCTGCGAGAGGTGGATCACAAGTCGTTCGCAAAGCAAACTGGCGATGTTCTCGACGTCGCCACTGACCAACTCAGCATAACCAGAAGAATGTACCCGAAACTCAACAGAGTCCATGATCTCCAAAGGTCAGACCAAATTCATGAACTGTACTAGTCCTTGACTATTTTTCTTTCATTTTATGCTGCAAGTCCCGATCACTGCAAACATCTTTTGTTTTTGAGAATCAAGTGCACAGTACTACCCAGATCCACGGAACTACAGCATGGGCACAAAGGAGATCAGGAGTCTTGTTGTTGAGTTGACAGGTAGTTCATTAATTATGCTGCTTGTGCCCTAAACCTATGCAGCATCACTGTAAGCAAACATAAAATCTCAGAAATAATCATAAAATCGACAATAGCATTTAATTCTGTCTACGCTTGATCTGCGTCTATGCTACTACTGCGGCTGCGACTGCGACTGCTTCTGAGGCCGTCTGATCACCTGTGACCAGACTACTGCTGTATTTTCTGTACATTGTATACTACACCTGCACTCCCATTACACCAACCTCGCCGTCTTATACGGATCTTAAGTTGGAAAATAATACGCTGTTCCCAAACTGCCCTATCAAGCAAGCAAGCTCTAAGGACTGCGCCAGTTCTCTTACAGAACGTAGGGCGGAGCCCTGGGTAACCCAAACAACAGTTTTACCGCGCGCACAGTGCGTGGCCTACAGCCCTTTAATGCATCATGCAGTATGCAGGGAAGGGAGGCGAATGACAGCAACAATTAATTAAACACAAAGATACTCAGCCAGGAGGTGAGCTCTTCCTGGGCTTACTTATCTTACTCACCATGCATCATGTGTACGCCGGAGACAACAAACGCAAGAGCAACCCCAACGCTTAAACAACCCTACGGCGATTTTTAAACAACCTTAAGCGATTAATGCATTGTATGTATTATGCACGTCCTCTCTTGTTTCCTACAGGAGAAAGAGGGTGAAATGGCGGACAACTGCACAGCGCAAAACGAGGCGTAGCGTTTTAAACAACCCTATGTTAACGCTACAGCAAGGCAGGCACGAGCAAGCACTTACTTTTGGACCTGTGGAGAAAAGGAAGGAGTGGGTGGATGCACAGCGAAAGCGCCACAACGTGTGGATGCCTAGATGAGGCACACGCATCCTGAGCACAGCGCATACACTAACCCTACGTGCGCGGTGCGTGCTCCATTCGACTAACATATCTTTGATTTCTATTCTGACCTGTGCATAGAAAGAGAGGTGAACACCCAAACCCCCAACGAATGCAGCGGTGACAACCCTAGCGTTTTTACAAAACTAGCGACAGGAACACAATGCATGCGTGTGACATGAGAGTAACATACCCAAGAGGCCGGTTGTCCGCCTGCTCTGTTGTGTGGTTGGCTGTTAAGTTCTTTTTCCTAACATTTGGTGCAACTGTGCAAAAATTTCTTTCAAAACCTTTTTAACAACCACGGATCATGCCTTCTTATCAAGGAGTTGTTTACGCTTCCGCGCCTCTTTTTGTGGCTTCGGCACCTCTTTTTGTGGGTGCGGTTCTGTTGCGCTTGTCTGCGACCTTAATTTTTGGACTATAAATGACGATTTCTAACGTCTGTTCGTCAATTTTTAGCGATTTGAATTCTTGAATCGCTAACCCTTTCGCTAAACCACAGGATTCACTCCCTGTTGGTTACATTTTCTCTTTTTTTCAGCTCCCGGTGTATTGTGCACTCCATCAAGAGTATTGCTCCACCCTGGCCCTTGGTCAGGACGGTTAGTAAAACGCTGTTTATACAGCGATCGCCGCCTGCATCAGAGCGGTCGACAGTACCCTAGTGGGCAAGCATGTGTGCTCTAGGGAGGGAGTCCTGGGTTCAAACCGCACTACCTGCAGGAGGTCACAGGCCTGTCCCTGTATTATCAGCTATTTCCTGGCGCCGCAGATGTTTGCGCGCGCACATTGATGATTTGTCCTGTTTGCGATGTATTGTAGATAGGCTGAGCTATTGCGATTTCATGTTGTATTGTAGCATAGTATTGTGTTTTGTACTACAGGGTTTTTGTCAAATGTCACTATGATTTGGTGTATTCGTGTTCGTGATCATCATAGTGCTTCATGCTAGCATCGTCTCTATTACGTTCCTGCGATTATTTGCTCTGACCATTTGCTGATTATGTTTTCTGGCTTGTTCTGCTGTCATGAGAAGATGGAGAAGTGTGTCTGGCGTCGATCGCTTGTACTATGACCTGAATGAGTTTGAACGCAGCAGTGCCTTAAGCCGTGTGCGAGAGGAGTACTTCCGGACTGCCGGCGATTGGCCTCGCAACAAGCAGCAAGCTGGAAGGAGTCTCGAAGCGCTGAAGCGACGCGTGGCGGCTGAGCGCGACATTGAGGGACGCTTTCCGCGCTTGTTTCAAGGAGTGGAGGCTGAGGATCCACCAGCCAAACCTGATGATGAAATTGCGCGCATAAGGTGTTTGCGCTTTGCTTTACAAGAGTGTTTCTGGGACCATAATGCGTCTGTCGAGCATGGCTGTGTTCGCCGCACTGTAATGAGACAAGATGAAAATAACCAAGCTGCCTGTGTGTTGAGTGTGATAAACTCGAGGTTGGCCGAAGTGCAAGTTGTGGACCGCCCTCGTGTCTGTGGTATGACTGCGTCTCAAGCGTCTCAAGCGGTTACTGGCAAGGTAGCGCGGCTGTGTTCTGAAGGAAGAGACTACAGTGAAGTTTTTGGAGGTGGTGCTTGGTGCTCGTCAACTGTGGCAGCATCTGCAGCTGCTTGTCTTTCGGCGTCAGTGTACGTGGCAGCATGGAGTGTAGCCGGGTCCATTCACAGTGACTTGGTGCCCAATCACGAGCGCCGTGCTTCAAAATGCACAAGAGCGCAGCGCAAGGCGCGGCAGCGCCTGCAGGCAAAAAAAGGCTTCGTGACGACTTCGTCCACTTGCACCTACTTGTGCCTCATTTAAAAGATGAGCAGCGTGGAGCACTGCATTGACAGCGCGCTGCCGAGAGGCAACAGTGGCGCGTTGCCCAACAGTAAAGAAGGAGCGCGTCGCCATACAGCACAGGAGTGCGCCGAAGCGCCGCAGGCGATTGGGCGGGCGAATGTCTTCTGCCGGAGGAACTCACTAAGTGTTTTGTTTTACTTCCTGTCCTCTTTGAACTTAGGATTTTGGTTACCTATGAATCTGATTTGCATTCGATGAATGTAAAAGTTGGGTCAGGTACTGGAGCGCCAGTGGCCCCAGTTGAGTGTCTTTTTGCTCTGTCCGTGGTGCAAGCATGTGCACCCTTGCTTTGTTTTGGTCAATCTGTCCCCTTTTCTGCTGCAATTTACTGCATGGTAAGTGCTGGGCCTGAGACGTATGCGCTGTCAGTTTTTGGTCTCTGTCCTTTTGTTGGCTGTGCTCAGCCACGTGGCTCTGACACTCGGAGCCTATGCACATTGCTTTATTTGATTTGGCTGCAGTGCCACTCTTTGTGTGGTGCTTCTTCAATACGTGGACTTGTTTGGGAACATACACAGTGAAGTTTCATTGTTTTGGATGCGCTGTGTGTGTATGGATGCCTGCTGTTTTTGATGTTTCGAAAATTTTTGGATGCGAAACAGCAGGAAGTTTCAACCCAAGCAGGGAAACAAACATTGGAGAACACTGTAGTTTTTTCGAAATTTGAGGGCAAGGTTTTATATATCAAAAAAAGTAGTTTCACACATGTGATTTTCATGGCAGGGACTTAAATCAGCCGGATTCAGGGGCTAGTTGTTCATATATCAGGAAAAGCATATGTTTGATGAGTTAGCGATTTGGCTTTTTCAGCTTTTGCGATTTTTTTTTCAGGATGAGACTATTATATGTACAATGGCCCCAGCACGACCCACTAGGTGGTGGGGTGAACAGTGCCTTGGTTGGGGGCAAACGGGGAAACACGACACCTCAGTGCCGTGCCCGTATGTATTATTGTGCATCAGTTGGCTAGGCAGCACAGTGGGTAGGCCACAGGTGTGGTGCTGTGTATGAGTTATAGCTTAAGCCAGACTGTGCTTGCACCTGGTAGCAGGTTGCCAGTGCACTGCAGTGCAGTTTTCCTTGAATCTGATATGCCATAAGCTTTTGATGCTGAAGTTGGTTACCTTTAAGCATGTGTGGTTGCACCAGCACATGGTGGCAGATTACCAGTGCACTGATGTGGTGCCTATTTTTCTGGTTGTGTGCAAGTACATGCTGAATAGTGCTGTATTGGTCTCAGCCATTGATTGTTTAATGAGCCCATTTTTTGCATTATCTTGGGTGCTAGTACCCCACTCAGATTGTATGTAAAACCCCAAAAAAGGTAGGTGGACCATGGCCCTAAAAGAGTGGTCCAGGGGAACACCCCACTGTACAGTAGCTGTTGGCCTGTGCCTCCAGGTCCAATTTTTCGGCCCCAGTTGGCCTAGGAGGGGAGTGCAGGAGGTCACAGGCCTGTCCCTGTATTATCAGCTATTTCCTGGCGCCGCAGATGTTTGCGCGCGCACACTGATGATTTGTCCTGTTTGCGATGTATTGTAGATAGACTGAGCTATTGCGATTTCATGTTGTATTGTAGCATAGTATTGTGTTTTGTACTACAGGGTTTTTGTCAAATGTCACTATGATTTGGTGTATTCGTGTTCGTGATCATCATAGTGCTTCACTACCCCCACATTTTTACCAAAAGCTTTTGCCGCACGCTGGCGACTTTTGAGGAATGCCCCTTTGCAGGGACATCTTTCACGGTACATTACACTGTTTTTCAAGGGTATCCGCAGTGTGATAAGCTTCCATGAACTGATGAGAATGTCATATGCTGGTTTGCAGCATTTTCTGAGGTAATTTCAGGGTAATTTGAGCCTTTTTCCTTGGTCCCACTAGCTTGATCAACTAGTACTCCAGGGGGGAGTAAGAAAAGGTCACTACCATGTCTTTCTTGGGGTGCTGGATCCAGGCTGAAGCCCCCCCTAATCTTTGGGAGGTAATGAAGACTAACACTTATTCATTTTCATCACTCTTTTGAAGCTTGAAGTACACTTTCTCAAAGAAACGAGGGTTATAACCCTAGCCCCTCCATGAAGTTCACCCCTGCCACTCAAGTGAGCGGAGGTATCTTCCTTCATGGGGGTAATACCGTAATAAAATAGGCACTTCATGCCTTGGGCCTTGTAGGTTAAGCCTAGTGGTCTCCCACCTGAGGACCCCTATACTCAAATGTTTCTATCACTTATTGTGGTTCTACTTTTTAACTGATTCTAAATTCAGTTGCTTGGCCATCCTGGCCAAGCGATATCCTGTGTCTGGCCCAACTCCTATGCCCCAGATTCCTAACCTACTCCATTTCATCCAAAAGCATTCACATGAAGTGCTTGAAACTATCCTAGGGACCTGAACCCTGCCAGATTTTACATAAAATCATCAATTTTGTTTACACAGGGGGGGGTAAAAGGTCGAAGGGGTAAAATTCCGAAAAACTCGAAATTCGTTATTACCCTTTTCGTATTTCTACACTGTTTGTTGTCTGGGCTTTTCGGATTTTGCCGTATTCGTATTTTGCGCTCACGCCAGCATGGCCGCATCGCCGCCATCGGAGACTTTTGTTTGGACGATTTCTCAAACTTCCTGAGGATCTAGAAGCTGAAATCTTGCAGATTGTTAATTGTTGACGAAACCTACCTGTTAATCCCTGATAAGCCACTAGGCTCCTGCACCCGACCGATGCTGCAAAAACACGTGAACTTTGTTTCAAAATCCAGACCACACTTGTACCTTTGCCCTCAAAGCAACGCACTGCTCATACACGTCGGAATTGTTGAACTTGTCCGTGAATCCACAGTCAACATGGTCACAAAGACCCTGTGCAACACACAGAAGTCCAGTCTTAGAATACTTTACAGAGCACATGCATACACGATGTGTGAAATGCAATCACAATGCTATTTAATAATCCTTAATTATTCTGGCGTAATTCTGTCTGTGCTCTGTCGTATTTCTGTCTGTACTCTGTAGTATTGATGTCGTCTGTATTACGTTGTCAGGCCTATCGCTCGCGAGCGACCTCGCAGATGAGTCGCGATCGTCGGAGTCTGTACTCTGCTGCCTACTGCTAACACTCCCCTCCTAAGGCAGCGCCCTGCCGAGAAAGCACAGCCAGAAAAAGGGCGCGACTGGTAGATCTACTTAGTAGGAGGCAGCGGACGTCGCTGACAGGATTACTGCATAGAAAAAAAAATCCTGTAGCGCACTCCGGCGCGGAAAAATGTCAGCAGCGACGGGGGGTAGGGGCTCCCCATCAGCTCAAAGCCAGCAGTGAGGATCAGCTCTGAGGGGGGGGGGGGGGGGCACAACGACAGGCGTCTTCTTTGTTTTTTTTTCATACACGAAGAGGAGGGAGGATCACAGGTAGAGAGAGTGCGTCGGCCGCAAGCAGAGCGACTGGGTATGGGCTCGGGACCCCAGTCTGAAGGAAGACGGCAACATACGGCACGTCAGCACCACACTGGCGACACTGACAGCTGCTGCAGGCAACGACTGCGATGCTGACGACGGCGACGACTGCTGCTGTCGACGACGCTGACGACGACGACGACTCCTGCTGTTGACGACGACACGTGCTGAGGACGTTTGCGCACCAGCACAGCGACACACCGGGACGCGTGCAGAACACGCCGACGACGACACCGACGACAACGACGACGTCGGTAAGGGTCCGCACTGGGGTCCACATGCTCACTGTCTATACTAATTAATAATTCAAAAAGGCAGAGGCCAGGTATAGGCCAGCTGGCATACGCATGGGCACGACATGGCACCCATGGAGAGCTGCAGCATCCCGTCTTGCCACTGAGCACCGGACAAGTGGACCGCGTTCCGCATCTTGGCACACGCGCTTGGTGGTCTTGATGAATCAGGATGGAAGGACAGAGTCGGAGGGTAAGCGCAGAAATGAATCACTGGCAAACAGTTTGCCCTCTCCCCTACCCAATAAAAATGCTGCTCGGCAACCCTCGACAGCCACCAAGGCCAGAGAGTCGCCCGAGACAGTGAGACACAGGGTGCTGGGCAAGAAGCGGAGGGTTAGCGCAGAAATCACTGGCTAGTCGCTCAGCTCGGTGCTGGTGGTGGCTGATCTGCGCCCGCGCTCTGACCTCAGGTCGCAGCCTAAAAACAAACACAGAAGCATGGCAGGATAGGAGAGAGAGCACAGGAGGGAAAAAGCAAATCGCCAGATGCATGGGTTGGACGTGGGCTCACTCGCAGGGCCCCTGCCACAGTGGGCGGGCCGAGGTCGTCTCCCCATGTAGCTCGCCAGGACCGCCACGCAGGGGTCGAGGATGCTACACGTGTCTCACCAGTTTTCGATATGCAATGACAGGCAGGACCCCTTCAGGGTCGAACCATAAACTCAGATATGGGTATACTGGCAGAGCCCTGCCGAGGCGGGCCGAGCCATCTCCCCTACATGAAAACTGCGGCAAAAAATCAGGGTAGAGCCTCTCTGGGGGCCAAACCCCACAGCAGGAATTCAGGATAGGGCCCGTCTGGGGGCCGAACCAAACACAAAAACACAGTGTAGGGCCTTACTGGGGGCGGAACTCGACTTACCCGTGCACTAGGGCCCGCTACCATTTGGCGGTGGGCCGAGGTGTAATGGGCACCGCCTTGAGATATTGTAGGTGACCTGTAGTGAAGGTAAGTGACATGTAGTCAATGTAGGTGACACATAGTGAATGTAGGGGACCTAACAGTGTCGGGGAGGGACAGGAGGTCACAATGGGACATGAATGCCATGCTTGGCATTGTAGGCCCGCCAGGGGTCGCACATGTGGGGCAAAATTTGGTCCCTGTTCTCCCATGTCAACTCCGGATGACCTTTCCACTTGACAAGACATTTCTGGACCTTGCCGTTACCCCGAGTGGAAGGCACCTCCTTGAAATCCACCACATCCTCCACCACCCAGCTGTGGTCGTGTTCGGGGGAGGGACGGAGCGTGTGGTGGTCTCATTTCAGCTTAACCCCCGACAACAGCGGCAGGGCCAGCTTGAGACGGCCTATCCCCAAAATTTGAGGTCCCTGGGCGGTCGCCACACGGTATCGACCCCCGCCCATAATTTCGAGGATCTCATATGGTCCCGACCAAATGCAGGCCAGCTTGTCAAAATGGCGTTCCTCGCTTTTGGGCAAATTGCGGACCCAGACGCGGTCACCCACTTCCCACAACTTTCCAGGGTGCGTCATCGAAATTCTCTTTCGTGTTTTTCATGGATGGCCGTCAGCTTTTGCTGAACCTCCTCACGCTCAGGCCGGAGACGCAAGAAAAAATCAAGGGCGTCTTCGCACCCGTTTTCCTCCACAATGGGAGGCATGTCCCCGAATCCAATTGGATCCCTCCCGAACAAGAGACGGTGGGGAGAGTACGGCGCTATGGCACCCGGAAGGTCATTGAGACCCCACAGTGCCATAGGCAATTTCCAATACCATTGACTGGTGGGTGTTTTGGTCTCTTGTAGGTATACCCTAAGGGTTTCAACGACGCTTTTTACCGCCCTTTCGGCTCTCCCATTGGTCCCGTGATCGTAGATCACGGACTCGTGGGTGGAGATGCAAGCCAAATTGCAAAGGGTGGTCACAAATTTGTTATTGAAATATTTGGCGTTATCCCGCAGGATTTCATTGGGAACGCCTGTAAAAACACACACTTCTCCAAAAAAAGTTCCGCCAATTTGCTGGCGTCGAGACCCTTGAGGGTAGCTGGTATGGCTATAACATAGCCAGTCGCTCGGTCAACAATGACGAAGCAACAGTCCACAGTGTAACCTTTGCGCACCTCGCACGTAGGGAGATGGACTATGTCCATTGCCACTGAGGCAAACGGATATTTGGGAACGGGGTAGTAGTGGCGCGTCTCAGGGTGTCGACCACACCACGGCTTACATGTCTGAAACATGTCGCAGCGCTGGACTACATTCTCCAAAAGCTCCCGCAGCCGCTTTGGGGTGTATCCGTGGAATTTGTAGCGTCTGTGTAGGAGTTCCAGCGTCTTATCCACCCCTGGGTGACTGCATGAGTGCACCGCTTGTATGACCTTAGAGGCCTCTGCCTTAGGCACTATCACGTAATGGTGCTCAAGGAGTTGCCCTCGGCCGTTAACATGACGGTCCGCGCGTCGGTGCTCCTCCACGCCTGTCCGAGTGGCCGCATACTCCCCTTTCAGGGCACGGTCAGCCTCGTAGTGCGGGGCCCAGTTGTGAAACAGGAATTCAGTCGGGGGGGGCATCATGACGGTGCCCTTATCAGGCATATCTGCCTTCTTTTTGCGTCCTGCCCTACACCACGCCTGCATGGCCTGGTAGCACTGCACGTGTGTGGGGGGTTTACTTTGTGGATGTGCATTCTCATAGTAAGCGGTAAGCGTGCGCAGCATAGCCGTATTGGGACCGTCCCAACAGCCAGTAGGAAGGGTGTGGTGCATCAAGGCGGCCGCCCCCTGGTACCAGCACTGTGCGTCCATATATGCCCTAGCCTGGCGTCGCTTGGACCTCCAATGCAACCCTTGTGCATCCGGGGCATTGCGCGCATACTTGCAGGAATCATGGCACACACTGACTACGTCACCAGACATGGTGTGTGCTAGCTGGCGCACCGTAGCACAGCGGGGTCCTGTAGGCAATGCATTGATGAATGCCTGCTGCCTGCGGGCCCTTTCGGCCTGTTCCGTGAGCTCCCTGTCCTTACAGAATTCCGAGGCCCCGTCACTATGACTAGCAGGCCGTAGGGCCGCATGCCCCTGATGAACTGCTCCTGCCAGGCTTTGACCCGTGCTTGGCAATGTGCAGTTCACTTCCACCCCGTGGACCCGTACTTGGTCGGTACTAAGGTCCAGGTGTTTCAACCGTTCTCCATCCGGGGGGTTCCATGTGCGAGGTGGTAAGGGGGTATGCCGGGGCTCGGGGTCGACCGTAGGGGCCGACCGTGCCAGTGCTGCGTCGACCCACTGCGCAGTTTTCTGCTCCGATGCATCCCAACCCGCTTGGTCGGCATCGCTCCCATGCAGGTTGGTGTCGGGGTTGGCTAGGAAAGCAGGGTATGCCCACCTAGACAACACATCCGCTGCCCCGTTGTCTTCCCCCTTGATGTAGACAGCTTCCAGGGGGAACCTGGCCAAAAACTGGTGCCAACGGGACCGCCTACCCACTGGACCACCCATGCGGTCAAAGTCTTCTTTGAACCAGGACTCCAAACTTTTGTGGTCCGTGCGGCATTTGATTTTTACCCCCGTTTGCAGCCAGCTTCTAAACTTGTACAGGGTGGCGACAATCCCGTACATTTCCTGATCCGAAATGTGCCAGTTCAACTGGCCTGTTTTGTGGTAGGACCCGTCAGGCCGTTTGGTCCTGGTGCCCTGTAACTTTTTTGAAAAAAGCGCCACTGGGCAGAGGTTGCCGTTAGCATCCTCCTGCTCCAGTGTACCCCCGAACGCGAAGGTACTGGAATCCTCAGTGATCCACCAGTCCTTGCTGAGATCAGGAAATTGGAGTATCACCTCCTTTTGGAAGCGTCGTTTCAGCTCCTCAAACGCCTCCTTCATCTCGGGGGTCCAGTAAATCTTCCCCTGGAGTTTGTAATGTTGTACCAGTTCCTCCTGGCTCATTTTGGAAAAATTGGCCCTTTGGTGGGTACCAGTACCAGGCAGCAAATCAGTTTGCCGCTGGTACTTTTGGGACTTCTTTTGGGCCTTTGTGAGGCACATACCCTGCAAGGCCATTTGCAGGGGGGCGGCCATGCGCGCGTAGTCATGTATGTACACGCTATACCACTGTTTAAACCCGAGAAATCCCTTAAGGTGGGTGGGGGTGGTAATGTCCTCCCACCGCCACCGTTCAATGGCGGCCACCTTTTCAGGGTTCCTGTGTCTACCGCCTGGTGTGAGTATGTGTCCACAAAATTTAACGCGAGTGACAAACATTTTGCATATTTCGGGCTTCAGGGAGAGCTTGTAGTGTGTCAAAATTTCAAACAACTCCCTTAGCTGACGCTCATGGTATTCTATGCAGAGAAGACTAAGTTTTTCGTTCCTCTCCAAAATTTCCCGGTCAGGGGTACCGTGTAGCAGGTCATCAATGTACGGCTTTGTACCAAACCGGTTTGTGAAACTTTTCTTGTCCCCAAACCCGGTATCCAGGCAGGCCGCCACCATGCGCTGGTATGCCGTGGGTGCCGTTTTTAGGCCCATGGGGAGTACCAGCCATTTGTACACCCCCCTTGGTGTCACGAAGGCCGTATATTGCCTGCTTTCAAGCGCTAAATGCATTTGGTGAAACCCGTCTTCAAGGTCAAAGACAGACCAAAGTGCATTTTTACCCTGCCAGAGGATCACATCCTCTATGACCGGGAGGGGAAAGGGGTTGTCGCTGATGTGGGAGTTCAGGTGGCGGTAATCAATTACCAACCTCCATTTTACCCAGGCTTTGGGACCACAAAGGCCCGTGCACCCCACACAGAATCAGACTTCTGCAAGAAGCCCCGAGCAATAAACTTGTTAACGAGTTCGCGGAAAGCCGCGTCTCGTATGCCGCACGTGCGGTATGGCACACTTTTCTTCCGGCTGTGGGGTGGCGGTTTTAAAGGGTATGGCATGCTCCCCGTGCGGCCGGAGATCCCGCGGGACCTCCTTGATGGGTGTGTGTTGAAAAATATTTTCTTTGAAGGACTCCTGTAATTGGGCCCTTATTTCCGCACAGCGGGGGTCCTCCTGGTCCGCCTGCACTGCTGCCCGCACCGACGGTTGAGACCGGGGGCGGTAGTATTTCCCCTTGGCGTAATGTTCAACAAGGTCCCGTAACCGGGGAGAGGTGTCAGTATCACCCTCATACCCACCAGCAACTGCGTCGCAGGCACTATCCCGGACGTTGCTGGAGAATGCGTCAAAAAGGACCACCCTGGTGGTCCAGCCTCTGGATGGCGGGAGGACAAAGCCCGCATTGTCCTGATAGACCGGTTGGTCCGCCGGCAAGACCCGCCAATTCAGGGCTATCTCCCCTAACTCCCAAAACCAATCATGTGCCTTCCACACAGGGACAATCATTATCCCTTTGGCCTGGTCCATGATGGCCTTGAGGACGACATCCTGCATTCTAGAGAAGGGGGCATTAATCCATAGGTGGTCCCGGCCCCAGTCCTTGGAGAAGGCATCCTGGGCCTGCGTCCAGTACCATGGGAACTGGGCATTGCATTTTTTGGCGAATGCATCAACCATGGACTGCTGCTCCCTTTCTGAAACCCCTGCCCATGCCAAAATCTCTTGCTTGAGACTCGGCAGTACTGCGTATGCCTCGGTTTTATAAGTACGACTAGCTGACTTATGTAGTGCCTTGCGCCGAGCTGCGGTTGGTAGTGCCTGAGCCTTCTTAGAAATGCGGACGGGGCGTACCGAGGTGGTACCTGAACTGGACCCTGGGAAGCGACCGTACCGTTGGACCACCTGTTTGTCCGTCGGGGGGTCCGTACCGGGGAGCCTGGGTTGTCCTGTGGGGGGTTGGGGAAGGGTTTCTCCCCCCCATTGGCCGTTGTGGTTCTGGTGGTATCCCCACCCCCCGGCGAAGCTGTCTGGGAAGGCGGTGTGGACGGGGGAGGGGGTCGTGAGGGGCCGAGCTAAAATAGGCTCGCCCTCTTCTGACTCGGCCTCGGATGACCCTTGCTCGCTCTCGGTACCGCCGTTGGGATCTACGGCTAAATGACACCCACACTGTCGCAGGCACTGGCACCTAAACCGCTGTGGCTCGACCTCGGGGGGGGGCATGAAGCGGGGAACTCCGTCCCTGGCCTCCCTCGGGGCGGTAGGGGGGGGTATGGATCGTGGTGGCTTGTACCTAGCCTGAGCTATGGTTATCCACTCCATAGAATATGGGGGTCCGGTTGGAGGAAAATCTGCATACTGCGGGTCCCCCATGCTGTCCCCAAATTCCTGAACCAAACAGTATGAATCATCACAATCAAACTGCCTATCTGGTGCCACTAAACCTACCGAGACACACTGGTAGACCGTAACGGGCTGCCTGGGCGGGGCTACCAACTGCTGCTTGGGAGGAGAGGGTAACGGCTGCTCCCCTCCTAAGCTAGCGTTGCGTGTTGCTGACATGACGGTGGCTACTGTGGTGACTTGCTGCACCGCCACGGCTACTGCCGCCACTTGGTGTCCTAAAGAGGCCAATGCCTGCGTAATGGCGGCAGCCCATGTCGTCCATTGTATACTGGGAGTCTCCTCGCCGGGAGCCTCCTCAATCAATAGAGAGGCGAGATTAGGGTCTGTCCCCACTTCCCGCAGGACAGTGGGTTCGGAGTACTTTGCCAACATATCCACTAGGCAGTCCCGAGAGGCATCAGGTTGTAACCCATAGCATTTGAGGAATTGGTAGCCGACTATACAGCCATTGCTGATTTCGGCGGAGTATACAAAGACCTGTGTGCAGGTCAAAAACCCCTCAACTCCATTCCGGTCCCGCACGGGCACGGTCAGATCCAGCAAGGCCCCCATTGTCCCTCCTGCCACCGCGTTCCCTCCTACAGACGTAATGGCAAGGGGTTTCCGCGCCGGTTGGAGCGTACCGCTCGGAAAAAATGAGGGGGGAGCGATGGCAAAAGCTTGGCTCCCTGAGTCGACCAGGGTAGGCGCTGAACTCTCTTCACCCGTTCTCCAGCGGGCACTGCCCTGCACTACCAATTCCCGGTGCGTGCCTGTTGAACCAGGCGCGCGCCGGCGACGTACCGCACATACTCGGGGTCGTCGGAGGGTACGGCGCGTACGAGCATCGTATATTGGGCTCACCGGCACCGACCGTATTGTTGCAGTAGAAATGATGACCTTCAGCGCCGACGGACTCCGTACAGGGGGTGGATCCGTCATCGCTGGCCGTGCCTGCGGGGTGCCAGCAGTATGGTCAGCTTCCCGCAGCCTGGCTACTCTCTTGCGAGCGCGGCGCTCGCCTCTCGTAAGCCACCCCCGACGTCTCCACTGGCGCGGGTTCCTGGAGCGGCCCCTTGTTGGCGTGCTGGTTGCCGCGGGTTTGGCCGCGCTGTCTCCGAGGGCTTCCCTTTGGGGTCCCCCTGAGGGGCTGTCTCGGCAGACTTACCAACTTTGGCATCCACTTGGGCCTGCCGGGCACGAGCAACATTTTTATTCACATGATATTGGCACTGGGCAGGGTGGTGTTCATGCCCACACCACATGCACTTGTCATCCTTGGCCATTTTAGTGGCATGCCGGAGGGCCCAGTCAACCTGTTTCTGTTGACTCGGGGTCAAGCCTGGGGCTTTGTCGTCCCCCTGGCGAGGCTTGCGGTCTCCCCATGACCCGCCACCCCTGGGGTAATAGCCGTGCTGCCCCTTGCCTTTGCCCTTGCCTTTGCTCTTCCCCTTGCCAGTTTTACGGCCAGGAGTGCGGTCCTGACGGTCATCCGCCTTCTTGGGCTTGGGGCAGTCTGCCGCCCGATGTCCCTTTTCACGGCAGTTGTGGCATGCGCCCTTGAGGGCTGCGTGTGCCGAGGCGCTGCGCATCTGCACCGGAGTTGCCGGCTGCGCCTCGTCATGGCGTTTTTGTTGCCACTTGCGCTTATCGCGCCAGGTGAGTTCGTACACCACCTGGGAGTGTGCAGCCTCCCAGGTGAACTCACCGTGTAGTGCCTCTAACTTTGCCAGCTCGGCAAGTTCCGCCCCGTAGCCTCCATGACGCTCAAGCGCCTGGCGCCACACCTGTTTGGCACGCTGCGGGGTGATAGCCCACTTGCGCGCCGTGCGGCGAGCGTTTAGCACCCACTGGATTATCCAGAGGCTGTAGTTGGCCACAGTTTTCAGGCGGGGCAGGTCCATTGCGATCCATTGCTTTTCCAGGAGTTTGCCGGACACCCTGCCCTGGCCGATAGTAGAGGCCACGCCGTATATCTGTTCGTATGTCCAGCCGGCATCTCGAACCAGACTGGCGTATAAATTGCCTTCGTCTGGGAAACACGAGCAGAGAACGTATGCCCGGAGATCTGGCGCCATGCGCTTACACCAAAATCCCCTGTAACGGTCCCATTCGGGCTCAAACCCGGCCCCGTCCCCTCGGAAGACCGGCCTGTTGAGGAGGTCTTTAATGCCTTGCCTGGTCTCGGGGTCTAGGGTTTCTAACTCCAGCTTGTCGGTGCCGAACAGCGCGCTGACCTGAACATTCGGGTCTTTGTGGGTGGGGGCACTGCCGGGCACGGAGCCATCAGGTACAGAAAAAGACCCTAGGTCGGGTGTGCCCAGGACTGGGGCCTTACCCATCCCCCCAAACGAAGGCAAGCTACCCATAGCTGAGAGGGGGTCCCTCTTGAGAAATTCTTGCACGTTAGAAAAACTCACGTGCTTCTCCCCATCATGGGTAGTGCCTTTCATGTCCAGCCCTGGAAGGTCAAACGTAGCGCCACCCGCCTCATGTAGCAATGTGGGGACGCTTGCCGCCGGCTTCGGGGTGGAGGGGTTGGTGTGCGGCCTCAGGATGTCCCCCAACCCAGAAAACTGCGTCCCAACCCCCGGTGCAGGCGTAGTCTCTCCATACGGGCAATGGGAAAAACGAGTGCCCTCTCCCGTCAAAACATGTGGCGGAGCCCCAGGCTCGGCCTTGACGGGGCAAGTGGGATGGGAAAGGCTGGGGTCGGGGTTCACGCTTTGGCGAGGGGTAGGGGTGTCTCGACCATCCTCCCCTTCATCCGCACACTCATCCTCCCACTCCTGTATCTTTCCTCTTATGTGTTCCATCGCATTCGTGAGGGTTTCCATACCATTCACGACCTCTGGGAGCTGCGTCTCCAAAGCCCGGCGGGAGGTGTCATGTTCCGCCACTCCGGCTTCCGCTGCCGCCAGATCAAAATTCAGGGAGGTGGATACGTCCGGGAGTTGGGCCGGTGGTCCAGGCACTGGCTGCCGTCCCTTTACCAGCGCCAACTCCTTGGCGTTGTGTTGGATTTGTCGTTTCAAAGACGCACACTGCCTCTCCACTTCGTGGACCTTCCTGGCTAACGGATTCATGACCTCTGTTTGCAGGCGATCCGAACCTGATTCCGCCAGTATCAGGCGATGGTGACAGTCCCTGATGTACTCCAGGTGCTGGCGCCGGATGGCTTCAAGGCTCTCCCTCATTTCACTCAGGACCTCCGCCTTCCAAGAGGCCCTGTCCTCGCTCTGGTGTAACACCCGGCCCCTGAGGTCAACCACCTGTGTGTTCAGCCGGGCCACTTCGTGTTCAAGGGCTTGATTGGCGTCCTCCAACGAAGACACCTTAGATGCACACCAGGGGCAGCACCCGTCGCTGCCAGAGCACGAGTGAGAAAGAGGAGGGTCATTGGGCGGCTCAGGAGGTTGAGATTCTGTGGAGGCGCCAGTACCCTTTTCCAGTATGGTGATTCTGTTGAGGACTGTTTGCAAAGTTTGTTCACAGTAGTTCAGGCGAGACGTCATCGCTTTGATTGTGATGGTGCGCTCATCCAACAAGCTTGCTGTCCTGTCTAACTGTTCCATCACCGTTGTTTGCTGGATTTTTAAGGTCTGGTAATGACCCTCTAGCGTTCCCACCTTCGGCTCTAACCCATTGACCACACGCTGGAGAGTGGTGACCTGCTCAAGAGGGGCTGTAACCCTCCTGATTTCCGCCGTCTCCTGCGTGATGCGCTCGTAGGCCTTCGCGATGGTGGCCTCCTGGCGCGCCAACGCGCCCACGCGCTGCCCCATGTCTTTCAGGGAGGAGGACACGTTCTGGATGTGGCTGCTGGGCTGCAGCCCGTTGGCGTCCACTGAGGCTCGCACGCCTTGGATGGCCGCGTGGCAGCTCTTGATGCTTGCCTCCGCACGCATTAAGGACTCCTCCAACCGCCGTAGGCGCGCCACTGCTGCTACTTGCAGCAGCTCGTTGACGCTGCGCTCCACAGTTGACAAGGCGGTGTTGTGGGCCTCTTGCAGGCCTTGATGATCACGCCATAGGTCACCTTTGTCGCACTGTGCAGCCGTGACGGCGTTGCCCAGCGCCGCCGTGTCTCCTCTCATGGTCTCCAGATCGATGGTGATGCCTGCAAAGTGATGATCGTGGGTTTTCAACAGTTCAAACACCTGCTGATCCCCGTTCAGTCCCGATCTCAGCGCGTCTGTGACAGCAGTCATAGCTTCACGGAGCTCCGTCACGCCGTCCTCTACCTGATGCAAGCGCTCAACGTGGTCACCGGTGTGGCTGATGGCTTGCCACTCGTGCGGACACCCATGTTGATCAACCCAGCGATGCCTCTCCACATTGACTAGCACGCAAGCTGCAGACAGGGTCGGCGGCACTGATTCCTGTGGATCAAACGCTGCTGCCTTCACAGGGCTCGAGAGGATCATCGGCTCCGCCGGAGCCTGCTGCCGTGTTGTAGACTCATACAGCTGCAGCCGCAACAGTTCAGGTTCACCGATGCTAAACATGGATTCACGAAAGGATGTACTCAGCACTCAGTCTTAGATCAGAAAGTCAGAGATTCACGCTGCAAGCACCCGATGATGCTACCAACTGATAAGCCACTAGGCTCCTGCACAGGACCGATGCTGCAAAAACACGTGAACTTTGTTTCAAAATCCAGACCACACTTGTACCTTTGCCCTCAAAGCAACGCACTGCTCATACACGTCGTAATTGTTGAACTTGTCCGTGAATCCACAGTAAAAGAAAGTTTTATGGTGATTTCAACACTGCGTGTTTGTTGTGCCTCTCCTGCTGCTTGCTGATGGTGTAGGGTTCCTGCTACTTGTTTTTGATGAGGAAAATGTTTTATTGTTGAAATACAACCAATCCAGGATACCCCAAGCCAGAGATAAGCAAGTAGAACAAGGTCAGGATCAAAGCATGAAGGGCTGCAGTCACAAAGAGTTAGATGAAACCAACCATCAACAATAGACAGCAATTAGCATACATTGCAACTCAGGATGAAATATTTTACATGTTTGAGAAAAACTGATTGGAAAACTGCCCCAAGGGCTCACTATCATCCACAGTGCCATCTTGAGATGTGCACTCTTTGTTTTTGGGTCCCACAGGTGCTGAGGTGGCATGGCTTGTGGCGATGAGGTCACTGCCATGTCACATGGGATATTCCTACTTAGCTAGGCTGACTGGGTATTGAACCCAGGACCTCTCAAAAAGAGGTGCCCCAGCCCCCTAGGGTGCATACCACTAGGATAGCTAAGAATTCATGAGAAAACATAGATAAATTCATAGGCTCTGCCTTCAGTATATCAGTGCCTCAGCAACCCGGGAAAAGATGTTTTAGTGCCTATAGCTCGGGGATAAAGGGGTCCACACCGCATCCTGATTTAGTGTTTGGTTCCATAGGTCAAAATGTGTTATCACCCCTTTTGGTTGGGCCAATACTAAGATAAAAATGCCTGAGTGCTTAAAGCACCTCTAATACAACTAAAGTATATCCTAAAGCATTGGAAAAGCACTTTTTCTTACTCCCCCCTTGTGCTGTGGTGGCCACCACTGTCGCATTTTCAGGAAAAAGGGATTTTTTCTTGGCCTTTCCTTGGTTTCCACACCTCCTCTAATATACCCATAGCTTCCCTAACACTGGAAAAGAGCGCTTTACCATGGCCAGCGACTCTTGCTGCATTGTTGATGACAATCTCCAACAGAAAACTCGGCGCTCTTGGCGCTGCCGGGGTTCCTGTGGCTTGGTGGGGTTAGAGTAGGGCATGCCAAGACCATATGCATGTGCATCCCTCCCTCCAAGCTGCAGCGTAACACAACCCAACGCCAGACTCTCATAGGACGCTCGACCGAAGTCTCAAGGAACCTGGCGGAGACACCTGTCCTGGTACTGGGGCGAGGGTGCGCTGATTTAATTAGAATTGCCCCTAGGAGGGGTCCTGATTCTGGTTCAGTCTCCTGCTGCTGCTTTTCGGCCAGAACAGCGGCCTACTCAACCAGGCTTTGCGAGGAGGTCTGTACAACAGAGGAATGGGAGAATGAGGGAAGAATCCACGCAAGCGCCAAGCGACAACACCTAAATCCGTCAAATGACGGCCTAGAATTTTTCTGAAGGCACACACCTGGACAGAATCCAATTGTGCATCAGATGCACATTTTTATAAAATTTGTAGTCATCTCTTGATTTTTTAAATCAAGAACTTCTTACGCAGAAAAAGGCGGCGCGCAGGAGCGGCTCCTAGCGGAGCGCCGGAAAATAAAGAAATAATGAGGTTATAAACGTATGTCTTACGTAAACAGGAAACTGACGAGACACACATAAATAGATGTGATTAAAGATTCCACCCACATTGCGGGAATCAACCAAAAATCAAGAATTCGAAAAATAAGAATATGACTTCAATGAGACAGGTATAAACTGCAGGTGTGCTCGTTCTGTTTGCCCGACGCACAGTGCTCGGCGTGTGTCGTCGTTTTCAAGCCTGGTAGCACGATAGAACACGATAGAGGGATAGATTAGAAAGATTGCAGATGATTAGAGGTAAGATCAGGGTGCTTAGACATACACACAAGTGCATAGCGACGTTTTCCGCTTGTGTCACGCTTTTCTCCTCACCTTGCTTCACTCTCGAGCGGTAGGTAAGGTAGGTAAGCCCAGGTGGGGCCACCCCCTGGTGGAGTTCGTGATGGTGTGTAAGATTAGGAAGTTTGCCAAAGGCAGACCGTCCACTCGTGCATGCTCGTGCATTCACACACGCATTAAAGGATAGGCCACGCGAAATGCTCGCGGTAAACCTTGTTTAGGTTACCCAGGGGCTCCTCGGTACGTTCTTTAAGAGAACCTGAGGAGTCTCTTAACGCTTGCTTGCTTGACAGGGGTGTTTGAGGACAGCGTATTATAGGTCACACTGTGAAGCGTATAATACGTGGAGTGTGGCTTGGTTCCTCAGCCGCAAACATCCCTTCATTGGCCTTTGCTTTACAGGTGGGCTGGTAGGGTTATTGGTGCAGCAGCGTTCATTTTTTTCTTGCCCTGCTAAACAAGGGCGCTGATCCCACAATCAATTAACTGCGCCTCAGCCAGGAGTGGCGAGGACAGTTTGACTCCATCGACATCCACGCTGTGGACGCCACCTGTGCGCCTATCCCCTCCAAGCCCTAGCAGGGAAACGTGTTGTGACGTCCCTGTTAGGCCACAGTTGCTTAGCAGCGCTATGTTCTCTTGTCTTCTTCACAGGAGGGTCATTAGGACCCACGACTTTATCTTCAACACCACCCAGTAGAGCGTGAGTGTAGGAGTGGTAATACTGAGTGGGGGCTTGAGCGAGTTGTAGTAGCGCTCGCCCACCAGGATGGTGCCACTGTAGGGTGTGTAGGACCTGTAGTGCGTGTGTCACTGTCCCACCCGTTTCCTGCAATTTTAGCAGGGTTGGTGGGCGGTGGCAGTGGTTAGGTCAGCGTTTTGGCCAGTTAGCAAAATGGCGTTTTCATGCCTTCATAGCTTTTGGCCACCCCTCCCTGTAGTAGACAGATAGGTAGGGAAAACAATACCTGGATTTGTACACTGGGTATTCCCCCAAGGTTTTGCGCCAGCACAGAAATTGGCCGCTTAGGGGAGGGGAGACCCGGGGCGTACCCCGTGGCATCAATAAGACAACCCTCCAGGTTTAGCAAGCGTGCAGACTTGGGTATAATTAGGACACCACTTCTGCGGCCTGCTCTCAGGACCTTAGGAATAGCACACTCACACATACGCCTAGGCAGGTAAGGGTAAGGTTCAGTCCCTAGCTTTAGTCTTTGAGGCAAGCGTCTCAGCGAGCCTCAGCAACTCAACAAGGTTGTTCTGGGACAAGTAGTCAACCAGAACTGTGTTTAGGCGTCCCTCAGGTAGAACAAACACAGAGAAGGGCTCCCAGGTGGCCTCTTCGACTTCAAACCCTTCCCAGAGGGTGAGGAAGCGCCAACCCTGGCGGTAGCGGTGGCGTAGGACAGACTTCACCAGGTAGAAGCCCTCCTTACCCATCTCCTCGGCGTTCATGTCGGGGAGTTCCCCTTCCACTTCCATAGGGCTGGCAGCCCCTTGTAAGTCTAGGGCGGCGATCTCCTCGTCGTTAAGCTCCCACTCTTCCCCACAGAGGTCTTCAGGGTCATAGTAGCGCTTCACATGTTGAGCAGCGCACACCAGGGTCCCCCCTAGACGGGAAGAACACCGCACGGTGATACGGTGTCCATCCACAAATAGAATCTTGTAGGGCCCGAAGTATGGGTCGTCGCTGGTAGAGCGTGGCCAGGCGGGTAGTCGGCTGTGGTGCACCAGCACCTAGTCCCCCTCTTAGTAGGTGGCCGGTACTCGGTGCTTGTTCTTCTTGTTCCCCTGACGCTCCCTCACTCTCTGGAGCATAGCCTTGGCCTTGTCCACCTTCGCTTGTTGCTCTTGGACCCATTCACCCACAGAAGAATGGGTGTCCTCTGAATAGGGGGCATGTAGGAACCACGCCGGGCGCCCTAGGAATAGCTCATGGGTCGAGTAGCCAGTAGCTGAACTCTCTTGGGAGTTCACCATCAAGGATATGACGGGGAGTAGTCTCACCCAGTCTCTGGTGCGTTCAGTTTTGCAACATATCCTTACATTCTTCTTGAGGACACGGATCTGTAGCTCACATAGGGGGTTGCTCGTGTGCGAGTAGGGGATCCCCGTAGATACCTGGACATTGAGGGATCTCAGGATCCTCTTGTACCAGCCGGTATCTGAGCGTACTCGTACGTCCTCATCGAAGTTGATCTCCTTGGGCGCCCCATAGACACAAAATTACTCCTCCAGGAGTATCTTGATAGTCTCCTCCCCGGTAATGTGCTTGGTACATGGGAACACCCTGGTAAACCTGGTCAACCCACAGGTTACCACGAGGGCGAAGTCATAGCCCCCAAACTTTGGCATCTTCGTGTAGTCCGCGCATAGAACACTGTTAGCACAGTGAGGGATGGGCAGGGTCGAGTAGAGACCTCTGTCCCTGATATC
Source organism: Eutreptiella sp. 'Long Island Sound 2002' (assembly GCA_964036045.1). Lineage (NCBI taxonomy): Eukaryota > Euglenozoa > Euglenophyceae > Eutreptiales > Eutreptiaceae > Eutreptiella > Eutreptiella sp. 'Long Island Sound 2002'. The sequence continues at coordinate 55,876,599 of OZ038389.1, read as the reverse complement.
CCCTGGTTTTCAGGACCTGCACGGGCACTTGTCCACGATGAGCTGGAGGGTTTTCCGCAGTTGGTCGTCAGTCCACGTAGTGTGGAACCACTGCTTGAATAGCCTCAGGGTACGGTCAGCACCCACATGACCGCTGGACTCATGGGTCCACTTCAGCAGCGCTGGGACTCTGTCACTAGGTACCACGATGCGGTCCTCGTGCCAGAGGTAGCTCTTGTCCCTCTTCCACTGATCTTGGTTGACCAGGAGGGGTTCAAGGCGTTTCTCCAGCCGCTTGTAGATATCCCCAAACTCCTTCAGGTAGTCCGATTGTTGGAGTCCATCCAGGGGGCGTATCATAGTCATGTTGAGGTCCAAGTGGACGTCCATACGGCTGAACGCCTCCTTAGGCAGCGCTTCAGACCGGGCACCAATCAGGGCGTCGAAGTTGTTGCGGCTGATGTAGTCTGCACACTCGTTCTTCACTCCCTGGATATGGTGTACCGTCAGCCGTAGTTGACTGAGGTAGGTCCACCAGCGCCGTAGCTTGGCCTTCTCAGGTGGGGGGCCCTTCTGGAAAGTGCGGACCGGCTCTTGGTCGCACAGCCAGACCACAGGGTTACTCCCCCACAGTCGTGCTTGTGAGGATAGCACTAGCATACCCGCATTCCTGCTCATAGGTGGAGTAGTTCCCCCTGGCCTGGTTCCATTTCCAGTTCCAGTGGCCCAGAGGTACTAGGACCCACTTGTCGTCAGGGTAGCTATGCTTGAGAGTTCCATCTCGGTTGAGACCTTCCGTCCCCCATTGGGAAATGGCCGAGTCGAACTCCTCCTTCTCTAGTGCTTGCCATTGGAACAACGTTCCACCACCGCCCACATTGCTGGCGTCGGTCACCAGGTTAATCTCCCCTTGTGCCCTAGGCACGCCCAAGCACTTAGCGTTGGCCACCTTGTCTTTGAGCTCGTCAAACGCTTGTTGCTCTTGTGGGCCCCAGCGCCAAGTAGTACTCTTCTTGATCAAGTCCGTCAGAATGGCGCTGGTGTAGGTGAAGTTTTTGATATGGCGGCGATGGAAGTTGCACGCCCGAATGAAACTGCGTACATCATGAAGTCCTTTCTTGGGGTCTTCGTGTGGTACCTTAGCGTCCATCAGGGGTTTGGCCTTAGAGGCCGCTGGGGTCCACCACCCATTGCCAACGTCAAACCCCAGGTACTGCATGGTCTCCTGCATGAACTCACACTTCTCCAGCTTGAGTCGTGTGTGGTTCTCTTGGCAGACTGCAAAGAACTCACCCAAGAGGATTAGGTGGTCCTCCTGGGTATTGGTCCCGAGGCATACATCGTCGATGTGTGCTTCCATCTGGGCCGCACGGGATATAAGTTCCTGCACCTTAGGTCTCCTTCGTAGGATGGACAAGATCTTGTTCATCAGCTCTTGGAATAGAGCGGGTGCGTTGGCCACGCCAAATGGCATGACCTTCCACTTGAACACCCTCCCCTGAGGGGTGATGAAGGCTAGTAGCTCCTGAGCATTGGGCGTCAGGTCCACTTGCCAGAATCCGCTCCTCTTGTCCATTTTGGTCTTGTAGCGACAGGAGGCTATCTTCTCAAGGGTAGACTCCATATTAGGAATGGACCCTGAGTGGTTCAGTGTTTTCTTGTTCAGCTCTCCGTAGTCCACTACCAGCCGTTTGGCTGTAGACCCAGGTTTAGCCACCAGGAAACAGGGGCTGCAGTGTTGGGGGTAGTTGCCGTCCTTGTACTCCAGGACTAGGCCAGCGTCGATACATTCTTGTATCTGTCGCTCAATCTCGTCGGCCTGCTCTTTAGGAGCTGGATAGGGTCTCCTCCGGATCTTTTGACCCACGAACTCGGGTTTCAGCTTGAGGTCCATCTGTACCAGCTTGTCGCATGAGGCTGGAGGGGGTAGTTCTCCGAACACCTCCAGATAGGTCCTTATAAGCGTCTGCACCCGCGGGTCCAATAGCTTGATCCTGTCCTCCATGTCCTCGTCAGAGTGTAAGTTGCTTGCCCCCTGAGTAATAGACGTCGGGAGGTGATCCTCCACCAACTCTTCGCCCTTGGTAGTATCCTTCAACCCTTGGTAGGCATATAGTAGGTCTCGTTCAACCATCTCCGATGGACGATGGCAACATAGGCACGCTCGAGGGGGTTCACATACACATTCCTCCGAGAGGGCGTCATCCTCTGGGGTCCTTACATGGGCATCCCACACGCTCTTCATGACCTTAAGATCTACCTCCCTTTGCCAGGTGGTGATCTTCTGTTCGAGGTCCTCCTTCAATTGGGATAGATCTCCCATACGTCCTTGCTTCAGTGGTCATGAGCTGCGGGTAGGCTTAGCGTAGCATAGCTTTTTCGCCACCAACTTCCTCTTGGAGTCCACATACTCCCTTAGCCTGGATCGAGGGTCCAGCTCTTCGTCCACGGGGTCTTCCACCCTCATGGAGAGTAGGGGTTTCAGTGGGGCGAGGTACTTGGCGTTCTCCACTTCCTCCACACAGGTCTGCACGAAGAAGGCGTTGTGCTCAGTTTCGTCATCTGAGTGGATAGAGCTAGGTAGCTCGGATAGTCCACACTCAGAGACTCCATCAGGAAGAGGTACATGGCAGGGAGAGTTGGGGGCGTTGGTGTTAGTCACGACGTATTCATCTCCTCCGGGTATAGTCTCAATAGCATCTTGAGGTCATAGTCAATCCTTCAAGTCACCCAAGGCGAGTCCATCGCTTCCTCGTTGTATAGCCTGGACCAGAGTCGAGTCCAGATCCTCCCAGGGGATTGGAGGTAAGACCTCTGTCCACCACGCTGAGCATACTCCCCCATCCGGGTTTCCCAATAGGCGTCTTACGCCCCAGAGGCACGTAGATGGCCTCATCAGGTAACCGAACAGAGCTGATAGTCAGCCTGTCCAGGAGGATTCGCCAGTACTCGTTGCCCCCATGGGCTCCCCAATCGGGGGAACACAGGACCATACGGGAACGTTCCAAGGCCACCTTCGTCAAGACCTTCCCCAGTTCACTGAACCTGGGGTTCCCGTAGGCCATCCCGAAAGAGGGCCAGTAAAGTTTGTAGCTGCAGTTCTTCCCCTTGCTGCAGTAAAGGTCCAGTACATGCTGCTTGTCGCTGGGGAACAACTCCGCCCTCAGGTCTTCTCTAGAGTGACCCAACTCCTTCAGACCTTGGTCTAGGACTTCCCCCAATAGTTGATAGTCCTCAGTTTTGGAGGCCGCCATCATGTTCGAGGGCTCCTCCTTCGATACCCTCAGGTAGCTCGAGGTATGTTCCGACTGCTCCGGTGGCACAGACTCTCTGCCACTGCCGTGGTCCACGTAGAGGAGGTAGGGCGCTTGCAGCGTCAGGGATTGTATCTGGGAGTGCTGCACGAAGAAGTCAGTCCCCAATACAAAGTCGAAGGCCTCAGTGTCCATCACATAGAACCGATGGGCGATAGTTCGAGAGCCCATAGGTACCTCCACTTCACAGTCCCCGCAGCTGTGCACCACCTGTCCATCCCCCATTCGTATAGCCGCGGTGGTCACGGTGTTCTTCAGGCTCCCACAAGGTAAACTTTTCTTGGCCACTATAGATATGGTAGCTCCGGTATCCAATACCCCCAGGTATTCGCGTCCCCCTAGCTCGATACGTACCCAGAACACCAGGTCCAGGGCCCCACCGGAGCGTCCCTGTCAGAACTCCGCGGGACAGGTCACCTCGAACCCCTTGTTTCGCAATTTGCGGGCCATCCTCATGAAACGGCTCCTCTTCTTAGCGTTGCCGTCATCACCACCTTCATGCTCACGCTTGGCTCCTTGTTCTCGCTGGGCCTGCGTCTGCGAGCGTGTGGTGGGACCAGACTGCCCTCCAGCGGGCTCGGAGTTCCCCCCTGGATTAGGGTTGGGGTTGCCTCCGTTCTTGACCGTGTTCTTGTTGTCCTTGTCTGGCTGGCGGTTAGCGCCTCCTCCTCGTCCACCTTGACTTTTGTCTTGCCCTTGTCCACGTCCTTTCGACTTGCCCTTGCCGGAGTCGTTGCCTTTGCCTTTGCCTCCACTTTTGCCAGAGCCTTTGCCAGGATCCTCACCCTTCAGCTTCGCCGACAGGCGCTGCTTGTGGTAGCACTCATCCTCGTAGTGCTTCCTCTTCCCACAGAAGGCACAGGTGATAGTACACCTGTAGTGATCCGGCATCTTCGCCTTGGCGCCGGTGTTGGTCTCCTGCTTCTTCCCTTGAACTACGAAGCAGTCTCGCTGCTCGCAGTCAGGGGCGTGCTGCAGGTGGCCCTGCTCGTCTCTGGCATCACACCAGAAGAGCTCCTTGACGTTTTCCATGATACGGGCGTGTTTGGGGGTAGTCCCCTGCCCAGGTCTGGATTGTTGGTACCCTTTGCCATGGCTTCCAGAGCCTCCACCTCCAGGACGGTAGTTGTTCAGGTGCTGGTCGCTTTCTTTCTCCAGCGTCAGCTCCAGGAGTAGTACACATAGATCCTCGTAGTGGAGGGCTCTAGCCTTGCGCTCTGTCGTTGAACGGCACTCGTCCCACAGCTCTCGAGGGAGCTTAGCCACCAACCAGAAAAGCAGGTCGCCGCTGCTGTAGGAACCGGGCGTCAATCGTCCAGCCCAGTGATCCAGGTCAGCCAATAGCTCAGAGACCCTGCCAGGTTTGGGGTTGTTGGGCAGCACGGGCAGGTTCTGGATCTCGGCCCTGATGGAGAGGTCGGTTTCGTAGGTCGGGTACTGCCTCTCCAAGGCAACCAACACATCGGCAAAGGTGGCGGAGTTAGTCACGATCTGCCTGACCTGCTTCTCCAGGTACTTGGTCTTGCAGCACTGCAGGAGCAGATCGCACTTGACCCGTCCACCACTTTGGCCGGTCAATCGTAGAAACCGGCCAAAATTCTCAGCGAACTTGCTGAGGTCCTTGCCTGTGAACTCAGGCAGGTTCACCACGATCTTGGAGGTGGCAATAGCCTTCGCCTCCTGAGACCTGCGTCCCTCAGGGCGTCGGGTCTTCTTCTTCTTCTTCTTCTTCTTCCCACTTGGGTTCTCGGGTTCCTCCGGGTCGTCGTCCTCCAAGGGCGAAGCAGAAGTCATCGACGGCGGTTCATCATCTAAGGGATCTCCGCCTAGGTCACTGGAGCCGTAGGGCTCCACATCCACCATTGCCCTCAGGGCTGTCAGCCCCAGGCGGTCCAGCTCGGCTCTCGTAGAATTCCCCACGTGACTGTAGGGTGGCTGGGGCGTCCTCGGCACGAAAGGGCTTCTAGGTATCGCTGCAGGGGTTGGCATCGGTCGGCTCCTCAGGCTCCCCAGGGTGTTTGTCAGCCCTGCCACCAGGTGGTTGGCCTGTACTCGATGGGGTGACATTCCGTCCGTGGTAGGTGACGATTGGGGCGGTATCAGGGGCTCCAGTTTATCTCCAATCTCTTGAGTGAGGTCGCCAACAATTTTAGAGGTGGCTCCTTGGTGCATCTCGTTGATCTCCGACCGCGTCAGGGACCTGTTGGAGGATCTCCCCGATCCTCTACTCCTGCTCCCGCATGACTTAGGTCCTCTCCTCAACCCACTCAAGGTTGCATACCCAAGCACATCCACATAGGCTCCCGTAGCGGGTAGAGGATGGTGATAGTCAGCCGCATACCATCGCGGCGCAGAACTGGAGGTCACCGGCTCACTGATAGCAGTTGCCTCTGGAAACGCAGTGGTAGGTGGGTTCACACCATAGGCAGGGTAGGTAGGCATACCAGTAGAGCCTATGCCCTCAGCCATAGGCGGGTTGGTTATGGGTGTGGATGTTGCAGCGGCTGGGTCTGGAGTTGGGAGTGTGGTGGTTATGGGAGAGGGTGATGCGTGGAGGCCAGAAGCGCTTGGTGCGCCCTCGAAGGTAGGATCATTCGTCGGGTCATGCCCTTGGTCTGCTCCTTCGTCTGCTATGCTTTCTCCAGCATCCTTCTCTCTCCCTCTCTTTCTCTTCACAGGATGGGTGTCCACCTCCTCGACTGAGAGGGCCCGGAAGGCCGACTGAAGTCCTTCCATCGAATCCTCCGCCACGTCCACTGGCCCATGTAAGGGCTCAGAAGGTACAGCACTAGGTCCAGGTCCAGGTTCACGGGGTGCTGGCATTGCTGGTGCCTCAGGCGCCGTCTTCACGTCGGTGTCCTCTTTCTTGGTGTCCATATTCGTTCGCCCTTCTTGCTTATATATGACTGATCCTGGCGCACTGGATGTACGGCACGGGGTTGCTGCCGGTACGCAGAGACAGTCTGCCTCTTGCTACCAGAGGGTTTTATAGTGATTTCAACACTGTGATTTGTTGTGCCTCTCCTGCTGCTTGCTGCTGGTGTAGGGTTCCTGCTACTTGTTTTTGATGAGGAAAATGTTTTATTGTTGAAATACAACCAATCCAGGATAACCCAAGCCAGAGATAAGCAAGTAGAAGAAGGTCAGGATCAAAGCATGAAGGGCTGCAGTGACAAATAGTTAGATAAAAACAACTATCAACAATAGACCACAACAATTAGCATACATTGCAACTCAGGATGAAATATTTTACATGTTTGAGAAAAACTGATTGGAAAACTGCTCCAGGGGCTCACTATCATCCACAGTGCCATCTTGAGATGTGCACTCTTTGTTTTTGGGTCCCATAGGTGCTGAGGTGGCATGGCTTTTGGCGATGAGGTCACTGCCATGTCACATGGGATATTCCTACTTAGCTAGGCTGACTGGGTATTGAACCCAGGACCTCTCAAAAAGAGGTGCCCCAGCCCCCTAGGGTGCATACCACTAGGATAGCTAAGAATTCATGAGAAAACATAGATAAATTCATAGGCTCTGCCATCAGTATATCAGTGCCTCAGCAACCCAGGAAAAGATGTTTTAGTGCCTATAGCTTGGGGATAAAGGGGTCCACACCACATCCTGATTTAGTGTTTGGTTCCATAGGTCAAAATGTGTTATCACCCCTTTTGGTTGGGCCAATACTAAGATAAAAATGCCTGAGTGCTTAGAGCACCTCTAATACAACTAAAGTATAACCTAAAGCATCGGAAAAGCACTTTTTCTCATTGTCAACATGGTCACAAAGACCCAGTGCAACACACAGAAGTTCAGTCTCAGAATACTTTACAGAGCACATGCATACACGATGTTTGAAATGCAATCACCATGCTATTTCATAATCGTTAATTATTCTGTCGTAACTCTGTCTGTGCTCTGTCGTAATTCTGTCTGTACTCTGTAGTATTGATGTCGTCCGTATTACGTTGTCAGGCCTATCGCCCGCGAGCGACCTCGCAGATGAGTCGCGATCGTCGGAGTCTGTACTCTGCTGCCTACTGCTAACATAATCATTTCAGTTTCTGCTCCAGTGGTATTTTTTTAGTGCCAGATCGGAACGAAAAAATGACACCGGAACAGAAACTAAGATGATAGATAGTTGGATCTTATCACAACTGAATGATCCAAAAGTTTCAGCCTACAACTATTTAAAAGTTTGGAGAAATCGTCGAAATGAAAAGTCGGAAAGTCGCCGATGCGGCAGTGGCGGCGACGGCTTCGGTGGGCAGGTTTCTGGTTTTTGATACAAAAACCACATGCATTTTTCTGAATTTAGATACAAAAAGTTGTTTCGCAACGCCCATTTCTGATTTTAGCTTCATTTGGAGTTCCCCTCCCCCCCCCCTGTAAGCCATTGAAGCATTGTATCTAGACCCACATCTGTCTATCTGCAGCCCCTCTTTGTTACACATGTTTTGATTGTGGAAGGACTTATCCTGATTTCATTGATCCAATGCCTGGACTTGCTCTATTTTACCTTTGTGTGCACCTCGTTTTGACTTGTGGAAAATCGACAAGGTTTTCTAAAACAAATGCAAGGAACAAGCGGGGGGGGGCTCCACGAGATTGGGAAGGGCAGTGTGCGGGCTGTGATCCCCTCCAAATGGTATCTGTCGGACGACGAATTAAGATTGCACGATATGCACGTGCATGATCACGTATTTATAACAAAGAAAGATGAGCATATTGAGGAAATTTCAATGAAGCAATGATACATGATACGTTGCGGAGGGTGTGGAAAAGTAAGGTTCAAATGAATCCTTCGTCTTTCGTGCTTGGTGTGGCTTTTCCTTTGTTGGTGCGAAGCACCATCAAAACAAAAGCCTTATCACATTTTTAGCCATTTTCGGGTCACTTTTCTATGTCGGAAATGGAGCCGGGCAGTGACAAACAAACGCAAAAACACTCCTTTGCCTTATGTTTAAGCTAGCAGCCCAAGGACAGGGAGGGTGCATTGGGCAAGATTAGCGATACAGGGTGCAAATAGCATACAATTGACATATTCATAACTCGGGCCTATTGTATCGGATTTTGACGAAATCAAGGGCAATTTTGGTCAATTTGGGGGTGTTCTTTCCATTTTTGAGCTTAAAAGGCGGCTCGAGGCGCTGAGAACCGTCAAATCGAAAAGCGGTGCTAAAACAAAACGACGGCGCTTTCTCAATTGGACAGCAACACGAGGCTTTTAGAATCATTTATAAATCTGGTCTTAGATCGAAATTTCGTGCATTGTAGCCCGATTTCACTTTGGACAGTCAAAATGAAAGATCGCAAATGCCGGCGACTGCAAAATGCATGCGTGCACAGCAAATAAATAATATGTCAAATAGATTTCTTGAGATTTGGGGCCTGTGGCTTATATATAGTGTTGTTCGGCACCTCAACTTTGCTGGTGCACCTTTAAATCGCATCCCTAGCTTATATGGAATTAGTGGATGCTGGTAAAGAAGTTAAAACCTTGTAAAGGTCCTAACTTTGCAAAACAGCCATGATTAATCAAAACAAATATGACGTCGCGAATCAGCTCTTTGAGGCCGTCATTTAGAGGGGCTGCATCGTACACTTTTGGGATATGTTCGTTTCGGCGCGCGGATTGTATATAATGGCATAAAGGACTGCTTTTAGAGGGGGGCGGGGCCCCATTCCCCGGCCCGCCAATTAAAAGCCCCCCATGGGGGGGGGGGGCTGAACAAGCACAAAACCTTTTCTTCAGTAAAGTGGCTGGGGGGCGCCACAAGGTGCACTCCTAACTTTACAGCCTCCTCAATGCTGGCTCTTGATAAATCTGTTTTGCTGCCATCCACAATGAGGACAATAGCCTTATGGGGGTTCGAAGTTGGGCTGGTGAGGGAGGCAAACTCCCTCAGCCACTCCATAAAGACGTCCTCTGAGGACCAGCGTGTTTTGGTGGCCTTCACTGAGATTGGGCAGGCCTCATGCTGAAAAGGTCTACTCTAGTTAGAGCACCAGGCCACAAAAGAGCGAGACGAACATAAAAGCCATCAGCACGTACACATGCCACCAGGGTTACGTGGCGTCTGTCGTAGCCTCTCCTCCTGGCGCAAGCTTCAGTACTTCTTAGGACATACACTTTAAGACTGCCTGTGTCGAAGTCTATGAACATGCCTGACTCGTCTTCATATTGTGGGTCGTACCCCACTTTGGCGAGCGCTGGACCGAGGGACTCATTAAACCAGCTCGTCCACTCGTCCTTCGTAAGCTTCTTGTCCAAGTGCACACTCTCAACATGCTGCGCAAGGCGACCAGACACCTCAGGGTGGCGACGAAGAAAGAGGCGCCACTACTTCTCCATACTCTTGGGCGTCAGCGTCGGCGACGGCCTGTCATCTGTCCGCACACTGTCATTGTACATCCTGGATGCCTCGCTGATGATGTTGTTCCTTGTGGGTTGCCTTCCTTGCTGACACTCTGGTTCCAACCATTCAACGAGCGCGCTCTCGTCCACCAAAGGCTTGGGCCCTCTGCGCTACGGCTGCGAGGCGTCTCCCACACTGCACAGACACAGGTCAAACAAAGGCGACAGAAGATGAAGATGGCAGACACCATTGCAAGTGTAGAACCCAGATGATGAACAGGGTAGAGACAAGTCCGTGCTGCGTGCTGTGATGTACCTGTGGCGATCGACAGCTCGCTGTACATCTGAGCGGCAGACGGCGTGCTCCCTTGCAGCCTGTCGCTAGCTCATCTGTCCAGCAATTGCAGCAGCGGCGGCCTTCGTAACCTCACACGCATCCTTGGGGAGCGGGTAGATGCAGCATGGGGCGGCCTTGGGGCGTGGCGTCTTCCTTGGCTTCTGCTGAGGCCGTCGAGACCTCCTTCGCTCCCTTGAGGTGACCTCCATGAGCCAGGCCTTGGCACGACCCTTCGCCGCCCGCATCTAAATGTTTATATAAAAGCAATCATATTTAAAAAGCAACAAAGAGGCAAAAATTGTTGATGAAATCGTTAAAATCAGCGTAATACACCTTTTCTTGCCTGGCTCGGGTTTGGTCACCACCCTAAATCCGGTGCGATTCCGGTGCCCGGCAGAAATAAGATTTACCCAGCCAGTAACGAAATGCAAGTGAGGATAGATTTAAAATCACAACTTTTATTGTTGATCTACCTACCTGTTCAAATTTACCATCCAGCAGTAATCGCAGCCGCCAGGCCCATCGCTAAATTGTTGGCCTCATAACTGGTCATTTTACCTTACTGGGTACGGGAAGGGACAGAAAGGACATGCTTCAACAGTGGGCTCAACGAATCAGAGGGAAGGCGTCACTGTCGCAAAATGTCTTGATTGAAAATGGAGAGATGCAGCCGGGGCTGGAGGGGCGCATCAGAGGATATAGGGGGAAGGTCGTGAAACAGGCGGGGAGCAAAGCTAGATACCACATAAAAGCAAGGGTGGAAGTCGTTTTGCGAGGTCACAAAGTGGTCTCTAGCCGTATTAGCCCCCATAGGTCTATACATTAATACACATCAAGCATTCCGTCATAGAAAGCATCAGTTCTAGAGCATATGCTGCATTTTCCTATTGTAGGCAAGACAGTGTTCGAATACATCAAGAAAATGTGTATTTTTGTGGCATGTCACCTGTTGGGCAGCCGCTTGTGACATAAACTACTTCAACGCTTTGATACCATTATTCGGCAGCGCTTATTGAATATGTTGTACAATGCTAACCACAAACACAAGATTGGCATTATGCATACCCCAAAAGAGGAATCGGGTAGGCGTGTGGCATCAAATACAAAGTCATTTTTCTTTTGTATCAGTTAATGGCACACAGCATGCCTAGTGGGTGTGTTCATAGATCGGGGACTGCCGAGTAGCCATTCCTCCTTCTTCTGCTCTTTGCTATCTCACCGTGCCTTTCTCAGGGTGTCCTTTCTTTCGGCTGTCTGAACAGATTGATGGTTCATATGATCGATGGATTTTGTGATTGAATCTTCTTGGGAGTAATTCTTACCGGCGCAGGGTCCACAAATTAGGGAGGAATCAAATTTAGCTGCATTACTCTAACTGATGGGTGCACGCCCAAAGTGTATGTGTGTTTGTAAATGAACAGTCTGCGCACAATAATAAAAGGGTACATTAACACAAAACCACACCAAGCGAAAGAATCACTACATAATCAAAAAATAACCTATAATAGCGATAAGCCTTCACGCAGTGAATATGTGGATGCCATGGAGGTGGAGAAACATCTTTTCCTTATTCGCACGGAGGAGGCATTGGCCAGCAAGCCAACAGGGGAAAAGCAGCTGCCACTTTCTAACCTAGTTCTTTCGGGTATTATGTGGTTGACATGGTTGGTTGGCAATTGCACTCTGCTCAACGATATCCCAGGCTTTCGCACAAAAATTATCTTTTCTCTCTGCGAGATTTTTTGGCCTCGATGCTGCTTCTCCAACATCTCACAATCTCTGCACCTTCCTTCTATTACTCCCCACCCTTCCACCCTTCCAGCACCAACCACAGCTTGTCCAAAGAACATCCCAAATACAGTTCCTCAGCCCTGAACTGCCAAGAGGCAAAGTCCAATGACATCAACAGCACCGCAAAGTAAAATCGAAGCTGTGACCCAAAACTCAGACCGGCCTGCTGGGCAGGCCCATACAGGCAGGGGGGATTTGGTGGGCAGTAAATTTCGTGGGAATTTTGGTGTTTCAAATTGGCCGCCAAATTTCCTACGCAAATCCAGGTGCTTCTCCCTCATTGCTGTGCTCCACCGAGCCTGCAAAGCCCTACACACCACAACACTTCTGGGAGTGTCCGCCAAATTTTCCATACAAAATCCAGGGGCTTGCGCCAAATTTCCGCCAGCAAAATTTACCACCGCGAAATTGACCAGGCACCAAACCCCCCCCCCCCCCTGTAGCCAATGCAAGCTCTCACCCCGCCCCCCTCCGAAGATATGAAGCGCAAATATGTACAGAAATTGCAGAAAACATTTACAATCATCGCATATATGCACAGAGCACTGTGCCTCAGTGCAGTAAAGGGGGAGACCATCTGGCTGGTAAATGGGAGCCTCCCGTGCGGAGGCAACACAGTGCAGTCCCCCGACTGGTCAGCAGGCCCAGCACCAATTCTGCACTGCCCTCTTTGGTCAGGCCGTTGTCCTGTCATCTAGTTAGGGATTCACGCCCCCTCAAATCACATGGCATCAGTCAGGATGAGAACCCTTGCAGGCAATAAGGGGTTCACAATTGGCTGCAAGTCATCCCTTGCAAAGCAAACAAGCTGTACACTTCACTTGGACTACTAGAGCAAAATGAATGTGCCTAAATATTTACATCTAAATACTGGTCAACATATGCTCTTCAAAAAGGAAATTGGGCATAGGGGACAAGCCACCAGTGATAGAGGACAAAAAGGGGTGACTGCTCCACCTCCTCCTCGTTCCCAGAGCCCCCCTTACATCAGCGCCTTGAACAGGGGGAAGTGGGGGGATACTCCTCAAGCTGTCCTGAAATGAGCAATGTGGAGGTGTACTTGTTATACCATCTAAATCAGGGCGAAACACGTGCACGAATCAGCTTATCTCTGTGAGTTGGAGGTGGGGGACCACTCATTGGGCAAGAACCTGTGCAGTGCGCGCTCCAAATTTAACACCTGGGGTAAGTGGTCATTCCTTGGAACCCTTAGAAATGGGGCACCATAGAGCCTTTTTGGCACTTCTGGATGATTGCTGTGAGTTCCTGGATGCGTTTGGATGTTTGCAGTCATTGCTTGGTGCGTTCTGCATCTGTCTTATTGATTCTTGGTGGCATCTAGATACTTCCTGTGTCTGCATGCTTTTGGACGTTTGTTGTTAGTTCTTGCAGCCTTTTGCACACTATCTGTTACTTCTTGAGCGACAACAAAATCTACACTGAAATACACACTGAATTTCTCTCTTGACCGGGGGGGTATGAAGGTGTCCTCATGAAGCTGTCCTGACCTGGTGCAGCAACAGTGCCCACAGACGATCAAGCCCCTGCACAAACCTGCACAAACCTGCACAACTGCAGCAGCACCACCAGAAAAAACAAAAAAAACCAGGTTGATGCAAAAAAGATAGGCAACAAGATCTGGTATCATGTTTGGTGCCTTTTCAACTTTGGGCCTCCATTATATGCGTAAATTGTGCCTACTTTGGCCGCCCCTGGTGAAAGGGGTAGTGAAGAAAAAATTAGTGTGGTTGAGAGTACCACTGCTCACGCTCGCAGCATTCTGCCCCCATGGAGTTAACTCCCTGTTGGCACTGGCAGTGCTTGGATGACAGTCAAACCCAAACCCATCCCTGTGAAGCTCAGAGGATGCTCATATGGGTTACGCATCACAGGGCTGGGGGGGGGGAGTTAAGCCACAGAAGCAGAAGCAGAAGGGCTGGGGCTTGGGAGGGATGTAGATCAGGGACTCAGTACAGCTGCAGTCACGCAGGCAGCGGTTGGACACAGTGGCCCAGACGTGAAGAGATTGCACCTTTGTTTAGCACTATTGCTCGGCCCGACATCAAGCAGATGGTATTGCAGCCCTCCTGTGCAATGACTGGGCGTGGGGGGAGGTTGGGTGACGTCAGGTGTCACTGAAAATAAAAATGCTTTTTGGAATCTGCTGCCCTCTGAGGTCATAGAAATCAACAACAATAACAGCGGTTGAGATGCAGATGTGGCGGCTCCTCGTTCACGCAAAATCGATCGCATGCCTTCAAATTGAGCAATTGGGGGTAGGTGGACAGAGGGTGCAGGCAGAGTAAAAGAAAGAGCGCACCCAAAGCAGGAGAAACACACACCACACGGTGCCCTTCCCCGTGGGGTTAGAGAAGAGAGCCTCAAGCTGCTGCAGATCCCCAAGTTCTACGGCATATGTTTCCCACGACCCCAAGGAACAATCAGAGGCTGCCTCAACCCCAAACATTGGGTGGAGAGGGGTGGATCAGTGAGCCCCTTCTGGGGCATTCTGGTGGTCCGCTCCAGAGCACTTCGCTGCATGGGTCCGTATCAAGCTGAAAATCACTAGGTAATCACCCGCGCAGCTGCAGCTGAATAAACATGTGAGATAAATACAAACCAACCAAACAGACAAACAAATACAAGCGATGTGCATGCAAATGGGGAAGGTACTCTTTTAATTGCAAAGGGGGGTGGTCAATAGAGCCCCCCAAAACTGGGGCGAGGTCGAGGCCGGGGGACTCAATTGACTGGGCCATTCCTCAGTTAATAAAAATGGGGCACCCAAGACACTGGAAAACATTTTGTGGGGAAGGGTCATTCGGTGGAAATTTTTTTACCAAGTACAAGGCACAAGATGACTTTTCTTGACCCCTTTGGCGTGCTTGTTCAAAAAGCTCCTTGCCTCCTCCATACCAATGACATAATCCTGAAAAATAGTCCTCGGTAGAGCCTCCGTCACTTGATTTTTCACAGCCAAGAATCACATGGCGACAAAAGAATCAATCAGGCTTCGGACAAGCAAATTCAGCTTTTTTCCCATATGGAGGGAATCGGGAGTCGACAAAACTATCAAAGTTGCTGTTCGGGAAGCTCCTTGAACCTTTGCTCATTATCAACAAACTGAGACACAATGAAGCTATCAAATTTGGACTCCGATACAGCTTGGGAAAGGGTTCATGTGGCTTCATTTCAACATGTTTCTGGGCTTGAAACACGGGAACCCTGAGCCCCTTTTTATTGCATGAGGTCCGTCATTTGATCTTGAATCTTGGACTCCTTGGAGTCTAGCTCATAGACCCTCCACAGACTTTTGTAAGGCACCCACATAGCTAGAGAGGGACACAACGACACATTAGTTTTCCTCTGCTTGGATAGGAGCTCAGCGCATGCACTTGCACACCGAGTGACCACGGAGAAACAACCCTAACAACCTACCAGAATTATAAGGTTGATCAAAAAATAAAGGGGGGGGGTTAATTTTGAGGCTTGTTTCAAAATTTCTTTGTTGTATCGGGTCAACTTGGGGCTGCTTTGCTGTGGTGGGAATTGGCGTTTTCTAACCCTCATGGGCCATGTCTGGCTCCAAAGGGGGGGTTCCGTGACTTTGAACCTTGAAAAAGGTTGTTCAAAAAACGTCAGAACTGTTTCAAAAAACATCAGAGCTGCCCAATTTTGAACTTTGAATTTCAAATTTTAAACAACTTTTTCTGAACACCTTGCACAAAGCACTGCACAAACAAACACAAAGTCAAAGCACAATGCAACCCATGCGGTGCAACACCCATCTTTCCAGCTGACTATCAGCTAGCGGTCCCACCAATGGGTGGTGGACACCCAAAGGGGAGATCCAAGCCCCTCAAAGTTCCCGGGACGGTTGGAAGTCCCATAGTGCTTGGGTGTCCCGGTCGTTGGCGGGCCCGGTTGGGGGCTTCGCCTTCTCCTCCGTCACAGGCTGGCCTGTAGCTGCCTGTTGGGGGGGGGGGGGGGGCTGACTGGCTGGCTGACTCCTATGGGGTTGGGTGGGCTTTTTTTTGGGGGGGGGGGGCTTCGGTGCACTAGTGGCCCTGTCCTCCACCCCGACCACCTTCAGCCACCTTGCCATGGCCTGTTCCTCCAAGGCGAAGCACAAATGTGCCTCCACCCTGCAGGAGTCCTCCCCGGAGACTGCACCCATTTGTGCCTGCCCCCCTTCGGCACCCTCGTCACCACCCCTTTACGCACCCCCTTGGGGTACAAGACCCACACCGTGGGGCCTGTCTCCCCCCCCTTCTCATTTGCCAGCCCCTTCACCTTCCTCTTCCCTAGCGCAGCCTTCGCGGGGAGGCGGCGAGGGCTGCAGCCACTGTTGGGGCTGCTGCCGGCTTCGGGGAGGCCACCATGTGGCCCTCCTCCTCTAATGCCACTCACTGCCACGCCTTGCCCGGGAACACGGACGCCGTTGCCCACAAGCCGCTGATTTCGCGGCCTTGGGCCCACTATCAGAGGCTCCAGAGGACGTGGAGGCCAGTGGCCGGGTGGCCTGTCAGCAGCCAGAATAGGTCGCCAATGGCCACGACTTCCTCCGGCCTGTCCTCCGCCCTCCAGTGAATTCGCACGCCGGTGGCGTGCATGGCGCTGATGTGGATATCCATGACCAAAAAAACAAACAGATGTTCAACATTTGAAAATTCAAAATTCAAAATTCGCTTTCTAAAAAAGTTAGAACTACGTCAAAACTCTGAATTTTGAATTTTGAATTTTGAAATGTTGAACGAATTTTTTCATGCAATGACTTTCGGTCCTGACATCCACGGTAGGATGCAGGCCTGGGAGCAGGGGTTAGGGGGCATACCTGCACCTCTATGTTGTTGGCCCCCAGACACACCTCCCATGGATTGTTTCCCCCCTCCCTTTGTCATGCCCCCCCTCCTCACCCTCCCATACCTTCCTTCCTCCTACCTTCAGCCCATGTCGCGGTGTTGGGCCGCCGGGTCATACAGGCCCCCGGAGATCAGCGCCCGCACAATGATTCCGATTTACTGCAGGTGTGTTGTGCTGTCTGCCGTGTGTTTTTGCTGTACTGTTGTGCTATTTGCAGTGTGTTGGTGCTGTTGCTGTACTACTTTGATGCATGCTAATTTGTGTTGTGTGCTGTGATGTGATGTGTTGTGCTGTGCCGTGCTGTTGCTGTGCTGTGTGTGTTGTGCTGTGCTGTGCTGTTGTTGTGCTGTTCTTGTGCTGTCTGCCACGTGCTGTGCTGTGCTGTGTCGTGCTGTGTCGTGCTGTTGCTGTACTGTGTGCTGTGTGTCGTGCCGTGCAATGGCGTGCCACTGTTGTGCTGTGTGCTATGTGTTGTGTTGTGCTGTGCTGTTGCTGTACTCTGCACTTTGTGTTGTGCTGTGTTGTGCTGTGCTGTTGCGCTGTTGTGTACTGTGTGCCGTGCTGCGCTGTTGTTGTGATGTGTGCTGTGTGCGTGTGTGCTGTGCTGTGCCCTGCATTTTTGGGTCTTTGGAACGCCCAACACCGAGCGTCGTCGGCTGTAGCAGCGGAATGCTGGTCAGTAGCATGTACCATACACATACCTAGCCGGAACACCTGCTTTTGACAATCCGCGGACAATAGAGCAGGTGTCTACGTATGACTCCTGACTGTGATAGTAATGCAGCGAGCTGTACCAATGAGTGTGTGACTGAAAAACAAATTGTTCAGTCAATTGCTAGATAAAATTAGCCAAACCAAGTTTTTGTTGTATGAGGTGGAAATGGGGCATTGTTTCCGGAACGGAAATGTGAAAACCCTCATATGTACCCACCGAAGTGGGAAACCCGAGGAGGCGATGTCACCTGCGAGGGCTGACCGTATCCCGTGGGTCCAGCAACCAGAGGAGCACTAGAAAAGACCCATGGAGGCATACGGATACTATGCAGGTAGTATAACATTTTCTTTTCTTCGGTGAGGAATCCTGCAACAAATGCGTCTACGGTGGCACGCATCTCAAGCCCCAAATTCTCATGAACCCACCCCTGCAGACGTTCATCCCAACACACCCCCACCCGTCCAACAAAACATCAAAATGCTTGCCACTCTAGGCACTTTTAGGGTGGAGGACAGGTGCTTCTAGAACAGCAACTCCCTGTCCGAAGATGACAACGAACTATCTGGGCTGGAGAGGACAGCAAATGCAATTGTGGCAGGCGTTGTAGGGGGACCCCTGTGATTGCGCTTGACTGCCTGAGCGAGGCCATCTTCTATTTCCTGTGAAGGCTCCCGAGATTGGCGCGTGGCCCTGGAGGCCATCTCTCTGCCCATAGGAGCACCCCTTGTAGCGGCAGGTCTCAACTGTCCGGCGAGCAGAACAGGCTGTCAAGGACAGTTCAGACACGGTGTACACAACAAACAGGCAGTGGAGCAACACAGCCTGAGTGTACTTGGTCTCGTCAGGTGCAGAGTCAGAACAAAAGCATTCTTGGACACTGCACTGGGCACCTTTCTGCAACAAGGGGAAGACACACGTGCGCGCACCCACACGCACGCACACACACGCGCGCGCGCACAAGCACACACCATATCCATCTAAAGGATCCTGCCACTGCAAATTTCGGACTTCAGCTGTTCGCGCGATGGGTGTTCTGCCTTGCTGCAATCCAGATCCTTCACTTGATACTTCATGAACATGCAGGCATATACTCCTGAAAGCAGACGAAAAACACCAAAGTTAAGGGTTCACGACAAGTGGAGGTGAGGCATGGTTGCAGCAGCTAATAATACCCCCCCCCCCCAGCCTTAAGCATGATCCTTTGCAGCAAGAACCTGCTGCCGTTGTTTGCATCTCTTCTGCTGCCTGCTGCCTCTGTACCAGATACAGAGCGACAACAAAATGGAACTGACACAAACGTGAAGTACACAAACAAATCCAGCCACACCTCTCACAGTATGGTCTCTTTGCACAATATGGCTTAGGACTAATCAACAAGAACCTGGGACCTGACAACGAGCAAACAACAGGCTGTCAGGTCTGGCGTTGAAAATGCTTTGACAATCTGAATGAGCCCTGAAACTTGTTGCAGGACGTTTCAGGAGCTGTATAAGATTAGACCCTACCCTCATACTCCTTCGTGAGGTCCTCATTGGAGCCAGCATGTCAGGACACATGGACCAGGGCTGCGGAGTGCTGCCATTGCAGCTACACAACACTTCATATCTGCAAAGGATGATCTTCACTATGCGCATGCAATTGCTGGCCCTAACCGCGCTCAAGAAACAACACAAACCATCAACATGGTGGCATTAGCATGTCCAGGGGAAATTTTTCAGGGTGCTGCAGCATGCTTCAAAACCCCCACCAACGGGCCAAAAGAATCTAGTGCTGTGGCATGCAGCAGTATGCTTCAATCACCATTGCTAGCCAATTGATGTCAACTACGGAACCCATAATGAGGGGACAACACAATCCAAGAGGAATTGTTTACAACGGGCACTTGGAGAAGGCATTGGGCAGTACCTACATTCTACAGACAGCCAAGGGGAATCGCAAAATGGGCAACTGTACTGTTCTTTATGTACAATGACTACCATGACTATTACCACACGGTGCTTATCAAGGACCATTTTTTGGGAAAAATCAGAAACAACTGGATGAACAACTGGATGGACATCCTGGGAAAGATGCCACCAAAAGTGAATCATAGCTTCTTCCTGAACGTGAACGACAAAACACACCACCACGACCTCCAGTGTTCCCCACAACAATTGCTTGATGCAGTGTCAAGTACACAGTGCTCTGCAGACCCAAAGAAAAAGGCCAAGGGTAGTGCTCCTGTTTGCGGAGCAAAGCATGAAAAGGGCTGGGTACTGAGTGCCCTTTCAACATGCAATGCACATTGAAGGCCGCGAACATGTTGTGATCACCAACCACATTTGGCAGCCCATTGCCACAATAATTCTTGGGATGGACAAAGGGATATTCAGGAATTCCTACAGCCCAGGGTGACCGAACTTTTCCAATGGAATCTCGGGAGAAGGAAATGCCCAGTGGCATCCTCGTAATAGCCACAGTTTGACGCATGATCGCCGGCATATGAATAATGACACATTGCGCCTTTATGTATGTCAACATGAACAAGATGCTGAAACATGCTGAGAAGGAGGACCAATAGGCAGAGCTGTGAATTGTTTCCAGTGTGTTGAGTCTTTGCAAGTGGTCAGGGGTGCATCTGGGAGGAGTAGGGCAGGAGTTTCTGGTGCTTCTGTGATTTTTCACACATGACCTCCCCAACAACAGCTGCCCCCACATGGCAGATTTTTTCTGGGGACCATTGGTGCTTGTGTAGGCCCCAGGAATGCTTGGTGCCGTGCCACTGCAATTGTGACATTTTCATAGGACACCACACCGTACCTCCTGAGGATTGGAGAGTTGGAGCCACTTCCGCAAACTCCCACCCACTTTGATGGAGATTCAATAACCTTGAACACCCCTCCCACTCCCCAAAACCTGTTTTCCAGATCCCTAAGATGGACTACAGAGGCTGCAACTGCAAACCTTGGGCTGGTAGCTGGTGTCTGTGGACACTGTAGCTGCAGGGGATAGAGCACCCATGCTGAGGAAATATACACAATTTCATTCACTGCTGTGATTCTGGAGCGGAGTATGCCAAGTATGAAATGAGAACCTGGCCCCACTCGGACCTGTGGCACGTAGCTTGAAATTACTCCACCCTTTAGCCAGGTTCGCGAACCCCCTTGGTCCAGCCCACCAACAGCCCCTGACCTACATATGGAAATACTTGACCATCCTCGTGTTGTTTGAGCAGTCATATAATGACAAGTACTTCTGGGTAGCTATGCACTACACCCTAACTATGCACTAAACCCTGTCATGACTGGTTGCTACCACTTTTGTATTTGAAATATCTCTCAGAACGTGAGAGATGCGCGAACACGGAGCATTATTCATGGTCGGTGACATTGCTGCTTCGTTGCGGGCACATGAGCTTGCGGTAGGGGTGCGTGGGTATGTGTATACGGACAGATACGTGGACGGGAAATGGGCTTTTTTTTTCTTTCACCAAACCATTGTTGTATTGGGGCCCGCATTTTCACATATCGGTGAGATAGACCCTGGGCCCAGGCTCATTTTCAGACCTTTTTCATGCAGATCTCAGAATGTATACACATACCCACCCCCCCCACAACGTAGACGTATTGTGAGCATTTGCTTGCCGCTTGATGGATGCGCGCACGCGTGTGTGGGTGTTGTGTAGTGTGAAGCTCTCATAGCCCCAAACGGGACGCTCATGGGCTAGCAACGAGGCAACAATGTCACCGACAATGACAAATTCCAGGTACCATTTTGCTCCGCGTTTGCGCACTCTGAATATGGCTGGGGGGGGGATATGGGAACTCGTGTCTACGATGGCACAGCATTGACATTGGCACTAATCTAAGCTTTCCACTAGGTCTACAATTTCCATCTCATGCCTATCACCCTTTGCATGTTCCCGACAACGTTCTGATAAATTTGGCCTAATACTATCCTTTCAAATGACGACAGCTCAGCCATAGAGGCAGGAAATGGATCAAGTATGCACTGCCCTGGGAGGGAGGGGGTGAGCCATAATCTGACTCTTCATTAAACAGCACACGGTCGAAAAATTCTTGGTTATGCACCTCCTCACCAAATCATTCCAGCTCATCAAAGCTGCACCTTGAAGAAGTAAACGGGCATTAAAAACTTTTTTGCAACATGACAAACCGTTCAAAAAATAAAATTTATGGCATTTTGTGGGACGGTGGAGCATCATGGGATTCCCCAAGAGATATATCCATACCGCAATCAATCTTGTTCTTCTGTTGAGCAACATCCTCGCCAGCAGAGTAAAGTGACCATGCAGATGCATCTAATTTGGTGGACTTCTTGTCCTCGTACCAATCAGAAATGAACAGCTTCAATCGCTGGAACAGAGCATCAAGAGTGAACCTCGACCTTGATATTATACTGCTAGCAGCCTATCAAAATTGTCATCCAATCCCATCTTTGTCTGTGAAAATCGGCGTTCATTTCCCCTCCGTTTGCGACATTGAGCATCCACCTCAAAATTTGCAAACCCTCAATCTAGATGGAATGCAGCACATTTCCCTCTCACTTTCCCCTCTCCATTTATGAATTTCAGCATCCAACACTCTCTTTTGTGGAATCAATGTCCAGTAATCTGTTGCACAATTCTCCTTGCTATGGGACACGCCTTCGAACTGATATCAAGCCCCAGGCGTCATAATGGCTCTTTGTCTACTGTGGACACCCTGTGAGAGCTGGTGCTGGAAATGAACTATCCGTCTATGTGCCAATGCACAGGGCACTACAGTAGTAAGGGCAGGGGTTAAACAAGCAGACATAGTAGACAAGGGGGATGCTTGGATAGACCACAGCAAAGGGGAAGCAGCAGTCCAGCAGCAGCATGGGGCAGGTAGTAGGCATGCAGTAGCAAGAAGGAGATATGCGCCTCAAAATTGTGAACAACAAGGCATAACACACAGTAATCACAGCAGCACACAAGAACAAAATAATGTACAATTCTACAGATTGTTACCTGGTAGTAGTTGGAGATATACTGGGAAACATGGTCAAACGAACACGACACATTTCAATCACATCTCAATGCAACAATGGCAGGCCAACAGCACAACTCATGGGGCAAAATGGCAAATGGAATGCAGACAGCAGCCAACAAGCTTGAGGAGCTACAACAGCCAAGCACTGGAACCACTGGCCAGTAACCAGATTGGAATAGGAGGAGGAAAAATTCTATTGCCTATCGGTAAGGCACCTCGAAGAGGGAGGGAGCACAGTCAATCAATCAGTCAATTAGTCACAGCGTCGTTCAGAAGCCCCCCGTCCAAACACCCAAATAGGGTGAAAAACACATAAAGAGGGCATTCGTCGATTAGCGTCCGCTGGTCTATGTACAGAGGCAGAGGGGCGGGGAGGTGGGCCGAGTTGAATTCAGGCGCCCGTGTCCTCTGAAAAACACATAAAGAGGGTCTAAAACATGCTTTACATGGGATATTGATCATTGTGAATGTTCAAAATATCAAAAAAATCGGTTTCGAGAATTTCCATTTTTGAGCTGCAGGGGTGGAAAACTGCATAAGCAGATTGTGCCCGAGCTCCTTTGGAGCCGCCTCACCCCCCTCTCCAACACCCAAATAGGGTGAAAAACACATGAAGAGGGCATTCGTTGATTAACGTCCACTGGTCTATGTACAGAGGCAGAGGGGCGGGGAGGTGGGCCGAGTCGAGTTCAGGCGCCCGTGTCCTCCCCTACAGGCCTCCCGCCTGTGCCTGCACGGCGGCCAGGAGGGACGAGCCGGAGGGGGCCAACGTTGTGCCCGCGGAGGGGACCGCCGCCGCGGCTGGGCGCGGCTGCTCAGGGCCGCTGAGATGCGGCTGAAAACATCCGGGAGCGACGGTGGGGGTCGCTCTGCTAGGGGGGGGGGGGGGGTGGGGGGGGGGGGGGTCCTGCCGCGCCGCCGGCGCCACTGAGACCCCCGCACCAGCGGAGGATGCAGAGGGGACCGGCCCCGGGCCATCGCCCCCCCCCCCCCGCTGGCCGGGGCGAGAGGAGGTCTGCTGCCCCTCCACGCGGTGGTGCCCCCACGGCCCCCGCGCGGGCGGAGGAAGACGAGGGGGTCGGTCCCGGGTTGCTGCCCCCCCCCCCCCCCCGCTAGCTGGGGTGATAGGGGGTCTGCTGCCCCCCCACCCGTCGTTCGGTGTAACACCCCCCCCCGGATCTCCCCGGTCAGCCCGGTTAGGCGTCTGGCGCTTCGCGGGCCTGGAGGCATCGGGCCCCTGGGCAGGGGAAGGGCGTGTGCCCAGCACTCTGGGCGGGGCCGCGCACCGGCGTGCCGCCGGGGGGCCCGAGTCCGGGCGGGCTTGGGATGCCGGGCAGGCCCGTCCCAGCCAGGAGGACAGCGCGGCCGCCCCCGCGCGTCGGGCCTCGGGGACGAGCACCTGGCGACCCGGCGCGACCCGGGGCGGGGCTACGGGGCAGCCTGAGCCCCCCGAGGAGCCCGTGTGGCCTTCGTGGCCAGCTCGGCAGCAGCCGCTGATACCCCAGCCCAAGCTCTTGCATCGGGCACACGACGGCGCCCCATGCTCCAAGCAGAGCACGCCCTGCGTGCCGCTGCCCGCACCTGGGGCGCGGCTGCGCTACGGCGCCGCGAGCGGAACCTGCGGGCCGGAGCCCGCGGGGGCCGCCGGGCATACGGAAGCAAGGGAGGCCCCCCCTCGAGGGGGCGGGGGAAATAATCCATGAGAAAGCGGTCACTGTGCTGTGGCCGCATGCGCGCCGGCGCCCGCAGGCGCCGGGCCCACGAGTCGCGGCAGTGCGCTGCCAGGCGCATCAGCTGCAACATGACCTCGTGGCGCGCCGCGAAGTACGGTCGAGCCGAGAGCCCCGCGCACACGCGCCCCCCGAGGGGGAGGAGCGAGCGACAACGCCCCAGTGGGGCCCCGCCCAGCAGTGCGCCCGCCGCCAGGTGGCGCTCCGCCAGCCCCACCGCCTTGCGCAGCACTTGGGCTTGTTCCCCCAGTGGCAGGCTTGTGCCCCGCAGCCGGTGGTCCGGAGAGGCCGGGAGCGCCCGCCCCACGAAGGCTTCACAGTCTAGGGCCAGCTCAGCCTAGGAGACCTCCGCCGGCCCTCGCACCCAGGCTAGCGCCTGGGCCCACTTGACCAGGTCGTGGATGAAGACAGCTGCAAGAGGACCTGTGTCACCGCCGCCCCGTCCGGGGCGCTCCTGGCCGGGCGGAGGCCAAAGGCCGCCGGGTGGGCCCAGGCCTCCTGCCACGCAATGGCGTCCACCAGGCGCACCCCTGCCCACAGCCGGTAGACCATGGATAGGACGGTGAGCGGGCGGGTGTTCAGGGGCCCCGGCGGCCCCTCCTTGGGGATGAGGGCGGTGTAGCCCTCGGCCAGGCGGATGGGCCATTTTCCCAGCCGCTCCACCTCGCGCAGGAGGTCTGCCAGCCAGCCCAGCAGCCTGTCGGGGAAGGAGCGGAGGTCCGCCAGACTCCATCCGTCCAGCCCCAACGCCGAGGGCTTCATCCGGGAGAGCCCCTTGCGCAGGCGGGGGCCGTCGAGCCGCGAGGCAATCATGGGGACCCGCCGCATGGGGCAGCCGTACCAGCGCAGGAAGGCTGCCGGGTCCGGCTCTGGGTCGGACGCGTACTTGCGGTTGATGGGGCGCCAGGCGTCCTGGAGGAGGCCATCCATCTCCGCCAAGTTGGCCGTGGCTGTGACATCCGGCCTGGAGAGGAAGGTGACCGGGGGGGCGTAGGACTCGTCCTTCAGCCAGCGGTATACGGCCCCCTGATCCGAGGACCAGGACTCCTCGAGCCAGGCGCGCCACTCCCGGACGCGGTCCTTGTCCTCCGCCTGGAGCGTTGCCCGGACCTTCCCCGCAAGCGCCGCGCTGAGACGGCGGAGGGAGGCCAGCGGGGCCAGCCTACCGGGCGCGCCTCCCGGCTCAAAGTCCGCATATTCCGGGCCGAGCGCGCGGAGCCTGTCCAAGCGGCGTCGGAGGGCCGTCCACGCCTGCTGCTCCGCACGCGGCATCACGCGTGGCCCCCGCGCTGGCCGTTCCAGCCAGCGTAAGACCTCCCGGAGGGGTCCCTTGGCCGCCTGGATGCGTGCCACCGGGCAGGTCAGGCCCCCCCCGGTGTCTCGCCGCTGCTTGGGGCAGAGGCGCACCTCCCGGAGCAGTTGGTCCGTGCCCCTGCCGCGGGGGAGGTGGGGAGGGGCCAGCGGGAGGGTGGCCCCGGCCGGGAGGGTGTCCGGAGTGATGTCCGGGCAGGCCAGGGCGAGAAGAGTCTCCTCCGCGGTCGTGGTCCAAAAGGCCCAGGTGCGGTCCACGTCCCCGGCAGCCAGGGCCGCCTACCACCCCGCCTCCAGCGGGTCGAGTAGGCGTTGTACGAGGAGGAGTCGTTCGTGCTCCTCCCGCTGGGCCGGCACCACTGGTTTGGGGCGGACAAACTTGACCACCCGCTGCGACACCCCCCGCAGGTGGAGGTAAAAACATACCGGGGTGTGTCCCGAGATTGCCCCACGCGGCAGCCGCTCCGCCGCACGGAGCAACGCCGCCAGGCGCGTGTCAACCATCAGGCCGTCAATGCGCAAGGGTCGAGTTCCCTCCGGGCCGTGGTACGAGCAGAGGGGGACCCTCCCCAAGGCGGTCGCCAGCTCAAGGTCCGCATCCGCCAGCTGGCGAGTCAAGAGGGACGCCCGGACAGACGGCGGTGCTCGAAGCGGGTAATCCAGGTCAAAGTTGAAGTCCCCCCCCCAACAGCTGCGGGGCCGTCCCGTGTCGCGCCACATGTTGCGTGGCGTGGTCCCAGAACGTGCGGTTAAGGGCCGGCTGGGCCGAAACGCCGTACGCTACCTGGGCGTGCAGGGTATCCAGCCCCCGGCCCAAGCCAACCAGGATGTGGCACCAGCGGGTGGAGTGCCAGAGGGTCTGGGCGAGGGCGTCCGCCTCGGTGCGGGGTGGCCCCTTGGGGGGGAGAATTTGTCCGGCCGGGATGCCTTGGCGCACCAGGATACCCAATCCCCCTGCTGGCGCATCCCGGATGCCCCCCCGCCCCCCCCCGGGATTCCAAGGGCCCCCCCCAAAAAAGCTTGCCAGCCTGAGGCCCCGGCCTGTGCGCGCATCACCCGCTGTGCCACCGCCGTGAGGCGGGTCTCCGAGATCAACACCACGTCCGCTCGCCAGTCAACGACCGTGTGCCAATGCAAACGCAGGGACGTGACGTTCGCCAGCGCGACGCGCATGGGGCCCGGGTGGGGCTCGATGTCCCCACACCGCAACAGGAGGAGGGGGGGGAAGGCTTAGCACGGGGGGGGGTGTCCCTCCCCAGGAACCCGAGTCAGGGGGGGGGAGAGAGGTAACCCCCACCCCCCACATAAGATCGTTTGTCGCTGGTCACAGGGTGCAGGGAGGGAGGTCAGAGGGGCAGCCAGGCATGCATGCAGGTTAACTATCGACCCAAGTCCTGCGGCGCCATGGTCAGGCAGTCGGGCCCGGTCCCCATCCAAGGGTGGGCGCGCTGGGCGGCGGAGGGGGCGGCGCCGGGGGGAGCGGCGTTCTGCCACGGGCGCGCGGTAGGGCAAAGGCGGCGCACGCTTGGGGCCGCCCCGTTCCCAGTCGCCCGCGAGGCGGAGGGTCTCCCGGAAGACCTCGTACATGCGGTCCTAGATTGGCCCCGGCCGAGCGCGGCTGAGGGCATCGGGCCACAGCGCCGTGGCATGGACCTCCCCCGGCTCCGGCAGGACGGCCCACCACACATCGGTGACCACGGGAAGGAGGGCGTGGACGTCGTAGGCCACCTCCCTCGACGTCGCCTCAGGCCCAGGGTAGGGGGGCAGCTGGCGGGCGGGGTCATTGGCCCAGACCCGGCCCCACCAGTCCGCCCCCACGGCGTGGTCCCTGCCGGCGGCCGTCGTCCCCTCGAAAAGGGTGAGGCGGCGGCGCGGGCAGGGGAACCAGCATAGAGGGGGGTCGTCCCATTGCTCCACACGGCGGGGCCGGGTCTGCCGCCGCAGCGGCTCGCCCGTCTCCTCCCGCCAAATGGGGGCAAGGAACTTGCGCCACGTGTACGGGCGGCGGCCGCCACGGGGATCCGGCCGGGGGGCACGCGTGAAGAGGACTTGGGGGTACCTCCACTGCAGGGCCTGGCCCACAGTGGCCCCCTTGGTGCCGAACTCAGGGCTCTCAGGAGAACGACGGCGGTGATCTAGACCGCCTTGTCCTCGGGCCGGTGACCGCAGCGCCACCACCCGTTCCAGGCCCCCGCCAGGAGGTCTTGGAGTCGCAGGACCCCGGGGAGCAGCCCCACGAGGGGGGCCAGGGCGCAAGCCGTGTGGGCCCAGCCCCACCGCTGGGGGCGGCTCGGGAACACCAGGGCGGCCTGGCGGTACCACCAGCGAACCAGGGGAGAGGCCGTGGTGCCGCCGCTGGTGTTCCGTAAGGGGGGCAGGGGGGGCTGGGGCCGCGTGCCCGCGTCCCCGTCCTCGGCCTCGTCCCCGTCCACGACCTCTTGGTCCACGCGCCATGTGCAAAACAGTCGGGCTGCAGGTCGACAGGGGGCCAGGCCCGGCCGCTGGGGGCCGGGGGTTGGGGTGGGGGGGAGGGTGGCTCGCGTCCCCCGCCCCCCTCGCTCCCTGGGCAGGCAGCGCGCATCACCCGCCGGCACTCCTGGCCCCTGCTGTCCCTTGTGGGGGGGGGGGGCACGTGAGGGGGGGGGACCCCCGGCCACCGTCCCGGCCGCGCCCAGCGCTAGGGGGAGCCGCAGTGCCGCGGCGGCTGTGCCCCCTGTTATACCGCCAACCCCCCACTGTAGCCTGGGGCCCTGCGCCGCTGCCCGGGCTGGCCCCCGCCCCCGGGGGGGACCCAGTGCCATCGCCTCGTCCCGGGGCGCCCTCGTGGGCTGTGAGTGTATAGACACCCTCCAGCCGGGCCGGAGGTCCGGACACTGGGGCCACTCCAGGAGGGGGGCAGCCGGGGCCGGTACCGCCGCCGTTCCCACCGCCACCCGCGCTGGGCCCGCCCAGTAGGGCGCCGGGGCGATCTGGCTCGCTACCGCCCCCGTTCCGGTGAGCCCACAGGCTCGGGTCGGGTGCGGCGGGTGGGCTGCCCCTCGCGGGCAGGGGGCCTCTTTTTGTGTCACCGCCGCGCCGGGCTTCGAGGTCAGCAGGTCGGCGCGAGGGCCCCTCGGTGTCGGGGGCTGGTGCCCCCCCCGTGGTTGCCGTTCCCCTGACAGGCAGGATGGCGTAGTGAGCGCTCACTGAGCCCATTTAGCTCTCACTGGCGGCTCAGTGAGCTCTCAGTGAGGTGGAACACGGGACCAGGGTGTTGCAGTGCTTTGCTGCCGTTTGCATCTTTATCGAAAGGGGAACTTTTGGAGTCACCCCCCCCTACATTTGCAGGCTCAATTCCCCCTGCACGAGCCTCTGGTTGATGCAAACGGCAGCAAAACACAGAGTCAACACCCGGTAACGTTCGCGGCGCCTAGCATAGGTGCCAGCAGTTCTACCTCACGTCCTCCGCTTCGACGGCAACTGCAACTGGCATCAGCGATGAAGAAGCCGGTACCGCGGGCATTAGCAGCGGGGCCCACGAGGGTGACAGCCGCGGGCGCCGAGAGGGCAGCGGCGGTTGACAAGGGTCGGGGGCCTGTGGGCCCATCACTCGCCAACCTAGCCATCGGGTCCTAGGTCCCTTTCCCCCCGGTGCAGGCACCTACAGCCGGTGATGTACACGCAGGCTACTTGGGGCTTAGCATTGCCCCGGTCAACAAGCAGCCGGCCTCGGTGTACCTCCTTAACCGGATGGGGAACGTGAAGGGGGCACCGCGGCACTCCACCGAGAGGTGGTATTGGAGCGTCACCCTCGACGCTTACACCGCCCCGCAGCAAAGGACGTCCAGCCAGATGCACCTGCCGTGCAGGGTGACCGTCACCGATGAGTGTGGGCTGGTGGCTGGGGAGGGGGAATTTTTTGTAGGCCGGTTTGCTTACCAACTGGGGTCCAAACACTGGTGTTTGGACTTGGTTGTGGGGACGGAGGGGCGGGGGGGGGGGGGGTTGCTAGCCCACGCTGGCGCCATTCCTTTTAAGCAGGTGGCTTCATGGGAAGTGCAGGCGGAGGAGTTTTTCTGAGAGGCGTGGCAGGCCATGCGCGGCCACGTCGCCACCTTCCGTGCCAGCGCCCTGGCGGTGGACATCATCGACCCAGATGTGGTCAGTGATGGGGAGGTGACGGAGGGGGGGAGGAGTGATGGCGCCCGCAGTGCAGGCGGCCGGAGTGACCGGAGTGCACGCAGTGGGGTTCAGAAAGGGAAAAAGCGGGCAGCCAAGGACAGCAACCCCCCCCAAAAAACAGCTGGCGGCGACTGCTGCAGGCAAGGGAGCTGCAGTCGCACCGCAGAAAGCGGCTCTCGGCAGCCCCCTTCGTGACCTTGGATCTCCGGGCACGGTGCCCATGGCCGTGTACCGGGAGGCATGCCGCGACAGTGACCAGTTCCGCCATGAGCGGGATGCTGCCCGTCTGGCAGCGGAAGCAGCCACCCGTCTCAAGGAGGAGCTGGACACGGTCAAGCGGCAGCGGGACGACCTGCAGGCCAAGCTCGTGGATGCTGAGCGCCAAGGGGCTACCGCTGAGGCACGCCTGGAGGTGCTGCAGCAGTCCAAGGGCTTGAAGCCAATTGAATCTGGGGCAGGGGCTGCATCCCCCTCTCAGTCAATGGGTCCGGTTGCACCCGCCGCCATCTTCAGCGCGCAGTCCATGCAATTCCTGGCATCAGGACTGTTGGAGTACGGCCACTTGGCCACGCGGCTGATGGCCGACGCCAGGTCGTCGTGCCAGCAGCTGCAGACCATTGCGGGGCTGGCTCGAACAACCACGATGCCGGACCTCAACGTGGACAACCTGCCGAAGGTGAACGCGGAAGTGACAGCCTGCCTGCAGAACACCGACCGCCGGTATTGGTCGGAGGTGGTGGCGGCTCCTCAGCAGCCTGGGTGGGAGCCAGAACCCGTGGTTGGCAGTCCGGGGTCATCTGTCCCTGGGACTGCGGCGTTGTGGTAGCCGCTTGACCCCCGAAACCTGCACTTTTCGCCTCTTAATGCCGCCACGCACATAACCCTACCTGCATGGTTGTGTGCGCACTGGGGGCGGCTGCAGCTGGGGAAAGGGCCCACCGCTACATGGTTCATATATAGTTGGTGACAGTATTGTTCAGCTGTCCACAGTGCTGAAGTTTTTTTCACGCAGGCCTCGGGCCAATTTCAGCATATTTTGCACAGCTCCAAGCGCGTCAGGCTGTCAGCCAATCAGCCTATTGCAGTTGTATGTCAATCTACATATACTTGAGGACATTATTGTTGAGCACTTCATAGTGCTGAATTTTTTTCTAGGGGGCCTGGGGCCAGAGATTTCATCATGCTTTCCACAGGTCTAAGTGCTGTGATTGCTTCCGTCAGTCTGCCAATTGCAGTTGCATGTAACCCATGTGTATCTGAAAACATTATTGTTGCGCACTTCACAGAGCCGAAATTTTTCAAGCACCCCTGGGGCCACCACTTTCAGCCCTGTTGTGTGTGTGTTTTCCACACGTCCAAGTGCCGTGATTCATTCCGTCAGTCTGCCAATTACAGTTGCATGTAATTCATGTGTATCTAAAAACATTATTGTTGCGCACTTCAAAGAGCCGAAATTTTTCAAGCACCCCTGGGGCCACCACTTTCAGCCCTGTTGTGTGCCTCTTTTCCACATGACAACGTGCCGTGATTCATTCCGTCAGTTTGCCAAATCCAGTTGCATGGTTTTATGAAAACATTGTTGTCGGGCACTCCACAGAGCCGAAAATTTTCAAGCAGGCCTAGAGGCACCACTTTCAGCCCTGTTGTGTGCCTGTTTTCAAGAACGCTTCCCTGATCAGGGCCACATCTGGCCCGAGTGGTATGTTGAGACCCAATGCACAATGTCATTTTGTAGCATTCAACCACGTTCGGCCTATTGTGTGGTGCCTGTGTAGTGCCCGTGTGTAGGCTAGAAGTGACCGAGAGCCAACTGAGAGCTCACTGAGCCGTTTCACCCTGTTTTTAGTCACTTGTGGTAGGTGGCATATCCCCCCCACACCCCCTGCCCACAACCACTAATTTGTGGCGGCCAACGGTCGGAGGGCCCAGCCACCCACCCGACTGAGAGCTCACTGAGCCGTTTGGCGCGCTCACTGAGCGCCCAGTGAGTGCGCCAAACGGCGCAGTGAGCGCTCAGAGAGCCCCCCTCCCCCCCCCGGGGATGCCGCCAGGGTGTTTGTCCCATCCTCTCCCCCCGCCGTGGGGGTGCCTCTAGGGTGTTTGTCCCATCCTTCCCCGTCACCCCCACTCCCATTGTCCCCTCTCATGCCCCCCCACCCCCGGGTGATGCCGTAATATGCGCTGCAGCCCCCCACCCCCCCCAAAGCCATGGCATCTGGAGGCATCCCTGGGGGGGGGGGCATGGGACAAACACCCTGGTGCAAGCCCACTACCTCACCCCGACACAGAGTGTGAATCCTGCAGGGCAAGGGGGAGGGAGGCTAGAAAGGGACAACAATCAAGGGGAAACAGGTGGGGGGGATAGTAAAGGGATATCAACAGAATTAATTGTGTCGCAAGCACGGGGACCGCTTGTGGCACTACACCTATACCACAGGTACTACACAAAATGCCACCTAAACGTCCCTTTTCCTTGTTGGGGACGCTACGCTAGTGCGCAACCCGGATTGAGGATTTGGAGGCCGTGGTGGCGGCCTCCCTATGTGAGCAATATCAGGCTGAGCTCCAACCCGATGGTAGCATTGTGCTAGTCCCTGAGGACTACAGCCGGCCCACGGACACCAACCCCGACAACAAGTCGGAGGCCTTGCGCGTGCTGTGGCGGATGCGTAGTTCCCAGATGTCGCACCGCGACATGGCCTACCTGCTGCCCGACCTGGACAGCGCCGTTAGTTGGGCCGACGTGGCCCCGTGGCTGAAGCACCTCAGCCAACCCGCTCGCCGGCGGGTTTGTATCCTTGAGGGGGAGTACGAAATGCAAGGGGCGTACTGCAATATTGCTGAGCGGCTAGCCCTGCTGTATGAAGCGCGAGCCGTACGCACACCGGAACCCTTGCAAGCGGGCGCGCAGCCCAACACTTGGGTGACCATCGGTGTTGACGCCACCAACCGGTGGAATCGGGCCTACCTGCACTGTGCCGGGGCTGCACCGGGTTCTGGGCCCACACAGCTTGCCAGTTGGTGGCTGTTCGAGGGTAGCGAGATGTGGGCCACGGTGTACAACATGCAATCGGAGTGTGACTTCGATACTCAGCTCCGCGCTGCTACGGCCCTGCAACTGCCGCATGCGGATGGGGTGGCGCGCAGCCCCTTATTCTTCGTCCGGGCCGATGGCAAGGACCACATCATGCTGGCCGGCGGGGACGGCTTCACGAAGAAGAGCCCCGGGGCCATGGTGTGCCACTGCTGCGGCGCAAACCGTGAAACGGTTTTGCGCAAGTTCGGGGGACAAGAGGTTGCCGTGGAAGGAATCAAGGGCCATGTACGTCTGACCGGGGTGTTTTGTGACATCCCGGCGGACCGCTGTGTTCCTTACTTCGGTGCGCATGGAGTCATGCGTGTTGCCATTGCGGGGGTCAATGGAATTGTGCGGGTGCTCGTGACCCATGGAGGAGTATCTAGGAAGAGTGCGGCTACCATGGTGACGGGGTTCTAAACGGGGCACGGAAAGTGGCGCACACGGTGCGGCCTGGAAAGTGGGGGGCAAACAAGGGAAATGCCAAAGGACAAGTGCGCATTGAGCTGGGGGCTGCTGCGCACTTTGTCAAGGCCCGGCTGTGGGGCCCACTGTTGCAGCTGGTTGCACCGGTGATCGGGAACCATCAAGTGGGGGGCAGGCCATGGGTTGATGTGTGCACGGAGTGGTGGGAGGCGTTGGCTGCCATGGCCAAGGTGGCCTGGAAGGACGACTTTGTGAGTGGTACAGAACAACGTGCCTTGCTGCAACGCCAAGTGAGCATGGGGGCAAGGCACCTTGACCTGGGATGGGGGAAGACCTTGCGGACGCACATGTGGATTGACCACATGTATGCGTATGTTGCACGGTGGGGGACCATTGCAAAGTTTAGTTGCTTTGCATTGGAGGGCAGCCATGTGCGACTAAAGCGGCTGCTTAGGAATAGTGGGGGGGGTCGGCTTGCTGAACGATAGGTCGGGCTTGCAGAGTGTGGTGGATAACCACACACTAGATGATAACCTCCGCAAGGAAGGTTGGGAGGTGGAGAGTAGGGCTGTGACCAAGCAAAGGGGGTTCCAACGCCGGTGCACGACTTGGTCACGTGCCCGGCGGGAGAGGAAGGGGAGAGAGAACATGGTGAGGAGGATTGTGGAATGTGCATTGCGACAAAGGACCAAGTAAGTGCGTATGATGGAAGATTTGTGCCCGTGCATGTTCAGTGAGCCCTGAGGGAGCCCTCAATTAGCTCTTAGTGAGCGCTCAGTGAGCGCTCAGTGAGCCATTTGGCGAGCTCAGTGAGAGCTAAGTGAGAGCTAAGTGAGAGCTAAGTGAGAGCTAAGTGAGCCAGCTCAGTGACGGCTCCGTGACGGCTCAGTCGGGTGCTCAGTCAACTGAGCCGTCGAAAAAAAAAATTCCCCCGGTCAAATCCGCATGGACTAGGGATTGGTATCCTTTTGGGGACATTCCAAAACCCCAACCCACCCCTGAAAGCCACAACTTTTCACATGAAACCCCTTGAAAAACACCACTTAGCCCCAAATGAGCCATTTTAGCCCCAACTGAGCCCCAACTTCAGATTTCCAAGTGAGCCGCAGGTACATGAGCTCGCTGGGAGAGGTCTCCGACGGGGGCCTCGGTCCACGTCCACATCTCCCCGGTGGGAGGTGCGGCCGGCTGGTGCCTAGGGGGTCATATGGGGGGGGGGGGTGACCGGGGGTACCGGGAGTTTGGACCCGGGACTGCCGCCATAGGCTAGGGGGTCCATGTACAAGAAAAAAGTCGCCCGGACCCGGGTCTGAATCGACACATAGCGGCCACAGTACGCAAAGAAGTTCACCCCCCCCCCCCCGGCCCAAAAAGGGGTTCCCGGGCACCGGGGGCCAGGGGGGTCAAAATCGAAAAATTTATTGGGGGATCATTTTCTCTCCTAAAATGATGATTTTACAAGGGGCCGAATGTCCGGTACCATACCTTGGGGTATCCTACGCGAATGACCCCCAAACAAAGGGGCGCATATAGCGCACGCGCCTGCGCTTGATCTAACAACCCTCTTCGAAGTGATTTCCTCCACCATTGCTGGCATGTCAACTAGGTCAGCAAACTCCAATTGCCACTAGTGCAATGAACTTGTGCGCCCACATGTCTGGGCGATGAACCACAAGGAAATACCATCCATCGAAACGCGAGCTCCTTGGGTGTGAAGGGCCCCTATTGTTCTTTGTACTGGGGGCACAATATCCATGGCTACACAAGCAAACATTTCTCGAGCATACCTTTTGTTTGCACTTAAATGACTCATGATCAAGAGCGCGGCTCCAATGGGGGAACATACCATAAACGCAACACCAGCTTTAAAGATGAGGGGCTTACAAAATTTTGACAGGTCATCCCATTTGATCCGACCCTCCCTCCTTAGACCCTCGAAGTCATGGTTCTCCCACTTTGCACAAGTCAAATAAGTCACTCGGCCCCGCCCCATCCATTGAAGGCCTTATCCATGACCCAACAACTCATTCTTCAGGGGTTTTGGGCCCATGCTTCATCATTTTGGCCGGGGCCCCGAATTATGGGGCCACTAGGCATGCAATTCCAATTGTATTGTACACATTCATGCGAAGACGCATCAACACTGAACGATACCAAATATGTCTGCTGGTGTCAGACTTGCCCCCCGAGGCTATGGAAACGGTGCCAAACTAGGTTTTGCGGCCGAGATTCCTGGACGCGAGCACGTTTGCTCACTCATCAAGCTCAAGGGGTCGGAGAAAACATACTTGCGCGTGTGTGGGGTCCTTTGAGCCTATTTTCCAGCCCCCCCCCCCCCCCATTCTGGGCTCCAATTACAGGGCCAGAAAATGGCTGAGTCCTTGTTGGGGCTTCGGAAGCGGGCGCATGCGTAAATGTGCTAAACAAGAGAGATGTTGGCCGAAAATCAAGATTGGCACCGTTTGCCAGCCACGTTCAAGCTGCAAAGCAGCAAACAAATGTGGAAGGGACCACTGTCAGCTTACCCTGGTGTGAGTGCACAAAATTGCAAACAGAGGCACCACATGTTCCCATGGGGTTTGGCGTAAATCACAACCGGGGCAATACAGGCTCCAAAGTGCTAGAAAGCAAATATTCAGGACAAACAAGGCATAGCTAATGGATGGGAAGGTCCCAAAAATCAGTTTACCGGGCCCACCGCTGAAATAATATGGGCTTCAGAATTTTCAATTTTTCACCCCAGCCCAAGCCCGTGCCCATGCCCTTGCCTTCTTCGGCTTGGTATCTTGAAACAATGCTTGCGCACCATGTGGGGGGGTCGTTTGAGCCCCCAGAAGGAGGGTTGGAAAATAGGCTCGAACGACAGACCCATGTTTTGAACGAAGATTACGACATTTTCTTGAAATTGACCGGAACCCCTTGAGTACCAGCCACGGCCGATGATGGTGTCCACAGATCACAGTACCACCGTTGCAGCCCACCAGAAGTGAGGTGTCCCCCTCACATTTCTAACTGCTCCTGGTTCTGTGTTGCGTGTTCGTCTGCAATGTCCAATACTGATTCTCATAAACATGATGCTGATTATGCTCCCTCAATGCATGCAACATCCGTTGCTGCTGCCAGCTCTAGCGCGAGCTCTAGCTCCAGTTCCAGCTCCAGCTCAAGCCCTAGCTTCAGCTCCAGCTCTGACTCCGGCTCTGATGGTCACTCCAACTGTAACTCTGACTCTGACTCCAATTCCTCGAACATGTCAGATTTGACATCTGCATCTGAGTAGTTTGTGCCAACACGAGGCCACAGTGGGGTGCTGCATCCCAATTTTCTGCCCTGCAAACCCCCCCCCCCCACCCCACGACAACCGACGCAGCCACAAATGACCAACATACATACCATGACTGTCGACTGTTGGTGGGGGTGGGGGACTGAAATTGGGTCGCCGTGGCTTGTCGGCTTGGGTCTGCAGGGTGAAACATGGAAATTTTGGAAGTCTCAGTTCTTTCACTTTAGACAATTCAAATAAGTCATGAGGACTCTCCTGGACGACGCGTTCTTTGACCTGCTCCGTTTTCAGGGGGTTTGGGCCCACTGCATGCATCATAAAATCCCGCGTCTATGGGGCCACTGTTCCTGGAATTCCAGTTGTACATAGTGCACAGAACCACATGATGTCTAGTCCCCGTCGTCTCAGCAGTGATCAGTGCCATGACTGGCGGTATGATTCACTGATGAAACGAACCCCTTAATAATTAGTGGGCCCTCCACGAGGAGACAGAAGAGGTAGGGGGTGCAACTCACCTGAAAACGGTAGCTAAATACCTACACTCACAGAAAGGCATTTCTACTAAAGATTTTACCACTGTGAAGACAATGGTAGTTTGGAGACCTGTCCTGCAGCTTTGGGATAGCCATGCAAAAGTGCAAAGCAGTTGCCCCACATGCCTCCAGAATCCATAAATTTTGCTCTCCAAGAGAATCGTAATATTCGATTCTGCCCACAGCAATATTTATCACCCCCAGTGACCAATGCCCGCAGCAATAAATGGGCACGAGGAGTTTGTCATGCTCAAATAAGTCCACCTGAATCGCATGGGCAAAAAGCAGTTGGAATGGTAGGAGACTGTGGGTGTTGGGCAGCCTGGTCCTTCTTCTTTTACAGTTCACCACAAAGCAACATCTTGGATTGTGATGTTTGGGTCAATACGTGGATCAGGATGTCAAGGCTTTTTGCCGCAGCAAAGGTACAAAGACCAAGAAAAAGTCAATAATTTCACAACTGTCGAAGAGGTATAGCCAGAAATGGTGATCCGAAAGGAAAAGAAATACAAATTGGAATGAGAACCAGACGATGAATTGTAAAGAACCAGTTGCAGTCACCAGATCCACTTTTGTACACGGAAATTATACCATATGCGAGCACACCTTCTTTTGCGTGCAGCAGCAAAAAAAGGTGAAAGGTGCACCAGCAGCAGCAGCAGAAAAAGGTGCGTCACACTTGGCAGTGAAATGGCGAAGCTTGACCCAAAAAGAGCTCCGCTTCACATGAACATGCCTCTGGGTGTGGGACAGTGATGATCAAACACGTACGATGGGGCTTGTGCAGGAGCTGCCATGGTCTGCTACAAGAAATATTGCAAAACGTTTCACTGAAGCCTTCAGCCTGATAAACACCGGGGCTGGATTCGAGGGGCGCGTGGTTGTAGAGGGCGTATCCAAGGGGCGGGTCTGCACTACTGAAAGGGCTGCCCATTCTACCTGCAAAGTGCAACCCATCCCATCCATTGGTAAAATTGCTATGGCAGGCTTCTGGCTCTGAGTAGTTCCAGCATAGGGATAGTGGCGGTGGTGATCTGCTGGTGCTGGTGCTGCTGTAAGTGGTGATGTTACCAGTGGCGGTGCTGTTACTGGTACTCGTCCTTGGTTAACAATGCTGCTGGCTAGTGCTGGTGCTGGTACTGATGCTGGTGTTCGTGCTGACGCTTGAGGTGTTGTAGATTTTGCTGGTGGTGGTCTTGCTGCTGGTGCTGCTGAGGCTGCTAAAGCAGGTACAGTTGCGGTCGTAAACATAGATACTTGGAATGGAATCCTCCCTCCAGCCCCCACTCCCCCCCTTCATCGTGAATTGCTTGCACTCGTTGCCACCCATTTCATGCACTGCAGGGGAAGCTCTTTCAATGGCACATCTCGTGCACATCTCGTGAAATAGGGAGAGATGCGAGCCAGCCCCGATATCTGGCCTGCGAAATGGCAAGCTCCTGCCCGGCCGCTGTCTCAAGGCTTGTAAGACATTGGGCATCAACGTCAACTAAGAGGGAAACAAACGCACCGCGCGCGCACCGCGCGCTCGTTCGTCGTTCGTGTTTCATGCACCTTTGGAAGATTTTCAGGGTGGCAGGGACGCGGTGGCCTAAGGGGTTAGCATAAAATAACGGAGGCCTCCACTCTAGCTCCTCACCAAAGTCATGGTGGTTGTCGTGTTGTCCTGGAAACCCGTCACTTTGTAGGGTGGGGCTTGCTTCAAGACGTACCACGAAAATGCTCACCCGCAGCGTCCCAACCAGCATCACAAACTGCTTGCAGCACATCATCGGGGGCATGTGCAGCACACCGGATAGCGTTTTCTGTGCGGACAGAACTGCATAACATAGAACAACACGCATCAAACCGCGCGCACCGCGCGCACACTGCGCATAGCACCGTGCACACCGCGCGTTCGTTTCCCTCTAAACAAACTCCTTTCCACAGCAGTGGCCCATGGGGGGCACCTAGAAACCTGGCAACCCATTCCTCTAGGTTGCGTGGGTGCGCACACGTGCTAGCATTTCGGTTGTGGTTCTGACCCTCCCCTTGAAAAATGCCCCCGAAGTCACAAGTGCCAACAGAGATACGAGGCACTGCCTGTATGCCCCCAGGTCCCAGAGCACAGAATGGACGTTTCCTTTGCCATAAAGAATGTGTGTCACGAAAGAACTGCAGCCCGGGAGGTTACAACCTGAAGGCGACTCCCAAATTGTGTTTTGGGGGAAAGGGGCCCTCCTGCGTCATGGTCAACCTCTCCCCGCCCTCTTAGCAAAAGGCAACCCTCATTTGTAGAAGGGATTTTTGGGGGGGACATGGAAACGAAACCTGAACCTCCGCACCAAGGGTTTGGGGTCTCCAGATTTGGGTGCGTTTTTCGGCGACCTCAAAACATATGGCCGGGGAGTAGCAGCAGAAAACCAAAAAAGCCTCGCACCTTTGATACCCCAGGGGGGGCGACCCCTCGGTTTTGGACGCCAACTACCCCCCCAACTAACTGTCGGCCGGAGGCCCCTTGGGGGGGGGGGGGGGTAGTTGGCGTCCTAGGACCCGCGGAGTCGCCCCCCCCCCCCCCCCGGGTTTGACACCATCACTGACAACACGTTGACGGCAACCCCTTCCCATCTCATGCACTTTCCTTCATAAAGATTTCAAATAACACAACTGTGGTCACCAAGCACACTGGCCACACCGTTTTGGCTTGGCGTGCTACTCTGGGCCGTGCTTGCTGCTGGCCCTTGGTGGCTGGCGGGCAGGCTTTGCATGCAGATGCGGCACGCCCAATCAGGGAGAACGAAAATGACAAAATGAAGTGTGGCAAGACATGTACTGCAACTGAGAAAGATTCTCAAGATGGCTGTATTGCCATAAGCAGTGAGGGGCGTCACACCCACTGCGGGGGAACTGACAGCGACAAAATAACGGCACTGCATGCACCGTGCGCACACTGTGTCCAGTACCCCCCCCCCCCCATGTAACTTGGATACTTCAGTAAAAATCAACACGTTTGCTCATTGTGCCATGTGGCGAAGAATGCGGCAAAACAAAGCGGTACTTGGATTTGGTGTGTTCTGTGCAGCAATGTTGTGCAAAATAATGAAAAAGCACCAGCCAACCACACTAGAGAACAACATGTCGGCAAACAGAGAACGAGCGAACCAATGGTTGAGAACACGCCTCCAGACCAATGTAATTGGAAATGACCGTTCCGACAACCTTGAGGTCCAACCAAATGCGAGCTGTGGCACTGTGCACGCACTGCGTAGGTTTCTATGGTACAGTGTCAAAACGAAGACACTGGAAAAAGGAGAACAACATCAACGTCTTTTTGTGCTTCTGCTCATGTTGCTATTGCTGTTGTTGGGCAAGCATATGAACATGTGTGCAAGGCAAGCGCACACACCTTTCCCGCACATCTGCGCACACTTGCATATGTATACTGAGACTTCCCAAGCCGAGTGTGAAAAAAGAGCGCATCAAAAATGTAGCACTTCGGAGTACCTGTGTATCGCAAGCACATGGATGGTAGACCCTATGATAAGAAAGATCTACAGACAGGAAGACAGTTATCGTGTCGAAACTCTCCTATCAACCATTGTTGCAGTCACATCTGGCATGAATCCCCCACAAAGAGAAATGCAAACCTGTGAACGCGTTGCACGTTGGTGTGTTGACGGCCGAATTGCCTTTCCGGAAATGCGGACAGACCCAACACCACAGATGACAACACCAAATTCCACACCTCTCAAAACAAAAAAGCTTACAGCCCCCTTTCAGTTTGGCAGAAAAGCCGCTAAGAATTGACGCATTGTCCAGACCTGCCGATTGTTGCCAAGTTGCATGAGGACCATGAGAAGGACTAATACTGTCACCATCCAGGAGGATGTAGCATTCAGATTGGGGTTGGGCCTCAAAAGGTCAGGTGTGGACCCGCCACTTAGCTCCAGCCGCGCCTGCCTTCCATGGCCTTCATCACCTCATTGGGGTTTGGGGGTTGGGGGGGTGAAGCGGCAAGCCCCGACATGGTGGTAGTGTTCCTGGCATTCAGTGTCAGCCTGGTATTATTTGTCGCCGTCTATATCTCAGAACAACCCTGATGGACCCGAATGCTTCTGGATAGCGCCCCTATAGTTTCTTTCTCGTGTCCGCTTTCCCCATGGCCTCGTCGTCCGACCCATGAAAACTGTGTCCTGGGCAGCTCCTGCTGGATAGCCCCGTCGAGACGCTGTATCCCCTTCAGTGTTTGTGTCCCAGGCTCAGAGCTGAGGGCTGAAAGCGCTTCGGGTTTATTCTATTCACCTGCTGCAGGCTGAGCTGTATAATATGAAAGAGACTGAGGTACCACCAGGCGCCAAGATTGGAGTAAATACTACAAGAACGATCCTGTTTACGGCCCCATGTGGCAAAACTCTGGCCAAAGACAACTTTTTGGTCCCACAGGGTCCAAGGGATATGAAGTACTACGCACACCACCGGGGGAACATTCGGTACAGACAGAAAATCTGTGTGCCTGCCGAACTCCTGTGACGGGTAGTTAAAGCCGTGCATAGTTACGCACACCTGGTGGATAGAAAAGACAGTACAACTAAACCAACCACATTTCACGGAATCTGTGACCGTGCTTTTCCTGCTTCACTTGGGTTTTCCTCGAAGGTTTGCACTTGGATCTAATGCTCTGGGCAAACGCAAACCCGGATAGGAGGCGGAATGGACGTGCCCCAGCTA
The DNA here is from genome assembly GCA_964036045.1 of Eutreptiella sp. 'Long Island Sound 2002'. NCBI lineage: Eukaryota > Euglenozoa > Euglenophyceae > Eutreptiales > Eutreptiaceae > Eutreptiella > Eutreptiella sp. 'Long Island Sound 2002'. The sequence continues at coordinate 55,835,009 of OZ038389.1, read as the reverse complement.
TTTGCCACATTGGCACTTGATGTGGCTGAAATGGAGAGCTGACCTCACAGGTGGCAGGCAAGCCAACATGCAAAACAAACTTCAAAGAAGACGCCAAACAAATTGATTTCAGAGGCAATAAGAAAAAACAAACCCCAATGACATTGAGGGGGAACCATGCTGGCCGGACCTTTCGGGACATGCGGGGGGGGGGGGGGGTTATTTTGCTGAATGCCACTCACAGTCTCGAGTGCTGCACGCTGATGTTCCGTTGGTTTCACAATTTTATGGACCTAGTATGATAGCTTTCAAGGCGGTGGCAAGCCCATTGATCCCTTGTCAATTCCTACAGAACAAATGCTTTTTCCCTCTACATCGCTGGCCAACACTTCCTTCCCAACTGTTAACAAATACGTCCTATGCTGTGGCTCCTACCCCTACATCCGTCGCCTCATCTGTCACTCCCAAACTGCTCTCTCACACTCTCTGTCACCACGTTAGTCCATCACCTCGCCAGACCACTGCTCGCACACTCTTGCTCTCTCCCCCTCTCTTTGTACGTGTCTCTATCTCTTTCTATCCCTGCCTCCCTCTCTTTCTCTCTCACTCTGTGCAGCCATCCATACCTAGCAATGCGGTGTACTCCCTGAGCAGCGCAATATACATTTGGAACACCTGAAAAAAGTGCAACGGCCAAATCAAGAGGACCTTCGTGGAGCTGAGGCTCGTGAGACAGCTGATTCTTGTCGTAGACAGCTCGGAGTTTGTCGTGCCTGTTGCACAACAGCGAGCGCCCTACAAGACATACCTCATCATTCAACTTCTGTCCCTCATCCAAAGTGGCGATATCCGCTTGGTACAGACTTACGCCATGGGCCTGCACGACAGGCTCGATCCCTGGTCCTTGGATATTGTTCTGTAGGGCACATGGCGCTCTATGTTCCGCTTCAGGATGCAACGAAACGAGCGCGCAGCATTGAGTGCTGGCCATATATGGCATGCGGCATACATTGCAACAGCCAACACTCCAGGGGTGGAATCAGATGACAAAGGTGGCCTGCACACTGTGCATGCCATGGTGGTTGATTCCGAGTCATGTTCTCTTTGGCATGGAACAGCCTGTGGAATAGTGCTGTTGCCTGGAAGGAGGGTGTGTTCTAAGGTTGGCTTTTGTGGCTCCAGACCTCTTCATTCATGCTTTGGCTTGGGGCCTAGGTCCTTGATCTGATCTTCTAGGTGCCAAAACAACCTCCTCATATTTTCTTTGTTTTAGTAGATGCTGGGCCAAGTACCCCATTTTTATTTTTGGGAAGGGGCGCTCAGATATTGGCCCCAGTTTTTTTGACTTTGAAAGCAGGAATGTTTTGAAAATTTTTGACCCCCGGCTCTGTGGGACTGGCTGGACCGTGTGAGATTTAGGGTTCTTGCTTGTTGCATTGCAGTGCACATGCACATCTTTGACATTTTGATTTGTCCAAAAAAATGCTGTCCGCTTGGGATAGGTTTCGCTCATCAGTCGATGATAGTATGGGGGCCCGAGCACCTAGCGTCACCCAAACCCTACCGGCTAGCGTGTCTGATCATAAACCCCCGAAACCCCGGAACCTCCCCATCGACCCACCACCGGTGGCCGGGGGGGCCAAAACCAGAGAAGTCCTTGGGAGTTTGTAGGTACCAGAATGATGGTTTTACAAAGGGCTAAACATTCAATTCCATCCCTTGGACTATGCTATGTGAATAACACTGAATTGGAGGTATATGGCACCCGATACCCGGTACCGTGGACCTCGTTCAAAGAGGAGCGGTGGTCATGCAGAGCGAAGCGGTGGCCATGCAGAGCGGTGGTGATACAGAGCGGAGGAGCGGTCATGCAGAGCGGTGGTGATACAGAGCGGAGGAGCGGTCATGCAGAGCGGTGGTGATACAGAGCGCAGCAGTGGTCATGCAAAACGGTGGCCATGCAGAGCGGTGGTGACACAGAGCGGAGGAGCGGTCATGCAGAGCGGTGGTGATACAGAGCGGAGGAGTGGTCATGCAGAACGGTGGCCATGCAGAGCGGTGGTGACACAGAGCGGAGGAGCGGTCATGCAGAGCGGTGGTGATACAGAGCGGAGGAGTGGTCATGCAGAACGGTGGCCATGCAGAGTGGTGGTGATACAGAGCGGAGCAGCGGTCATGCAGAGCGGTGGTGATACAGAGTGGAGGAGTGGCCGTGCAGAGCGGTGGTGATACAGAGCAGAGGAGTGGTCATGCAGAGCGGTGGTGATACAGAGCGGAGGAGTGGTCATGCAGAACGGTGGCCATGCAGAGCGGTGGTGACACAGAGCGGAGGAGCGGTCATGCAGAGCGGTGGTGATACAGAGCGGAGGAGTGGTCATGCAGAACGGTGGCCATGCAGAGTGGTGGTGATACAGAGCGGAGCAGCGGTCATGCAGAGCGGTGGTGATACAGAGCGCAGCGTTGGTCATGCAGAGCGGTGGTGATACAGAGTGGAGGAGTGGCCGTGCAGAGCGGTGGTGATACAGAGCAGAGGAGTGGTCATGCAGAGCGGTGGTGATACAGAGCGCAGCGGTGGTCATGCAGAGCGGTGGTGATACAGGTGGAGCGGTGGTCATGCAGAGCGGAAGGCCAGACCTGCAGGGAAGGAGGGGGGGGGGGGGGGTCGTGTAGAGCTCCTGCCCTGCATGACCACCTGTTTGCCAGCAGGGCGAGTGGTGGCCATGCAGGGCTGGGACGGGGGGGCATCCAGGGCAGGGGTCAGAACCACCCATCAATGGAATGCGCACGCGCACCAACCCAAATAAACACACAAGCCTATGGACATTGAGCTGGGGTGGGGGTTCGAGCCCCTTTTCAGACCTTCTTGGTCCTTTTGCCCTTCTGCATCTCATCGACGATCCCCCTTTGGTCTCTCCTGTCAGTCTCATCGCCCTTGCTCTTGTCCTTCTTGTCAGCATCGGCCCCCTTCTCCTTTCGGTCTAACCCTTTCCCTTTTCCCTTCTCGTTGACGGGCTCCCTTGTATTCTTCTTCGCAGCCCTTTCTGACCTATCCTCTGCTGCGCTGCCTCCCTGAGTACCACTCTCCCCAATCAGCTGAACCTTTTCCTTCACAGTGCGTCCATCCAAAGCAGTGCCCACTGCAGAAAGCACCTGTGAATGCAAACAGAGCCAAGACGGGGAGAATCCGGCGTGGGGTTGGCACGAGGCCCAGGTTGCTTGCTGTCTTCAGCTGGCGGCGCCCACCAGCCTCTCGCCAACCTCCGGTATGCAGCCTCTGCCCATGGCGTCCTCCCCTGACGGCCTGATCAGTGCGGGGTACATGGTCATCACGAAGGCCCCAGAGTGGGAGGTGCTCACCACGACCGGCAACATGAACGTCGTCACACAAGGCCATGGGCCTGTGTTTGGTCCACACAGACCGGGGGGGGGGGGGGTTTGAGAAATGAATTTCGAAGATTGTGTGTTCTCCAAGTGCAGAGTGCACCTCTCTGAGCTGCATCCCTCCCCGACGGAGGTTGGGATTTTTCATTCGTGGTAATGGAGCCCCAAGGGGACTTTTGGATACGAACTTAAGTGATACCTTGCAGGTCCCCGTAGAATCTCCTCCATGGAAGGTTTGGAATTCTTTGACGGGGCGCAATTCTGGAGTGCAGCATTGCATGATGTAATGTGCGGAGGGATGGAACCTTGGAGCGCACATTCTGCGTTGTCCTTTTCGTTGTTTGCGCATTTGCTGTCAGCGGTCTTTCAACTCCATATCTTTTGAAATGTACGCCACATTTGTTACAACGTTCGCCCCGGCGTTCCACATCTGCTTCCAAAGGCATGCTGCAGTTTGAGCATAGCTTCGCCTGTAGCAAAGAGAAAAATGCCAATAAAGAGCGGAAGTGGGTTCGTTCAGACGAGAAAGCATCAGAGAATTGGTAAACCATCCGAAACTACAGATCAACTGAAAAATATGTCAAGCACTGCAGACCTTTGGAATTCGCAGTGTTTGATTCCGCCTCCAAAATCTGTCACACGCTGCACATAGCAAATTTTTGCAACAGTGACAATCCACTCCACAATTCACACATGCCTATGACAAGCATGGATGGACGCGGTATCCTGCAGAGAAATACCACGGCAACGAAGATCGAGACATTCGGCGTTCAAGCACGAGATGCAGCCCAAGAGTCGATGCCATTGTAAGGAATGAATAGTTCCAAAAAGCAGACCTGTGCAACAGGATCAAGATGCCCATGCTCAGTATGTTTCATGAGCAAGCTCCACATAGAACAGAAAAGTCTTTCAATATCCTCTTGACGAGTTGCATCCACTTGTATCAACTCCAGACTTTGTTCTGTGGCATACTTTTGGACTTCCTCCAAACTCACCTATCAAGTGAACCCAAAAATACAAAGGGGCTTCCTAGAGATTTGAAACACCACATTCTCTCAAATGAAGACGTGCCCACACACTAGATGTGCCTTGCATGCACAAACAAACGTGAGAACAACATACTTCTCTGACCTGATTCAGCTGATTTGCAACGAGAATGAAAGGGGTTGTGGCTTGGCAATATTTGGAGACCTCCTCCAGCAATGAGCCCAAGACGTTGAATGTGCTGCGCCTACAACAACCAGACAGGGTTGCTACTAAATCAATAAATGGAGCTGTGCATTGTGTGGTGTACTGTGTGGTTTGCGTGTGTACACACATGATCATGCATATCATTTAGAACCTAGCAAGCACCACACACCTGGATATATCAAAGACAAGGAATATGCCTCGGCACCCTTCATTGATTGCACTCCCCACAACCTGAGAAGAAGAAAGCCATGAGACAAATGGGATGCAAAAATATAGCGGCTTGAAATTGGATATCCCAGCTCACGTGGCGCATGCAATCCCTCGAGCACCCCTAGTGCCCTTCGTCGGCAAGCAAGACGGGGAGGGAAGGAGGCAAGCAAGCAAAGCACAACATAGGTGCAAATATAACCCTCCTGGAGCCTGAAATCATACATTGTTCTTGTATATGATTCGCATATGCAACAACTCGTCCGCCATGGCAACAACACGCAGCAGCATGGTCCCATCCTTGGCCTTCCAAGTTTCTGAAGTGGACTCTTTAATTGTGTGTGACACAATTGTAGATTTTCCGACACCTGTTGCACAACGATGAATGCTGGTAAGGACCATGAACTATGTAAACTTGAGCCTACCCTGTGGTACCCACACAGTCCGCTTTGTCAGTTGGCACGTGTGGGCCACAAGTAAATGCAGAGGCAGAAAATGCACAAGAGCTCAATTGCCACTCTTCATGAAGATGTATTTAGGGATTGTTTCACAGCACCAAGTATCAAAATTGCATTCGTTGCCATCAAAGGTTGGGTTGCATGTTTCAAGCGTGTGTAAACGGGTGGCAAATGACATGAGTGGCAAATATCCCAATCCCATATTGCTAACGGTATCCCAATCAAGTCCTCACGCCTTCTCTATCTTGGGGGGTGCAAATGCACGTGGGGGTGAGTTGCCCCACACTTTGGCCTAAGGATGGCCATTAGGCCAAAAAAAACACACTAATGTCTCTATTGTCTTTTTTTTTTTGGTCCAGACCAAGGTGGGCTTGCGTACCCTGTTCATCATATGGTCCTCGAGACAACGTCTTGGAATCAAGGTTCAGAGCTGTCCGGTGCTACGATGATCCCACAAATGACTGTGTTAACAGATCTGGCATGGATTAGCTGAGTCTGAAACCAGGTTGTGCAGTGGGAGACTGGGAGACTGCCACCCCTGTAGGCTTCCCAGCGTGCATGAGGCACAATGACTGTAGGCTGAAAAAGACAGCAGTGTGAAGACTGAAGGCTGAGATGAATCAGCGGGTTGCATGGCATACAATAGTACCAGAGAGGGAGGGGGGGGCGACATTCAGGCATAGCTGGTCACTATTCACTACGGGGCTGAGAACACTGCTGCCCCAATTCTGGTTCTGGGTGAATGGGGATGGTGACACACAGAAGAGGACTGGGGAGGAAGCAAAGAACACAAGCAGGGTTACGGCGCGCTGGGGGATGGCATTCCACCTGTGGGGGAAAAGATAGAAAGGGGGCGGAAGCCACAGGCGGACCAACCTGCCATTGGTTGGTAAAAAAAATTAGGAACTGGCGCGCACCCGACACCACCGACAAGTGAAAGGAGCAAGTGTCAAGGACTGTCATCGCAACTCTAACTCTGAGGAGGTTTGGGGAGTGCGGGGCATGCGGACCCTTTTTGGGTTGGAGTATTCCGAGGTACAAGGCTATGAACGCTTTTTGAGGGGATGCACGGTGGCTGTAGCAGCCCGGAAAAGATCCTCAACAATGTGTCTATTGTCTATTGTCAATGCCCAGTCAATTAAATCCAATTGGGCACGCTCAATTGGGTACTTTTGCCAAGCAAGTGCATACCTTTCGCACCGATGAGGCAAATATTCGTCATTACGCTCCAACTGTGTGCCACAAAAAGTCATGAACGGAGACGTCTAGAAGCAGGGAAAGATGTGGTAGGCGGCTAAAGTTGTGGGGTTGATAATTTTTCATATCAGCAATGCATCCGGGATGGGTATGACTGGGGGGGTGGGTCCCCCTTCTCCGCCCCCCCTTCCCCCCTCCTTGTTGTGACAAAGCGTCAGTATATGCGTCACAAAAAAAAAACCAACCCCAGATTCAGATTCAGCTCCACGGGCTGCCACGAAGCATGTAAGACCCGGTGAAGCAAGAGAACAAGTGCAAACAAACTGCATACTGCAACAAACAGTTTTTTCTGTTTTTCCAGTTTGTTTGTTAATCACTGTCACTGATGCCCTCTCCAACATTGCTAGGACTTTCATTGCTACTATTGCTGCTGTCACTATCGCTCATAGTGATGGCGCTTGAGCTGGAGCCATCAGTTGAGACACTTCCAAAAGAGGACGGCCAGATGGTCAGTGTATGCTAGAACACGCGTCTCCTTCCGTCCCTTTCCCTTGCCCTTCCGGGGCTTCCTGACATTCTGAGAAGAGCGTCGTCAACATGCTGTAGCACCCCATGACTGGGCCACCGGGGTACATGGAGACCCATCAGGATCAATGTCCTCGGCCCCAATTAGGACCCGTCTTTTTTTCAAATCCTGAAGCCGTAGCTTCAGAATTCCAAGATCCCCCCCCCCCCTCCGGGTGAAGCCGCCCGACCAAATCTGCAAGTGGCTGCCTGCCAGCTTTGCCTATTCCTTTAATAACCAGTGTTGCACATAGAACGCCCTCCCTCTTGGAACCCACAAACAAAACACAAGCAATTGAAGCATTAATGGACACCAAAGTGTGACCTCATTGATCATTTGCGTCGGAGTCACCTCAACGAGCGGAAACAACAGTAGACATCCAATGGAGTTATCTAAATGTCAACAACACCTGAATCACACCTCAACTGCTCAAGAAGCCACGGCGGCGGCGGCAGGTTACCCTCCGGTTCGATGGTGTCGCTGTCCGCCCCTAATTGTACCATCTGCTCCGTAGTACACAGGTATGAAACCACTCCTTGTCCGAGGCTCCTACGAGCTCTACAACCAAAAGTGAAGCAAAGGCGCACCTTCCTACAATCAATAAACACCGTTCGTTCACAGTAGGTGGACCCGGGTCGCACGATTTTAGATGCCACAATAATGCAACGGAAATCGGAATCCAACAAAATCACAAGGCAGAGTGGAAGGCTTCTAGGAAGTCTACAACCAAAACTAAAGCAAGGGTGTGTGTTCCTACACGCAATGAACACCAGTGCACGTCACAACAAATCAAGGCAAATCATGCAACTTGAGACAATTGTGCATTGTGTGGCACTCGCATGGTGAATGCTATTGCAGCTCACAACAAAGCAAGGCATTTCGTGCAGATTCATACAATTGTGGATTGTGTGGCACTCGCATGAGTCATGTTGCAGAGCATCCACCCATTCGTACCTTAACAACGATGCACCTACCTCAATTGCCTCCTAGTCCACTCCTCTTCCACTCGGGCTCCTCCGGCTTCAAGGGACTCGTGATCCCCCATACACGTAGGCGTGGCAGATGCCGAAGCAAATGCGCCCATTAACGTGTACCAATCCCTTTTTACGGGGCCTGCCGGTGTGGGCGGAGGCACCACACCAGGGTTTAGCCAGATCAGAATTCCGGGCCTTCTATCATCCACCAGAGTCACCCGTGTTTCCGAATCGTGCCCCAATTGGCAATTGGATAGAACTAACACTATTAGCATCGATGTTAAGGCCGTCGATGGGCTGGCCTGCTGTGAGCACGCCGCCAGAAGCAAGGGAGCGCCCCGCCAGCACAAGCCCCGAATCAGGACCAAAATTGGCATTGCACAAATTTCTCCAGCTGTGAAGCCGGCCCTAACCCAAACCCCCCCCTCTGAAGCTACAGCTTCATGATTTGAAAAAAAGACTGGTCCTAAGGGAAAACCCCGCTAACTTGGACTGAAGCGACACGCAGAGTTTTGAGATTTTCTGGAAATTTTTGGCAGATGAAAGGTTGAGACGCTGTGAATGTCTTTTTCAGGTGTCTGTTTACCGGGTGAGCTATTTGTAATGTCGTTGAGTCGTCGATTTCTCAGTGTAATTTGGTCAAACTTTCAGACTCTTAGAGGACCACTTTTTACCCCAACCCCACTAACTTGGACTGAGTTGTATGTAGACGCATTTGAATAACTTTGTGCTACTGTTTGCGTTCGAAGTAGTGATTTTTGCATTGGACAGCTTGCAGCGGTCTAGTCATGTCGAAATCGTGGTTTCAGTTGTTTTTGTGTGGTGTACCACGAAAGTACCTGTACGAAAGCCGCCCTTGAAACAAGAAACCACAAGTAACCCACCTACATGTTGAGTTGGGTCACAACCCATGAACTATTCTAATTTGGTACATGTGGAAGCCTTTTGGTGCCTTTACTTGTTTGTTGCGCGTGCCTAGGTTAGAGATAGCACTTTTGTCGCAACATCCATTTTTGCACAAAGGGGTCTACGAAAGGGTTACCAAAGGCATGTACGAAAGGCATGTACGACAGAGAGGTGTTCGTAGATTTTGTACGAAAGGGGTGCATTTGTACCCCCTTCCGTACACCCTTTCGTACCCTTTTCTACAACTTAGATGTGCCTTCGTACCCCTTTGGTGCACCCTTTCGTAGTCGGTGTTTGCTAGGTAATTGTAATTTCCAACTTACGTTGCCGAATCCCACATGCTCAGTTACAGTCAGTGTGCCATCCTCTTTCTTCTCAAATCTCTTTCTTTTTGGGCACCTCTGTTTCATGCTTCCTTCATCCTACTCTTAGGGGGCGATGGATATCGCTTTCGAAGGCACGCTTCTGGATGAGGACTCCAGGTCGATGATTGATCAATCGAAGATTGGGGTCACCAGGTGGTCCGTCGACGGGGCACTTGTACTCGAAAACGAACACATGTTCACGGGCAAGGGCTCGATGTTGTCCCGTTCCCAGTGTCTGCGCTCTGGCAGTGTAGAAGTCCCAGAGGCTCGACTGCTCCCAGATGGAAGGACTCCAAAGATCCGTTCGACAAGTGGTCTGGAAAGATTGTGCGTTCTGTCGACCCACGGGGGGGCCGTCTCCTCGCTTTTGTACGCAACTCCCCCCCCCCCCAGTAGAAGTGGGCCGAAGGCCCCTTGGTGGGGGGGGGGGGGGGGGGGGTTCAGGGAGGGGCGAGGGGGGGGGGTCGGGAGGGTCGGTTGGGAGGGGGGGGGGGTTGGGAGGGTCAGTTGGGGGGGGGGTCCCAGGTGGGGCAATTTGGGGTGGTGGTGGGGGGGGAGGGCACAGGCTCCCGTTACCTCCCCTTGCCCTCCCTCTGGGGTGAGAGCTAGGGCTACGGTTAGGGCTAGGGTTAGGGCTAGGGTTAGGGTCACCGAGCTGGTGGAACCAGTCTTGGTTTTATAACCCTTTTTAGGGTCTAGGGTGGACCTACCAGGTTTAGCAAGCAAGCAGCAAGCAAGCAGCAAGCAGCAAGCAGCAAGCAAGCAGCACGCGCGAAATGGGAAAAAATCAGAACTCCGTCGTGGTGCTTCAGATTCGGGTGAAATTTTGGTGGATGATACCTATGGGTGTGAAGTACAATCACACAAAGTTTGAGCAAGAAACTCAACGGTGGCGGCCGGGAACGGGATTCGCAAGTGGCGGACCTCAGTTTCAAAACCTGCAGTTTAGGGCCAAAAACAGCCATTTTTGGGCCAAAACAGCCCCGGAACACATTCAAAACGGCCAAACGAAGGGAAACGGTGGGTACACTCTATGTGCGGCTTGACTTCTCCGTGTCAACGAGCTCTTTGCGGCCCTCTAACTCCATGATACATCCCGGAAACGGCCCAAAAAGGCCCCCAGAAGCTCCAAATGCCGACAGCCACAAACCAAGAACACGCCATATCTTTGGCTACATGGCTCAAAATGCGATTCCGAGGGCACCTACTCCACCCGCAACCCCCCACTTTTTGTGGTTTCCTCCCCTCAAAATTGCCTAAACGGACGCCTAGACCCCCATACCTAGGCCCACTAGGCTGCGGCAAGCTGCAAGCTCAAGCCCAAACAGGTGGGTGCCCAAATGGGTCAACAGGGTCCAGTAGGGGCAAAAAGATGACTTTTCTCAAAAATGATCCTATACCATGTGCGAAGGTAAAACGAGTGTTTTTGGACCGTTTTGAGCTTGTGGTGGGCCATTTTGGTCCTCCGAAAATCCCAAAATGCCTTGAAAATGGGCTGTTTTGGGACCTAAAATGGGTCAAAAATGGGTCAAAAACGCATTTTTCCAAAAATCATCCTAGACCATTTGGGGTGCACAAACGGGTGAAATGAGCCCATTTTGAGCCCATTTTGGGGGTATTTTGGCCCCCAGAAGTCCAAAAAGTCTTGAAAGTGGGCCTTGTGGTGAAGGGGTTCACTTGCAAGCTGATTTCACTTTGTCAAGAGCCATCAATGTGTGAATCATTGTTGATGTCCCTCACCAATCATAGGTGATGTTTCCTGCCCCACCAGCTCGGTCCCAATATTCAGGTTGATTAGGGTCATGGGTAGGGTTAGGTGTAGGGATAGGAGCAGGCTGAGGGTTGGGGTGGGTGTTAGAGTCAAGGTTGGGTTCAAGTATAGCGTTGGGGTGCTCCACCGCCTGGGCGGGGAGGGATGCTACGTTGGCGAGGGGAATGAAAAAAAATTTTCGGGCGCCTTCGGCGCCACCATATGTATGGCCGGTAGCTATTGACCCTTGGTAACTAAGTGGGCCCGGAGGGCAAGGAGGGGGGGGGGGGGGGGGGGGGGGTCGCGTACCCGAACCGAGGAGACGGCCCCCCGTGTGCCGACCAGTACTCCATCGATACTTCTGGCTCGAACCAGAACCGGCGGCATCGCTGTGGTACAATTGGCCAGTCCTCGCCACCATGGGGTGTTAGCAATCGAGAACCTTCGAACAACGATGATCGCGCTGACATCGTCGTCATCGGGACCGAGGGCGTATCGATCAATAATCTCGAAAGTTTGTGTTCGAGAATCGGCTTGAAGTCGACCGAGATGTTGATGCACGAACTGCCCGTCGGCGAGAGCGCTTTGCAGGGCGAATCGAAGCGCCTCTGCAGTCACAAGGCTCGAGGCCGTGTCGACAATGAAAGCGTCGAAGACATATTCTCGCCAGTGTACATTCCGTCGATGGGCAGCTTGGAAGTCGGTCTTAATCGGCGAGAGGAACTTGAACATCGGCACATTGAAGTGGTGTCGATAAACGTTCGAATCTGGCGGCAAGAACCGGTGGTCGAGAGGATCCGGGTGAAACGGATCACTCGCGGCCGAACCTCTGGATTCGAGCTCTTCTCGTTCGTCGACATAGGCATCTCCTCGATAGGGAACCAGGCGGCGGCAATAATGCCCATGGTCGTCATACCCACTTTCCCAGGGGGACATGAGGTACTTCGAAGCTCCCAGACGTCGGGTAAGATCTCCACAATTTTCGAAGAGAAAAAGGCTGATATACCTTTCGTCGGTCGGCGGTAGGCGTGCAACCCTTTGGATCTCCCTTTCGAAGTTGTGGTAGGTGACTCGTCCAATGGTGATCTGATAGTTGTGGACAACTAAATCAAATCGATTGGCGCCCCAGGAGTGACCACATTGTAGGGGTACGACCCGGTTGACTGGCCCAATCGATGATATTCTTGCAACTGGACCATGGGGTCTTGGGTTCGAACCAGGGCACATTGGTACCTTTTGTACCCGAGTCAAATGGTACCTCGAAGGCCTTGAAATGGATGCCGTCGAAGAAGCAGATCAGTCTTGTACGCAAGGAAGGGTGCTCGGTCCTCGAATAGCCAATCGTCAGCTCGACAGACTTTCGTGAGGTCTCGAATGAGCCCAAGAATCGAGATAGCTGATGGGGCCGATCGAGATATCTTCCTCACTGTCCGGAAACGTCGGTATCGAAAGAACAGGTCGATTCCGTCGGCGACGTGGATCAGATCGTCAATCCCACAGAGCTCTCGATGCATGCGGTTTAGGCGTCCGATGTGATTGGGCAGGTTCTCCTCCTGGAGTCGATCCCGGAACTCGAAATCGAATTCCTCGTCGCAACTTCGCCATGTGACGAGAGGGGATCGAAGATTACGACAGGCTGCTTCGATCTTGGTGTACCACTGGTAGCTCGGTGCGCTGCCAGGGTTTCCGTTTTCGTCGAAGGACGTGTCGGGAGCAGCTCACATGGACTCGAAGGGAAACGGTGCGGTTGTGCGCCAAGTGTCCATGTCGATGACCTCACGCAGGTCGTGAATGCAGGCTCTTGTCCTCGACACGACACGTGCGTGTCGCTGGTTCAGGAAGTGATGCTCTTCCACTAGGTTTGATGCGATGACAAGCACATTCGGGTGGAGTTTCCTATACAATCGAGCGAGCGGGTCCTCTTCATGTGTCCCAAATCGATAGGGCGGTTTCATTCCGAATTCGCCCAGATGTTGGAGTTCATCGACGGTTTCCAACTCGTTCTCCTAAGCTTCCATGTAATACGGTTGCCACAGGGATTCCGGTCGATGGACTTGATCATAGCCGGGTGGCTGACTAGTCGAATAAGACCAGTCCTGCATATCGTAGTCCTCGACCTTCGTGCCATCGTCGTCGGGGTCTTCTTCTTCGGTGTAGGCGGTGGTTTGAGCGGATCGAATGGAGGCTTGTGTCTTTGGGGCGTCCCACTCTCCCATCCACGATTGTTCGACCCATGGTTCGTTCCATCTGGGCACTGAGCAAACCAAGAGGATTCAGTCGTATCCCGTGTAGCAATCAAGATCCTCCTCCTCCTGTGGGTCAAACCACTCTGCACGTGAGTCGAACCAGTCCTCTGATTTAGTTTCACACTGACCATCAGGCTCCCAAACGTCTTGGCATTGCTGTCGAAGGTATTCAGCATCATCCGGGGAAGGGCACCCGTGCAACTTACAAAGTTTGGGGTCAATGTCGGTCGGGGGTCCCCCCTCCCAGGTCGACGCTGGGACAGGCATGTTGGCAAGGGCTCGTTGGAGTATCCCTAAGCCAGTCGTGCCTCCTGACATGATGACTCGACCACTTGGTGCTATCCCCGCAAATGTCCCTCGGGGGGACACACCTTTGATGTGTCTCGAAGCTCCTTTGCCTCCTCCTTTGTCTCCTTTGCCCTTCGAGCTGCCCAAGTAAGCTGATCGATTGTAGCACGGCTGGGCTGAAATCGGTGCCATTGATCGGCTTGGCAGGGCTGGCGCCGATGCAACTGATCAACTGCGGCTCGGTGGCGCTGAGGTCGATGCAACTGAAGTTGATGCGGTGTCGCTGTCATCGTTCATCTCGTCAACATCGATGACGTTCGACGCAGATGCTCGAGAGGGTGGAGGTCGAGAGGAAGTCCGGGATGCTTGGGTGGCGGAACTGTAGGTCGAATGTGTCTCTAAGGCTCCACCGGTCGATTCGGACCCACGCATGAGTTTTCGAAAATTCACGCTGCAAAGAGGGTGAAGTTACTCAAGGTGGAGTCGAAGGAACTCAAGGTACACTGGATCCTCATCTAGAGCTTTACTCGATTCCCAAGACCACGTGTCGTCATCCCATTCACAGCGATATAGGAATGTGCGGCGCTTTTTGGACCCTACTTGACGTCTAGCCAAAATCTTAATGAGTTGAGGGGAAGCTCCAGTCTTGACAGGTGGCATCGGAAATTCCCACACTGGTTGTCCCTCCCGATGGATATAGGGGTTGATGCTGTCGCGATTGAAAACGCGCAACCCGTCCAAGGGGGCAGGGATGTCCAATTTAACATTCTCGCCCTTGTTGAGCACCTCGAGAACTTTGTATGGACCACACCACAAACAACATCCAGTTTTCCTTTGTGTCCATATTCGGGTACTAGCACCCACCATCGCGCTCCCACTTCAGGCACCCCAATTGGGGAATTCGTATTTCGACACCACTTCAAGGTTTTGGAGATTCTGCCGGATGTGGTGCTTGGGTTACCATGGCTTCGAAGCTATAACCCGACTGTCGACTGGAAGGAGCGGTATGCAAACGTACGACACGGATTGACTTCATACCGATTGTCCTTCGATGGATCCAGGGTTTCCACCCAGTTACAGTTCCAAGCAACTTCGAAGTTGGACCTCCTTTCGAAAACTTCCATCCAGTACCTCGAAAGTAAGCCCAGCTGGAAGCCGTGCACCACCTGCCAAAGAACACACTGACCTACGCTCATCGACACATGCCAAGAATGATGCCGACACACTCGATGAATTCGAAACGGAAGATGGTATCACTGATGAGGAGTGCAGCGACATGGAAATTGAGTACATCTCGTTGCCGAAGCTGATCTCACTGGTGATCAAGTGTTTCTGTGCTGCATGCCTCGACCCGCAGTGCCGGTCGATCAAATGCACAATATGCAAGATAAGAGCGAAGATGACGGACTTGACCCAGTGCGACGCAAGTTGCCTATTCGAATACACAAATGGGCAGGTCTCTACGACCGGGAACGAGCCGAGTTCGGGGAATTACCTCCGCATCGACCTGGAAGAGACCATTGAATACGCCTCGACACTGAAGACAACCCTCCGTGGGTACACCCTTATTAAATGGACCCAAGCCAATTGGATGAGCTTCGACGTCAACTGGACAAGGTGCACCGATCTGGCCGAATTCGACCATCCTAGCATCCATACGGAGCGGGTTGCCTTTGTAGGCCCCTTGGGGCAATTTGCAGGCCCCTTGGGGGCACGATGATGGCCCACGGCCGCGCTTATAGCGCCACATAGTGCATTGTCCACCCCTCCCGGGCGAGTAGTCCCCAGAAGGTACACTCAGCAAAATAACATCAGCTGTACAGTACAGGGGGGGGGGGGGGTCTGCCTCAGTCTCAGCCTCAGCCACTGCACCCCCCCCCCTCCCAAAACCTCGGTTTTTATGGAAAACTTCGGTTTTGGCATGTGCACGCCCTGCCCTGCACCCTCGTGCACTGCACTCCAGGACTCCTTAACCACAGTCAACCACAGTATTTGCAGGCCCCTTGGGTAAAAATTTTTGTCTGTCACCCACCCATCCAGGCAGGGAGGGGGACTGTGCACGGGCAGACCGCCTTGTCGCGGTCTGCAATTGCTCCCCATGCTGCCCACTGTGGCGAATGGACCCACAGGCGCTCCTTGGCAGCCGCCTCGATCACCGCTGTTCTGCCCCCCCTCCCGTCCCACGCTCTACTGATGGAGTCCGCTGGGTTTAGCTCGGATTGCACCCAGCAGAGGGTCACCTGCAGCCCAGTCCAGCGGAGACGGTGCGCAATCCTTCGTAGGATGCGCTGCTGCTGGACCCTGCCTGCCCCCGCCCTCCCCCAAAGCAGCTGGGCCAGCGCCCCCATGTTGTCCCCCACGAGCACGAGGCGCCGCGCTCGCCGCGCGTGCGCATCGTCCAGCGCCACCAGCGTCCCCCAAAGCTCGGCCGCCTGTTGGGTTGTCACCCACGCTGGGCATAGCGCCAAATCTGCCCCCCCCGGTCCCCAAGAGCCGACGTAGTAGGAGGGGTTAGCTCCTGTGGTCGGGGCATACCTGGCGGCGTCCACAAAGACGCGCACTGCCGGACTTGCGCTCGTGGTGTCTGGCTCCCAGCCCCTGTAGCACTGGGCAATGGCCTCGCAGAGCACCACTGCCGGCGGTGTGCGCCAGGCCCAGCGCGGGCCCCAGCGCAGCCAGGACCGGGCACCTGCCAGAAAGCACCCCCCCAGGTTCCCTGGCCGCCCCAACCACCCGAGCTTCCCTAGTAGCCGCCTCAGGGCGACATAGGTGTATGGCTTAAGTGCCAGCCTTACCCATGCCGCCACCACTGCTGCCACCGCCGAAGCCGCCGGTGCCACCCTGCGCCCACTCAGGTCCACATCCTTGCCCATCCACCGCAGGGAGCGCTGTGGTGTGAACACGGACTTCTCACTAATGATGAAGCCCACACGTCGGAGGAGGTGGGCCGCGCTGTCGGTGACCGCGGCCACTTTCCCCGGGTCATGCCCGACAAAGAGGATATCATCTAAGTACTGTACCACCACCACCACCCCCCCTCCCCAGATCCCCCAGCAGATCCGAAATGAGGGCCTGGACCAGCCCAGGCGCCTGGTGCCAGCCAAAAGGCACGCGCAGAAAAGCGTACGTGCGCCCTTGGGCCGCCACCCGGATGGTGCTCGCCAGGGGGGGGGGGGGGGGAGCTCCACACTGCAGTAGCAGTTTGCTATGTCCAGTTTGGTGCCCCACAGGCCCCCCCCCCCCGGCCCCGCCCCCCCTTTTTCCCAGATCCCTGAGGAGGACCGCCAAGCCCTCTAGCGATGGGAGCTTAAAAGGGCGGGCCTTGTATTTGCACCCCTTGTTGAACATCTTCATGTTCACAATGAGGGCGCATTTGCGCTCCGATTTCCACTTGACGAACACCTCCGCATTTGCATCCCCCCCCACCACGCTGACCAGGCCCTGGGACGCTAGGGTGGACAGGAGGGCCGCCACTCGTGGGCAGCGGGAGGGGGGGAGGGGATGGACACGCCCCCCCGCCCTGCCAAACTCGGGGTCAGCCCAGTCCTCCCAGACGTGCGTCGGCACTGACACACGGCCCGCGTCGCCAAACCCGCGCGCCGCGAGCTCCACAGTGACGCGCGACTAGTCGTTTAGACGGGTCGAGGAGCCCCCATCGAGCGGGATCTCACCCCCCGCCAGGAGGTGCAGCGCCTCCTTAGCCAGCGCCAGGTCTGCGGCCGCCGCCTGCTCCTTCCACACTGGGCGATCCACGGCCGACTTGATAGACTCCGCCCACCACGCCTGCAACAGGGACAGGACACTGTCAGCGGGGGCCTTCAGGCTGCGCCCCATGTGGCGCGCTGCTGCCTCCAGGTGGTCGTTCCAGTCGAGGCCGCACCTGGCGCACCGGGCAACCGCCAGCTGCATCTCCAGCCGCCCCGCTGCGCCGTCTCGCCGGCGCCCCTCCGGGTGCTTGGGTGCCTCGGGTGCTGGCCCGGGCCGGGGTGATCCGGGGCACCGTCGTGGAACGGGGGGCCGCTGCGGGCTGGCGTTCGGCTGCTCCACTAGCGGCGTGCTTGGGCTGGGGCTTCGGGGCGGGTGCAGCCCTCGTCGCCCGCGCTGCTGGAGTCGATCGGCCACGGGCCACGGTTCGGTGCACAAAGGCCCTGCGCTGGCTTTCGCGGGGGTGCCGAGCGGCCCTGCGTGCCACCGTGTCGGGCGACTCGTCACTAGAGGAGCCCAGTACGATGGTGTCCCGCATGTCGGAATCGCCACGCAGGTCGGCCCCTTGGCTGCCACGGTTCCCAGCACGGACATCGGGTGGGGCCGGGGCGGCGTCCGTCCCGTCGGGGCCACGGGGTCCAAGCGTGCCGAGCGCCCAGAGCTGGTACGCGCGTACCGGCCGGATTTCGACGCCAAATCCCGCCGTGGGCCAGGGTGAGTTGTCGGGCAGGAAGAACTCCCACCCAGGGGGCGCGCTGGCGTACCTGTTGGCCTCCGCCTCGTTGTCCCATCGCCCAGCCACCGCGATGCTGGCGATGGCGGCTCCGAACGCCCGCATGGCCGCAGCCCCTCCACGTGCCCAGGCGTGCCATACCATGGATTCCCATCCCGTGGCAGCCAGCAAGCCATGGATCGCCGCCTGAAGGTCGAACGCGGCAGCCATGAGCAACACCGATGCGGGCCTGCTGGAGACCCACGGGTGGGCTGCCAACGCTGCGCGCCATGCATCGGGCGATGCCCCCAGTCGTACTGTGACCCAGTCGTCGTCCTTTTTGTCATCGAAGAACCCCAACGTGCACCGTGTCCGGATGTCCACCGGTCGTACGCTGGCTGCTTCACCCACCCTCAAGAGAGCGGCAAAGGAGATGACGGCAAGGCCCAGGCAGAACCAGTCGAGGGTGGTCCTGATGTTCCGGGCCATGAGCCGGAGGGTGACCAGCTCGGCCCACACTTGGGTTGGTCGTGGCGCGGCAGTGGTGGTCGCGGCGCCTCGTGCCATGAGCCAGTGTACGGGCCGCACTGTGGGTAGTATGCAGCCCAGCTTCTCTGCCAGGCGGAGGGCGGATATGACGCCTCGCAGCGTTCCAGGCTGCTGGCCCATGGCGGCGCGCCTGACGAGGTACCGGGACAGTGCCCCCGCTGCGTCCAGCTCTGGCCAGTGTGCTGCAAACCGGCCCACATCCCTGAGGATCGCGGTCCAACGCTCCACGGTACCTGGGGACCACCGCCGGATGGCCAGCGCGAGGGGCTCCTCCGTGTAATTGCCCCACCATAGGCTGTCCACTGCCGACCCCGCGTATCGCAGGTTGAGCGCGCCGCCCCCCTCGTCATCGGTGCTCCCCTCGTTGGCGGGCCGCTCGCCGCCGTGGGCACTGGGCCCCCCAGCAGTTGGCCTGCGCTGGGGCCGGCCCGGCCGGAAAGGGCTGGGGGGGCGGGGAAGGCGGTGCCGGGCACGGGCCGCCCACGGCCCAGTGGTTGCGGCCGCATCGAAAACATGGGTACGGGGGGGGGCCAGTCGCGTCATAGGTGCGGCCCGTGCTGTGCGCAGTGTACAGGCTCTGGCTACCTACGGTACTGAACCCCCCCCGGTACGAGCCGGCGACGGAACTTGCGACGGAAGGGGCCCGCCCCTGCCCACCACTGGCACAGTCCCTGGCCCAGTGCCCGTGCATGCCACAACGGAAGCATGCCCCGGGGGGAGCAGGGGCCGGGGTCTGCGCCTGGGGTGGCGGCTGCGTCTGGGCCTGTTGTGGTGCAGGCTGCTGGGCCTGGGCGTACCATCCCTGCGGCGCTGGCCGTGCCGCTGCCCCAGCGGGGTGGGTGGGCGCAGGCTGGCAGTCCCTGTAGACCACCTTCCACTCCGCCTCCACAAGCGCATTGCCCTTCCCAACGGGGTCCTCCGTTTTGAGCCAGGTGTTCAATGCCTGGATGAGCTCCTGCTGCCAGAGCTAGGGGTGCTGCCCAGAAGCTATTTTGGTGAGCTCTCCCTCAGACAGTGGTGGTACCTTTGGCAGCTGGAGCTCTCGGATGCGAGCCTCCAGCCGTCGTATCTCCGCCTGCTCCGCGGTCTCGTTCGGCTCCTGCGGCTCCGGCCACTGACGGTCCCGCGGCGGCTCCTCCTGCTGCTCCGGGGCAGGTGCACTGGGTTGGGGTACTGCCTTCCACGCAGCCGCTTCGACGTCGAGCCGCAGGTTTGAGGAGCGCTCAAAGAGGGCCATGTATATCAGGGCCGTTGGGGCGTCGAGGCCGCCGCCAGCCCACTCCACAGCCCGATCAACGCCCGCCACGGACAGGCCATCCTCCATCAGGCGCTCCTGGTACTGGGCGGCCATGATGCCAGCGTCCGCGCTGTCGAGGAACCCGTACGGTGGCCGCAGCAACGTCGCGCCACCGCTCCCAGCGCGCGTACTCAGGGGTCTTGACGGGGTCCAGGTCCATGTCGTCCTGATTGAAGGCCAACGTGGCCCGCTTCGCCCCCCGGCTTTCCTCACCGGTCGCTTCCGCTGACCCATTTGAGGTACCCTCTGGCATTTCAGTAGTCCCCAGAAGGTACACTCAGCAAAATAACATCAGCTGTACAGTACAGGGGGGGGGGGGGTCTGCCTCAGTCTCAGCCTCAGCCACTGCACCCCCCCCTCTCCCAAAACCTCAGTTTTTATGGAAAACTTCGGATGCCGACACACTCGATGAATTCGAAACGGAAGATGGTATCACTGATGAGGAGTGCAGCGACATGGAAATTGAGTACATCTCGTTGCCGAAGCTGATCTCACTGGTGATCAAGTGTTTCTGTGCTGCATGCCTCGACCCGCAGTGCCGGTCGATCAAATGCACAATATGCAAGATAAGAGCGAAGATGACGGACTTGACCCAGTGCGACGCAAGTTGCCTATTCGAATACACAAATGGGCAGGTCTCTACGACCGGGAACGAGCCGAGTTCGGGGAATTACCTCCGCATCGACCTGGAAGAGACCATTGAATACGCCTCGACACTGAAGACAACCCTCCGTGGGTACACCCTTATTAAATGGACCCAAGCCAATTGGATGGACTTCGAAGTCAACTGGACAAGGTGCACCGATCTGGCCGAATTCGACCATCCTAGCGTCCATACGGAGCGCGTTGCCTACTAGTGAGAAAAGCAAATGGTAAGTGGTGTATGTGCGTCGACTACCGAGCTTTGAACACCCGAACCGTTCTAGACCAATATCCTTTACCTTCGATCCAATCCATACTGAGCACACTGGTGGGCTCCACGGTCTTTTCAAAAATCGACCTTGTCAGTGCGTTCCACCAGTTTCGAATCCACGACGAAGATATTGAAAAAACTGCCTTCAACATGCAGTTTGGTGCCTTCGAATGGATTGTTATGCCCTTCGGCCTTTGCAATGCACCATCGACGTTCCAGCGCGTCGTCAATGATGTTCTTCGAGATCACTTGGGGATTTTCGTATGGGTGTATATCGACGACATCCGCATCTTCTCCAAGGACGACGAGGAACACCAACGACACCTCGATTTAGTGCATGAACTACTACAACGACACCAGTTGTTCCCCTGCATCGACAAATCAACGTTTCTCTAGTCTCGAGTTCCCTTTTGCGGATACATCATCGATAAAGATGGAGTACACATGGACCCCCAGAAGATGAAGGTCATTCGAGGTTGGCCTGCTCCGACCACCATCCATGAAGTTCGACAGTTTATCGGGTTGTGTGGATTTTACCAGCAGTTTGTCGAAGGATTCCAGGCTGTAGCGGCTCCTCTCGCCGCGATGTTCAAGGCAGATTTCGAATGGTAGTGGGCGACCGTGCATCAAGCTGCCTTCGACAAGCTAAAGCAAGCAATGATCAGTGCGACACATCTCAGTACTATCGACCCCCGACAGCCGTACCATCTGTATACGGATGCTTCGAAGGATTGCGTAGGGGCTACGCTAGCACGGCGATGTGCACATGGGAAGTACAAGGGACATCTTCGACCTATTGCCTTTATGTCACGGAAAATGCAATCTGCTGAACCTCGATACCCTATCCGAGAACAGGAGCTGTTGGCCATTGTGCTAGCCTTGAGGCAGTGGTTTCATCTCCTTCGAGGACCACAGGAAGTACCGGTACACACCGACCACGAAAGCCTTCGCTATCTGAAAACGTGTCCTCAATCGCTGACACCACGCCAAGCACGCTGGTGACAGTCCTCGAGGAATACAACCTCACATTGTGGTATGTGCCGGGTCTCGAGAATCCAGCAGCGGATGCCTGTTACCGCTTGACGTCAAGACAATTGATGGACACCGAGAATGCTACGCGTACACGACCCTTCGTGGTACCCTTGGTCGAGAACTGGATTTCAACTGAAGGAGCACCTATTGATGAGTTTCTACACGTGCTCGAAGATTCGTTCTCGCATGACGAAGTGTGGCCCCAACCATACGACCACCTGCACGTGTCGCTTCGAAGCGGACGTTCCGTGGACCTCGACAGCAGTGTGGGAGGAGGCATATCGAGAAGACCCACGCACCAGGCACATTTACGAGATCGCCATCCGAAGGCCTACGGCACGACACCAACTCCGAGATGCCAAACTGTCCTTCGACGACGGTAAGTTCTTCTACCCGTCGACAGTGCATTGTGGCCATGTACCACGAGTCGGAGTTCTACGGCCATTCGGGAGTAATTCGAACCATGGCATTGATCAAACGTGACTATGTCTGCTCCCACCTTCGACACTACGTGGAGCGCTACATCTTGAGTTGTGATGTGTGCCAAGCGGCTAAGTCACCACACGTGAACGCTGCCACAGCACAGACCCCTACCGGTGCCCGACACCAAATGGCATAGTGTGTCTGTCGATTGGGTCTTGGACTGCCCCCGACCACACGGGGTCATGACGCTATCATGACTGTAGTCGACCGGTTTTCGAAGCGTGGAATGTTCATCCCTTGCTGCACGGACATGACAGCCGATGACCTCGTCTACGTGGTCTTGTGCGAAGTGATTCGACTCAAAGAATGCCCACGACAAATTGTTTCTGACCGAGACAAGCTGTTCGAGTCCCAAGCGCGGAAAGAATGGGCACACCGCTTTAAGATTGAGATGCACCAAACAGTGGCCAACCGCCCTCGACGCAATGGCCTGGCGGAACGGTGCAACCAATCGATTCTCCAACGCTTGCGAAAAAACGGCATTTTTGGTAATAATGAGTGGGATGTCGACCTGCTGTTCGCCGAGATACGGTTCAACAACTTGACGTCCAACAGTCTTCAACTGTCACCTTTCGAGATTGATGAGAGATGCACATGGACCGAAACGAGCTCTCGTGTAGTATCGCACTTCGACTTGGACACCTCCGGCAGTCATGACGCGTCCTGGGTGTGTGAGTTTGTAGAGGGGAAGTCGCGCCCTCTTTGCTGTTTGCATCTACATGAAGTCACTCGTTGCTCCACAGTCGACTAACACATGTACTCCTGAGTCGAAAGAGTTGTCTCGACGCGCAAAAAGGTGCCCTCAAACCGTGAACAGAGTCGCATGTTCGGGTTCGGTTCTCTCGACGTTGACACTCTCAAGTGTCGAAGTTTCTTCGGGTTTGTCGGTACTGATGGTGGAGTTCAACTCTTCTCGAGGACGTCCGCCACCAGGTCTTCGAAAGTGCTTCTTAGGCCGTTACGGGTCGTTACCTACTCTTGGAGCGTGATCGAAATCGCCCTTTACTGTCTCGGCTGTGATCTCTTCGAGGCGTGCCTGACCTGGATCCTCGAACCTCTCTTCCTCGGGATGGTGGTTGATTCTTCTCGCAATCGCGGGCTAAGTGTCCTTGCTCGCCACCGTTGTAGCAACGTCACGTTTCTCGACTGTCATGACGATTCGATCGATCACTTCGACGCTCCCCAATGTATGCATGCAACTCTTCTCGAAGCTTGGCGATAGAATCGAGGTTCATCGGTTCAGGTACGGTCGAAGTAAATAATTGGGGCTGCACTCGGAGTTGGCATGGGGTTGATGTGGGGCGTTGGCATGGGGGTCGAAGGAAACATTGTTGAAGTCGAAGTTGGCGGAACCGTCATAGGTAAAGGTCTCGAAACTGCAGCACCCGTGGTATCTCCTGTCGATTTGGACGCATTCTGAACTTCCTCGAGCCGATAACCAGCTGCCATGCATGCTTCGGCAATGGTCTCCACAAGCGTGTCGAAGCCAAATGGTGTTCTTGAACGCCATTGCGATCGAAGCTCAACGATGTATTGTCGACGTACTATGTCGTTCGACAATCCTTAAACAAATCAACAGTTAACGAGGTGACCCATCTGGAGGTCACTGGTGTTGACCTTCGACTTGATGACGCAGGTTGGAAATTCCTTGACAAAGTCAGCATGTCGATGGAACTCGCTCTCTCGCAGCGTTAACGGTACACTGGCTCCTGGGATATACAATCGAAACACTGTCCCAGTACGCGCATCACTTCGAACCAATCATATGTACCTGTTTCGTCAAGCTGTGATATTAGTCGATAGCGTCGCCTTCGAGGAGGAACGGCAGGGCAGTGGCTTGATCGAGTGGTGAATTGATGTCGGATAGAATAAAAGCTCGCATAAGGTCCTTCTTCCAGGTTCGAAATTCTGCTGAACCTGGCTTGCCAGAAAATAATCGAACCAACTTGCGTAGACGTTCCACTCGGCGACCCAACATTTCGAACGCTGAAGCGCGAGGATTCAGTGATGGATCAAAAGGAGGTGCTTGTAGAGGTGGCTGTTGCGGTGGAAATTGCTGTGGCGGCTGGTGGTTCGAAGGCGGATGCGGCGGATAATTCGAAGAGGGTGGTTGTGGCTAAGGGTGTTGCGGTGGAAGCTGGAAGTGCGGGAATAGCGGCTGTTGATTCGAAGGCTGCTGTTGATTCGGAGACTGCTGCTAGTTCGAAAAGTTCGCAAACTCTTGGAGAAGAATGTAGCTCTTCGAAAGTTAATCTTCTAGTCGTTGCAGTTCAGTCGCTGATGCTCTTGTGGCGTTCTCCGTCGACAGTTACAAGGCGTCGATTCTTTGCTCAGTCGTTGTCGTAGCGTTCGCTGCCGATATTCCTTTGTCTACGAAGACATCATTTGTGACGAGAGACACATGAAATGTTCTAGGCGTTCTGGACGAACTTAAAAAAAGGTTCTACGACGCGCACAACGTCCGGAACGCGCAGAACGAATTGGTGTGGCTCCAGGGACACATGGAGAGCCACACGTGGAATACGCGCGCAACGCGTACGACGCGCACGACGTGTTGTGGAACAGAGTACCACTGTTGGGGGGGGGGGGGGCGTCCTCACAGTTGGGTATCCAGCCTACGCGGTTGTTCCACCAGGGTTCGCACTGGTCCCATGGGTAGGGATGGCAGAGGCTCCGCATCCATGATCGTCTCGTTCCGCCCCACCACGCCCATGACAGACTACACGTCGTGGGCGTCCCCGAAGCACTTGATGTGCATGTGCTTCCCGCACGCTCCACACGCCCAACGCGTACTCCCGTTGCGGCAATGCGTGCACAAGAGGCGGCTCGCAAAGCGCTTCGGTGCATGCACCGTAGGGACCGCAGCGGTTGGCGTTGTGTTGTTGAACTCCGCGCCGCTAAAGTACCGCTCCTTGAGGATGTCCCATTGGAATTCCCACATGGTGGTCTTGTCGTCCACCTATCCCAATGCCTTGGCGGTGGCAAAGGCATTGCCGGCCGCGTACCGCATCATGAACGCACGCACAGCGTGGCTCCAGGTCATTTGCCTCCCCAATTGGCGCATTTGCAGCGCCATTTGGTTGGCCCCATCTACGGCACGGTGGAACTCCCGGTAGCACGCTACGACCGGAGGGAGAGGGTTCCCTCTCCGGTCTTTGGGCACCTCCTGCCCATACCAACAATTGGTAAGGAAGGGGACCAAGCGTGGGGGTTTGTGCCCCACCTTCGGGTTCTTGTACACGGCAAGTTCATAGTTCTTGTCGGCCACAATTGCCCGTGCCATGTCGCCCTCCTGGGTAAGGGCGGCCGCCCTTGTAAGGCCGGCATCTCGCTTATCCCGCTTTGAAAGCATGAGAAACGGCCGACGTTGGGCCGCGAATTCCTCGGCAAGCCCATGACTTCCGAGGAAGCTGTCCGCACAAAGGACGGTGGACTGCGGGATCATCCTCGCCCATAGACGCATGATACCCTTAGCGTCGCACTTGCCGCAACATGACCCAAAGCGGCGGACCTTGCCGCGACGCCCCGTGTAGAGGTAGACGTCGAACACGTAACCCCCCCCATTGTCCGCGAGGACGTATAATTTGATGCCCGTAGAATGGGGCTTACGGGCAATGTATTGCCGTAGCCCCAGGCATCGGCCACCACTATGGGGAACGACAGCCTCGTCCCCACAAACCGCCCCTCCAATTTCCCATGCAGCGCTCCATGTTGCGTTGCGCTCCTCAATCAAATCCGTCACATCGGTCCGTAATAACCGTTGTAGACGGTAGTAGATTTCCCGGGGGAGTAGGGACGCCATATATTTGTTGTACGCAAGGTGGCGCTTGTCCCAGATCCCGTCTACCTGCATGAAACGTACCATTCCCAAGCAGATTAGGAAATCATTGTACCTGCACAGTGGGATGCAGGTGCTAGTGCTGTAGCACACGTACGACACATTGCACATGTCGTACGCGTGTACAGTGCTGCCTCTACCATTGCCCCTGGGGCCTAGAGACACGTTCTGCGTGTCAAATGCGTCCTACAACGATCTCAACCTAGCGCGTCCTAAAGCGATTTCACTCTACGGAAACCGCGTGCACGTCGCGCACCACATACTTTTCTACCCATGGGAGCAGGGATCGATGGTTGGTTTCCAGTAGGATTGCACGCTGCAGGCCACATATGGGTTGCAGCATATACTCCCAGATCTCATCTAGGGAATAGGCGCATAGTTTCGATCTTCCCGGTCGAAAACCATGCTCCATATTTGCGGCACAGTCCGGGCGCGGTAGGGGTCCTGATTGGAGCTTGTCCAATGCTGGCATGTTGATGAGCTGGGCAGACCAGGAAGGGGGTGTCATGTAGGTGGGCTACATTAGCTGCAGAGCATGCATAATGCGTCTAACACTAAACCTGTCACCGGAGCCCTACACGGAGACAACGCCCGCGACGCTCTGAACACGCACAACGACCGTACCTGATGCCGGGGACAGGAGGAGAGACAGCATGCGCAACACGTAGAGCACGAAGAACGCGGGGTCAGGACGTTTTTTCCGAGCAACAGTCCATGACAGTCATTGGCGACAAATATACATATACATATACATATATATATATATATATATATATACATATATATATATATATATATATATATATCCTCCAATCTACACCCCTCTCCCAACTCTAGGTGGCTCCACCACACGGCTCTAAGGTACGTGCGAAGGGCACAAAGTGGTGCATACATGTGGTGGAAGGGGCTAAACTCGGTCCAAACGGGCTCAAAACGGGCCAGAAATACTTGTTTGAGCATCCCAAATGGTCCGGGATCACTTTTGGAAAAACGCGTTTTTGACCCATTTTTGACCCATTTTTGGTCCGAAAATGGCCAATTTTCAAGGCATTTTGGGATTTTCCATGAGCCAAAACCCGTCGCCACGGGCTCAAAATGGGCTAAAACCACTTGTTTGAGCATCATAAATGGTCCAGGATCATTTTTGGAAAAACGCGTTTTTGACCCATTTTTGACCCATTGTTGGTCCGTAAACGGCCCATTTTCAAGGCATTTTGGGATTTGTCATGACCTAGAACGCGTCACCACGGGCTCAAAACGGCCTAAAAACACTTGTTTGAGCATCCCAAGTGGTCTAGGAACAACTTTGGAAAAAATCATTTTTTTCGCCCCGGGGACCCTGGTGGACCCACCGTTGGCCCCCACTGTGCGTGGGCTGGCCGGCCCTCCGGAAACACCAAGTGACCACTGGTACGGTGGTTTACGTGTCTCGTTGGGCGAGTCTGAGGCTTTGAAACCATAAAAAGTGGGGGGTTGCGGGTGGACTAGGTGCCCTCGGAATTCGTTTTTGAGCCACGTAGCCCAAGATACGGCCCGTTCTTGGTTTCGGGGTGCTGGTGCACATTGCGCAGTTTTTGGGGCTTTTTGGCGCCTTTTTGGGCCGTTTCTCGGACATATCGTGGAGTTAGAGGGCACCAAAGGTCCCTTGGTCGCGAGAAAGTCAAGCCGCACGTGGACTGTGGCAGCCGTTTGCCTTCGTTTGGCTGTTTTGAACCCTTACTAGGGCTGTTTTGGGCGAAAATTGGCTGTTTTTGGCCAAAAATTGCGCAGGTTTGGGAGGGCACCTACCGACTTGGCGCCACCGCCCCGGGCCGCCACCGGTGAGTTTTTGGCTCAAAACTTGGATTTGGCAAGGCCACCACCTAGGCTCCAAGATGGCTACATAGGGACAAGATCCGAAGCGTTGGGACGGACCAATGGCCAAAACGGCAAGGAGACGTGTTGTTGCTTGTTGCTTGTTGCTTGTTGTTGCTTGTTGTTAGCTAAATTTAAGGGGAGAGGGGTGTAGTAATATATATATATATATATATATATATCCTCCAATCTACACCCCTCTCCCAACTCTAGGTGGCTCCACCACACGGCTCTAAGGTACGTGCGAAGGGCACAAAGTGGTGCATACATGTGGTGGAAGGGGCTAAACTCGGTCAAAACGGGCTCAAAACGGGCTAAAAACACTTGTTTGAGCATCCCAAATGGTCCGGGATCACTTTTGGAAAAACGCGTTTTTGACTCATTTTTGACCCATTTTTGGTCCCAAAATGGCCCAATTTAAAGGCATTTTGGGAGTTTCCATGAGCCAAAACCCGTCGCCACGGGGTCAAAATGGGCTAAAACCACTTGTTTGAGCATCATAGATGGTCCAGGATCATTTTTGGAAAAACGCGTTTTTGACCCATTTTTGACCCATTGTTGGTCCCAAAACGGCCCATTTTCAAGGCATTTTGGGATTTTCCATGGCCCAAAACGCGCCACGACGGGCTCAGAAATGGCCCAAAAAGACTTGTTTGAGCATCCCAAGTGGTCTAGGAACAACTTTGGAGAAAATGACTTTTTTCGCCCTCGGGACCCTGGTGGACCCACGGTTGGCCCCCACTGTGCGTGGGCTGGCCGGCCCTCCGGCTGCACCAAGTGACCACTGGTACGGGGTTCTACGTGTCTCGTTGGGCGAGTCTGAGGCTTGGAAACCATAAAAAGTGGGGGGTTGCGGGTGGACTAGGTGCCCTCGGAATTCGGATTTGAGCCACGTAGCCCAAGATACGGCCCGTTCTTGGTTTTGGGGTGCTGGTGCACATTGCGCGGTTTCTAGGGCTTTTTGGCGCCTTTTTGGGCCGTTTCTCGGACATATCGTGGAGTTAGAGGGCACCAAAGGCCCCTTGGTCGCGAGAAAGTCAAGCCGCACGTGCAGTGTAGCAGCCGTTTGCCTTCGTTTGGCTGTTTTGAACCCTTACTAGGGCTGTTTTGGGCGAAAAATGGCTGTTTTTGGCCCAAAGCTGCGCAGGTTTGGGAGGGCACCTCTCGACTTGGCGCCACCGCCCCGGGCCGCCACCGGTGAGTTTTTGGCTCAAAACTTGGATTTGGCAAGGCCACCACCTAGGGTCTAGGATGGCTAAAGTAGAGTCAAGCTCGAGGCGATGGGAAGGTGCAGTGGCCAAAACGAAATGGTGACGTGTTGTTGTTGTTGTTGTTGTTGCTTGTTGCTTGTTAGCTAAATTTAAGGGGAGAGGGGTGTAGTAATATATATTGTCTGACGGTCAGAACGTGGGTACCCCTCCGCAGCCGCAAAGGCTAGACGGACTCTCGGGACCCTCTGCCGTCCACCACCCAAAAGCCCAAAGCCAAGTAAGGTACAAAAAGGAACCGGTGGTCAAACCTCACCACCATCATTCGTCCCCACGGCGGAACCACCTTTCCCTGCGCTCGGGGGGTGGCAAACACCACTGTACAGTAACGAACAATATATCAGGCAGCGTCAGCGCCGCCACCACTGTGGCGTCTCCTACGACGCTGCTGCCAGTGCGGGGTGCATGTGCGGTGGCGGGGTGTGAAAAAAAAGAGGCTGGGACATCTGCCGCCCACGAGCCTCATCGGGGTCTGGCCACCCCGACCCATCCCCCCACCCCTCCCCTCCCCCCCACCACTCCCCCCCTTCCCCTTCCCCCTCTGCCTCCGAGAACTGGGTGAACATGTCCACGTCGCTGGCATCCCACGCGTCGGGGTCGTCCTCAGCAGCTGTGCAGAACACGCAGGACATGCAGCACATGCAAGCGGTCACCAGGGACATGCCGGGGGACAGCGCGAAGAGCGTGCAAAACGTCTGGAACACGGATGGATGGCGCCGGGGACACATTGGGAGACAACGCGCGGTACGAATACGACGCGCGGCACGAACCTGTGACCTGGTTCGCCAGTGTCCATCTTTGGTTCTTCCACCTCCTCCTCCTTGATCGGCAGGTCGTCCATCGGGCCGGCTTCCTCGGGCACCACGGGGGCATCTTGCGGCGAAGGGGCGACGGGGGCATCTTGGGGCGGTGGTGGCGGTGGGTGCAGCTACTGTGACCGGGGCGGCGGTGGTGGGGGGTGGTGCTGCTGGTAGTGTTGCGGCGGTGGTGGCGGGATGCAATCCGGGTCCCACTCCGCCTTCATACCCGGTTCTTCCCACTCCTCATCCTGGTACTGCGGCTGCTGCCCGTACATCTGGCCGTACCGCTGCCCATACTGCCCATACTGTTGCCCGTACTGCGGCGGTTGGTACGGCACCGGGTACTGCGGGGGATATTGCGGCGGCGGCAGCTGCGGGGGCATGGCCTGTGACATGGAACGCACATGGAGCGCGGCGAACACAGTTATTGTCACCAGAGCCCAATCCGGAGACAGCAGGCGGAACGTCCGGAGCGCGCAGAACAAACGAGCAGGCCGCCAGGGACAGTGCAAGAGACACCGTGTATCGCGTGCATCGCGCAAACAGCACCACACCTTGTGGCGCTTCCATGCTTGAAATTATTGGTACCCTGCCTGCCGCACCAGAGTCCACGTCTTCTGCTCCGGCTCCTCAGTCAGCCCGTGGTCGGCCTCGAGCATGTACCTCAACAGTCCAGCTGCCCGCACGGTTCGGTTGTACTTCTGGATCAACTCGTCTAGATCCATGTCCATCACATCCTTGACGTGGAAGCCTGAGACGTCCGACATCTCCGACCGCGGCCCTCGAGGCCGGCCTCCAGTGCCGAGGACTCCCCGAGCCTCTCGTCCACAAAGGCTTGCCAGCGGGATACCCCCGGGTTTCGGCTTTGGGTCCTCCGCCTCGAATTCCCCGGCCTCCCCGCAACCACTAACGCAATCGCCAACACGACGGAGAATACTCTTTG
This sequence comes from Eutreptiella sp. 'Long Island Sound 2002', assembly GCA_964036045.1. Lineage (NCBI taxonomy): Eukaryota > Euglenozoa > Euglenophyceae > Eutreptiales > Eutreptiaceae > Eutreptiella > Eutreptiella sp. 'Long Island Sound 2002'. The sequence continues at coordinate 55,804,108 of OZ038389.1, read as the reverse complement.
CAGCGCCCCCTGCCCCGGCGGTTGGGTACAGCGTCTGGAAATGCTCCACTGCCTTCGTGACCAAACTGCAGTTCTTCGTTCCACAGGACAGCACAGCTTGGATCGTGCGCGGCTCAGCGCGGCTCAGCATGGTTGCGGCGAGGCCCAGATCTTGACGCACTGCAGGACACGAAACACGCGCTCAACGACATACATCTCTCCAGGGACACATGCGGAGACGACGTGCGCAGCGAATTGGACGCGCGGAACACGAGCGGCGGTCCCCGGGGACGCAAGGAAAGCCTCCATGCACAGCAGTCTAAACGTTGTGCACACGCATACCTTCAGCACCCGTTGCCGCCTTCAGCTATGCGCAGCAGTTCTTGTAATGGTGCACGAACGTCCCCAGCGAGTACCCGTACTCGTTGTTGAAGAAGTTCTTCAGGATCTCGATGGATCGGGCATGGTGCGCTGGCCGATCCGGTGAACTTCTCCTGCCTTGTCTGCCCGGTGGGGAGCTTGCTTGGCGGGCGGCCATGGGTCTCCACCAGGAAATGGGGCCTCGCCTTCTCCTTCCCCTTCTCCGGCGCCTCCGTCTTTGCCGCCTTCAAGACCCCCTTCTGCTGCACTGGGCTCTTCTCGGCACTCTCGTCGCTCTCACTGCTGCTTGAGCTGCCGCTGCTGCTACTCGTGCTGCTCTTGCTGGTGCCACTGTTGCAGCTACTGCTGCTTGCACTTCCCAATGGTGACAGTGGTTCCTGCGGCACTTCCAAGTGTGTCGAGCGTGGGGCGCGCCGGGGCTGCGAAGCCATCCGCGCTGGCTCCGCCTTGATCTCCTTGACCTCCTCCTCGAAAGCATCGTCGTCGTCTTCTGACACGATCCCCTTCGCCTTCCCCTTTGGGTCCTTTTTCTTCGGCTTTGCCTCTTCTTTCCGCTCCTCCCGCTTCTCTTCCTTCCTTCCTTCCGGCTTGCCTTTGGTCTTGTCTACGGCCTTGTGCCTCTTCTTCTCCTTTTTCTCCTTCTTATGCTTTTTGTCCCCCTGCAGGACACAAAGAACGCGTAAAACACGATCAATGTCGCCAGGGACACTCCAAGAGACAACGTGCGCGACGCGCAAAACACATAGGACAGTTCAGACAGGCTCCAGGGACTGATACAAAGACAACACCACGGACGTCCGGAACATGCAAAACATGTACCTTTTCGGGTTCATCGGGGATAAAACCCCAGAATGACCCAGCACGGATCTTGTCGACACTGATGGACACGGTGCCCTGCAAAGAAGCGCGGGGGGCGGGGAGGAGGTGCTGTAAGGCATCGTAATCAAACACTCCGAGCCGGTAGATAACCGAAGTATACCTGTGCTCTGGTGCCCTCGATCTTGCGGCCCTTCTCCTTTGTTGTACGGACCATGTACGTGCAGGACTGCGTCAGCGTCAGAACCCAATGATTGCTCTTCGTCTTTTTATCATACACTTCCTCCATGCCGGAGACCCACCCGGCATGGTACCCGGCTGCAAAGAATGGGTGAAATCACCAGCGGCACACGAAGAGGCAACACGTGGAAGTCGAGCAACTCGAACACTGCACACATACATGTTTGCTGCTTCACTTGAAAAACCACCGCCGCATTCTGGTCCTTCATGACGTCGCAGCACGACATGGGGTCGCACTCGGTGAGGTGGGTGTGGGGGAGTTGGTACTGACTGGGGTACAAAGGCAGCATGGCACATAGTGCTGAGCAACGAAACAAAAATCCTGCACAAGTGCTGGGGAACACTGAGAACGCGCAGAACAGGCAATTCGGCCCTGGGGACAAGAGCAGAGCCACCACACACCACCCGCAGAGCAAGCCCTCTCAGGGCGTAACTGACGCGACTTGGACATGTACACGCAGTTCTCCGAAGGCCCCATGTGGGCCACGGCGGTGTCACGCTCAGGGCGTAACTGACGCGACTTGGACATGTACACGCAGTTCTCCCTCACACATGCATTGCAAGGCGTGCCCAAGTGCTGCAAAACACGTAAAACATACTTCACAAGGTAATTGGCGCCGGGGACAGTTGTGGAGGCAGACGTGAGAAGCGCGCGGCACGCGCAGGACACGCGCGACGTTGTTACCTACTGGCATGGGGTCATGCAGGACATGTAGGACACGTATGACAGCGGAGCCACGGTCAGCAAAGTGGCTCTACACCCAAAAATGATGAAATTACCAAAAACGGACAATTCCAGTGCGTTCCTCGCCCTCAAAAACCCCTAGAGCCAACCAAACCTCAGCGGAGACATGCACGACAAATTCGGCTCCCGAGAGCCATAGACAAAGGAATATTTGCAAGGCATCGATTCTTTGTTCCAATTGAACGTGCTTGGCTTGGACTTCACTGACGGTGGATCGCAAACTGCGGAGATCATGAAACATGCAGGGGAACCACTTGCTTTTTCGGCGTGCGATGCACTCAGCGATGAACCTTTCTAGCGAATTCGAGAACTCGTGGTGCAACGGCGAATCAGATCGAAACAGGCAATCTCGAATAAAATGCAGCATAGCGGCTTCAGCAAAAGTCCCTCTCTATTTCAAAGGTAATTCAAGTTGAAATAATCAAAGACGGCGTCGAAGATTGGAACGTAGAGGTCGACGATAATGATCCCCCGCCACCTAACTGGCTACCACTTGTTGTGGTTCAACTTTGAGACTGTCCTGTTTCTCGAAAACCCCAAAATACGACAACACTTGCGCAGGATCTTTAAGAGGGGCACCAAATCGAACCCAATCCACAATCCGAAGACAAAAACCCTGTTCAAAGATATCGAAATATCGTACACATTTTCGTTCACAGCAACTGGCATCTCGATGTTTCATCGGTATATTCGCAGACTGCAGTGCGCGATCGCGCATTCACGCCCTCGCTGTGATGCGGCTGCTCGAAACCATAACACCAGCTTGCTCAGGCAGTCAGTAAACAAAACCGGGATATCAGGATGAGCTCTCAGGTAATTTTTGAAACCTGTGGTGTAGCCATGTATGAAGGAGGAGGGAGGTTCCCAAGTGTTCTCAAACTCGGGGAAACCCTTGTACTTGACGAGAAACCGCTAGCTACCCTCATAATCCTTGTAATGGACAACAAGGCGTTCCACCTCATAATTACCACCCTCAATTCTTCGTTCGGAGAGCCATTTGGAGGTCCACAAAAGGGGCTTGACCCTGCCCTTTGGACTCGGAATCTCAGGCTTAGGCCCGTCTCCACTGACCTCCAGCTCCTGATTCACGTCCACACGAACTTTAAAACTGTTCTCCCTGACTCGAGACATAATTTCAAAGGGACCTTCCCACAGGGGGAGGAGTTTGCAGTCTCCATCCTGGGTAGTTTTGCTCTTGCGGAGCCAAACACGGTCTCCTTTTTCGAGATCGTGTGGTTCTTTTCTGCCTTGGTCAGCAATGCACAACCAATCTGCCTGAAATTTCTCAATGAGGCGCTTGGCCTCTTTTTCACCAGCCTGAATGTCGTCAAAAAATGCTGATGCATCCTTACATTCCCGTGGATGATCGTACATGAGGTTCCACCAACCCTTGTTACGACCAAAAATAAGCTGATTGGGCGAATACCCATGGTGCAGCTCTATGTTGTGGTACCGGCGGAGCAGGGCGAAGAGGATTTCACGCCAATCGACATCCTTGTCACTGGCGAGTGCCTTTCGCAGCATATTGATTATGGTTTTCCCTGCTCGTTCAGCCGGCAAAGCCCTGTGCTGGTGGACCTCACATCGAAGATGATGAATTCCTAACCTAGCACAAAGGGTTTTCCACCACTCAGAAAAATATGCACTACCTGAAGCAGCTAAAATCTCGGAGGGAACATCCCAGCAACCCATCCATGGTTGGGCACACCATTTGGCGGCGGCCATATCTCCGGCTCAGAGGGGAGTTGCGACGTGCCCCCAGAGAAGCATGGAAGATCACTGTCGGTTGGCCCCGGATCCAACTGGCTCCTAGGAACAGGCCCGTGGCTGTTCGGAAGGCGCCTCCCTTGGCAGGGTTCTAGGGTCATTTCTGGGCAGGTCCGTGGGTTGTGTTGGAACCCGGCATGCCACTTAGCAGTTGGGACCTGGGGTTGGGATATGGTTTGGGACTGAGTGTCTATTGCCCTGAGGCGCCCTTACCCCAGTACATGGCTTAACCCACGTGTGTACATACCCTAATGTGTTTGTGTACATACTTTCTCTTGTTTCAGAGTGGCAAGGATCCTACAACGCTTTGTTCTATGAGGATGCCCCTGTGAGCGCAGTGCTTTGCCTGCCTGCTTGCTTGCATGTCCGCCGCAGTGTGACCCTTGGACAGGCCCCCCGCGGGAAGGCGTCAAAAGGGTTCTCCCCCCGCTGAGGTACGCAGTCGTAGCATGCCATTCCAGGCCTTCGAGGAAACCAAAGAGTACCCCGGACCCGAGAACCTCAAGACCATCGCCGGGTGCCGAGGAGGACTCTAACATCCACGAGTCCCTGCAGCATCCACATCAATAACTAGAGGACGTTGACATCAACGAATGCTTGCAGCTTCCACATCAACAGGCACAACAACCCCCACAGCCACAACCAAGCCCCATGGCCAGCTCCGGTAACGTGCGTCGGGTGCCCAACCTGGCCATCATCCGTGGCCTCATGGGAGGGCTCGAGGAGGGCCGGGAGTTCTGCCACTCCCGGCCGGAGGATGGCGTGTGTGCCCCTCAGTACGTGGAGATCCGCGACGATGTGTCCCATCATCGCGAGATCGAAGCGGAACTCCAAGCCCTGGGCTACGAGTACCACTGGCAGCAGAAGCGGTGGCGTGTGTGGCGTGACAGGCGATGCGTGCCCGCCTTCAGCCCCGACCTCCACGAGGAGGACAGGCCGGCTGAAGAGCCGAGTGCCCCCGTGTGGGCCAACGGCGGCCACCACCCTCGGCGACTTCATGGCGCTCGCCCGAAGATCCAATACCAAGCCCCGTCCGCTGCCTTCTGAGGGGATCAGGCGCGAGCAGCGACGTGGAGTCGGCCTACAGCGGAGGGCCCTCCGCTGGCAGCAGCAATGGCGCCCCTCCACGAGGCGAAGTGGCCTATCCGCAGATCGGTGTTGTCTGGAGATCCCTTTTGTCCGGAGATCGGTTTTGTCCGGAGATCTATTTTGTCCGGAGATCGGTTTTGTCCGGAGATCGCTTTTGTCCGGAGATCCCTTTTGTCCGGAGATCAGTTTTGTCCGGAGATCGGTTTTGTCCGGAGATCGGTTTCGTCCGGAGTTCGGTTTTGTCCGGAAATAGGTTTTGTCCGGAGATCCCTTCTGTCCGGAGATTGGTTTTGTCCGGAGATCCCTTTTGTCCGAAGATAGGTTTTGTCCGGAGATCCCTTTTGTCCGGAGAGCGGTTTTGTCCGGAGATCCCTTTTGTCCGGATATCGGTTTTGTCCGGAGATCCCTATTGTCCGGAGATCGGTTTAGTCCGGAGATCCCTTTTGTCCGGATATCAGTTTTGTCCAGAGATCGGTTTTGTCCGGATATCGGTTTTGTCCGGAGATCCCTTTTGTCCGCGGGTCGGTTTTGTCCAGAGATCGGTTTTGTCCGGAGATCCCTTTTGTCCGGAGATGGGTTTTGTCCGGAGACCCCTTTTGTGCGCAGATCCGTTTTGTCCGGAGATCAGTTTTGTCCGGAGATCCGTTTCGTCCGGAGATAGGTTTTGTCCGGAGATAGGTTTTGTCCGGAGATCCCTTTTGTCCGGAGAGCGGTTTTGTCTCCCTTTTGTCCCGATATCGGTTTTGTCCGGAGATCCCTTTTGTCCGGAGATCGGTTATGTCCGGAGATTCGTTTTGTCCTCAGATGGGTTTTGTGTAGGGAGATCCCTTTTGTCCGGAGATCCCTTTTGTCCGGGGGTCGGTTTTGTCCGAAGATCCCTTTTGTCAGGAGATCGGTTTTGTCTGGAGATACCTTTTGGGCGGAAATCGGTTTTGTCCGGACATCGGTTTTGTCCGGAGATCCCTTTTGTCCGGAGATCGGTTTTGTCCGGAGATCCCTTTTGTCCGGAGATCGGTTTTGTCCGGAGATCGGTTTTGTCTGGAGATAGGTTTTGTCCGGAGATCCGTTTTGTCCGGAGATAGGTTTTGTCCAGAGATCCCTTTTGTCCGGAGATCGGTTTTGTCCGGACGTCCCTTTTGTCCCGAGATGGGTTTTGTCCGGAGATCCCTTTTGTCCGGAGATCGGTTTTGTCCGGATATCCGTTTTTGTCCGGAGATCCATTTTGTCCGAGATCGGTTTTGTCCGGAGATCGGTTTCGTCCGGAGTTCAGTTTTGTCCGGAGATAGGTTTGGTCCGGAGATCCCTTCTGTCCATAGATTGGTTTTGTCCGGAGATCCGTTTTGTCCGGAGATAGGTTTTGTCCAGAGATCCCTTTTGTCCGGAGATAGGTTTTGTCCAGAGATCCCTTTTGTCCGGAGATCGGTTTTGTCCGGGCGTCCCTTTTGTCCCGAGATGGGTTTTGTCCGGAGATCCCTTTTGTCCGGAGATCCGTTTTGTCCGGTGATCCCTCTTGTCCGGAGATCCGTTTTGTCCGAGATCGGTTTTGTCCGGAGATCGGTTTCGTCCGGAGTTGAGTTTTGTCCGGAGATAGGTTTGGTCCGGAGATCCCTTCTGTCCGGAGTTTGGTTTTGTCCGGAGATCCCTTTTGTCCGAGATCCGTTTTGTCCGGAGATCGGTTTTGTCCAGAGATCGGTTTTGTCCGAGATCGGTTTTGTCCGGAGATCCGTTTTGTCCGGAGATCGGTTTTTTGTCCGGAGATCCGTTTTGTCCGGAGATCGGTTTTGTCCGGAGATCGGTTTTGTCCGAGATCGGTTTTGTCCGGAGATCGGTTTTGTCGGAGAACTGTGTAACTACGAAGCCAAGAGACATTCGCCAACTTGCTTCGGAAAGCAGCCAAATCATGGCGGGTGTCTATTATGTTGTTACACTGGCTACCTAGGGATTTTTTCCTCCTTTTTGGTGTAAATGGAAACTTCTTACCCTGAAAAACCCCGGGTTTCATGCCCCTCTCGTGCTGAAAACACTCCTACACGGTACAAAAGTCCCAAAGTTGGCTTCCCGGGCCTGGGCTCGCGCAAATTCACAAGTTGGCGCGCCAAATCTGGACTTGGCGCGCGCCAGCTGTCAAGTTGGCGCGCGCCAAGTCCGGACTTGGCGCGCGCCAAATATCCCCCCACCGATCAAACCATCGACTTGCATACTACTGTTGTCACTGGATATTCCGTCCCTCACGTGCCCTTGCACACTTGGCACGAAGAAAGCATTGTTCCATCTTTTTTTGATGAATGTGCAAAAGACTGTTAATGCGCCAGAAGCTGTGCTTCCCGATGTAGCGTACACTGTGGAGCCGTAGCTCAAAACTCGGGGCCATGGAGGCATATCAATCATATATAGAGGTCACATGCCTTGGGACCCCTGTTCAGCCTGGACGAAGACCCCCTTATTCTCTATGTACCCCCTGTGCTTCGTCCACGACGACTCCCAAACCGAGAATTTTTTATGATACAACCCCTAGTCCAGATTATCTGAGCGGATCACTTCCCCCCACCCCTTCCGCGTGCGATCCCCCTTGCCCCCCTTCACCCGCACTCTGACCCCCCGCAGTCTGGACACCCGGCCGCCTTTACTTCCACCTCGAAAGCTGCGCTTTGAGATTTCACATTTCAGGGCTTTGTGCGGCCCCTCGCCTTTGAAGGCGGCAAAAATGGCAATGTGCCCCCACCTGCGGGCCCATCCCAACAGGTGGTCAATCCACAGATGGGCCCACAGGGTGACGTTCATTTCACAGGCCTTATGGGCCTCCCCCGTTTTTTTCAATTCTGTTCGCAGAATTTTCATGTCGGGCAACTGCAACGGTCCGGATTTCCAGACGACATCGCTTGTTGCCAACAGGGATTTTCCCCATTGCCGCAAGGCGTCCGTCCAGGACACCTGGACCCCCCCCATGTCAACGACATGCTGCAGGAGGCCCTCCCCCTCCAGATGGTCACACATGGTGTCCCATCCCTCACTCTTCACCCACTCGGCAGCCGCCGTCTGCTCAATTTTCAGGGGCACCTTCTTCTTATCCTTCCTCTCCTCTTCCAACGCCACACCGGTGGCGGTCCGTGCCTGGATCCGAATGGGGTCCAGGAACCATTGCACCCACCTCACGGCCTTTCCCCTTTTCCACCGATGCACCGTGTGGAGGCTGTTCACAAGGGCTCAAAGCCCATTGTGCACTTGCCGGTGCACACCATGCAGCCCACAATCAGGGGGCCGCTTGGGGGGGCGCACGATCGGGCAAATCATCCCCGCCCACGGCCACTCCTCGACAATCACCCCCATCCCGCAACCAAATTCCTGCGGAATGGTTGCCCGATTTTTCCCACACAGCCAACAAACGGTGGCTGCGGGGTTTTTGGCTGTGAAGGAGGAGCAACCCCCCAAAATGACCTGCGCCTTGGTGTCTGCTATAAAAAAAAGAAATCACCTTACGCAGGTAGCCCCCTTTATCGGGGATTTGCTGCTGCGCCACCTCGGTGAGGTCCGCGTTCAGGTCATAAACCTCGGCCAATTGCCCAAGGGTGTGACAACATCGCGTGCATGCAAAGCACCGCGCGGGCACACCTTCTCGCTGCAGGAGCAGATGGTGCGGCGGGCCTTGTCCACGCGGACGAGGTCCAACATCTCGGCGTCCTGGGAGCTCAAGGGCGGGGTGAAGTGGGCCATGGCCATCCAGGCCATGCGGCCGGCCCCTGGCTCCCGCACCAACGCGGCGCCCAGTGCGGCGAACGAGTACACCACCGTGCCGGCCGTGCAGCGCACGCGGCAAAAATCGGTGGCCTCGGGGGGGGGGGAAGCCACCACCAGTTGGATAACAATATCCCACCGATTCGCAGCGTGATAGCCCCCCTGCGTGCCCGGGCACACCTTGAGGGACTTGGACGGGGGGGAGGTGGTGAGGGGGATGAACACGACCATGCACTGCACTGACTGTTCTACTGACAGTGCAAAATCGCGGTGGGGGATCTGGAAACCCTTCCAGGGTTCTGCCTCCCACCGCTCGATGATCCTGGGGCACAAGGCCTCAAGTCCCTGCAGCGGTGGGAGGGAGAACCCCAGCAGGGCCAGAACTGCCTGCCAGAGGTCGTCCGGGAGCCAGTGGGGGACGCTGGAGACCGTCGTCTGATAGCGCCCCCCACCTTCCCCGGGGGCCTGAAGGTCCACCTCCTCGAGGATCGACGGGTTGAGTTCCACCTTGGCGGGCTCCACGAGTCTGGCCCACAGATCCTCGGGGATGATGCGGTCATACTGGCGGTAGCCCGCCGCGGCAAAACCCTCCTCCGTGACGATGGGGGGGTTGGGGATGTCGTGGGCGGCGACGGGGTAGGAGTTGTGGAAGGAGGAGTGGAGGCAACCCATGCCAAGCATGGTGAAGGGGGCGTCGGTGCTGTAGAGGGTGGGGTGGGTGATGTCGGGGATGTGGGTGCGCAGGCGACGGTTGGTGGAGAACTCCGTGGGAGCTACTGCATCCCACGCCTGCACCTTGACCGTCTAGTACCGCACGACGGCGTCAGTGGCCGTGCGGTGCGTCCAGCCACTTTTTTTGACTGGATCCACCCACAGCCACTGCTCCTCGGGGTCGAGACCCTTAGGCGGCATCTCCTGCAGGTCGAGAACGTTGACGAACTCTTTTGACGCTGCAGCAGTGCACAGCTTCAGGGTCTTGTTGAAGGCCTCAAGGGTGACTGGAGAAAGCTTCAACTCGAGCGCGAGGGTCGTGGGGTACCGGCCCATCACGGCACTGCAGAACCTGCTAAGAACCCCCCTGGTCAGGGCGAAGTTAACGCGGGTGGCGTCAATTCACCAGAGCAAGTGGGGATTGCCCGGCTGGTCCCACTTGCCGAAGAGGGCGGCCTCCAGGGGTTCGCGGAGGGGGGGGAGCTGGGGGAAGGATTCGGCGTCCGGGGAGGTGAGGGTGTAGGGGATGGGAAAATAGCCCGCGGGGAAGTGCTCGGAGCCCACGTTGGCGATGTGGGCATCGAGCACCGGCTGCACCTCGGGGTTAGGTGGTGCAGCGGGGGCAGACGTGGGGTCGCTGACTGTCACCTTCTTCCCCTTGCCCTTCTTGGGTTGCTTTGGAGGCATATTAAAGTGAAATGCCTAGAAGGGAAAGGGAATGCATGAAGGGTGCAAAAGAAGAGGAAGAATGGGAGATCGGTTTTGTCCGCAGATGGCTTTTGTCCGGAGATCCGTTTTGTCCGGAGAGCGGTTTTGTCCAGGGATCCCTATTGTCCGGAGATCGGTTTCGTCCGGAGATCCCTTTTGTCCGGAGATCGGTTTTGTCCGGAGATCCCTCTTGTCCGGAGATGGGTTTTGTCCAGAGATCCCTCTTGTCCGGAGATCGGTTTTGTCCAGAGAACGGTTTTGTCCGAGATCCGTTTTGTCCGGAGATCGGTTTTGTCCGGAGATCGGTTTTGTCCGAGATCTGTTTTGTCCGGATATCCGTTTTGTCCGGAGATCGGTTTTGTCCGGGGATCGGTTTTGTCCGGAGATCGGTTTTGTCCGGAGATCCCTTTTGTCCGGAGCTCGGTTTTGTCCGGTGATCCCTCTTGTCCGGAGATCGGTTTTGACCAGAGAGCGGTTTTGTCCGAGATCCGTTTTGTCCGGAGATCGGTTTCGTCCGGAGATCCGTTTTGTCCGGAGATCCGTTTTGTCCGGAGATGGGTTTTGTCCGGAGATCGCTTTTGTCCGGAGATCCCTTTTGTCCGGAGATCCCTTTTGTCCGGAGATCCCTCTTGTCCGGAGATCGGTTTCGTCCAGAGAGCGGTTTTGTCCGAGATCCGTTTTGTCCGGAGATCCGTTTTGTCCGGAGATAGGTTTTGTCCGAGATCTGTTTTGTCCGGAGATCGGTTTTGTCCGGAGATCGGTTTTGTCCGGAGATCGGTTTTGTCCGGAGATCCCTTTTGTCCGGAGATCGGTTTTGTCCGGAGATCGGTTTTGTCCGGAGATCCGTTTTGTCCGGTAATCCCTTTCGTCCGGAGATCGGTTTTGTCCGGTGATCCCTCTTGTCCGGAGATCGGTTTTGTCCAGAGAGCCGTTTTGTCCGAGATCCGTTTTGTCCGGAGATCGGTTTTGTCCGGAGATCGGTTTTGTCCGGAGATCGGTTTTGTCCGGAGATCGGTTTTGTCCGGAGATCCATTTTGTCCGGAGATCGGTTTTGTCCGGAGATCGGTTTTGTCCGGAGGTCCGTTTTGTCCGGTAATCCCTTTCGTCCGGAGATCGGTTTTGTCCGGTGATCCCTCTTGTCCGGAGATCGGTTTTGTCCAGAGAGCCGTTTTGTCCGAGATCCGTTTTGTCCGGAGGTCGGTTTTGTCCGGAGATCCATTTTGTCCGGAGATTGGTTTTGTCCGGAGATCGGTTTTGTCCGGAGATCCCTTTTGTCCGGAGATCGGTTTTGTCCGGAGATCCCTCTTGTCCGGAGATCGGTTTCGTCCAGAGAGCGGTTTTGTCCGAGATCCGTTTTGTCCGGACAACGGTCTTGTCCAGAGATCGGTTTTGTCCGAGATCTGTTTTGTCCGGAGATCTGTTTTGTCCGGAGATCGGTTTTGTCCGGAGATCCCTTTTGTCCGGAGATCGGTTTTGTCCGGAGATCCATTTTGTCCAGAGATTGGTTTTGTCCGGAGATCGGTTTTGTCCGGAGATCCCTTTTGTCCGGAGATCGGTTTTGTCCGGTGATCCCTCTTGTCCGGAGATCGGTTTTGTCCAGAGAGCGGTTTTGTCCGAGATCCGTATTGTCCGGAGATGGGTTTTGTCCGGAGATCGGTTTTGTCCGGAGATCCGTTTTGTCCGGATATTGGTTTTGTCCGGAGATCCCTCTTGTCCGGAGATCGGTTTTGTCCAGAGAGCGTTTTTGTCGGAGATCCGATTTGTCCGGAGATCGGTTTTGTCCGGAGAACGCTCTTGTCCAGAGATCGGTTTTGTCCGAGATCTGTTTTGTCCGGAGATCCGTTTTGTCCGGAGATCGGTTTTGTCCGGAGATCGGTTTTGTCCGGAGATCGGTTTTGTCCGGAGATCCATTTTGTCCGGAGATTGGTTTTGTCCGAGATCCGTTTTGTCCGGAGATCCCTTTTGTCCGGAGATCGGTTTTGTCCGGTGATCCCTCTTGTCCGGAGATCGGTTTTGTCCAGAGAGCGGTTTTGTCCGAGATCCATTTTGTCCGGAGATCGGTTTTGTCCGGAGATCGGTTTTGTCCGGAGAGCCGTTTTGTCCGGAGATTGGTTTTGTCCGGAGATCGGTTTTGTCCGGAGATCCCTTTTGTCCGGAGATCGGTTTTGTCCGGAGATCCCTCTGGTCCGGAGATCGGTTTCGTCCAGAGAGCGGTTTTGTCCGAGATCCGTTTTGTCCGGAGATCGGTTTTGTCCGGAGAACGGTCTTGTCCAGAGATCGGTTTTGTCCGAGATCTGTTTTGTCCGGAGATCCGTTTTGTACGGAGATCGGTTTTGTCCGGAGATCGGTTTTGTCCGGAGATCGGTTTTGTCCGGAGATTCCTTTTGTCCGGAGATTGGTTTTGTCCGGAGATCGGTTTTGTCCGGAGATCCCTTTTGTCCGGAGATCGGTTTTGTCCGGAGATCCCTTTTGTCCGGAGATCGCTTTTGTCCGGAGATCCCTTTTGTCCGGAGATCGGTTTTGTCCGGTGATCCCTCTTGTCCGGAGATCGGTTTTGTCCAGAGAGCGCTTTTGTCCGAGATCCGTTTTGTCCGGAGATCGGTTTTGTCCGGAGATCGGTTTTGTCCAGAGATCGGTTTTAGCCGAGGTCTGTTTTGTCCGGAGATCCGTTTTGTCCGGAGATCGGATTCGTCCGGAGATCGGTTTTGTCCGGAGAGTGGTTTTGTCCGGAGATCCGTTGTGTCCGGAGATCGGTTTTGTCCGGAGATCCCTTTTGTCCGGAAATCGGTTTTGTCCGGAGATCCGTTTTGTCCGGAGATCGGTTTTGTCCGGAGATCGGTTTTGTCCAGGGATCCCTATTGTCCGGAGATCGGTTTTGTCCGGAGATCCCTTTTGTCTGGAGATCGGTTTTGTCCGGAGATCCCTTTTGTCCGGAGATCCGTTTTGTCCGGAGATCCCTTTTGTCCGGAGATCGGTTTTGTCCAGAGAACGGTTTTGTCCGGAGATCCGTTTTGTCCGGAGATCGGTTTTGTCGATCTGATTTTGTCCGGAGATCGGTTTTGTCCGGAGATCGGTTTTGTCCGAAGATTGGTTTTCTCCGGAGAACCGTTTTGTCCGGAGATCCGTTGTGTCCGGAGATCGGTTTCGTCTGGAGATCCCTTTTGTCCGAAAATCGGTTTTGTCCGGAGATCGGTTTTGTCCGGAGATTCCTTTTGTCCGGAGATCCGTTTTGTCCGGAGATCGGTTTTGTCCGGAGATCCGTTTTGTCCGGAGATCGGTTTTGTCCGGAGATCGGTTTCGTCCGGAGATCGGTTTTGTGCGGAGATCGGTTTTGTGAGGAGATCAATTTTGTGCGGAAATCCGTTTTGTCCGGAGATCGGTTTTGTCCGGAGATCCGTTTTGTTCGGAGATCCGTTTTGTCCGGAGGTCGGTTTTGTCCGGAGATCCCTTTTGTCCGGATATCGGTTTTGTCCGGAGATCGGTTTTGTTCGGAGATCGGTTTTGTCCGGAGATCCCTTTTGTCCGGACATCGGTTTTGTCCAGAGATCGGTTTTGTCCGAGATCGGTTTTGTCCAGAGATCCGTTTTGTCCGGAGATCGGTTTTGTCCGGAGATCGGTTTTGTCCGGAGATCCGTTGTGTCCGGAGATCGGTTTTGTCCGGAGATCCCTTTTGTCCAGAAATCGGTTTTGTCCGGAGATCCGTTTTGTCCGGAGATCAGTTTTGTCCGGAGATCGGTTTTGTCCAGGGATCCCTATTGTCCGGAGATCAGTTTTGTCCGGAGATCCCTTTTGTCCGGAGATCGGTTTTGTCCGGAGATCCGTTTTTTCCGGAGATCCCTTTTGTCCGGAGATCCGTTTTGTCCGGAGATCCCTTTTGTCCGGAGATCGGTTTTGTCCGGAGATCCCTCTTGTCCGGAGATCGGTTTTTTCCAGAGAACGGTTTTGTCCGGAGATCCGTTTTGTCCGGACATCGGTTTTGTCGATCTGATTTTGTCCGGAGATCGGTTTTGTCCGGAGATCGGTTTTGTCCGAAGATTGGTTTTGTCCGGAGAACCGTTTTGTCCGGAGATCCGTTGTGTCCGGAGATCGGTTTTGTCCGGAGATCCCTTTTGTCCGAAAGTCGGTTTTGTCCGGAGATCGGTTTTGTCCGGAGATCGGTTTTGTCCGGAGATTCCTTTTGTCCGGAGATCCGTTTTGTCCGGAGATGGGTTTTGTCCGGAGATCCGTTTTGTCCGGAGGTCGGTTTTGTCCGGAGATCCCTTTTGTCCGGATATCGGTTTTGTCCGGAGATCGGTTTTGTTCGGAGATCGGTTTTGTCCGGGGATCCCTTTTGTCCGGATATCGGTTTTGTCCAGAGATCGGTTTTGACCGGAGATGGGTTTTGTCCGGAGATGGGTTTTGTCCGGAGATCGGTTTTGTCCAGGGATCCCTATTGTCCGGAGATCAGTTTTGTCCGGAGATCCGTTTTGTCCGGAGATCGGTTTTGTCCAGGGATCCCTATTGTCCGGAGATCGGTTTTGTCCAGAGATCCCTTTTGTCCGGATATCGGTTTTGTCCGGAGATCGGTTTTGTCCGGAGATCGGTTTTGTCCGGAGATCACTTTTGTCCGGATATCGGTTTTGTCCAGAGATCGGTTTTGTCCGATCTCTGTTTTGTCCGGAGATCCGTTTTGTCCGGAGATCGGTTTTGTCCGGAGACCGCTTTTGTCCGGAGATCGGTTTTGACCGGAGATCCGTTTTGTCCGGAGATGGGTTTTGTCCGGAGATGGGTTTTGTCCGGAGATCGATTTTGTCCGGAGATCCCTTTGGTCCGGAAATCGCTTTTGTCCGGAGATCGGTTTTGTCCGGAGATCGGTTTTGTCCGGACCTCGGTTTTGTCCGGAGATCCGTTTTGTCCGGAGATCGGTTTTGTCCGGAGATCGGTTTTGTCCGGAGATCCCTTTTGTCCCGAAATCGGTTTTGTCCGGAGATCCCTTTTGTCCGGAGATCGGTTTAGGTTATGCACCCTGCACTGAACATGCACTGCACCACAAGTCCAACACTGCCTATCACTTGCTGACAACAACTCGGGGTTCAGGACCATGCCCCTACCCGGGGGCAGAGCATGTGCAGCCAGGCAGGCTGCTTCTAGTAGACAGTGTATGCAAGCGGAGGCGGCAGAGCTGTCCGTACTGTGGCACCGGCGCTGGGTGCAGTCAGCAACCCGGGGGGGGGGGGGGCAGTGCATTGGCCGGTATGGTGGGTGGGGCGGCAGTTCCAGGGCCAGCGTGGGTGGGGGTGGGTGGGGGACCCAACCATCAGTGCAAAGAACACACTATGCAACACAGTCGGCGTCCTAAACTATAGTTTATATCCATAAACTAAGGTTTAGGTTATGCACCCTGCACCGAACATGCACTGCACCACAAGTCCAACACTGCCTATCACTTGCTGACAACAACTCGGGGTTCAGGACCATGCCCCTACCCGATGAAAACGCTGTGCGCCCCCCCCCCCCCCTTTGTCTCTAGAAAGACTGGGTTGAGGGCTGGGGGGGTAGGGCAGGGTGGCCCTGGCTTACCTCGAAACCCGGATGGCTCCCACGCGTTGCCCTTGCGGCCGCTGTGGGGCCTCCCTGCGCCTGTGCCCCCCCCCCCCCCCTCTTAGCCCCTGTACCGCACCGTCCCTACATGCAGTGGTGTATGCACGCGTTCCTGGTCCAAGCGTGCCTGTGTGCAAAGTGCTGCTACAAGCATGTCGTCAGGAGATTCATAAGATCTCCAGCGGGATGGAACATCCGCTGGGTTCAACTCTCCCTTGACCCACAGCAGTTCAACCACCGCCCCAGACCAACGCAGAGTGTGCTGCAGCTGGCGCAGCAGCCTGTTTTGTGCATCACAGGCCGTGGCTGCTCTGCCCTTCATGGCAGAAAACAACGATGACATGTTGTCACCATATATCCGCAGGAACTGGACCCGTCCGTATGCCCCCGTGCGCACTGTTTCGACAATACCAGCCAGCTCCGCTGCTTGCTGTGTAGCTACCCAACCGGGCAGTCTCTTTATACGCATCCCCAGGGCGCCGTGGGGCACCCATGGGACCAAAGCACACGCAATGCCTTCCATGAGGCCCCGCAGAACCTTGGGTGGTGTACACTTCGCTGTACTGGGTCCCTGATTGAGCCAACGGTATGCGCCAGCCAGGAAAGGCTGTGCCCCCCTCCCCGGCCGCAGTGCCCACTGTGGTTTCCCTAGCATGCGCCTCAGCCCTTTGTCCGAATATCCGGTGGTGGCTAGTCTAAGCCAACAGCAAACGAGGTGTGCCTGTAGTGCTAGGGCATTCTGCACTCCTCCCTGGTCTCCCCCGACCACCTTTCCCATCCACTTTACATGATCGCTAGGGTCCAGGGAGGGCTTCGGGCTGACCACCCAACCGGCCCTTTCCAAATCCGCCTTCGTACGCAGTGCCTGCTGACGGACCGAGCTGGAGTGCTTGCCTGTCACCAACACATCATCTGCATATTGGATCACCACCACCGACCCTGGGGAATATTCTACAAGGAATGCTGCCAAAATGACTTGCGCCATGGAGGGACTGTGCTTCCAACCGAATGGCAGGGACTGTAGTGCGTACACCCGCCCCCCCACCCCCACCCTGATGCTGTCACGCTGCGGTGGGGGCAGCCGACAGCTCCAGAAGTGGTTGCTTATATCCAGGGTGCAGTAAAACAATTGCTCCCCACGGAGTGCGCACAATTGCAGCAGGTGCGCCAGCCCATCCAATGTGGGCAATTTAAAAGGTAGGGGGTCCACACAGCGGGCATTCGGGTACAGCATGGGTAAGATCAGTGAGCACTTGTGCTCATTCTTGTGCTTGACATACGCCCTTGCATTCGGCGGTTTTTGCGACGGTGAAACCGCAACTAGCTGTTGCCCCAACAAGGTTTGAACAAGTGCAACCAACGGCGGGTCCGATGAAAATGGCTAGGGGGGGGTGCCCTAAGTGGCCCACAGGAAATTAGCCGGAGCCATGGCATCCCAGACACTGTCCGGTATGTCAATGGCCCCCGTGTCCCCCAGGCCCTTCTCGGCCACCTCCACCGGCACCACCAACTTAGACCGGTGTCTCCGCGAGGACGACGTGCTGATGTCTGGCGGCGAGATGTCCGTAGTCTCTCGTAAGCCGCTTCCACATTGGTGGCCAGCTCATGCAGAACCGCTCCCAGGTGACGGCTGACTGGCCCCGCCTCCTTTTCATCGGCACATAGTAGTCATCATGTAGTCCCTCAGCAGGTCCCTCACCGTGTGCTCCTTCACCCGGATCGTCTCCGCCACCTTCTTGGAGGCCTGTAGCCAGTGATCCGTCACCAGAGTCCCGCATTCCGGGCACTTCATCCGAGCCAGCGCGGTGCATCTGCACAGGTCTCCACAGCTGGTACTGCGGACCTCGCCGAGTCGCTGTGACCACATACCCAAAGTGTGGGGCTGTGTCGGATTCGGGTTCCCGCACAGGTGGCTCGCCTCCACCTTCATGCTCTCTCCTGCATGCCCGCTTGGCGCTGTCAGGCAGTTCGTCACCATCGCGTTGCCGCTTGCGTCGGGCTGGCGTGTCGTCCGCCGCCGTTGGTGTCGCAGCGTCTGTCCCCAAATCACCAGCTGGGTCACCACCATCATCCGAGTCATCGACCACAACGTGTACCACATGCTCCTAAGCAGGTCTGCTGTCGCTCGCTGCAGCAGCAGGGTCATCAGGATCTGGCTCCACCTTGGTGTTCTTGGGATGCAGCGTTCTAGGGCGTGGTGCGGAACCCCCCCAATTTTGGGTGTTGTTAATATGGTTGGAACCCGGAATTTCACATGTTACATGGGTGCACTATGATGCAACAATGTGCCTTCCATGTTTCGTTTGCTCGATATTGCCCGTTTTGCACTTTTTGCGATTTGATCTTTGTGTGCTCTAACTAGTTAGAACGGGGTTAGAACGGGGTTAGAGCACTAGTTATCGCGTGGGTTATCGCGCGATAACCTAGTTATCGCGGGGGTTATCGCGGGGGTTATCGCGCGATAACTAGTTATCGCGCGAGTGATCGCGTAGGTTATCGCGGTTCATTTTATGTTTCCCCTTTTCGCTTTAGCTCTCAAAGCTTTCATATTCTTCGTAATGGCCCTTGCTGCTGCCCACGCTTGGTGCGAGCACCATCAAAAGCTCCTTGGGGTCCGTCGCCTTGGCGGTCCTGAGGGGTTTACGATGGGTGATGCCAATGTGAGGCGCCCTGTGGCGACCCGCTTTGAACATGGTGTGGACTTTGGACTCCTTGTCCATAAGTCCCCCTTCATGGCGGACAAGCGAGACCCCCTGGTTCTCAGCAACTACATCTTCGAGTTGCTAGAGGTAAATCCAGGGGTTGCTGGATTTTTGATCCAGCTTCATACCGAGGATGTGGACGCGGTGGTGGAGTCCGTCACCGCTCATGCCGAGAAGGGTGCGGGGACGAAGACGACCCTCTATGTGGGTCAGGAGGAGGAGGAGGAGGAAGTGTAGGAGGAGGAGGAGGATGCGGGGGGGTGGGGAGCTGGGGGGAGGAAGGAGAAGCCCCACAACCCCCTTATGATTAGTGTCCAGAAGGTAAGGATCCGACCTGGTAAGGGGAAGGGGAAGTCGGATGGTTGGTTCCCCCAACCCCTCACCCACAACACCCGCCGGGTCTGCACTGACGACCCCGAAAACAAGCTCCCCATGCACTCCCTTTGCCCCACAAGGGAGTGGGAGCGTGAGTGGTATGGGGTCACCACTCCCAACATTATTTCGGGGCAGGGGGTGATTCTTTTTCCATTTGGGGCAACACCCCCCCTTATTGGGGAGGCGGAGGAGGTGGTTGCCGCCGAGCCCTTGGGGGCCTTTAATAGGGACCCCAATGACCTTGTGCTCACGGTGGGGGGAAAGCTGGTGGTCAACCACCTCCTGGAACACGATTTCTTGAGTGACATTCAGCTGCAAAGTCTTTTGGATGATTTGGATAGGGTGCCTCTCTCAGAGAAGGCACCCATTTTCAATGAGAACCCCCCTATTGTCGGCAGGCCCCAAGATTCTGGGACCCGCCGCACATTGTACGGCAACTATGGGGGTGCCAACCACCACAAGCACAACCCCCACAAGCTCCATGATCTGCCAGTCCTCAAAAGGGTGGCACATCGTGTGCTTGAGACCGCGAAGAAGACTGTGGTGGGGGGGGTCGGATGGAGCTGCACCATCCGTGACATGGCCGAAATTTCGAGCCATGACCACACCCCCCAGCACCTCCATCGCGACGCCCCCCCCTACACCATTCCTGAAGGCACATTGATTGTCAATTGCCTTATTATGCTAACCCATAATCATGAGGAGGAGGATGGGTCACATTTTCTTTTTGTGCCCTCAGTCAGTTCGGGGTTCCCTGACCCTTGGGTGGAGAGGGCTGTGCCATTCAAGAGGGGCACTGCCTTTTTTTTTAATGCCCTTGATGTCCACAGGGGGTCGGGGATTCCCAAGGCCTCCCCCATGGGGGTAAGGGACCCCCGCCTCATGGCATTCTTTGCCACTGAGCTTACCCAGGGGGGGAATCTTGGATTCCCCAACCTGCACGTGACGCAGTCCATTAAAAGGCCCCAGCTGGGGGCACCTGGTGGCTGGGTGGCCAGGACAGTCCAGTGTGATGGGGCGGTTAGGTGTAGGGGGAAGGTGGTAGCCAATTGCTACGGATGCAATCGGCTGATTTTGTGCACCGCCCACAAAGATGGCCTTTGTGTGCCATGCCAGGAGGGGGAGGAGGTGGACGGGGGGGGAGGAGGAGGAGGTGGTGGTGGACCCCAATGCAGTCAGCATTGAGCAATCTGCTCAGTGCTTGCTCCCGGTGGGAACAACCACAGGGCATTTTTTGTTGTCGGGGTGGGGGATTGGGAGGGAGGTGATTGCCCCCCTCACTAATGAGGAGGCGGGGGCGGTCGCAGGCCACCCCGATCAGTGCCCCTTGGCCAAGGTGTGCCATGGGGAGGCACTGCCCTGGCCCAACTTGCAAGGGCATGTTGGGATTAAGGTGCCGGCGGGCACCATTTTGGTGGTAAGGAGGGGGTTGTATGGGGGAGTGGCAAGGGTGGCCCCTGAGGTGGAGGGGGTGGCCCAGGTGGTGGAGTGGCGGCAGGTGGGGGAGTATGCGGCCGTCACGGACTTCGTGTGGCTGCGGAGGCTGGGCCTGGTGCTGGACGACGCCAAGAAGGAGGGCCAAGGCATGTGTCCATGTCACCAGGTGTGAAAACTTCCCACAACACCCTGCTCTAACCCCTGCTCTAACTAGTTATCGCGCTAGGTTATCGCGTTCTAACTAGGTGCTCTAACTAGTTATCGCGCTAGGTTATCGCGTTCTGACTAGTTATCGCGGGGTTATCGCGGGGGGTTATCGCGGGGGTTATCGCGCGATAACCTAGTTATCGCGGGGTTATCGCGCGGGTTATCGCGTGTTTTTTTTTTGTTTCTTTTGTTTTTTTCAGGCTACCATCTTGCAGCTGCCCCGTATCTTCGTCAAGGACGACGCCCAGGCAGCCGAGGCAGCAGGCGGAGCAGCAGAAGCAGCAGGGGCACGGCCCGCCAAGCCGGTGGCGGCCCGGTTGGAGCTGGAGGGGGAGAAGAGGCTGCCGGAGGGGGCGTCCTGGCGGTGGGGGGAGCCTGGGGATGAGGCCTGCAGGATGGGGGGGACGGGATGGTACCGGCAGGTCACCATCACCGAGAAGGAGGGGGGGGTGGAGAGGAAGACCAACCTCACCCTCCCCTCCTATGTGTGGGTTGGGGGGGAAACGGCCAAGTGGCCGAATGCCGTAGAGGGGGAAGCGGTTGCGGCTTTTTTGTGTTTGTTTCGGATGAGCGACCCCCCCCAAAGGAAATCTTATTTCCTTTTGAGGGTGTGTTTTTTGTGGGAGGGGGAGTATACGGGGAGGGAAGTGTGGCAGAAGCTGCACAGGGGGGGGGACATCCACCAGGTTGGTGGGTATGACCCCCCCCCTTCTGTGGTGGACGCCACTGCCCATTGGGTTCGGCAGTATGCACCCAAGGGGGGAAGGCCGGGAAAAGGCCAGACGAAGCGGGGACCAGACGTGGTGGTGGTTGAGCCGGATGCCCCCTCCCCCCTTAGGGGTAAGGGCCAAACCCCCGCCCCCAAGCCCTCCCCCAAGCCATCGAAGGTGGCAAAGGTGGCGGCGGCCCAGCCCCCCCATGAGGCCCTGCACGTGGAGGCCTTGGGGGCCGTTGTGGCCACCCACGTGACGGACGCTTGCCAGGTTTTGGTGGAGCAGGCGGCCGCCACGGGGGTCGAGGCCGCACTGGCCAAGGGTCGGTCGGCCGACCACAAGTCGGCCTTGGCGAAGGCCGAAAAGGCCCCGGGCAACACCCAGCGTGCCCTGGACCAGGCCCTCAACCTGGCCGCCAAGAGGGGGGAGGAGGTGGAGGCGATGAGGGAGGCCCTGAGGGAGGCCCAAGAGGGGAGGCGGAAGGCGGAGTCGGAGGCGGCCCAGCTTAGGGTGGAGGTGGAGGGGCAGCGGAGGAGGGGGGATGACCTCCAGCAGCGCTTGGGGGTGGCTGAGGCGCAGGTGCGCAGCCTCACCTCCACCCTCTGTGCCTCCTTCGGGTTGCAGAGTCAGGGTAGCGGGAGTAGGAGTGGGAGCCAATGACTCGTGGGTTTGCTAAGCGGGTTGCTCAAGGGCGTTTTTCGTGGGGAGGAGTGATATGGGGCCCAAGTGGACATGTGCCACTTCGGCCTCGTGGGAAGTGGAAACCCCAACCCCTCTAATTTTAGGGCGACCCACATGGCCGCTGCTACCCTCAGGCCTGCCCTCACCCCCTTGGTTGCAGACCTCAATGGGTATTGCTTCAAAACCCTCCCTCATTTCGTGTCCAGGTCATCTTATTCTTTATGGATAGTGCTGTCAATGAGGCCCTGCGGGCTCTCAACACAGCTAACCTCCGGCGGTACACCGATCTGCAATGCCCCAAGGCCCGGCGGCGGCGTTTGAAGGCGGTTCAGCGGCTGGTGCGAGTTCTATTGGGTGACCCAAACGTTGTGTGTGGCACCAACACCAAAGGCGAAGTTTGTTTAAGTGGTGGGGCGTGCACTGCCCTGTCTGGCCCACTTGGCGGCCATCTTGCATTAACAGCTCAGGAGCATGAGGCCTTGAGCATGCTACGCATGGCATGCAGCATGCATCTCTCCCAACGGGCCCTTTTGCGAATGCCCCGCCGTTGCACACAACGGGACCTAAGGACCGTTCGGCAACGGATCATGCCCTACTTTCCCCAAACAACCATTGTAAAGTCTACCACAGGCCGCAATAGGGCAGCTGCCCATGTGCCTTTGCAATCAATTGTGCAAAATGCAATATCTATGGCCCGAGTTATCGGGAAACCCCCCCCTAGTGGCGTTGCCATTGTTGTTATTTCAGTTGATGCGACTTCCTTGTGGAAGGCATCCTCTACCCGTGCGGATGTATGGGTTAATGTATGGGGGGGGGCAAAATATGCTGTGAAGGTGAAGCTATGGGCCTCAGGGTTTTGCATGGATGGCGGGGATGAACAGGCTTTTTTGAGAAGCCTGGACATCTCCGCCAACCTCAACCAAGAGGTGAGGGATGTGGAAGAGGACGTTGTCCTCTTTCAAAACCAATTTTTGACTTGCACTGTCATTTTGGCAGGGGATGGGAAGGGGATGCAAGCAATGGGGGGGGCTGGGTCTAAGTGTTGGTTGTGCAAAGACCCCAATGGGATTGTTGAGCAAAGGGGGGGGTGTCCACCTCAAGATGGGGGGCATTCTTGAGAAGTGTGACCCCTGATAGGCGGCCGGGGGACTACCAACATGCAGCATGCCGCATCCTAAACGGCATTGCAAAGCGCATTGAGACCACCCTTCAGGCCCTCCCCCCTGGTACCCCTGGTAAGGCCCAAGCTCTTGCAGCTTTGCAGGCCTTCAAACAAGCCCTCAAGGATGAGACCTCAGGCATCCCTTCAGGGAACGCCTCCCTTCGGCCTCGAGGGCCACAGAAAAAGATTTCGATCTAACAAGCACCAAAGTTTTCCTAACCTCCCCCCCCTTCCAAAGGCAATTTGTGGATTGCCTCAAAGAGCATGTCCCCACAGTGAGGACCCCTGGGGGACCTATGTTATGGGTTGTTGTGCATGTCATGGTGAAATGCATTGAGGGTTTGTATGAGCTTTGGAGGGTGAGGGAGCTGTACACTCTAACCCAAGTGGAACGCCACCGTGCGTTGACCACAAAATTTTCAAAAGCGTGGGGAGACTCAGGTTGGTCCCCCACCAGGTGGATCCATTGGTGCTTGGCACATTCCACCTTTTTTGCCGAGAAATGGAGGAACATTTTTCAGTTTTCCTCCATCCCAACGGAGTATCGGCATGGGCCTTACAACAGGAGGCTCAAAAATTGTTTTAAGGGTTGGTCCTTGGTGAGGCCAAGTGTGTCCCTCCGCCACATGCACCATTGCATGTCCATGAACGCCCTGGAGCAAGGGCTTTTGGGACTGGAGGCAGCCAAGGCCTCAGACATTGATGACTTTGTATGAAAAACGACCACACATGCTTTGTGCCAAGTGTTTTGTGTTGTTTGTCCTAGGGAGGGAGGGAGGAGGGGGGCGCGATAACTACACGCGATAACTACGCGATAACTGAGTTATCGCGCGATAACTAGCGCGATAACTAGTTAGAGCAAGGTGCTCTAACTGCGTTCTAACTCTGTTCTAACTGTGCTCTAACTCTTTGACCCCCCCCCCAAAAACCACCCATACAATGTGGGTTATGTGGGGAAAGAAAGGGGATGGGGGGTTTTTGAGGGTGCTGAATCCATTTTTTTTAGGTGGTTTGCCCCAAAATTGAGGGTAGGTGGGTGTTCCAGAAATTGCGTTCTAACTAGGGGTTCCGCACCACGCCCTAGAACGCTGCATCCCACTCAGTCTCAGCACCCACACCATCCGCGACCTTCGGTCCCTCCGCTCCTTGAGCGACATCATCGAATTTCTCCAGCAACTCCACCGGCTCTGTCGTTGGCGTTTCCTCGTCTGCCGCATCTGGCCCCTCATCTGACGTACAGGCGCTGGAGGTGTCAGAGTCGTCTCCCGGTGGCTCGGGGTCGTCCCTGTCCCCTCTGGTGAACATGGCTGCTGGGATCTTCGGCACTGGTGACCATGCATCCGCGGGCCAGAGTGACTTGGGTTGGACCAGTCGTCCCTCCACATCTCTGGCCAACCATCCGCTGTTCCCCACCGGCCATGGCACGTGGACTTCTGCTGGCAGCGTCCATCCTGGCGGCGTCTTCCAGTAATGTCTGGGTTGGGCCTGCGACCACCAGCGGCCCCAGACCTGCAGCCCCCGCAGCCTGCCGCCTTGGTGCCCCCAAGACACGGCCCCCAGCTTCTTGAGGCCGTGCCAGGCAGTTTTTGGGAGGTCCCGGTGTTGCACCACTTGCTGGAGCACCGTTTGTAGTACCGATCTTCCTCCTGGGACCAGCGGCTGTCGTACTTGCACGTGTCCAGGTCTGTGTTTCCAGAGATATGCCCTCCATGCCTCGAGAAAAGGCGAGAGGGCGTATGTAGTGACCTTCTTGTGGCGCTTTTCGTCCCAGAATGTAACGAACCCCGGCACTGATATCCACTCCCACGTGACGCTGGCCGCGTCGCCCACCCTCCAGAGGTACACGATGCTGCAAATGGCCAGGAACATGGTGCACCATTGACAGCCGGCCCGAGGCCCAGTGGCCCCGGCTGGTGGTGATCGTCTCGATGTGTTGCCATGTGGCGACCGGCTTAGGCTGTGCCTTGCGCGCCCATCCTTTACCAATCGCCCTGGCTTGCATCCAGTGGACCTCGGTAACCACCGCTTGGATGATGCGCAGCTTTTCCAGTAGCCGCACCCCTGAGATGAGTGTTGTCGCGCTTGACCCGCTCTTTCGCTTGGCTGCCAAGGCATTGAGCCTCCTCTCCACGGCGTACACCAGGAGCTCGTCTGGTGAGCCGGCCAGCAGTGCTTGTCGCAGCGCGCTGGTGTACGCGTCCACCGACCCGGGTTCCATGACCCGGATGGCTGTCGCCCCCGTGCTGGACCCTGAGTCGGTGTGCGTGAGCCTCCGGACATGCTGTAACTCCTCCCATGCATCGCGGTCTGTGGCGGCCCCAGTGGGGACCCCCGGGCCCCCCCCGCCCCTTCACCGGCCCTCCCCTGTCCGGCAGGGGTCCTTGGACCAGTGCATATGGCCACATTTCATGCACGGCGTGGGGGGTGGCTTGCTGGTGTCGTATGCCACTCCTTTTGCCGACACCCAGAGCCTGGTGTCGCCAATCTGCTGGAAATCTCCAGCGGACCCCTTCTTGCTGCAGTCTGCGGCCCAGTGCCCGTCTTCGCCACATCGCGAACACCTGCCCGGCTTGACAGGTCGTCCTTCGCCAGCGGCTCCCGTCTGTTGCTTTGGCGTCTGCGGGGTCTGCGCGTTGTGCTGCTGGACTATCGCCCTAGCTACCATTTTGTTTCGCCAGAATTTCCTGGTGTAGCACGTTCCATACCGCCAACACGAACTTGTCCTCCCGCCAGTTGTCCGCATTCAAAGGTCTGGTCTGCAGCTCTGCCACCGCGGATGCCAGCGTGGTCATCCACTGGTATGGCAATGCCCTGCCCAGCATTTTCGCTATCTCCTCGTCGGTGAGCGCCGGGGCCGCCCGCGCTTTTGCCTTCTCCATCTCGAGGGTGGCCCTGGACAGCTTCGCCTCCAGTTCCGCTATCCGTTGCTTGTCTGGCGTTTGGTCTGCTTCCACGATGGCGTATGCGTCTTTGACGAATATTCCTGCGTCGAAATCGGGTCGCATGTGCTTCCGGCCGTGATACACTCCCATTGCCCTGATCAAGTCCGCCTTGTCGGTGAAATCTCCCCGGACCGTATCCATGAACTGCTGCAGCATCCTCCACCGCCAGCCACTCGTGCATGCCGATTTCCCATTCCGCCACGTTCATCTTGTAGGCCTCGCTCTGGAGTAATACCCTGTACGGCCCTACTGTCCACTTCTTCCAGTCAGACCGCACCTGGTCCACCGCCTCTGTGATCATGTCCGCGGTTCTCTGATCCTGGACCACCTCTGCTGATGACGCGCTTGTCGCTGGACTGGCTGCCCCTTGTCCCGTCCCCCCATTCGCATCGGACCCAACCATCAGTGCAAAGAACACACTATGCAACACAGTCGGCGTCCTAAACTATAGTTTATATCCATAAACTAAGGTTTTGTCCGAGATCCCTCTTGTCCGGAGATCGGTTTTGTCCAGAGAGCGGTTTTGTCCGAGATCCGTTTTGTCCGGAGATGGGTTTTGTCCGCAGATCGGTTTTGTCCGGAGAACGGTTTTGTCCAGAGATCGGTTTCGTCCGAGATCTGTTTTGTCCGGAGATCCGTTTTGTCTGGAGATCCGTTTTGTCCGGAGATCGGTTTTGTCGATCGACTTTTTGCGGGGATCGGTTTTGTCCGGAGATCGGTTTTGTCCGAAGATTGGTTTGGTCCGGAGATCGGTTTTGTCCGGAGATCCGTTGTGTCCGGAGATCGGTTTTGTCCGGGGATCCCTTTTGTCCGGAGATCCGTTTTGTCCAGAGATCGGTTTTGTCAGGAGATCGGTTTTGTCCAGGGATCCCTGTTGTCCGGAGATCGGTTTTGTCCGGAGATCCCTTTTGTCCGGATATCGGTTTTGTCCGGGGATCGGTTTTGTTCGGAGATCGGTTTTGTCCGGAGATCCCTTTTGTCCGGATATCGGTTTTGTCCAGAGATCGGGTTTGTCCGAGATCGGTTTTGTCCGGAGATCCGTTTTATCCGGAGATCGGTTTTGTCCGGAGATCGGTTTTGTCCGGAGATCAGTTTTGACCGGCGATCCGTTTTGTCCGGAGATGAGTTTTGTCCGGAGATGGGTCTTGTCCGGAGATCGGTTTTGTCCAGAGATACCTATTGTCTGGATATCGGTTTTGTCCGGATATCGGTTTTGTGCGGAGATCGGTTTTGTCCGGGGATCCCTTTTGTCCGGAGATCCGTTTTGTCCGGAGATCGGTTTTGTCCGGAGATCGGTTTTGTCCAGGGATCCCTGTTGTCCGGAGATCAGTTTTGTCGGGAGATCCCTTTTGTCCGGATATCGGTTTTGTCCGGAGATCGGTTTTGTTCGGAGATCTTTTTTGTCCGGAGATCCCTTTTGTCCGGATATCGGTTTTGTCCAGAGATCGGATTTGTCCGGAGATCCCTTTTGTCCGGATATCGGTTTTGTCCACAGATCCGTTTTGTCCGAGTTCGGTGTTGTCCGGAGATCCGTTTTGTCCGGAGATCGGTTTTGTCCGGAGATGGGTTTTGTCCGGAGATCGGTTTTGACCGGAGATCCGTTTTGTACGGAGATCCCTTTTGTCCGGAGATCGGTTTTGTCCAGAGAGCGGTTTTGTCCGAGATCCGTTTTGTCCGGAGATCGGTTTTGTCCGCAGATCGGTTTTGTCCGGAGATCGGTTTTGTCCAGGGATCCCTGTTGTCCGGAGATCAGTTTTGTCCGGAGATCGCTTTTGTTCGGAGATCGTTTTTGTCCGGAGATCCCTTTTGTCCGGATATCGGTTTTGTCCAGAGATCGGATTTGTCCGGAGATCCCTTTTGTCCGGATATCAGTTTTGTCCACAGATCCGTTTTGTCCGAGTTCGGTGTTGTCCGGAGATCCGTTTTGTCCGGAGATCGGTTTTGTCCGGAGATGGGTTTTGTCCGGAGATCGGTTTTGTCCAGAGAGCGGTTTTGTCCGAGATCCGTTTTGTCCGGGGATCGGTTTTGTTCGGAGATCGGTTTTGTCCGGAGATCGGTTTTGTCCAGGGATCCCTGTTGTCCGGAGATCAGTTTTGTCCGGAGATCCCTTTTGTCCGGATATCGGTTTTGTCCGGAGATCGGTTTTGTTCGGAGATCGTTTTTGTCCGGAGATCCCTTTTGTCCGGATATCGGTTTTGTCCAGAGATCGGATTTGTCCGGAGATCCCTTTTGTCCGGATATCGGTTTTGTCCCAAGATCCGTTTTGTCCGAGTTCGGTGTTGTCCGGAGATCCGTTTTGTCCGGAGATCGGTTTTGTCCGGAGATGGGTTTTGTCCGGAGATCGGTTTTGACCGGAGATCCGTTTTGTACGGAGATCCCTTTTGTCCGGAGATCGGTTTTGTCCAGAGAGCGGTTTTGTCCGAGATCCGTTTTGTCCAGAGATCGGTTTTGTCCGCAGATCGGTTTTGTCCGGAGAATGGTTTTGTCCAGAGATCGGTTTTGTCCGCAGATCGGTTTTGTCCGGAGAACGGTTTTGTCCAGAGATCGGTTTTGTCCGAGATCTGTTTTGTCCGGAGATCCGTTTTGTCCGGAGATCCGTTTTGTCCGGAGATCAGTTTTGTCGATCGACTTTGTGCGGAGATCGGTTTTGTCCGGAGATCGGTTTTGTCCGAAGATTGGTTTTGTGCGGAGATCGGTTTTTGTCCGCAGATCGGTTTTGTTCGGAGAACGGTTTTGTCCAGAGATCGGTTTTGTCCGAGATCTGTTTTGTCCGGAGTGAAGCGGTACCCAGAACCCATGGCCCATGGCCCGGAGGCCTGTGAGCCGTCACTCCCGTGCGGAAGCCGTTGACACCGGCTGTCAGCGGGATATCCCTGCTCTCTAACCCGCGAAATCTGGAATCCGATTTCTAACCATTAAGTCAATGTGGAATTACCATAATTTTACTGTCTTGGTCGATTTGCGGTTGGAAATCGGTGAAATACCCGATTTCTACCGCGGTTTCTAATTGTCGTGAAATCGCCGCAGTCGCGCCGCCTGTCTTCGCCCGTTCCGTGGACTGCATTAGATTATTCTGTAATACGATTTCTCTTGAAGTTAAGACTGAAACAGTCTTCGAGTGATCCGCAATTTTTTCCTTGATATAACGGATCGCGTCCCAGATTTTTCCCAGAAAATCTGGGCGACCGAAGGCGCTTTGAACCCCCAAGTGGAATAACAAGGGCTACGAGCGTTCAAGCGCCCAAGGACGAACTAACGTGCCTCATAGGCACTGTGTATGAGGTTTTGCCCCCCATAGTCATAGGATGAGGCGAAAGGATCCCAACTCAATAGGCCCAAAGGGTTATTCATTTTGAGTGTTCTCCAAAAAGTGCGCTTTTTCACGTACTTGGCGTCCAAGTACGTGTAGAAGTATGTTGAGTTGGCATTTGCCCCACCCTTGCTTGCCTCTACATCCGGGGCATATCACTTGTCTTCCCCGGATAGTGCATATATGATCTCCATATATATATTAGCAACATATTTTGCGTGCATGCTAAAATTCGGCTTTCCGAAAGGAGGTCGATTTTCGACCAAAGCACTTGCATGCGTGTTAAGGGACCAAAGTTACATTAGAATATAGGCATACTTTGATTCTAGGCCACTAGGTTGGGTGTAGAAGGCGTGGGTAGTGTTGTATGCCATATTTGGTGTCATATCGTGTGCCCATTTGGCGGGTGCACCATTCCAAGACTAACCCGCCAATGGACCCCATATCGCACGAGGCCCTTCATTGTACTCCCAACCAACACTCGCAAGCCTAACCTTCGTGAAGGGACGCTTGTGGAGCGCTCCCGAAGCGATGCGTTGCGAGCAAGGTGTGTTTTTTGCAATATTGCATTTTTGCATGTGCCCACTTGGGAGGCAGCGCGCGCGACCTTCCAAAGCGCCCCAAGTGGAGCACATATGTGGAATCGAGGGTCATTGGTGTCAAGTCATTGTGTTTAGAAGGATTGGTCGATTACTCAATCCAAGCCGAAGATATTATAATATATTTGTGCGCCTTTCAAGGCACTTTTGGGTGTTTTTTCGCCAATATTGCTGTTTTTTGCCCGTCATGATGTCAAGTGGCGACCGTGTATCTCAACGTCGCGCCCAATTGATATCATGACCCAAGTATGTTATGAGGGTACATACTTCGGTGCCCAACATATCTTGGACCCGGCGAATAACTCCTCTTGGGCTTGGCGTACCGTGGCCGCCATGTTGGCGATTTGGGACCATCCCAAATCATGGGCTCACTTGGCGACCCTGCCATTCCCGAAACCGGAGGAGTTGGGCGACGCCCAAAAGATATGTTGGACACATATGACTTGATACCAATCCTATGGCACACTCCGGTTCAAGTCGGGCATGTGCCTCATTTGCCCCAACCATGAGTGTGCGCATTTTCGGCCATTTTGAGCAATTTTCCACATTTTCTGCCCGCCGTGCACCATGTTCAGCCTCCTCGTGCACGCCGGACGCATGGACCAATGGACCATATATGACATGGGTGATATGGACATTGGTCCCCATGGCTCACACACCACGTGGGCGAAGCGGAGCAACCTTCGTTAAGGTGCTAGCCCAAAGTAAGTGTGGGCAATTTTGCCATTTTGGCATTTGTGGACCCAATTGGGATTGTCACCACGCCGAGTGGCATGGAGATCTTTGAGAGCCAAGGGCATGGGAGTCTCCGTTGGACTCCCGGTGGATCGCGTATGAAATGGCGGATCCGATCTCCAAGCCGGCG
This sequence comes from Eutreptiella sp. 'Long Island Sound 2002', assembly GCA_964036045.1. Taxonomy (NCBI): domain Eukaryota; phylum Euglenozoa; class Euglenophyceae; order Eutreptiales; family Eutreptiaceae; genus Eutreptiella; species Eutreptiella sp. 'Long Island Sound 2002'. The sequence goes on along the minus strand of OZ038389.1, from coordinate 55,773,367 downwards.
TGGAGATATACTATTGGGAGCACCCCCGAATTTTGGCTCATTTCGAGCAGCCAAAATGACCCCCTTTTGGGACCCCAATTTCAACCCCCCCCGTGTGGTCAATTGGCGGCCCCACATCTCTATGCCCATGAGGAGCCCGGGCCTAATTCCAAGTTGTACACTCAGATATAAGTCCTAGGTCCTGCCTCCTATCCTGTGAGCCATTGGCCTTGCCCTGACCGGGCGAGCCACGCGTGAGAATGGTGCCAATTTTGGTGATTTTGGCATCGTGACCCCACTTGACGAACCCGTGGTGCCCTGATGCCGGGACCTCAGAGGGAACCAGGTTGGGTGAGGGCTCCAGGGAGTTCGTACTCGAAGGGCATAGGGTCAGTTGCCTCGTCCCTACCTCTGGCGGGTCCGGACGAGGGGTCAATTTTGGAGATTTTTGAGCTAATATCAGTTTGGGCTGAAACAGCCCATTTTCAGCTACCAACTCCTAGGGGATAATGGCGGGGCCATATCTCTGGCTCAGAGAGGAGTTGGGACCTGCCGTTAAGGGAGCATAGGGAGCCACTGTCGGTTGGCCTTGGAGCCCCTTGGTTCCCAGGAGCTCGCCTGTGGCTGGTCGGGACACCCCCCCTATTGGCAGGGTTTCAGGGTCCGGACTGAGCAGGGCATGGGTTGAGTTTGAGCCCCCGCCCCCACCAGCCACTGAGAGGGTCGGACCTGGGATTGGGATACGAGTTGGGACTGCGTGTCTATTGTCCTGTGATGCCCTTACCCCAATCCAGTCTTAACCCCATGTGTACATATCCTGATGTGTTGCTGTACATACTTTTGTTCCCTCGTTTGCAGAGTGGCAAGGATCCTGAAACGCTTTGTCACATGACACGAGCGCAATGATGCCCCTGTGAGCGCAGTGCTTTGCCTGCCTGCTCACTTGTGCGTGTCCACCGCAGCGTCCCGTGGCCAGGCCCCCCACGGGAACGCGTCAAAAGCGTTTCACCGCCGCGGGGTTACCCATCCCTCGCGTGCCACTCGGGGCCACCAACCCCGAGCAGCGCGGCGCAGCAGCTCGCATCTCGCAGCTCGCAGCGCAGCGCAGCGGCTCGCAGCGCTGCCCAGCGACAGCGCCGAGTCCGTGAAGGAAGTGCAGGGACCGGAACTCCAACATCCACGAGTCCCCTCGGCCGACCAACAAGGCCGCACTCCCAGCTACAGCAACCACTTCCACAACCACCGGCCGACCAGCACCGGCCGCACTCCCAGTCCAGTGCTACATCACCCACCTCAACAATCAGCCCAGGACCACTCCATCGAGAGCACCGATGGTGAGCTTGGACGAGGCGGGCAAGACGTGGCCGCAGCCCCACCCCCATGCGGCGCGCCTACTGCGAGGGTTGCTGTGGGGGCAACACTACCGCCACAGCAATCCCCAGTGCGAAGGCGGCATGCCCGGGAGCTTCGAGCTCCGCGAGGACATGGGCGAGGACCGCCTGCGGGCAGTGGAGGCATGGCTGCGGGCGGAAGGGTATGCGTCCCGCTTCCGCCGCAAGCGCTGGAGGGTCTGGACCCGCCCGGACAGGCCCGGCGCAGGGCTGCGCCCCGACGGGATTGAGGAGGACGAGAAGCCCAACGAGTACCCGTCGGGCGCCTCGATCAACGTCTCCATGTGGGACATGATCGAGAAGGAGTTCCCGGAGCTGGGGAACGAGCGCAGGCTGCAGGGCAGCAGCAGCGCGTCTCCTGGGAAGGAGAAGTGTTCCGCCGGGGACAGGAGGCGGGACAGGAGGTGGCGGCAGTACCAGGAGTCCCTGGCCGCCGAAGCCGCCCAAGGCGCCAGGGGCGGAACCCCAGCCCACAGCCCCCAACGGGCCGGTGGAGGTCACCACCCCGGCCACACCACCCTTGGCGACTTCCTGGAGGTCGCCAAGCAAGCCAAGGCCAAGCCCCGTCCGCTGCTCCTCAGGAAGTCAGGCCCCAGCAGCGACGTGGAGTCGGCCCACCGCGGGAGGATGCCGGCCGACCAGGCCAGCTCCAGCGGCAGCGTCGCTCCCGACCAAAGGGACGTGGCGCGCGCCTGTGAGCGCGCCTGTGGGGTGCCCTGCAACCTTCGGTTTGCCCGGCAACGGGCCACGCAGCACAACGCTGCCATGGAGGGCGCCGTCGGCATCGCCCAGCAGGAGGCTGCGGAGTGGGCGCATGGCATGGCCATCCACGCCTCTACCGTGGCGGCCATTGCGGCCGGACTCACGGCCGCAGCCGCCCAAGAGGCAGCGACTGCCCACGTCAAGGGTGAGGTGGCGGCAGCCGATGAGGAAGCCCGCCTGACGCAGGAGGCCATTGCCTGCAAGGAGGCCGAGGTGAAGGCGCTGGAAGAGGCGCTGGCCCAGGAGAGGGCAAAGAAGGAGGCGGAGGAAAGGGCCCACGCCGAAGCGACGGCTAAGGCCCAGGCGGAAGCCGCCAAGAAAGACGCCATCGAGGCCGCGCGACGGAAGGTCGCTGAGGAGAGGGCCAAGACGGAGGCGGAGCTGGCGGCGTTGGAAGCGGAGAAGGCTCGGCTGCAGCAGGCCCGGGAAGCCGAGGCGGCTCGTGCCCGGGAGGAAGCCGAAGGGCGAGCTGCCGCAGCCACAGCCGCCGCGATGGAGGAGGCGGAGGCCAAGCTCCGCCGCGAGACTCCCCCGGGAGGATCCCGATTGGAGACCCTTCGAAAGCTTTTCGAAGGGGACGCCTCCTCCAAGATGACGCTGGACGAGGTCGACACAGGCAGCAGTGGGAGCAGTGGCCCCACCGCCTGCCGACGGAGGAAGGGTAAGGGGAAGACCCCCGAGAGGCCACGGAGGCCAGCGGGCGGACATCCCCACGACAGTGACCCCTTCTTCACCGCCAGCGACGGGGATGAACGAGGCCGCCGACATCGCCGAGGAGTGGCTGGCGGAGGAGGCGGAGACGTCCCCATGGAGCCGGAAGGTGAGGATGAGGATCTCCCTCCTCCTTACCGGAGCTCGGAGTCTTCCGAGACCGAGACGCCTAGGTGGGGCGACATGGACGAGGATGATGACATGGACTTCGACTACACGAAGAAGCCCCCATCCTCGGACCCACCGAGGCGACCCGGCGCAGACCCACCGGGACCCCCTGGCGGAGGACCATCAGGACCCCCTGGAGGACGCCCACCAAGTGGACCCCTTGGAGGCGGACCACTGGGCGGGGGAGGACCCCCTGGACCGGGCGGACCCGGCGGAGGCCCTCCTGGAGGACCCCCTGGGGACCCCGACGATCCACCAGGGGACGGCGACCCGGATGCCACCTGGCGGTGGATTGTCTACCTCCGCAGGAGGGTCCAGTCCCTCGAGCGCGAGGTAGACACGGGCAAGGGCGAGATGACTCGCATTGCCAGGGTCGCCGCGCGTGCACAGAGAGAGCTGGACATCGCCAAGATCGAGATGGTCAAGAGCGCCAACGTCGCCACCGCCACCCAGAGGCAGCTGGACATCGCCGGGAGCGAGACCAGGCAGCTGAACAAGGTCATCAGCGGCCTGCAGCAGAGGTTGGACGTGCTGGAAGGCCGTGGGAGCGTCGGCAACGACCACCCACCCCTGGAATCTGGCTCGTCGGACGACGGCTGGGGACCCGGACCAGGTCCAGGCAGACCCCACGCCCCCGGCGGAGCCCCCAGGAGTCGCCCCAGCGCCAGTGCCCCCTCTCTCAGCGCCCCCTCTCACCACAGCGCGGGCCGCCGCAACGAGCGCGTGCCGCCCGGCAGTGGCAGTGAGGATTGGCGTGATGAGTGGCTCAGCGCGGAGTACCACAACCGCCGTGCTCCACCGCGGACACCGGTACGCCCCCGACGCCCCGCACCAGCCCCAGAGCCAATCCCAATGGCTGGTGGACGTTATGGTGGACTCAGGGATGAGGTCCCCAGAGGAGACGTGGAGTGGGATGTCGGCGGAGGTGAGGACCTGGACCTGGACCTGGAGGAGTTCGACATTTCCCCGCCGCGTGGTGTACGACGGGAGGCCGCTGAACGCAGCCGCCGGCGCCGTGATGAGGAGGCATACATGGAAGGAGTACGGCGTGAGCATCTGGGTTCAGCGTACATGGAGGAACCACGGCGTAGCCACGCAGATACCGGGGAGGAGATGGAAGTGGCGGCCGTGGGAGTCCGTGGGAGAGGCCGATGGGAACCTCGGTCGACCTCGCGGCCGGCGATCATGGTCTCTAAGGCCGCGGATGCCGCCGTGTGGGAAGACCTGAAGGACATCAAGCCCCCCATGTACGATGGCAACCCCCTCAACCTCGACCGCTTCTTGGAGAAGCTGGACGATTGGGGGTGACCGTCACTGAAGACATGGATCCCGCAAATGCGGAGAAATATGTCTTCAGACGGTTCAGGTACCGCCCGCCGGAAGTGCTCCAAGAGCTATACTTCGTGGCAACCAAGGAGGGGAAGATCAAGACCCTCAAGGAAGCCAAGAAGTGGCTCAACGAGCAGGAGCGGGTGGACGCTCCGCAGGTGGCTGCCAAGCGGTGGAAGTCCATCAAGCTTCAGCATGATGGACGGGAGATCCGCCTACGGGACTGGCGAAACTTCCGAGGGCAAAACACCCTCTTCCGCCGCAACGTGGAGGACTGGAATGAGGGTGACGAGCAGGCTCGCCTGCTCTCCATGCTACCGGAAGCATGGATCAAGAGGGTCACCAAGGAGGAAGCCAAGAGGGCCAAGTCCAACCACACGGTCAAGATGATGCTCCCCAAAGAGTATCATACGAACGTGGTGGCTTGGACGAGAAAGAACGTGGCCCGGGATGTCAAACGGCACTCTCTGCGGAACGCTCTCCTCATCACCGTCTCGGGCGATCGCGAGAAGACCGCGATGTGGCGCCTTGACGAGTGTGACGTGAGCGGCCAGACCATCCGTCTGCAGGCTATCCCGGCGCGGATGAGCTGCGACGAGATCCTGGAGTGGGTTGGAGAGGAGGTGCTCAAGGAGTACCGAAACCTCCACCACACCCGCGGGTTGAGGCCCGGTGACCGCGACGTCAACTACGTTGGCGAGGGGCCTGGCGGGGAAGCTGCCATGGACCCATCGGGAGCCGATGGCGATGAGGCTCTCGTCGACGATGACGACGACGATGAGCCCGCCGAGATGGCCGTTTGTGCCTTCGTGGCCAACAACCTGAACGCGGGCAGCAAACCGGGAAGCTGGAAGCCCCTGCAGCCGGGTTGGAAGAAGAAGGAGAAGAGGGACCCTCGCCGCATTGGCGACCCTCCGCTGTCCTTTGGGGAGTTCATACGAGCTCACCCTCAGGGCTGTTTCGTGTGTTATGGGAGGAAGAAAGGCTTCAACCATGACCACCGAACATGCCCCATCCACCAGGCTGACACGGAGGCCTACAAGAAGGCGCACGGGTCGAAGAAGCGTGCACCCGCGGGTATCCGGGAAGCCAAAGTGGAGGTCGACAAGGACGAGCTCTCCTAGCTGATGTCGGTGGGGACCGAGTTAGCCAAGGAGATCCAAGAGATCAAGAGGAACTGGGTCCCCAAGTCGGACAACAAGAACAAGGAGAACAAAGAGAACGACCAGAATAAGGACAAGGACAAGAAGCCTAGGAATAGGGGAAAGAAGAAGGGTGTCAACGAGGTTGATGCGGAGGAGAATACCCCTACTTCCACAACCGACGCCCCCTAGCGGAGCCCCTGCAGCCAAGGGCCCCAGCTAGGGCGGTCGCGGGATGGTGTCGTGGGAAGCGCCACACCATCCCTGTCGGGAGTCGGTAAGCACAACGGGACTGCCGCGGGCGGAAGGCCCGGTCCGGCACCCAGTCGCGGTGGCGGGGTGAGGGCAAGTGAAGGCACGAACCCTTGCACCCGTCCATCCTTCGCGACCAAGAATGTGTTTGATGTACTTCAAGATCTATCCGACAGTATCGGAGGATCACCCGGACCGCAGCTGGATGCTGCAGATGGGCAGCCTGAGCCCATTATCAACGACCTGCACCAGTCGCTTGTTGAGCTTCTGGAACGGCCGGAGATTCTGAGCTTGCACGCCGTGCGCCGTGTTGGACGGGAGCGGCAGTTGCACCTTAAGGTCCGTGCCTTATGCGGGGAAGTGGAAAAGGTCTTCGACGTGATGGTCGACACGGGAGCTCAGGTCAGCTTGGTCAAGGCTGGCCTACTTCCGCCAGAGTGTTTGACGGACAGTCGGAAACCTGTCAGGCTGAAGGTGGCGAACGGCCAGTACATGGTGGGAGGCACGAAGGAAGCGGCCATTGGGCTGCAGTTCGTGAACCAACGTGAGCTGAGCCGCCCAGACCTCGGCAAGGAAATCCTCCTGCAAGGTCGCTTCTACGAGGCCGAGATGGACTGGGACATGATCGTTGGGTACGACTTCATGATGGAGACGGACTCCGGCGTTCTCCCGGCCCAGGCCTCGATGACCCTGTACCAGGACGACCAGCTCTCGTGGCTTTCGTCACCTGAGCACCATGTGGAATGCCAATGGATCCACCTGGAACGCAATCAGCTCGAAGTGGCCGCGCTGGACACTGAGCCAACTGGGCCAGCAAACCAGGAGTACGGCGTAATGCCGGAAGTGGCGAGCCGAGTGGTTGCGGATCTGGGAGCCTCGGATCTGGCCCTGGATGCGTTCTCTTCAGGAACCTCCGCCCATCTGCGGGTTTGTGAGAAGTACTGGAGCGCACAGGACTCCGCGTGGAGGAAGCACTGGGGTCCGCATCAGGGCTTGATGTGGATCCATTGCCCCCGATGGGACATTCCAAGGGCGGTGGCGAAGATACGCAAGGACCGCTCCAAGGCAGTGCTGGTTGTTCCTATGGGATGCACCGAGGAGGAAAGTACCCGACATTGGGTAGTCTCATTGACCAACATGACCTTAAACAAGGTCATCCTACCGGCTGGAGAGAGTGTCTATCAGGACGCTAAGGGACGGCCCATGCCACCCCAGAGATGGCCAACAGAATTCCACTATGTGGATGGGGGCCTTGATCAGGCCGACACCACGGATTTCGTGTGTGTCAACCGCTTCATAGCGGAGCCATGGCGGCAATGCCTTGCGGTTCCCCCTGTTGACATCGGAGAATCGGAAGACCCCCTCACTGAAGAGGAGTTGGATCTGGTTCAGGGGTATGTGGATCAGCCCTTTCACGACTGGGGAAGCCAGCGTGAGGGCAAAGGCCAGGACAAAGCCTGGTGGGAAGTGGACTCTATCGTCTCTGGTTCCTATGATGGGGATACCTTCGTAAGGAGGGTACTGGACCACATGTCCAGCCAGGACGAGCCAACCGGCGGTAACCCACCCACCTACGGCGATCTATTCCGAGGCAAGACCAGAGATGGCCCTTTGGGCCACCTGGGAAGACCACCAGAGCCGAAACCGAGCGGGGTCGCTACCCCTCAAGTAAGCTCAGTGGTCCAGGTGCCCGGAAAAGCCAAGGCGGAGTCCGATGACTGCCCCAAGATCCAGGCATTGAGGGCCAGGCTGAAGCAGAAGTATGGTGATACGTTCTTCAGCGGAAAGCCTGTGTTTCCCCCACCGGTGCGTGGACCGTATGGCGAGGCCAAGATACGACTGAAGCAGGACCCCCGTGTGTATCGGCACCGGGAGTTTGCCCTGAGGGGCGAGAGGAAGGAGGCCATGGGGAAGATCCTCCGTGACTTCATCGAGAGAGGCTGGCTCGAGCCGTGCCACTCCGAATGGGCCACTCCGTGCTTCGTCGTCCCCAAGAAGGTGGCCGGTGAATGGCGGCTCCTGGTCGACTAACGCGGCCTAAACGCCCAAACGCAGCACGACAGCTATACGCTGCCCCTCATTGAGGACATGCTGCAAAAACAACACCGGCGGAGGATCTTCACGGTGATTGACCTGAAACATGGTTATCATGAGATGCCTCTCGCCAAGGAGTCCCGTGCCTGCACAGCCATGAGCACCCCACTTGGACCTCTCCGGTGGAAGGTGATGCCCATGGGCGTTACCAACGGCAATGCGGCTTTTCAGCGGATGCTGGAGAACCTGCTTGAGCCGGTGCGTGACTGTGCGGACCCCTTCGTGGACGACGTGATCATCGCGTCCGGGGACCCCAGTATGAGCTACGAGGAGCTCCTGGAGGCACATGAGAGGGACGTCACTCGAGTGCTGGACCTTCTGGTTCGGCACAAACTCACGGGCAGCAGTGACAAGGCCACCATTGCGGTAAGCGAGGTGGTCTTCGCTGGCCACGTAGTCGGGAACGGGCAGCGAAAGCCCATACCTGGCAAGGTGGCTGCGATTGAGCACTGGGAAAAGCCCAAAACGGTCTCTGAGCTACGGGCGTATCTGGGGTTCTGCAACTACTACTCGGGGTATATCAAGATGTATGCCGAGTATGCAGCCCCCATGACGACCATGCTCAAGGGCAACCGAGAGGAGACCAAGAAGGGGTCCAAGAAGGCTGTGGTCTGGACTGAAGAGTCTGACCGTGCCTTTGAGGGGATGAAGCAGGCGCTGCTATCCGCAGTGGGTCTGCACCTCGTGGATCCTGACCGAGGGTTCGTCCTGCGCACTGACGCTTCCGACTACGCCGTTGGCGCTGTGTTGGAGCAAGTGCGTGACGATGGGAGGCACGTGCCCGTGGCCTTCTGGAGCCGAGTCCTGGCGGAAGGCCAGAGACGGACGTGGACGCCCCGAGAAAAGGAGGCGTATGCCATCGTCATGGCTCTCAGGAAATGGGCTGGGTACATAGCCCTCCATCCCGTCACCGTCTGCACCGACCATCAGAGTCTGCAGTCGTGGCACAAGGAGCACGTGGACACCCCCTCTGGTCCCGCCTCCCGACGGGCAAGATGGCATGAGACCTTGGCCAAGTTCGACCTCACGGTTGTGTATGTTCCTGGCAAGGACAACACCGTGGCGGACTGTCTCAGTAGGTGGGCCTATCCCGCCAGCAAGGGCATGACAGACGTGTCTGCCCATGGCGATGAGGCTGAGACCGCTGAGGCCAAGAGGATCATTGAAATGGAGCGCCTGATGGGGGAGGAGGGTGTTAAATGCTTCGTCGTCATGGCTGCCGATGCCCCCCTCGGAACGAGGATGGGCAGAGCGGTCAGAGTACTCGCCCCTGATGGAGCTGAGTCCGACAAGCACCTCTTCCCTGAGTCTTGCCTCCAGGACGACTGGACCGACGACTACGCCAAGTCTGAGGCCTTTCAGGCCGAATATAGGGCTGTGACCGACCCTGATGACGGGCAGAAGTGGCCAAAGGGGCTGACCAAAGAGGATGGCAAGCTTTACCGGAATGGTAAGCTGCTGGTCCCGGAGTCCCGGGTGCTCGAGCTTTGTGAAGCTTGGCACCACCACATGATGCACCCAGGGGTCAAGAAGCAAGCACTGGACATGCAGCGCCGGTTTGAGATCGACCAGATCAATCTCTACACCGCCATCAAGAAGGTCAGGAAGGGTTGCTCGGTCTGTCAGGCCTGCAATCCCGATAACCGGAATGTCAAGGGGGAAGCCCAATGGACTCCGGTGCCTGGCCAGCCCATGGAGAGCGTGGCCATGGACGTCTTCTCCATGCCCGAAGTGCACATAGGCGAGGAGACCTTTGACTGTGTGGTTCTTTGTGTGGATCGCCACAATGGCTACGTAGTAGCCGTTCCGGCACGCAAAAAGGGGTTGCTTGCCAAGGAAGTGGCAGTCATGATGATTCGTCATTGGCTGACCGTCTTTGACATCCCCCGCACCATTTGCAGTGACCGAGGGCCCCAGTTTACTGGTGGCTGGTTCAAGGCCATGTGTTCCCTCATGGGAATACGTCACGCCAAGAGCGTCGCCTATCTCAGCCGGTCTAACGGCCGAGCTGAAGTGGCTGGACGGCAGCTGTTCGAGAAGCTGCGCAAGATTCACATCACCAATCCACGTCGGAACTGGTTTGAGGAGATGTGGCCCGCTCTGAAGGCCCATCATGACACCCCCACTCCGGGTGGTTTGTCCCCTCACCAGATTCTGTTCGGCAGGGACCCCCTGGGTAGGGGACTTCCCTTGTCTGGTGATGGTATGGCCATGGACGCCAAGGAATTCTTCGCGCGGCAAGAGCAAACGGCGCGGGACATCCGCCAGCAGCTCGAGAAGGAGCATGCTGAGCGTCAGAAGTCCGCCCCGAGCTCAACAGCGCAGAAGTTCAGGGTGGGAGACCCGGTGTGGGTGATCAGACCCCGCCCTGTGGGCACCCACCGCACCAAAACCTGGTTCACACCCGGAGAGGTGGTCCGCAGGATTGGTGAGGACACCTACCGCGTCAAGGTGGGTCACGGACAGCTCCGGGAGCGCCACGAGAGTCAACTCCGTGTGCGTGAACCCGACCTCCGTGGCCAACATGTGTCCCTGAGCTACGCCGCACATGAGGCTGATTCGGACGACGATTATGCTGAGCAGGACGACTATACAGTCGAGAAGATCCTGGCCCAGCGTCCGAACGCCTCGGCACCCGGAGGCCTGGAGTTCAAGGTTCGTTGGCGAGGCTATGGGCCGTCCCACGACACCTGGGAACCCGTCTCCTCATTCGTGCCGCGGATCAATACCCCCTTCATGGACTACATCCGCAAGCACAAGACCAAGATCCATGTCTCGGACTTGGCAGCACTCACCCGGGCGATTGCAGCCAGGGGCGCCTGATCAGCGTCCTGAGCTCTCCCATGATGAGTTTTGAGCGCTTGTGAGGTCGACGGATCGTCCCTTACTTGCTTGCTCTCTTCCATCTTCCGGTGACCTACCATCAGAGTGGCCATATACCCCCCCCTGCTGAATCCAGGGGAGGATGACCCCTCTCCTCAACTTCTATTCGTCACTCCCCGCCTACTGAATCCTTGGGAAACCAGGCAGGGCGACTGACCTTCATATTTTTTGAGCTCTTAGGGCCTTGAAGCCCATACGACGTTGCGCAACGGATGCCGCTGTCATCGGCGTTGCGATTTTTTTGGTGTGTGGTCTGGTCCCATGGCACTTGCGGGATCCAGACCAGTCGACGTGTGTCTGCAGACTATATATGGCCTGAACTCAGGCTTTTTCCTGTCCACCCTCCTGCATATGCCTTATCCTAACCGGGGCGTGGTTTGGCGCTCTATCCAGAGTGTGTTTACACGCCTATTTACCCCGCTTATTGCTTGTTTTTCTGCCCCCAGGATATGTGCATCTGTATGTTGCTAGTGTCAGCCCATCACCGAAGTGTGGACTGTTTTTCCCCCCCTAAGGGGATGCGAATCGACTACGAAGGCGCCTTGAGTCGCCGTTTACATGCTCTTACGTAAGGTCCAGCCTGGACCAGTACCTAAGTACAGATTCTTCTGTTTGAGTGCCCATATACCGTGTGCCCTAGTGGCTGTGATGTGCTGAGATCCTGATGGCGCCAGGCGGGAATCCCAGTTGCCTGACTACACTCCCAGCGGTCCGCCACTGTCAGTCCCAGTGTGAGCCTACCGACTCGCAGACGCATTTGCAGTCGGGTGGCGACCTCCGGTGTTCCTGACCTCGGTTACTCTGCCTGGGAAACTGGTGGTTTGAGGAGTCGACGCCTCCGCCCACACTGCATGAGGACTCCCTCATGTATGGCCTTCGTGGTAAAAGGGCGAGGGAAAAGACGGCCTTGATGCCCGATCCCTTAAGGAGGAGCTCGTTCGGCTGTACCACTTTGGACTCGCGTCGTGGATATGGACATGGTGCGCCCGAGGAAGGACCCGTGGGGACTCTCCCCCAACCTGCGGCCTTGGGAAGCCTGGGGTAGCCTGATGGATCTTTGTGGTCGCTTTCGACCTGTGGGACCACCTCGGTCGTCGTGTGACGCCTATGTTGGCCGTGTATGCCACTGCCACTGTGGCAGTGACCGTCGCAGCCGGCACCCGGTGCGGCTGGTATGGGTTAACGGGTCCTTTGGATGCAGAACAATCGCCGCCAGGACCCGGGACTTGATACTTGATACTGTACATGCAGTTACTAACAGCTACAGCACCGTACCTGTCTTACTGTGGGATTTGGGCAGCCTAACCTGCGAATCAGCCTGAAGTGAGGATGTGACACCCCCCCCCCCTTCAGGGGATGGTCCTGGGTACCCGCTGCCATGCTTGGGTGTTATCGAGCCCCCCCCAGGGTATGCTCTAAGGAGGGGGGTGAAGCGGTACCCAGAACCCATGGCCCATGGCCCGGAGGCCTGTGAGCCGTCACTCCCGTGCGGAAGCCGTTGACACCGGCTGTCAGCGGGATATCCCTGCTCTCTAACCCGCGAAATCTGGAATCCGATTTCTAACCATTAAGTCAATGTGGAATCACCATAATTTTACTGTCTTGGTCGATTTGCGGTTGGAAATCGGTGAAATACCCGATTTCTACCGCGGTTTCTAATTGTCGTGAAATCGCCGCAGTCGCGCCGCCTGTCGTCGCCCGTTCCGTGGACTGCATTAGATTATTCTGTAATACGATTTCTCTTGAAGTTAAGACTGAAACAGTCTTCGAGTGATCCGCAATTTTTTCCATGATATAACGGATCGCGTCCCAGATTTTTCCCAGAAAATCTGGGCGACCGAAGGCGCTTTGAACCCCCAAGTGGAATAACAAGGGCTACGAGCGTTCAAGCGCCCAAGGACGAACTAACGTGCCTCATAGGCACTGTGTATGAGGTTTTGCCCCCCATAGTCATAGGATGAGGCCAAAGGATCCCAACTCAATAGGCCCAAAGGGTTATTCATTTTGAGTGTTCTCCAAAAAGTGCGCTTTTTCACGTACTTGGCGTCCAAGTACGTGTAGAAGTATGTTGAGTTGGCATTTGCCCCACCCTTGCTTGCCTCTACATCCGGGGCATATCACTTGTCTTCCCCGGATAGTGCATATATGATCTCCATATATATATTAGCAACATATTTTGCGTGCATGCTAAAATTCGGCTTTCCGAAAGGAGGTCGATTTTCGACCAAAGCACTTGCATGCGTGTTAAGGGACCAAAGTTACATTAGAATATAGGCATACTTTGATTCTAGGCCACTAGGTTGGGTGTAGAAGGCGTGGGTAGGGTTGTATGCCATATTTGGTGTCATATCGTGTGCCCATTTGGCGGGTGCACCATTCCAAGACTAACCCGCCAATGGACCCCATATCGCACGAGGCCCTTCATTGTACTCCCAACCAACACTCGCAAGCCTAACCTTCGTGAAGGGACGCTTGTGGAGCGCTCCCGAAGCGATGCGTTGCGAGCAAGGTGTGTTTTTTGCAATATTCCATTTTTGCATGTGCCCACTTGGGAGGCAGCGCGCGCGACCTTCCAAAGCGCCCCAAGTGGAGCACATATTGTGGAATCGGGAGTTTGCCCTGAGGGGCGAGAGGAAGGAGGCCATGGAGAAGATCCTCCGTGACTTCATCGAGAGAGGCTGGCTCGAGCCGTGCCACTCCGAATGGGCCTCTCCGTGCTTCGTCGTCCCCAAGAAGGTGGCCGGTGAATGGCGGCTCGTGGTCGACTACCGCGGCCTAAACGCCCAAACGCAGCACGACAGCTATACGCTGCCCCTCATTGAGGACATGCTGCAAAAACAACACCGGCGGAGGATCTTCACGGTGATTGACCTGAAACATGGTTATCATGAGATGCCTCTCGCCAAGGAGTCCCGTGCCTGCACAGCCATGAGCACCCCACTTGGACCTCTCCAGTGGAAGGTGATGCCCATGGGCGTTACCAACGGCAATGCGGCTTTTCAGCGGATGCTGGAGAACCTGCTTGAGCCGGTGCGTGAATGTGCGGACCCCTTCGTGGACGACGTGATCATCGCGTCCGGGGACCCCAGTATGAGCTACGAGGAGCTGCTGGAGGCACATGAGAGGGACGTCACTCGAGTGCTGGACCTTCTGGTTCGGCACAAACTCACGGGCAGCAGTGACAAGGCCACCATTGCGGTAAGCGAGGTGGTCTTCGCTGGCCACGTAGTCGGGAACGGGCAGCGAAAGCCCATACCTGGCAAGGTGGCTGCGATTGAGCACTGGGAAAAGCCCAAAACGGTCTCTGAGCTACGGGCGTATCTGGGGTTCTGCAACTACTACTCTGGGTATATCAAGATGTATGCCGAGTATGCAGCCCCCATGACGACCATGCTCAAGGGCAACCGAGAGGAGACCAAGAAGGGGTCCAAGAAGGCTGTGGTCTGGACTGAAGAGTCTGACCGTGCCTTTGAGGGGATGAAGCAGGCGCTGCTATCCGCAGTGGGTCTGCACCTCGTGGATCCTGACCGAGGGTTCGTCCTGCGCACTGACGCTTCCGACTACGCCGTTGGCGCTGTGTTGGAGCAAGTGCGTGACGATGGGAGGCACGTGCCCGTGGCCTTCTGGAGCCGAGTCCTGGCGGAAGGCCAGAGACGGACGTGGACGCCCCGAGAAAAGGAGGCGTATGCCATCGTCATGGCTCTCAGGAAATGGGCTGGGTACATAGCCCTCCATCCCGTCACCGTCTGCACCGACCATCAGAGTCTGCAGTCGTGGCACAAGGAGCACGTGGACACCCCCTCTGGTCCCGCCTCCCGACGGGCAAGATGGCATGAGACCTTGGCCAAGTTCGACCTCACGGTTGTGTATGTTCCTGGCAAGGACAACACCGTGGCGGACTGTCTCAGTAGGTGGGCCTATCCCGCCAGCAAGGGCATGACAGACGTGTCTGCCCATGGCGATGAGGCTGAGACCGCTGAGGCCAAGAGGATCATTGAAATGGAGCGCCTGATGGGGGAGGAGGGTGTTAAATGCTTCGTCGTCATGGCTGCCGATGCCCCCCTCGGAACGAGGATGGGCAGAGCGGTCAGAGTACTCGCCCCTGATGGAGCTGAGTCCGACAAGCACCTCTTCCCTGAGTCTTGCCTCCAGGACGACTGGACCGACGACTACGCCAAGTCTGAGGCCTTTCAGGCCGAATATAGGGCTGTGACCGACCCTGATGACGGGCAGAAGTGGCCAAAGGGGCTGACCAAAGAGGATGGCAAGCTTTACCGGAATGGTAAGCTGCTGGTCCCGGAGTCCCGGGTGCTCGAGCTTTGTGAAGCTTGGCACCACCACATGATGCACCCAGGGGTCAAGAAGCAAGCACTGGACATGCAGCGCCGGTTTGAGATCGACCAGATCAATCTCTACACCGCCATCAAGAAGGTCAGGAAGGGTTGCTCGGTCTGTCAGGCCTGCAATCCCGATAACCGGAATGTCAAGGGGGAAGCCCAATGGACTCCGGTGCCTGGCCAGCCCATGGAGAGCGTGGCCATGGACGTCTTCTCCATGCCCGAAGTGCACATAGGCAAGGAGACCTTTGACTGTGTGGTTCTTTGTGTGGATCGCCACAATGGCTACGTAGTAGCCGTTCCGGCACGCAAAAAGGGGTTGCTTGCCAAGGAAGTGGCAGTCATGATGATTCGTCATTGGCTGACCGTCTTTGACATCCCCCGCACCATTTGCAGTGACCGAGGGCCCCAGTTTACTGGTGGCTGGTTCAAGGCCATGTGTTCCCTCATGGGAATACGTCACGCCAAGAGCGTCGCCTATCTCAGCCGGTCTAACGGCCGAGCTGAAGTGGCTGGACGGCAGCTGTTCGAGAAGCTGCGCAAGATTCACATCACCAATCCACGTCGGAACTGGTTTGAGGAGATGTGGCCTGCTCTGAAGGCCCATCATGACACCCCCACTCCGGGTGGTTTGTCCCCTCACCAGATTCTGTTCGGCAGGGACCCCCTGGGTAGGGGACTTCCCTTGTCTGGTGATGGTATGGCCATGGACGCCAAGGAATTCTTCGCGCGGCAAGAGCAAACGGCGCGGGACATCCGCCAGCAGCTCGAGAAGGAGCATGCTGAGCGTCAGAAGTCCGCCCCGAGCTCAACAGCGCAGAAGTTCAGGGTGGGAGACCCGGTGTGGGTGATCAGACCCCGCCCTGTGGGCACCCACCGCACCAAAACCTGGTTCACACCCGGAGAGGTGGTCCGCAGGATTGGTGAGGACACCTACCGCGTCAAGGTGGGTCACGGACAGTTCCGGGAGCGCCACGAGAGTCAACTCCGTGTGCGTGAACCCGACCTCCGTGGCCAACATGTGTCCCTGAGCTACGCCGCACATGAGGCTGATTCGGACGACGATTATGCTGAGCAGGACGACTATACAGTCGAGAAGATCCTGGCCCAGCGTCCGAACGCCTCGGCACCCGGAGGCCTGGAGTTCAAGGTTCGTTGGCGAGGCTATGGGCCGTCCCACGACACCTGGGAACCCGTCTCCTCATTCGTGCCGCGGATCAATACCCCCTTCATGGACTACATCCGCAAGCACAAGACCAAGATCCATGTCTCGGACTTGGCAGCACTCACCCGGGCGATTGCAGCCAGGGGCGCCTGATCAGCGTCCTGAGCTCTCCCATGATGAGTTTTGAGCGCTTGTGAGGTGGACGGATCGTCCCTTACTTGCTTGCTCTCTTCCATCTTCCGGTGACCTGCCATCAGAGTGGCCATATACCCCCCCCTGCTGAATCCAGGGGAGGATGACCCCTCTCCTCAACTTCTATTCGTCACTCCCCGCCTACTGAATCCTTGGGAAACCAGGCAGGGCGACTGACCTTCATATTTTTTGAGCTCTTAGGGCCTTGAAGCCCATACGACGTTGCGCAACGGATGCCGCTGTCATCGGCGTTGCGATTTTTTTGGTGTGTGGTCTGGTCCCATGGCACTTGCGGGATCCAGACCAGTCGACGTGTGTCTGCAGAATATATATGGCCTGAACTCAGGCTTTTTCCTGTCCACCCTCCTGCATATGCCTTATCCTAACCGGGGCGTGGTTTGGCGCTCTATCCAGAGTGTGTTTACACGCCTATTTACCCCGCTTATTGCTTGTTTTTCTGCCCCCAGGATATGTGCATCTGTATGTTGCTAGTGTCAGCCCATCACCGAAGTGTGGACTGTTTTTCCCCCCCTAAGGGGATGCGAATCGACTACGAAGGCGCCTTGAGTCGCCGTTTACATGCTCTTACGTAAGGTCCAGCCTGGACCAGTACCTAAGTACAGATTCTTCTGTTTGAGTGCCCATATACCGTGTGCCCTAGTGGCTGTGATGTGCTGAGATCCTGATGGCGCCAGGCGGGAATCCCAGTTGCCTGACTACACTCCCAGCGGTCCGCCACTGTCAGTCCCAGTGTGAGCCTACCGACTCGCAGACGCATTTGCAGTCGGGTGGCGACCTCCGGTGTTCCTGACCTCGGTTACTCTGCCTGGGAAACTGGTGGTTTGAGGAGTCGACGCCTCCGCCCACACTGCATGAGGACTCCCTCATGTATGGCCTTCGTGGTAAAAGGGCGAGGGAAAAGACGGCCTTGATGCCCGATCCCTTAAGGAGGAGCTCGTTCGGCTGTACCACTTTGGACTCGCGTCGTGGATATGGACATGGTGCGCCCGAGGAAGGACCCGTGGGGACTCTCCCCCAACCTGCGGCCTTGGGAAGCCTGGGGTAGCCTGATGGATCTTTGTGGTCGCTTTCGACCTGTGGGACCACCTCGGTCGTCGTGTGACGCCTATGTTGGCCGTGTATGCCACTGCCACTGTGGCAGTGACCGTCGCAGCCGGCACCCGGTGCGCCTGGTATGGGTTAACGGGTCCTTTGGATGCAGAACAATCGCCGCCAGGACCCGGGACTTGATACTTGATACTGTACATGCAGTTACTAACAGCTACAGCACCGTACCTGTCTTACTGTGGGATTTGGGCAGCCTAACCTGCGAATCAGCCTGAAGTGAGGATGTGACACCCCCCCCCCTTCAGGGGATGGTCCTGGGTACCCGCTGCCATGCTTGGGTGTTATCGAGCCCCCCCCAGGGTATGCTCTAAGGAGGGGGGTGAAGCGGTACCCAGAACCCATGGCCCATGGCCCGGAGGCCTGTGAGCCGTCACTCCCGTGCGGAAGCCGTTGACACCGGCTGTCAGCGGGATATCCCTGCTCTCTAACCCGCGAAATCTGGAATCCGATTTCTAACCATTAAGTCAATGTGGAATCACCATAATTTTACTGTCTTGGTCGATTTGCGGTTGGAAATCGGTGAAATACCCGATTTCTACCGCGGTTTCTAATTGTCGTGAAATCGCCGCAGTCGCGCCGCCTGTCGTCGCCCGTTCCGTGGACTGCATTAGATTATTCTGTAATACGATTTCTCTTGAAGTTAAGACTGAAACAATCTTCGAGTGATCCGCAATTTTTTCCATGATATAACGGATCGCGTCCCAGATTTTTCCCAGAAAATCTGGGCGACCGAAGGCGCTTTGAACCCCCAAGTGGAATAACAAGGGCTACGAGCGTTCAAGCGCCCAAGGACGAACTAACGTGCCTCATAGGCACTGTGTATGAGGTTTTGCCCCCCATAGTCATAGGATGAGGCCAAAGGATCCCAACTCAATAGGCCCAAAGGGTTATTCATTTTGAGTGTTCTCCAAAAAGTGCGCTTTTTCACGTACTTGGCGTCCAAGTACGTGTAGAAGTATGTTGAGTTGGCATTTGCCCCACCCTTGCTTGCCTCTACATCCGGGGCATATCACTTGTCTTCCCCGGATAGTGCATATATGATCTCCATATATATATTAGCAACATATTTTGCGTGCATGCTAAAATTCGGCTTTCCGAAAGGAGGTCGATTTTCGACCAAAGCACTTGCATGCGTGTTAAGGGACCAAAGTTACATTAGAATATAGGCATACTTTGATTCTAGGCCACTAGGTTGGGTGTAGAAGGCGTGGGTAGGGTTGTATGCCATATTTGGTGTCATATCGTGTGCCCATTTGGCGGGTGCACCATTCCAAGACTAACCCGCCAATGGACCCCATATCGCACGAGGCCCTTCATTGTACTCCCAACCAACACTCGCAAGCCTAACCTTCGTGAAGGGACGCTTGTGGAGCGCTCCCGAAGCGATGCGTTGCGAGCAAGGTGTGTTTTTTGCAATATTCCATTTTTGCATGTGCCCACTTGGGAGGCAGCGCGCGCGACCTTCCAAAGCGCCCCAAGTGGAGCACATATGTGGAATCGAGGGTCATTGGTGTCAAGTCATTGTGTTTAGAAGGATTGGTCGATTACTCAATCCAAGCCGAAGATATTATAATATATTTGTGCGCCTTTCAAGGCACTTTTGGGTGTTTTTTCGCCAATATTGCTGTTTTTTGCCCGTCATGATGTCAAGTGGCGACCGTGTATCTCAACGTTGCGCCCAATTGACATCATGACCCAAGTATGTTATGAGGGTACATACTTCGGTGCCCAACATATCTTGGACCCGGCGAATAACTCCTCTTGGGCTTGGCGTACCGTGGCCGCCATGTTGGCGATTTGGAACCATCCCAAATCATGGGCTCACTTGGCGACCCTGCCATTCCCGAAACCGGAGGAGTTGGGCGACGCCCAAAGAATATGTTGGACACATATGACTTGATACAAATCCTATGGCACGCTCCGGTCCAAGTCGGGCATGTGCCTCATTTGCCCCAACCATGAGTGTGCGCATTTTCGGCCAATTTGAGCAATTTTCCACATTTTCTGCCCGCCGTGCACCATGTTCAGCCTCCTTGTGCACGCCGGACGCATGGACCAATGGACCATATATGACATGGGTGATATGGACATTGGTCCCCATGGCTCACACACCACGTGGGCGAAGCGGAGCAACCTTCGTTAAGGTGCTAGCCCAAAGTGAGTGTGGGCAATTTTGCCATTTTGGCATTTGTGGACCCAATTGGGATTGTCACCACGCCGAGTGGCATGGAGATCTTTGAGAGCCAAGGGCATGGGAGTCTCCGTTGGACTCCCGGTGGATCGCGTATGAAATGGCGGATCCGATCTCCAAGCCGGCGTGGAGATATACTATTGGGAGCACCCCCGAATTTTGGCTCATTTCGAGCAGCCAAAATGACCCCCTTTTGGGACCCCAATTTCACCCCCCCCCGTGTGGTCAATTGGCGGCCCCACATCTCTATGCCCATGAGGAGCCCGGGCCTAATTCCAAGTTGTACACTCAGATATAAGTCCTAGGTCCTGCCTCCTATCCTGTGAGCCATTGGCCTTGCCCTGACCGGGCGAGCCACGCGTGAGAATGGTGCCAATTTTGGTGATTTTGGCATCGTGACCCCACTTGACGAACCCGTGGTGCCCTGATGCCGGGACCTCAGAGGGAACCAGGTTGGGTGAGGGCTCCAGGGAGTTCGTACTCGAAGGGCATAGGGTCAGTTGCCTCGTCCCTACCTCTGGCGGGTCCGGACGAGGGGTCAATTTTGGAGATTTTTGAGCTAATATCAGTTTGGGCTGAAACAGCCCATTTTCAGCTACCAACTCCTAGGGGATAATGGCGGGGCCATATCTCTGGCTCAGAGAGGAGTTGGGACCTGCCGTTAAGGGAGCATAGGGAGCCACTGCCGGTTGGCCTTGGAGCCCCTTGGTTCCCAGGAACTCGCCTGTGGCTAGGCGGGACACCCCCCCTATTGGCAGGGTTTCAGGGTCCGGACTGAGCAGGGCATGGGTTGAGTTTGAGCCCCCGCCCCCACCAGCCACTGAGAGGGTCGGACCTGGGATTGGGATACGAGTTGGGACTGAGTGTCTATTGTCCTGTGATGCCCTTACCCTAGTCCAGTCTTAACCCCATGTGTACATATCCTGATGTGTTGCTGTACATACTTTTGTTCCCTCGTTTGCAGAGTGGCAAGGATCCCGAAACGCTTTGTCACATGACACGAGCGCAATCCGTTTTGTCCGGAGATTCGTTTTGTCCGGAGATCGCTTTTGTCGATCGACTTTGTGCGGAGATCGGTTTTGTCCGGAGATCGGTTTTGTCCGAAGATTGGTTTTGTCCGGAGATCGGTTTTGTCCGGAGATCCGTTGTGTCCGGAGATCGGTTTTGTCCGGGGATCCCTTTTGTCCGAAAATCGGTTTGGGCCGGAGATCGGTTTTGTCCGGAGATCGGTTTTGTCCGGAGATTCCTCTTGTCCGGAGATCCCTTTTGTCCGGATATCGGTTTTGTCCGGAGATCGGTTTTGTTCGGAGATCGGTTTTGTCCGGAGATCCGTTGTGTCCGGAGATCGGTTTTGTCCGGAGATCCCTTTTGTCCGGAAATCGGTTTTGTCCAAAGATCGGTTTTGTCCGGGGATCGGTTTTGTCCGGAGATTCCTTTTGTCCGGGGATCGGTTTTGTCCAGGGATCCCTATTGTCCGGAGATCCGTTTTGTCCGGAGACCCCTTTTGTCCGGATATCGGTTTTGTCCGCAGATCGGTTTTGTCTGGAGATCCCTTCCGTCCGGATATCGGTTTTGTCCGAGATCCGTTTTGTCCGGAGATCCGTTTTGTCCGGAGATCGGTTTTGTCCGGAGATCGGTTTTGTCGATCGACTTTGTGCGGAGATCGGTTTTGTCCGGAGATCGGTTTTGTCCGAAGATTGGTTTTGTCCGGAGATCGGTTTTGTCCGGAGATCCGTTGTGTCCGGAGATCGGTTTTGTCCGGGGATCCCTTTTGTCCGAAAATCGGTTTTGGCCGGAGATCGGTTTTGTCCGGAGATCGGTTTTGTCCGGAGATGGGTTTTGTCCGGAGATTCCTTTTGTCCGGAGATCCCTTTTGTCCGGATATCGGTTTTGTCCGGAGATCGGTTTTGTCCGGAGATCGGTTTTGTCCGGAGATCGGTTTTGTCCGGAGATCGGTTTTGACCGGCGATCCGTTTTGTCCGGAGATTGCTTTTGTCCAGCGATGGGTTTTGTCCGGAGATCGGTTTTGTCCAGGGATCCCTATTGTCCGGAGATCCGTTTTGTCCGGAGACCCCTTTTGTCCGGATATCGGTTTTGTCCGCAGATCGGGTTTGTCCGGAGATCCCTTCCGTCCGGACATCGGTTTTGTCCAGAGATCGGTTCTGTTCGAGATTGGTTTTGTCCAGAGATCCGTTTTGTCCGGAGATCGGTTTTGTCCGGAGCTCGGTTTTGACCGGCGATCCGTTTTGTCCGGAGATGGGTTTTGTCCGGAGATGGGTTTTGTCCGGAGATCGGTTTTGTCCAGAGATCCCTATTGTCTGGATATCGGTTTTGTCCGGAGATCCCTTTTGTCCGGATATCGGTTTTGTCCGGAGATCGGTTTTGTCCGGGGTCCCTTTTGTCCCGAGATCCGTTTCGTCCGGAGATCCCTTTTGTCCGGATATCGGTTTTGTCCGGAGATCGGTTTTGTTGGGAGATCGGTTTTGTCCGGATATTGGTTTTGTCCGGATATCGGTTTTGTCCAGGGATCCCTATTGTCCGGAGATCGGTTTTGTACAGAGATCCCTTTTGTCCGGATATTGGTTTTGTCCGGAGATCGGTTTTGTTCGGAGATCGGTTTTGTCCGGAGATGGGTTTTGTCCGGGGATCCCTTTTGTCCGGAGATCCGTTTCGTCCGGAGATCCCTTTTGTCCGGATATCGGTTTTGTCCGGAGATCGGTTTTGTTCGGAGATCGTTTTGTCCGGATATCGGTTTTGTCCGGATATCGGTTTTGTCCAGGGATCCCTATTGTCCGGAGATCGGTTTTGTCCAGAGATCCCTTTTGTCCGGATATTGGTTTTGTCCGGAGATCGGTTTTGTTCGGATATCGGTTTTGTCCGGAGATCCCTTTTGGCCGGATATCGGTTTGTCCAGAGATCGGATTTGTCCGAGATCGGTTTTGTCCGGAGATCCGTTTTGTCCGGAGATCGGTTTTGTCCGGAGATCGGTTTTGTCCGAAGATCGGTTTTGACGGGCGATCCGTTTTGTCCGGAGATGGGTTTTGTCCGGAGATCCCTATTGTCTGGAGATCTTTTTTGTCCGGAGATCCCTTTTGTCCGGATATCGGTTTTGTCCGGAGATCGGTTTTGTCCGGAGATCCCTTTTGTCCGGATATCAGTTTTGTCCAGAGCTCCGTTTTGTCCGAGTT
Organism: Eutreptiella sp. 'Long Island Sound 2002'; assembly: GCA_964036045.1. Classification (NCBI taxonomy): domain Eukaryota; phylum Euglenozoa; class Euglenophyceae; order Eutreptiales; family Eutreptiaceae; genus Eutreptiella; species Eutreptiella sp. 'Long Island Sound 2002'. The sequence continues at coordinate 55,750,455 of OZ038389.1, read as the reverse complement.
CGGTGTTGTCCCGAGATCCGTTTTGTCCGGAGATCGGTTTTGTCCGGAGATGGGTTTTGTCCGGAGATCGGTTTTGACCGGAGATCCGTTTTGTCCGGAGATCCCTTTTGTCCGGAGATCGGTTTTGTCCAGAGAGCGGTTTTGTCCCAGATCCGTTTTGTCCGGAGATCGGCTTTGTCCGCAGATCGGTTTTGTCCGGAGAACGGTTTTGTCCAGAGATCGGTTTTGTCCGAGATCTGTTTTGTCCGGAGATCGGTTTTGTCCGCAGATCGGTTTTGTTCGGAGAGAGGTTTTGTCCAGAGGTCGGTTTTGTCCGAGATCTGTTTTGTCCGGAGATCCGTTTTGTCCGGAGATCCGTTTTGTCCGGAGATCGGTTTTGTCGATTGACTTTGTGCGGAGATCGGTTTTGTCCGGAGATCGGTGTGGTCCGAAGATTGGTTTTGTCTGGAGATCGATTTTGTCCGGAGATACGTTGTGTCCGGAGATCGGTTTTGTCCGGGGATCCCTTTTGTCAGGAAATTGGTTTTGTCCGGCATCGGTTTTGTCCGGAGATCGGTTTTGTCCGGAGATTCCTTTTGTCCGGAGATCCCTTTTGTCCGGATATCGGTTTTGTCCGGAGATCGGTTTTGTTCGGAGATCAGTTTTGTCCGGAGATCGGTTTTGTCCGGAGATCGGTTTTGTCCGGAGATCGGTTTTGACCGGCGATCCAATTTGTCCGGAGATGGGTTTTGTCCGGAGATGGGTTTTGTCCGGAGATCGGTTTTGTCCGGAGATTGGTTTTGTTCGGAGACCAGTTTTGTCCGGAGATCCCTTTTGTCCGGATATCGGTTTTGTCCGGAGATCCGTTTCGTCCGGAGATCGGTTTTGTCCGGAGACGGGTTTTTGTCCAGATATCGGTTTTGACCGGAGATCCGTTTTGTCCGGAGATCCCTTTTGTCCGGAAATCGGTTTTGTCTGGAGATCGGTTTTGTCCGGAGATCCCTTTTGTCCGGAGATCGGTTTTGTCCGGAGATCGGTTTTGTCCGGAGATCGGTTTTGCCCGGAGATCGGTTTTGTCCGGAGATCCGTTTTGTCCGGAGATCCCTTTTGTCCGGAGAACGGTTTGGTCCGGAGATCCCTTTTGTCCGGAGATCGGTTTTGTCCGGAGATCCCTCTTGTCCGGAGATCGGTTTTGTCCAGAGAGCGGTTTTGTCCAAGATCCGTTTTGTCCGGAGATCGGTTTTGTCCGCAGATCGGTTTTGTCCGGAGATCCGTTTTGTCCGGAGATCGGTTTTGTCGATCGATTTTGTCCGGAAATCAGTTTTGTCCGGAGATCGGTTTTGTCCGAAGATTGGTTTTGTCCGGAGAACCGTTTTGTCAGGAGATCCGTTGTGTCCGGAGATCGGTTTTGTCCGGAGATCCCTTTTGTCCGGAAATCGGTTTTGTCCGGAGATCGGTTTTGTCCGAAGATGGGTTTTGTCCGGAGATTCCTTTTGTGCGGAGATCCGTTTTGTCCGGAGATCGGTTTTGTCTGGAGATCGGTTTTGTCCAGGGATCCCTGTTGTCCGGGGATCGGTTTTGTCCGGAGATCCCTTTTGTCCGGATATCGGTTTTGTCAGGAAATCAGTTTTGTTCGGAGATCCGTTTTGTCCAGAGATCGGTTTCGTCCGAGATCGGTTTTGTACGGAGATCGGTTTTGTCCGGAGATCCCTCTTGTCCGGAGATCGGTTTGGTCCGGAGATCGGTTTTGACCGGCGATCCGTTTTGTCCAGAGATGGGTTTTGTCCGGAGAAGGGTTTTGTCCGGAGTCTGTTTTTGTCCAAGGATCCCCATTGTCCGGAGATCGGTTTTGTCCGAGAGAGCCGTTTTGTCCGGAGATCGGTTTTGTCCGGACTTCGGTTTTGTCCAGAGAGCCCTTTTGTCCGGGGCTTGGTTTTGTCCGGAGATAGGTTTTGTCCGGAGATCGGTTTTGTGCAGAGATCCCTATTGTCTGGAGATCGGTTTTGTCCGGAGAATCCTTTTTGTCCGGATATCGGTTTTGTCCGGAGGTCGGTTTTGTCCGGAGATCCCTTTTGTCCGGATATCAGTTTTGTCCAGAGCTCCGTTTTGTCCGAGTTCGGTGTTGTCCCGAGATCCGTTTTGTCCGGAGATCGGTTTTGTCCGGAGATGGGTTTTGTCCGGAGATCGGTTTTGACCGGAGATCCGTTTTGTCCGGAGATCCCTTTTGTCCGGAGATCGGTTTTGTCCAGAGAGCGGTTTTGTCCCAGATCCGTTTTGTCCGGAGATCGGTTTTGTCCGCAGATCGGTTTTGTCCGGAGAACGGTTTTGTCCAGAGATCGGTTTTGTCCGAGATCTGTTTTGTCCGGAGATCGGTTTTGTCCACAGATCGGTTTTGTTCGGAGAGAGGTTTTGTCCAGAGATCGGTTTTGTCCGAGATCTGTTTTGTCCGGAGATCCGTTTTGTCCGGAGATCCGTTTTGTCCGGAGATCGGTTTTGTCGATTGACTTTGTGCGGAGATCGGTTTTGTCCAGAGATCGGTTTTGTCCGAAGATTGGTTTTGTCTGGAGATCGGCTTTGTTCGGAGATCCGTTGTGTCCGGAGATCGGTTTTGTCCGGGGATCCCTTTTGTCAGGAAATTGGTTTTGTCCGGACATCGGTTTTGTCCGGAGATCGGTTTTGTCCGAGATCTGTTTTGTCCGGAGATCCGTTTTGTCCGGAGATCCGTTTTGTCCGGAGATCTGTTTTGTCCGGAGATCGGTTTTGTCGATTGACTTTGTGCGGAGATTCCTTTTGTCCGGAGATCCCTTTTGTCCGGATATCGGTTTTGTCCGGAGATCGGTTTTGTTCGGAGATCAGTTTTGTCCGGAGATCAGTTTTGTCCGGAGATCGGTTTTGTCCGCAGATCGGTTTTGACCGGCGATCCGTTTTGTCCGGAGATGGGTTTTGTCCGGAGATGGGTTTTGTCCGGAGATCGGTTTTGTCCAGGGATCCCTATTGTCCGGAGATCCGTTTTGTCCGGAGATCCCTTTTGTCCGGATATCGGTTTTGTCCGGAGATCGGTTTTGTTCGGAGATCAGTTTTGTCCGGAGATCCCTTTTGTCCGGATATCGGTTTTGTCCGGAGATCGGTTTTGTTCGGAGATCAGTTTTGTCCGGAGATCCCTTTTGTCCGGATATCGGTGTTGTCCGGAGATCCGTTTCGTCCGGAGATCGGTTTTGTCCGGAGATGGGTTTTGTCCGGAGATCGGTTTTGACCGGAGATCCGTTTTGTCCGGAGATCCCTTTTGTCCGGAAATCGGTTTTGTCTGGAGATCGGTTTTGTCCGGAGATCCCTTTTGTCCGGAGATCGGTTTTGTCCGGGGATCGGTTTTGTCCGGAGATCGGTTTTGTCCGGAGATCGGTTTTGTCCGGAGATCCGTTTTGTCCGGAGATCCCTTTTGTCCGGAGAACGGTTTTGTCCGGAGATCACTTTTGTCCGGAGATCGGTTTTGTCCGGAGATCCCTCTTGTCCGGAAATCGGTTTTGTCCGGAGATCGGTTTTGTCCGCAGATCGGTTTTGTCCGGAGATCCGTTTTGTCCGGAGATCGGTTTTGTCGATCGATTTTGTCCGGAGATCGGTTTTGTCCGGAGATCGGTTTTGTTCGGAGATCAGTTTTGTCCGGAGATCGGTTTTGTCCGGAGATCGGTTTTGTCCGGAGATCGGTTTTGTCCGGAGATCCGTTTTGTCCGGAGATCCCTTTTGTCCGGAGAACGGTTTTGTCCGGAGATCCCTTTTGTCCGGAGATCGGTTTTGTCCGGAGATCCCTCTTGTTCGGAAATCGGTTTTGTCCGGAGATCGGTTTTGTCCGCAGATTGGTTTTGTCCGGAGATCCGTTTTGTCCGGAGATCGGTTTTGTCGATCGATTTTGTCCGGAGATCGGTTTTGTCCGGAGATCGGTTTTGTCCGAAGATTGGTTTTGTCCGGAGAACCGTTTTGTCAGGAGATCCGTTGTGTCCGGAGATCGGTTTTGTCCGGAGATCCCTTTTGTCCGGAAATCGGTTTTGTCCGGAGATCGCTTTTGTCCGAAGATCGGTTTTGTCCGGAGATTCCTTTTGTGCGGAGATCCGTTTTGTCCGGAGATCGGTTTTGTCCGGAGATCGGTTTTGTCCAGGGATCCCTGTTGTCCGGGGATCGGTTTTGTCCGGAGATCCCTTTTGTCCGGATATCGGTTTTGTCAGGAAATCAGTTTTGTTCGGAGATCCGTTTTGTCCAGAGATCGGTTTCGTCCGAGATCGGTTTTGTCCGGAGATCGGTTTTGTCCGGAGATCCCTCTTGTCCGGAGATCGGTTTGGTCCGGAGATCGGTTTTGACCGGCGATCCGTTTTGTCCAGAGATGGGTTTTGTCCGGAGAAGGGTTTTGTCCGGAGTCTGCTTTTGTCCAAGGATCCCCATTGTCCGGAGATCGGTTTTGTCCGAGAGAGCCGTTTTGTCCGGAGATCGGTTTTGTCCGGACTTCGGTTTTGTCCAGAGAGCCCTTTTGTCCGGGGCTTGGTTTTGTCCGGAGATCGGTTTTGTCCGGAGATCGGTTTTGTCCGGAGATCCGTTTTGTCCGGAGATCCGTTTTGTGCGGAGATCGGTTTTGTCCGGAGAGGTTTTGTGCGGAGATCGGTTTTGTCCGGCGATCGGTTTTGTCCGAGATCTGTTTTGTCCCGAGATCCGTTTTGTCCGGAGATCCGTTTCGTCCGGAGATGGGTTTTGTCCGGAGATGGGTTTTGTCCGGAGATCGGTTTTGACCGGAGATCCGTTTTGTCCGGAGATCCCTTTTGTCCGGAAATCGGTTTTGTCTCGAGATCGGTTTTGTCCGGAGATCCCTTTTGTCCGGAGATCGGTTTTGTCCGGAGATCGGTTTTGTCCGGAGATCGGTTTTGTCCGGAGATCGGTTTTGTCCGGAGATCCCTTTTGTCCGGAGATCTGTTTTGTCCGGAGATCGCTTTTGTCCGGAGATCGGTTTTGTCCGGAGATCCCTCTTGTCCGGAGATGGGCTTTGTCCGGAGATCCCTTTTGTCCGAAGATCGGTTTTGTCCGGAGATCCCTCTTGTCCGGAGATGGGTTTTGTCCAGAGAGTGGTTTTGTCCGAGATCCGTTTTGTCCGGATATCGGTTTTGTTCGGAGAACGGTTTTGTCCGGAGATCCGTTTTGTCCGGAGATCGGTTTTGTCGATCGATTTTGTCCGGAGATCGGTTTTGTCCGGAGATCGGTTTTGTCCGAAGATTGGTTTTGTCCGGAGAACCGTTTTGTCAGGAGATCCGTTGTGTCCGGAGATCGGTTTTGTCCGGAGATCCCTTTTGTCCGGAAATCGGTTTTGTCCGGAGATCGTCTTTGTCCGGAGATCGGTTTTGTCCGGAGATTCCTTTTGTGCGGAGATCCGTTTTGGCCGGAGATCGGTTTTGTCCGGAGATCGGTTTTGTCCGGAGATCCCTTTTGTCAGGAGAACGGTTTTGTCCGGAGATCCCTCTTGTCCGGAGATCGGTTTTGTCCAGAGAGCGGTTTTGTCCGAGATCCGTTTTGTCCGGAGATCGGTTTTGTCCGCAGATCGGTTTTGTTCGGAGAACGGTTTTGTCCGGAGATCCGTTTTGTCCGGAGATCGGTTTTGTCGATCGATTTTGTCCGGAGATCGGTTTTGTCCGGAGATCGGTTTTGTCCGAAGATTGGTTTTGTCCGGAGAACCGTTTTGTCCGGAGATCCGTTGTGTCCGGAGATCGGTTTTGTCCGGAGATCCCTTTTGTCCGGAAATCGGTTTTGTCCGGAGATCGTTTTTGTCCGGAGATCGGTTTTGTCCGGAGAGTCCTTTTGTGCGGAGATCCGTTTTGTCCGGAGATCTGTTTTGTCCGGAGATCGGTTTTGACCGGAGATCCCTTTTGTCCGGATATCGGTTTCGTCCGGAGATCGGTTTTGTCCGAGATCGGTTTTGTCCGGAGATTCCTTTTGTCCGGAGATCCGTTTTGTCCGGAGATCTGTTTTGTCCGAAGATTGGTTTTGTCCGGAGAACCGTTTTGTCAGGAGATCCGTTGTGTCCGGAGATCGGTTTTGTCCGGAGATCCCTTTTGTCCGGAAATCGGTTTTGTCCGGAGATCGTCTTTGTCCGGAGATCGGTTTTGTCCGGAGATTCCTTTTGTGCGGAGATCCGTTTTGGCCGGAGATCGGTTTTGTCCGGAGATCGGTTTTGTCCGGAGATCCCTTTTGTCCGGAGAACGGTTTTGTCCGGAGATCCCTCTTGTCCGGAGATCGGTTTTGTCCAGAGAGCGGTTTTGTCCGAGATCCGTTTTGTCCGGAGATCGGTTTTGTCCGCAGATCGGTTTTGTTCGGAGAACGGTTTTGTCCGGAGATCCGTTTTGTCCGGAGATCGGTTTTGTCCGAAGATTGGTTTTGTCCGGAGAACCGTTTTGTCCGGAGATCCGTTGTGTCCGGAGATCGGTTTTGTCCGGAGATCCCTTTTGTCCGGAAATCGGTTTTGTCCGGAGATCGTTTTTGTCCGGAGATCGGTTTTGTCCGGAGAGTCCTTTTGTGCGGAGATCCGTTTTGTCCGGAGATCTGTTTTGTCCGGAGATCGGTTTTGACCGGAGATCCCTTTTGTCCGGATATCGGTTTCGTCCGGAGATCGGTTTTGTCCGAGATCGGTTTTGTCCGAGATTGGTTTTGTCCGGAGATCGGTTTTGTCCGGCGATCCGTTTTGTCCGGAGATCGGTTTTGTCCGGAGATGGGTTTTGTCCGGAGATCCGTTTTGTCCGGAGATCGGTTTTGTCCAGGGATCCCCATTGTCCGGAGATCGGTTTTGTTCGAGAGAGCCGTTTTGTCCGGAGATCGTTTTTGTCCGGACTTCGGTTTTGTCCAGAGAGCCCTTTTGTCCGGAGCTTGGTTTTCTCCAGAGATCGGTTTTGTCCGGAGATCGGTTTTGTCCGGAGATCCGGTTTGTCCGGAGATCGATTTTGTCCGGAGATCCCTTTTGTCCGAGACCAGTTTTGTCCGTAGATCCCTTTTGTGCGAACCACTCTCCGGACAAAAGCGATCTCCAGGCGAACCCGATCTCCGGACAAAACCCATCTCCGGACAAAGCCAATCCCCGGATCGGTTTTCCCAGGAGATAGCTCTCTGGACAAAACCGATCTCCGGACAAAACCGATCTCCGGACAAAACCGATCTCCGGACAAAAGGGATCTCCGGACAAAACCGATCTCCGGACAAAATCGATCTCCGGACAAAACGGATCTCGGACAAAACCGACCTCCGGACAGAACCGATCCTCCCTTTTATCCGGAGATCGGTTTTGTCCGGATATCGGTTTTGTCCGGAGATCGGTTTGGTCCGGACAAAACCGATCTCCGGACAAAAGGGATCTCCCGACAAAACCGATCTCCGGACAAAACCGATCTCCGGACAAAACTGATCTCCGGACGACAGGGATCTCCGGAAAAAACCGATCTCCGGACAAAAGGGATCTCCAGACAAAACCGATCTCCGGACAAAATGGATCTCCGGACAAAACCGATCTCCGGACAAAAGGGATCTCCACACAAAACCGATCTCCGGACAAAACCAATCTCCGGACAAAACTGATCTCCGGACAAAAGGGATCTCCGGACAACACCGATATTTGGACAAAAGGGATCTCCAGACAAAACCTATGTCCGGACAAAAGGGATCTCCGGACAAAACCGATCTCCGGACAAAACGGACCTCCGGACAAAAGGGATCTTCCGACAAAACCGACATCCAGACAAAACCCGTCTCCGGACAAAAGGGATCTCCGGACAAAACCGATCTCCGGACAAAATTCATCTCCAGACAAAGCCAATCTCCGGACAGAACCGGTCTCCGGACAAAACTGATCTCCGGACAAAAGGGAGCTCCGGACAAAACCGATCTCCGGACAAAAGGGATCTCCGGAAAAAACCGATCTCCGGACAAAAGGGATCTCCGGACAAAACCTATCTCCGGACAAAAGGGATCTCCGGACAAAACCCGGGTTTTCGGGAAGTGCTTTGCAAAGTATCTTGTGAAACAGGCTATGCGAGTCTCGATATGTCTCAATAGCTTGCAATCTGTCGCAGAAACTGAGAATTTGGCGCAGAAAATGTTGCTAGACTAGGCCTAACTTTGAGACACAGTGTCAGTTCATGCGACACATTGTTAGTTCGTGCTACACATCGTCATTTTCTGTGACTTCACAACGGTTGCAAGGGGGCAGGTTTGGACCTAAGTGGACCGCAAAGTTTGTACGGCCCCGCCACCGTCTCGTGAAAGGTTGGTTGACTCCCGGAGAGTTTGCGCCCCCCACCCACACTTGGGCCCAAAACGGCCTCAGTTTTGCGCTACGGCACTTGGGGGGGCACCCACAAAAAACAGTGCAAACTGCTGCCGAAACTGTACCTCAAGGTGTACAAAGGCAACACCAACTCACATAAGAAAGCACCAAAACCACTAAAGGCGCGAATTGTGGAACTTGAGAAGGTGCGCAAGGAGAGTGGGACGGCACAGAAAGCTGCAGAGGACATGCTGAGGGAAGAGCGTGTAAAGTGGGAGGATGAGCGAAGAGAAAAAGACAATGAGATTAGGGAGTTAAGAGTGAAGCTGCAGGATGCCTCTGTGAGGGCAAGCAAGAAAGGCCCATCCAGCCCTGGCCCTGGGGAGGGGGGGAAAGATGTGGAAGATCAGAAGAATTTTTTGCAGCTGGCAGCAATGGAAATCAGGGATGGCCTTGTCCAAGCCACCACATCCATTGAGGACCTGAGGGATTTAATTCACTGCAGGATGCAAGAGGCAGGGAGACATCACAGGGACAGAAGACTCTCACAGCCCTTATAGCATTGACGGACAAGTACAATGTCCGGAGTCTACAGTCCGGCAAGCCGGCGGAGCAGCCCGGCGGTGGCAATGGTGGTGGGAGTTGACTCCCAGGGGCTGCTGCTCTCCCCTCCTCTCACATGTGTTTTTTGTTGGAGGGGTTGGATGGGGGGGCAGTCCAAGGACAGGTGGGGAGTACGATTGCGTTCCGCGATGTTTGGGGTGGTGCAGCGTGGCAATGTCCGGGTGGCGGTTGCAACACGCAACTTCCCGAAGGTGTGCCGGGCCATCAACGCCTACGGGCGCGCACGGTTGCCATCGTGGTTCACTTGGACTGCCGTCCAAGTGAACCATGGTATTTCCCCTTCAAGCACTATGCCAGGGCACAAGCACCAGGACCACTTGCCCTTGAGTGCCATTGTGACTGTTGGTGATTTTTCAGGTGGGGAGTTTTGTGTGGAAGAGGCGGGGCTCGTGTTCCCCACAAAGGGAACCCGTCCCTACACAATGGCATGTGTTGCAGGGCCAGAGGGCCAAGACAGAGTGGATGAGGATGGGGTGGCATTGGATGCCCGGAATGGGGTTGTTTTTTGCAGTGGTGCTTTGCACATGCCAGCCCCGTGGCGTGGTGAGCGCTACGCACTGGTGTTTTTTACCCAGGTCGGTCTTGGCAAGGTGTCCTGGGAGGACCTCGTGCTGCTGCGCAGTCTTGGGTTCCGGCTGTGTGCCGGGTAGCATGTGCATGCATTGTGCATTTAAATTAATGATTGATGGGTGAAGTGTGGGTCAACACGCGCGCGTTGTGGCAGGGGCGCGTACGCGCTGGCGTACGTGGTGCGTACGCGTTACGGTGTAGCATCGTACGCGTTGCTGTGTTGGCGCGTACGCACTGGGGTCATGACGCGTACGATTCGCTGTTCTGGCGCGTACGCGTTGGGTTCATGAAACGTACGATTCGGTGTTGTGGAACGTACGCATTAAGAATGGAACGCGTACGCGGCTCGTACGCGCAGACGTACGTGTTGCATGTTGCCTGTACGTGTGAAGCTTGTTGTGTCCATGCAGCCCCCCCCCCCCTGTTGTCTTTCCCTAGGTTTTTTTTTTCCCCCCTCAAGGAACATGCCCCCGTTCAAGGAGTACCAACAGCTGGGAAGGACTAAGAGATGGGAACGGATGGCCGAACTGCAAACGGCAGTCACAGAAATTCTTGGCCCAACCTGGCAAGTGCAAGCTGGCGAAAACGTGGGCACCCTCATTTTGAAAACGACGGAAGGGCCCATGCCCAAAAACCACATGTGGCATGCCGAGGCCCTCCTATGGGATTGCCGCAAAGAGGGCAAAAGCTGGCGGGCCCTCCAGTACTCCATCCCCACGTCCAGGATCAAATGCCCCCTTGATGAAATCAGACGTGTGAAGGAGGATCTTAGTGCACCACCAGTAGTGGACTACAATGCAATGGACGGGGACCACGCATTGCTGGGGGCCGGTACAAATTTGAGGGAGAAGCTGCGACTCATGATGGCCGCCCGTAAGGGAAATTTGTACCCGGACCTATGGGTACGGCTATGTGTGGATGGCACACAACTACACAAGCGGCACTTCGAGCATTTTATGCTTGGAGTGCTTGGATCGGGCAACCCGCTTGGTAGCTGGTGCATTTTGCACGGCTCTGAAAAACGTGCTGTGCTACGATCGCTCACAAGGGTTAGCAAAATGGATGAGCAGGTGCAAGAGGCCCTAAACACAAGGTATGAGGTACATGACAAGGGGGTTACATGGAAAAACCCCATATTTTCCTGGTTGCAGATGTCGTTGCACAACAGGCAATGGCAGGCATCAAAAGATGGAACTGCACCAGTGAGGACCCAGTGTGCTGGGTATGCGGCAAATGCAGGGCACATTGCGATCGCGACTTTGGAAAGGGACTTTCACCCATTCTGTCACACTGGACCTGGTACGGGCAGGTGCTACGTAGCATTGTGCCCAAGTACAGGCCTCCTGACTATGCATTGCATGGGGTCACACGTGTAACCCACAGTGGCCTTGATGGATGCTGGAGGGCTCTTGTACAGCACCATCGCTTCACGAAGAGACGCGCTATTACATGGGTGCAGACCCATGTAAATCCTTGCAGGGTTGCCTCACACAGTGTTGCACCGCAAGACATCGCAGGGCAGGCGGGTGACAAACCGTCACTCCGTTGTGAACAGAGCGCAGCAATTCTATTTGTTTCGACAAAGGCCTGGGGTCCCCTCATTGTAGGGCTGAACAATGAAGGTCTCTTGCAACATGTCGTGGAAGGGGGTCACACTTGGGCGCAAAATTTTGATTCGTGGTGGGACTGTCTGCACAAAAGTGCAACCATTGCCAAAAAGGAGGGGCTGTTAGGAGCCCAAGAGATTGACGCCCTAAAAAATGTGCTACCCCAAATGGCAGTGCATCACAAAAGGTGCCAACTGGGGCAAACCCTGTGGGTGCACCTTTGGGTTGACCACATGCTTGGGTATGCTAAGCAGTGGCATGCCCTTGGCGCCTTTGCTGCCTTCAAGGCAGCAGAAAGGCACAAGACTCTGAAAACAGAGATTCGGTTTAGGAGCTTCAAGGGGGGGGCAAGGAAAGTAAAAGGGGGGGTACGGGGACGGAGAGGTAGACTGGTGAGGCGAGTTTTCGTGAAAGGGTGGAGGGAAGTTGTAAAAAATGATAATCTGGATTGGGGTTTGTTAAAGAGGGGGTGGGATGTATGGGTGCGTGCATGGACACAGCAAGCACACGCGTGAAGGAACACAAAACGTATTGGAAGGCCAACGCGCCTTAGGAGTCTGTATGGTGTTTCAGCTCTTGTGTACGATATTTGATTTGGGATTCCATTGAATTGCTTTGGGCAAGTATACTGCGTCTTCAATGCACATTGCATTCAACATGGTGTTCTGGTGCAGTGATGTGCTTTGCAAGGGAGGGAGCTAAAAAAACCAAGGGCAGCTGGTGGTCTCATTTCAATGCCTGTCTTCAGCGCCTGTGTTTGTTGGTTGCCCCACTAGGTAGGTCTTTGGCAAGCATCTCCTCGTCGCGTCTTCAGCCGGATCCACCTCCTTTGTGGGCCCCTGGTCATCCGGTTGGGGTCGCCTCACGCCCTCTCCTGCTCTTGTGTGTCCTCATCCTAAGGTGCAGACACAGTGCGTGTGCAAGGGTTCGAACCCAGGGTCCCGAAACGTAGGGAACATGCACATACCTCTAGACCAACCAGCTGCCATAGCACATAACACGTAGGCGGTGCGTACGAACTGCGTACGCACCAGCAGATCAACGCGTATTACGCGTCCGTAATCTAACACGTACGCGTTGCTGTTTCGACGCGTACGTGTTAAGTTACCAACGCGTACGCGTCGAAACACCAACACGTACGCGCCACGCACCCAACGCGTACGCGTTGCACTTCCAACACGCACGCGTCAGAGGACAATCTGAAAGCAAGGTTTTGGGAAATTCAGTATGGTTTTCGGGACACTCTGCAGAGGGAGAAGGCGACCTACGGTCGGCAATGTTTGCAGTGGCACCCAGTGGTGTAGGGGAAGTGCAAAGAGGGGTTGGGTTGGGTAAGGTGATACCCCACACATGAATTTTGCATGAAAAATGACAAATTTCCAACAAAGAAAAAACCAACGCGTACGTGTTGAGATTTCAACACGTACGCGTCTATGTGAACAGATCTTAGCAGTTACAAAAGAAGTGCATTGATTTCAATGTTGAAGAACAAAGGGTCAAGCACATGTACTAGGCCACTTTTCGCCTCTTCGTGGGCCGCCGGAACATAGAACAACGGCCCTCCAGAGGCAAACCTGAGGTGTCCTCCACATCTCATGGTTTATCCAATAGAATACCAATTAAGTACATCTTTCATGGGAGGCATGGCACAACTCAATGATGCCAAGTAGCTTAGCAAGGAATGTCTTAGGACACCAACCTGTGGAGGGACAAGCTACCTTGATATGGTGTCCCAGAGCTTCAACTCCTTGGCACACGAATGCACCAACACCAACATGGTGAGTGGTGTGTACATACCGGAGCTCGGGCTCCAATTCCGATTCCGATTCATACATATGAAAGTATAAGGAAACAAATCATTCGGAGAACACCAAATCTCCCGGAACGATGTAGCCAATTTCTTGGATTGCCCAATTTGTTAAAAAATGCAAGCCGAAGTCTACAGGCATGAGTACCATGATTGTGCTAGCATTTAGCATTACATGGTGTCAAGGAGACAAGTAACCTATGTGCACTACCGCGACTGAAAACGACGTCAAACGCGCCAAAAATTAACACCCAACAACCTGTCGCCTAGGGCCTAGGTCCCAAAGGCTTCGTCGCACAGCTGGCAATCAACTGGACAAATCAACATGCATAGATGAGCGGAATCAAGCGACGCAACAGCAAACGATCATGACATCGATAATCAATGGCTCGATGATTAGATTGGTTATGGTTCAGATGTTAAAATCTTTGAGAAAATTTGTCAATTTTTGCTGAACGACGAAATTTTGCGCTACCGCGAAGACGTCTGTCGCATAGGGAATAGCTGAGTTACCAGCATTGTGTTTCAGTTTCTGTCAGTTTCTTTGTCCACCGCGGATACACAGATGGATGGACACAAGTGGTCCAACCCATGATACTCCGTCCCTTTCGTGTAAAGCAATAGCATGACATTACGCTTGCGCTGGAAGATTTTCTGACGCGGAGTTCGTTTTCAAGGAACATTCGGTAATCTAGCTTGGAATTGCGTGCACGAGCCTTGTGCAAGCACACAAGTAGTAGAGGATTTTTGTCACGGTCCATGTTGATAGATGTGACCATGTCTTGAAGCCAATTCGTTGATGGAGGGACAAAGCGCACCCACATCCGCTCTTTGGGTGAGCAATATAACCCCAGAATGCAAAGAACAATTGTTGCAGTATGCCACTGCATGTACGCCGCGAGCGCCCTACTCACCGATGCAAATGTTAATAGCTTCCACAGACATTTCGGCGTGCGCGGTGGTTCTGCATGACCCCATTATCGGTACTTTGTCGGCGCGTAGGATACAACATCAACGTACTTTCGGGACATGTTGATAATTGGTGAATCGGCCTCGCGCATTTTGTTCCTCATTACACTTATTACACAGAACGGCATTCCGTTGCTTCGGGGTCATCCAAACTTGTTCTATATTGCCGGGACAAGGCCGGGCGTACATCGCATATACAACCGAAGCCTCCGCAAGCGCTGCTAAAGTGGCGTTGGATGGGAAACAACTTGGAGGGGGAATCTTGGCTATCACATTCGCTCAGGTTTGTGGCGTTCTCCGCCTTTTGTGCATCCCGGCAGCCCACGCAATGCAACCACCCGTTTTGTCAGAAATTTTGACCGAAGCGGCATGTCATGGTGTGTGACATGGTGTGTGAACGAAATGTTACATCATGGTGTTTGCTACATCCACCGACTTCAATCTTGGCACGGGAAACGAAATTTGACAAATAGTCCAAGATTTAGACCTTGATTGCATCGTGTTCGAGGCTCACATGGGTGGCCGGCAACTACCGCCTCGGCAGGGAAGATCTTACCGAGGTGAAATGGAATATTGATTCTGTTCGATTCGTGAATTTGCTGCTTTGTGGTGTAACAAGGCTCAAACAGAGAGGACTTGGCCGTGTTCGTCGCATTTGGCACTCGAAACCTTCCCCGGGGGGGGAGGTGTTATCGTATTTATCATGTGTTTCTTCCTTAGATGGTTGTACCGCACATTTAGCCTATCTTTTGTGCACAATCTACTTTGATGCAATTGACCCAAAAAGTGGTTTTCGGTCGATGGTCCTTTCGGAGTCGCTATTTTGAGTAAGATTAGTGCCAAAAGATATGCACCGTGGAAGTGCACCGTGCACACAACACTCCGCACGGGAAATACCTTTGCTAATTTGTGTGCACATAAGGGGGACTTCTCCACCAAATGGGGGAAAGTAAGGATAATTCCACCAATGAAATGGTCGCACTTCAAAGTGACGGAACGAATTCGCCGATGCAAATGGTTGGCGTCTCGGTGATTGATGAAACACCAACCACTCAGGACGTATGGCAGGCGGTATGTATGGACTGTCGGTTTACCGGAACGATATGGATTGTCAATTCCCTTATGGAGGTGATCGACATCAAAGTTGCCAGCCCCCCATTGATTGTGCTCGGCGTGCGTGCCGGGACCCGGCATCAGCGACGACTATCCATGTAGACGCCCAAATGGGTCACTGTCTTCTATTGTGACACAATTTTCCTCGGTGTCTCTCGCTTTTTTTTTTTGCATAATATGGACTTCCGAACCGATCCTCAAACGCTCCCTTCGATGGAGGCACACTCTTGATTTCAACTAAGCAATCCTTGCGAGCGACTTGGGCTCCACTGAACCCCCCAACCCATGAATTCACACGACCGCCATTCCTTCTTCTCTATAGCCTCCAGCAGCGGACGCGGCTACCTCCGCTGTGGCTGTGCACACGGGATTCAATACGGCCCCGGGTCTATACTCGACCATGCCCATGGTTCCGGCAAGGGCAACTCCTGCGATAATGCCCGGACCCGTGACAGCCGCTGTGCCCCCTTCGATTGCAGTAGGCCGGCCTTCACCTGCAGTGCCGGCGGTCCCAACAGACCCCCCAGAAGGTGCGTGTTGTGAAGGTGAGGTTCTTGAAGTTTGGGGCGGTTATCGTCTTCAATCAAATGCAATTTTGGAACGAAGCATTTGGCTCCTTGTGAAGACAAGAGGTTGCGGCACGAACGCTAGGTTATCGATACCCCTTTCTAGTGATAGTAAGGCTTTGTTGCGCCATACAAGCTTTCTCTTTCTCTTTTGTTTTCATCCTTAGCACACCTACGTGTGAGCCCACACGCCTGCAAGCAAGCATGGTGCACGCCCCCGCCCCCCCGTTGCCCCCCCCACACATATGAGTGGAACAAGGTGTCATGGTGTAATGGTGGTGGGGGGTGAATTATAATGCATGTGGAGCCATGCCTAGGTGACGTGAATGCACGAGTCTATCTTCTTGACAAGTGCTTGTATTTTTCGCTCTCCAAGTACGGTATGCCATGCTTCGCATGGCACACATGCTCCTATGCCAACTGGCTCATGCTTAGCATGGCACACATGCATTACTAGGTAGGGTCCGGAAAGCCACGAAGCAAAAGGTTTGCTGTAGCATCAAGGATACAGGGCGGGATTTTGCATATCGGCACTCTCTTCATCAGCAGCATACACATAAACACACTTGGCATTGCGTTGCACACACATACACACACACACACACACACACACGCACACACATTTTTTTGCTCGTTGCCTTTGGCATTGCGTTGCGCGCGCGCGCACACACACACACGCACACACACACACAAACGCACACACACACACACAGAGTTCAAGCGAAAACCCGTGTGGCCAGTGTATAACAGTGTATTATAACTTGGTGATCGCCGGTCGCGTGCTAACCGACTAAACAAAACTGGTTGTGCTTACTGTATTGTACGTCGTTTTGACGCTGTGGAGCTGTTGCTCTGTAGTCACACACACACACACACACACACACACACACACACACACACACACACACACACGTTGGCATTGCGTTGCACACACATACACCCACCCACCCACGCACGCACACACACACACACACACACACACACATACACATACACGCACGCACACGCACACACACACACACACGCGCGCGCACGCACGCACGCACACACACACACACACACATACACGCACGCACACGCACACGCACACACACACACACACACACACACACACACACACACACACACACACACACACACACACACACACACCAATTCCCTGCCCCACGTGGTGCCATGATTCAAATGAAGACAGAAAGACACCAAAATGGCAGGAGGTCAGTCCTCAGATATGAATGAAGGTTGAGGTGGTTTAGGTTTACAGATGGGCTCGGGGCTGGTCTTGTCACGGCGGCATTGCCACTGACGATACGTCTTGCAGATGCGGTTTTCAAGGCCCTGATTGACAAGTTCGCCGAAGCGCATGTTAAGCACGGCTCGTACGTGCAGGATCTCGCTCGATTGCATCATCCCCAGCACGAGGATCTGCAGTTCTTGGCAGGTGTCTGGGGGGAGAGGTCGCATATCTGTTTGCGGTTGTAATTGTTGCAAAGACAAGGGAGTTGGCGTGAAGGCTGGCATTTTGGTGGCCACTGACAGTTCAGAAAAGTTGAATCACAAATTTCAATGGAAATGGACTGAGAGCTTCATCTTTCCGCTGTACTAGTGCGGCGCAGCTCCCTGCAGTTTCTTGCTGCTTTGTCTCCCAGCTGCTCTCCCAGTGCACAGGTTCCCTTTGTCCGTATGCACAGCCTCCTGCTGAAAACAGGAGCAGGCTTCAATTGTGTATCCTCTCAGTGGCGATGTTGCCATGTTGCCATGTTGAAACGAAGGCTTGCGAGAGCAACAAAGCAAAGAGCAAATCCTCAAGCAGCCACTACCAAAAAATTGACACCCAGAAAGTCGCCAAAGTTCACACAAGTTGCGAAGCTACCAACCCATGTGCCCCAGTTGCTCGTGTGCTGTGGGGCCGAACAGTTGTAAGATTGTGATACCTCACCACACCCATCTGTGCCATCACCATACGCCTGTTGTGACCTGGGAATGCTGTTGGCTCGATCCAGAACCCTTGTGGTGATCATTTTCTTGTGTTTGCAACGCAGGTCCGTCAAGGCCAGGGCACAATTACTATCGATGGAAGACGCACTGCCTCAAAAGTGGGATCAGTGAAGGTGCACAGCCTCCACACGAAATTCTCCTCCCTGACTGGTCAGTGACCCTGTGGGGAAACCGGTGAGTAGTGCCACGTCTTTTGTGTTACATGCATTTGTTGGTCGGGGAATGCGGAACTGGGGAGGGGGGGTGCAGTTTCGTGGATGTCTGTCACAACTGCAGCCTGCTGCCCATCCCCCCCCTGCCAGCGCTGAAGCACTGAGCCATTCCCAGGCGGTGAAATTCGGGGGGTTGACCGCCTGATGACGTGGGAACTGCAGCACAGGGCCGTGGGGCGATGCGTCACCAGACGTTACAAATCAGCGGGGTGTCTGATCGCCATTTCAGTGGCCGTCAAATGGTATCATCATTCCTAAATGCATGCGCCCTCACGAAGAATTGCCGGCGAACGGTTGTGGAGCTTTCCTCACGGGATTGTGCTTCGGATTGTGTCTGCGCTGGGGTTTGAGGACACGGGCAGTCCCAGAATGTTCCGGAAAGAGCTCGAGGTTTGTGCTTTCAATTATTACGCCGAATACCTCTCAGCGCACCACTTCCTTCAGTGTCACACTGTGGACCGACCACCCAGCAGCTTGGACGCCCCTCCCCATTTCTCCCTTTTGACAGATACATTCAGAACTATAACAGCGCGGGTTTGTCTCTTGTTTCTTGATTGTTCAATTCAATTCAATTTTGCCCACCCGTCTAGCTGGATGGCTGTTCCAAGGATTCAAGGCGATAAAGGGAAGAGCAGACAAAGGTAATCTCTTTTCACCAAGGCATATCGACTCTGCACTGAGGTACTCGCCGATCCTTTGATTCTTCAATTTGAAACATAACCCCAGTGTTCTCATACAGGTCCAGTCAGTGCAGCTTGTTGGCGTCATGGTACACGGGCATGCAAAGGGGCTTCTTGTTCAGTATTGCCAAAGTTGGTCAACTGCCCTTGGAGAAGATTGGTAGAGTGACCGACAAAAACTTCAGAGTGGCCAATCGTCCTGATCCATTGAAGGCTCTGAAATGGTCTTTGGGAAGTACCCAGTACGCATTGTCAATGTCACGCTCAATGAGCACCGTCTGCCCCGGGAACCACTTTTATGTCTGCAACAGGAAATCATGAGACCCACGTCAGGCTTACCTGGATCACAGGCTCCGCATGCTTGTTGTACCCTACATGAGGTGTGGCGACCACATGGGCCCACAAAAAAAGGGCACCAAACGCGCCGGAGAACTTTGTTTCAGCGGTTTGGGGACGGGAAATTTTTTGGTACAAAACCTTCCTGCCTCAACCTATGTGCCTCAAAATGATCCGCGCGACGTGGCGATCGTTTTGAGATTCCGGCGCGCAGTGCGTGAGCTGGCGCTGTGCGAGGGCAGCGGTGGGTTTGCAGCCCCTGAGGCTGCGTCCGGAAATCGTGCGACAACATCGTGCAGAATTTGCTGATTTCGGCCAGCGATGATCATCGATCCTTTTTTTGAGGGGGGGCCTGGGGAATCGCGGCGGGTCAACAAATGATCCAAAAAGTGTTTCCTGTGCAGGCGGCGTGCAACCATCCGCGATGAGAAAAGGATACCCCGTGCAGCTCAGCGTTCGAGCGATCGGGGCGCCTGCTTTCTGAGGCCGTAGGCTTAGGGCCAAGGTGGCCTCCGAGCTCTTCTAAAGACCTCAAAGTCTGGATTTCAAACCCAAGGTTTGACACCGATGGTTGGGAACACGCTTCCTTTCCCGCGACCACCATCAGAGCTGCCGTTGGTCTCCCGCAGGCTCCGGGAAGCAAAGGGTCACATGCGGTGACCTCCGGCACAAGTTCAGGCTACATCGGCAGCCTGCGGCAGAGGGTAGACACACCATTCCCAGAAGCGTAAATCGACATTTCTGGGTGGAAGCAGATTTAGTTCTCGACTTCGGAAAGCCCGGGAGAGCGCCATGCAACCAATTAACGCGAATGCGAACACGCAGAACATACAAGCCTCCGGCAAGAGGTTGCGCTCGCAGGCGGCGAATCCCGGCACCCTGGAGTTTAACGCCTCTTTGGTCCTCATAAATGGGACGCATGGAATGGCCTGTGCCTCCAGCGGAGGGCGTGGAGGGCCCCGTCGCTGTCTCCTCCACCGAATTGCTGTCTCTGTATTGTCCAGAACAAGCGGCACAGGCGGTCAAGCTGCACAAAATGGTCTCGCAGAGGTCCGAAACCGGAGGGCCTGACCTTCCGCTGGTGCCGGTTCAAGGGCCGGATTATTTTAAGACCATCGACCAGGCGGACGGACTGACTTGCGTCGAAGTGGTGGACACCATGAGTATAGTCAGCGCACTGACGGAGTCCAGGGAGTCCATTAAGGTGTGCCATAGGGTTGTCCACGGGGCGCGCTGAGGTGCAGTTCGGGACCCTTCACCCACTCAGCGATCGAGCACTCGGGCCTTGCCTCAGCGGAACTGGTTCGACTCGGCGCTGCTTCGCCTCCGCGGGCCAGAGGAAGTTGCGATTATAACACTGCCTGCCCTGGGAGCAGCCCGGCCCATCCCATTCGATTCCAGGGACCAGCGCGCGGGAAACAGGGCAGCAACAAGACAACCGTGCGCTCGGATGTCTTGCAGGCCTCCACCCGCCCAAAAGGGTGCCGTTTGGACACAGGTCGGAAGCAAGAGACTGGGCTGCTGCGCCCTGGCACCCCGTCCCACTCTCCCTCCCCAAATGGCCTCGATCAAACAAAAGCAGGTCACACAAAAGACATGGCACTGGGTACCAGTTGTGCCAGGGCCAACCTGGCGTGGGCAAGTTTGTGTGTGCCGCTGTGTTAAGATGTACTGCGTGTTGTCTCACGCAGGATCAGGAGTGCCCGCGAATCCAACGCAGTTTGGCTAGCTTGTCTATGGAGGTGACAGGGAGTGCCCCCAATCGCGTCAGACTAGTGCCACGCCCCACTCCCCACCCCAACGCGAATCCGGCTGGGTACGCTTGGGTGTGGGCCGAGGATGGCTACGCAATCACACAACTGCCCCCAAAAAACTCTGTGCGACTAAAAAGCCGTGTGTTCACGCATTTTCCTTGCCTTGCAGACTGTGTGCTGGGCGCTTCATGCACCACGGCTAATTGATTAACACACTAAGGGGGCAACTCCTGGGTTTCCATACCCCCTCCCCCCCCGCGCTGCCCTGCGTGCCCAGTTAGTTAGTATTTGTGTATACAGCAAAGAAACAAAAAAAATGCCTGTTGTGTATCCTGCTGCCGCTGTATTTGAAAACGCTCTTAGGGGTCACTAGGCCCAAGCAGCCCCGGCCTTTGTTGGTGGCCGGGCTGTTGAGTGACGCCGTACGTGTGGTCTCATGCTCTCCTCTACCCCGTGGCGATCATTTTAAGGGATGCATGTTGGAGTAAACCCCCCGGGCCGCCGGCTGGACCCCCCCAAAGGGGCTTTCGGCCCACTTCTACTGGGGGGGGGGGGGGTCGCATTTCGGTAGTTTGGTGGTTGGAGGGGGTTGAGGCACCGGCCGAATCTGCCACCACAGCCTTGCCTTCGAGGCTGCTGATGGCCCCGCATATTCTCTTTTTTTTGGTCTGGGTAGGGTACTTTTTGGGGGTTCTGGGATCGCCTTTCTATGGACGTGAAGAACGGGAAACCCACCGCCGAAACACTCGACGGCAGCGCGGTATTCGGGAACATAGTTTCTTTTTGATATCAAAGTTTTGTTCAAAATTCTCCGTACGAACCGCCAACCACCGTCGGTTCCCCTGCAGATGCGGTCGAGCCCACGGCGGTTTGTCTTCTTAACTGCAGGCTGCGTGTGAATCACACCAGTGTTTTTTTTTGGTTGGCTGCGGAAGACAGGCCCGCTCATTGGACCCCCTGCGGTTGTGCAGTCATATTCGCCTCCCTGGCCCCTCTGCCACCAGCCCTTGCCGCGCAGACCGCCTCAAGTTGGATCATTGGCCTCGGTGCCAAGTCCCGCTACGGCATTCATGTGCTGGAGCAGGCGATGTACGACCCTGTGTACGCGTCCGCCGTGGAGAAGAAACTTCTGCTGGTGTTTGTACTGTCAGACATCATCCACACGTGGTATGCCTCCGAGTCTGGGCCCCTCTGGTGGACTCGGCAGTGGCGGCTTGGCACCTCATCAACGGGCAGCCTGAGCAAAAACCCCAAAGGCATCGCCGCTTAAAGACTGCTACACTCTTGTTCTGTTAACTTGCTGCTTGTTTTGCTGCAATCACCCCCCGTTTTCCTCCCATTTTCGTCCTGTGTTATTCCATTTCCCGACATGTTCCTACCGGTTTCTTTAGTCTGCCTTCGAAACAGGCCACGGCTCAGTGGCGCCTTATACCTTTACAACGCGGGAGGTTCAGAGGCCAAAAAAAAGTTTGTATACCTAAAATTGACCTCCACTCTCGGGCCCCGTGGATGAATTTCACTTTTTTCCCGAGGAAAAATTTTCTGATGTGGGTGGGTGGGTGAGTCAGCACGATGACTCTGACACTGAAACTACAACTCTCAACAACCCTCAGCAGCTTATGATGCGCAGACCCGTCTACTCTAAACTCTTCTGTGACAGCAGAAATAGGGCTTGGCATTGCACGCAAAACACGACTCGCCGACGATAAGAGGTTGTCGAGGTTTGTGCCGGGTCAATGATGGTTGCGGGCTGTCAAGAGGTTTTGCGGCAAAAGGGGCTCTCTCGTGGCATCGAGGCACAAACCAGTGTAACTATCCGGATGTTATGGGAGTCATGGCGATTGCATTTGTCATTTTGATGAGGCTCACTACAACTAATATCACCAACTAAGGGAAGCAGTTCATTCGAGTTGGTGAATTCAAAGTCCTCCGGATCATCTTGAAATGTCATCGTGTCCAAAAAGGGTCCAATATCAACCTCACGGCTTTCACGGGTGGATGCAAATACATAATAGTCGCGGAGTAGAACTCGGACATCTGCTTGTGGAATTTGGGCACATGCACCCACGATTTTTTCTACCAAGTAGACGCTGAGTGCTTCCACTGCTGTGAGTGCCTCTCCATTGACCTTTTCGACAGCAAAGCCCTCAAACATGCCACGACAAGGTCATTGCTGGCAGTTGTTTATGGATCGCTGGCGTTTGACGATTAATTGACATTCATCAATACATCAATGGATGATTGCACTCTCAGCCTCACGAAGTCCTGCCTAAAGACCCCGCCCGATTTTGTGCCCTGCCGAGTCACCCGATGCCTGCCAGTTCGTGAGCCCACCGCGTCTGTTGCATTTTGTACAGCGGAAAGCGGTCCACCGCGGATGAGGTCATGGCTATGGACAGCGTGAAAGTGTTTATGCCACGTTTCATTGCCACGGCCCTCGCCTACCAGCCCTCCTCCTCCGCAGAAAAAGTGGCAAAGGTGTGCGCTTGACGTTGTGTGGTGCCCCGCTGTTCAGTGCACAGGGACCCGGTCGATGATCAGGCACCCGTTGGGTCCCCTTTCCAGGTTGTCGCCACCCTCAGACCTCACTCCCAATGCCAAACGGGCGGCGCCCAACCCCACGACCCGTCTCGCAGGCTGGGATTTTCGGGCCCAAACCCATCTAAGGAAGCAGGCTTCGTGGCACCTGAGGCTGCGTGACACCTCAGGCTTCGTGACACCAAGATGGCACCGCTAAGTGAAGATTACTACCAACATCAATTGTCCCGTCTTTTCGTGGGGAGTTCCTGCGCTTTTTGCTAGAGCGTATGAGCTGATTTTTCCTTCGACATTGATTGGGAAAGGGGCCCAGGTGCCTCATTTTGGAATGTCTTTTTTCACGAATTGCAGTGTTTCGTAGGTCTACTCCGAATGAAAGCGTAGATGCAGCCATCATGCCTTCTTGCTGATGAAGCAAAATATAGGCCGTTGCACAATACCAAGCTACCACCAATTCTGGCATTAGGCAGCACATTCGTTGAATGCATTACGGCAATTATGTGGTGCACCAAACAATTCGTCTGACTGGAGAATTCAACGTCGTGATGCACTGCTGAGAGTCCTGCTCCTCCTCCTCCGCAGCTGCTGTAGGGCCTGTTTGTCAAGTGTCCCGGAAAGACGGTTTCTGCTGACTGTTAGCCACTAGGGCCCCTGTGAGGGTCTTGGACTTGGTTCTGACTCCCAGACGGCACGCGTCTTTGCTGCAGATTGTCAATTTGTGGGACACGAAGGGGGCATTTGATGAAGACATTCTGAAAGCGCTCAAAGCTACGGTGGAGCAGGTACTGCCGATGTCTCTGGGGCCATGTCCTATGCCATATCTGATGAACAGACTTCCATTTTGGAACTCAAAAATTCCTCCCGCAGGAAAGGTCCCAGACCACCGCTCGATATTGAGGCGCAGGTCATGTGGAATACCAGCGCCTGCAAGGCTTGGCAACAGTGACGAGCCGAAACCCGTCAAGGGGCAAGGCTTCTACTCGCCCGTTATGCACGGGCAGGGCCCTCGAAACCTGAAACCTGGAGGCACGGGGGGCCTGACACGCAACTGCAGACTTTCCACAGCCGCACACCACAAGCCGCTGTCAGAGCACGATGCATAGTAGAGCGACGTGGCCTACAACAGAAGTGCAGCGCATAGCCCATAATACTGCGTGGCTCAGCATCAACCAGCCTGTTCCCGCAGGGGGATGTGGGGTGTGCCATACCGGCAATCGGGGTGTCGGCGAAACCATCCGGTGCTGTGTGCTACTATTTTGGAAGGTCAAGCCTCCTGTGTGTGGGGTGCTGGGGTCGGAGGGTCCCTGGCTGCGGGTGCATATCGCATACACATTTGGCAAGTTTATGGTGAAGCAGGGGGCCACATAGTGTTTGTTGGACCTCCTGTGGCTCTGAGGCAGGATTTGTTTCGTTGGCAATGACAATGCCGTTCCCGGTGCTTGCCGGTCATTGGGTCGCAATTTGTTCTGTAATGATTGGAATCGCAGGCCCTCATTCGAGTGTGTATGTCAGCTCCCATCTCCTGACGAGGGCCTGTGGGTCAGCATGCAAAGTTACCTCGTCAACTCCCCGCGACGTGTTTCAGACTGGGGCTCAGTCGTCAGTGGTCCAAGCTGTTACCATCGAGTATCGCCTGACTATGGCCTGGAGGCAATGCCTCCCCAAACAACAATCAAGCGAGTTAAACCGGAAGTGCCAACTAGCAAATCCACATTTATGATTCACCCTTCCCCCATGCACAATGCAGAACCACCACACACCAGAGGTCGGAAAGTACCTGTGGCAAACATGGACATACGGAACCGTGGCGTGTGCTGTGGTAGAATGGGGTGGCAATTTTTTTGGGCTCACCGGGTGCGGGTAGGGGCCCCCGGGAGGGGGGATAGAGCCCGCAACTTGGGGTGGCTCAACTGACTGGGACCATCGATCAGTCACTATGAAATCACCAGAGAAATAATTTGGGTTCAAAAAGGATCTAAATTTTCTTTGCTGAATCCCAAACAAACGGTATTTTCCTTCTGGGGCCCATCCTTGCACTGATTCCAAAATGCCATTTGCAGTTTTTCTGAAATATCCGCACGCTCGCCAAACGCCAGGCAGGTGACCAGGGGGCGGCGCTTAATCAGGCGACGTGGCTGTGCTTGCGTGAGGGCAGCAGCAGGGGCAGTGTCCACACAGGGGACTCAGGTGCAGTTTGCACACCGACAACTCCCCAGCGGGCGGGAGGTTGACCCTAACCCCAGCCAGGACAGCGGCATGTTTGAGATGCCAATGAAATCCTAGCCATTTTGCCTCGGCACAAGTGGGTGCAGTAAAATGAAAACTTCGGCCTTTGTGGGAGAACCTCGAGCATGTGGTCGAGCAGATGGTCAAGCAGGGTCCGGCTGGAGGGTCTGAGGAAATTGAAGGAGGGGTTGGGGTCACAAGAGACCCCCCCCCAAAAAAATAGGGCTTGTGGACAATAATAGAACCCCCTTCCCCAAAAGAGGGGGGGAGGTCAATGCCCCAGTCCCAGATCCTGGCGTCCCTGTGGTCGTCCCGTGTGTGGCAGGCTCGCGCAGAGATCGAAAAGCAGGAGGAGCAGAAGAAGGCGTGGGACCAGTACTATCAGCAGCAGGCGCAAGCACAAATGCAGCAGGCCCAGCCCCAGCCCCAGCCCCAGCCCCAGCCCCAGCCCCAGCCCCAGCCCCACCACCACCATCACCAGCACCATCACCACCATCAACCTCAGGCCCCGCCGCACCACCATCACCAACAGCACCACCAGCAGGGCCAGGCTCCTTATGGGCAGCAACAGCAGCACTTGCTGGCCCAGGGGGCCTCTGATCCCCAGTTGGCCGTCACCGTGCACCCTGCGGCCAGCCCGTACGTGGGGCACCAGCACCAGCACCAGCACCAGCACCACGCACACCAGCACCAGCAGGCGCCGGCGCCCAGTACGCCGGCGTTCATTGCCATTGGCAAAGTGGAGGAGTGGTTGTCGGCGGGATACTACGCGGGGCTACAGCGGGTGTGCGCTGGGGCTGTGTTGTATTGCCCTCCTGAGCAAAGCTGCATGGGAATGGGCAGGACGTATGTGAGGAGGTTCCCCTCACCCTTCTCCTGAGTGGTTTGGAAAATCCCCCATCTCGCAGTATCCCCAAACCGAGAACAGTCGGGGCAGAAGAGGAACGGACACAAACATTGTGGTCTCTCTTTGGGAACAAATTCAACGCCCGGGGTCTTTCTATTTGCGGCGGGTGGGGGGTGGGGGGTGGGGCAATAGAGCCCGCAACATTTTTTTTGGGGGGGGGGGGGTCCTGACCCTGGGCCCCAACTGACCGACACCATCAATCAGTCACTATGAAATCACCAGAGAAAATTTTTGGTACTCGAAAATGGTCCAAAAGTTTTTCATTGAATTCCAGACGAATGATCACTTTTCCCGTGGCCCATCGTTGCGCTGATTCCAAAAGTGCCATTTGCAGGTTTTCTGAAATCTGAGGTCCAGGCCACGTCCTGGCCATCCCGAGGGGCTTCAAGGAACTGAGCACCTTTTGGGGGGTTGGTCTGGTCAGGGCGCCCCAATGCCCCCTCCTGCCCTGTTAGGGAGGTGTTGTGCGGTTTGTGATTGTCCCCATGCTGTTTGTTGTTCTATAGTACCCTCCTTCTGAGTGTTGTGTATGGGCGTTGTCGGGGTGAGTGGGTGGGCACTGAGCCCCCAAGTGTATCCCAGGTGGCTGTCAAGAAGTGGGTGGGCGGGTGCTGAATTCCGCTGCCCTTTCGGCCGTTACTAAAAAAAGGCTTGATCCCCATGGATCCCGCATGGAACGGTTTGTTTTGTCGTATGA
The DNA here is from genome assembly GCA_964036045.1 of Eutreptiella sp. 'Long Island Sound 2002'. Classification (NCBI taxonomy): domain Eukaryota; phylum Euglenozoa; class Euglenophyceae; order Eutreptiales; family Eutreptiaceae; genus Eutreptiella; species Eutreptiella sp. 'Long Island Sound 2002'. Next base: position 55,723,591 of record OZ038389.1, on the reverse strand, counting down.
CTCCGGACAACCCCCTTCCCTCGTAGAGACTACGGTCGGTGGTCGAGAGTTTAGGGCACATGCAGGGGGGGGGGGGGGGCAATTTCATGGGGCTCTTTTCCGTGGGGAAATTCCGTCCTTCAAATTGGCGCGGATTTTCCCCACATCATATAAGTGTAGGTGCGGAGTATTCCCCGTGCGCACACACAGAGCCAGCAACTATCGCCTCGGGAGATTTCACAATTTGGTCCTACAAAATGATGTGCCGCCATCAAGAGCAAGATTGTCACTCACCAAACACATTTTTGGTGAAGTTCAACCGTTTGACCATCAGACACCTCAGGAATTATTGCTGAGTGCTTTGTTGCGTTGTGTGCGCAATCCCAGGATCCCTTGCCTTACAATGCACTCAGGAGGTGCGGAATTTTCCCCTTGATTTTTGAGATGGGTGCAGAATTTTCCCCTGTGGAAAATCCCCGTAAAGAACCCCCCCCCCCCCCCCCACCGTGACTCCTACCCGAGGTTCTAGGGTCTCAGAGTCGAAGCTTCCACTCGACCGGCGCCGGGAGCAAAGCCGCGGCCTCCAACAACTCCTAAAGAATGGTTGAGAGTTCGCCCCCAGGTCTGACACCGATGGTTGGAAACACGCCTCGTTGTGCGCCGCCAGTGTGTCGGCGATTGGTCCTTAGACACAGGGCTCTGCCGAAGCCTGCCAGTGCAGGCAGGGGAGAGGACGCCATGGGGGCAGTGGGCTATGCATTCCACTTGCCCCTGCAAAAATGCCCACCGACCTCCCCCCGTCCCCACTCCCGAAAGAACTGACCTCGACTTCATACAGGTCACACGAAAGACTTGGCACTGGGGTCCCCCCCCCCCCACAGAGACACACAGAAGTGAAACAGGGAAAGTCCGGGGGCTCCGTTGGCACAACCGACCAAAGGAGAGGAAAGGGAAGGAGTGGTGAGAGCGATGGACACCACGGTCTATGGAGGGAAAGGCCAAGGGAAAAGAAAGGGAAGTAGAGAGGGAAGGATAGGGCAAGGAGGAAGAGGAAGGGCACAGAGTGGTGAGAGGCCGATGGGCACCACCGCCTATGGAGGTACAGGGTCCAAGGGAAGGGCAGCGAATGGCGATCGGCCAGTAGGCGCCGCCAGCTGCAGATGAGAACAATACACCAAGGCTACATGCCAAACCCCCCTCGCTCCGAGCCCTCAAGGCAAACCCCCTCGGACACCACCAGTGCCTCTGCTCCTACCGCGCCCCTACCGCGCCCCTACCACGCCCCTACCACGCCCTATCCACCCACAAGCCCCTACCAAAGACTGGGCGCCGAAGGGGCCTGATCTCCAAGGCACAAGGTACAGGATTGCCAACGGAGAGGGAGCGGGGGTGGTAGAGTGCAGTGGTATGTTGCGCCAGTACTCATACACACCGCCTTCTGGCCTTGCTTTCGAGGGCCGGGGGGGCGGGTTGCACACGCAAAGGCCAACTTCCGCTCCGACCTGCGGATTGATGCCGCCGCTGCCTGGACGTCGGAAATTGGAATTGCGAGCATTGCCTGTCGCCTGTCGCCTGTGCGCCAGGGGGACCCGGCCCTTCAGACCCCCTCTTTCCCAAGACCGTGACGTTTGGAGGGGGGACGGAGGCGGTGGCGCGGGGCTGACGAGCAGAGACTCAGGGACTACAACACGTACGGCGGTGCCGAGACCCACAAAACCCACGAGGGCAGATCCACTGGCCGTTCGCCCCTGTGGACGAGCGTTGTGTTTGACACGGGGTGTTCTCTGGTTTCGGGCATCGCCCTGATGGAACCCCCGCCCTACCGCCCCCACACGTCGCCGCAATGACCGCCTGAGTTTTGCCGCAGCCACGCCCTGACCCGTCCCTCCATCCGTCGTCCCCCGGCGATCTCGGCGACGCGGAGTTGGGCATGGCTTTTGCATCGCACGTGCAGAGCGTCGAATCCCCGTACACGCCTCTGAACGCCGCGCTGGCACCCAAAGTGGCGCCCCCCGCCGTCAGCCAGAACGTGATGACACTCCCGCGGCGGGTCCGCGACGCGTTGGAGGACTTCTACAAAGAGATCTACCCGGAGTTTGGGGTGGACAGCCCCGCGAACATAAAGGGTACGCCGTGTGCCCTGGTGCCCCTGTGTCGGTGCGATGCCAAGATGTCGGAAGGCGGGATATACTCACAGAAGGCAGCAGCACCAATGCCTCCATGACCAACACCAGCATGCACCCCCGCCGCAGCACCAGCCTCACCGAAGGCAGCGACCGTAGGACCAGTACCTGCAGCAGCACGGCCCAGCAGGCTCAAATGCAAAATTGGTGGACGGTGCGGTACAGGGAGGGGGGGGGGGGGTGACACCGCATAAACGGCACCCGCCGCAACCAGCACAGCCCCGGTACACCAACCACTGGGCACCGCGAACGCGGAAACGACACCAGCAGGAGCACCGGCTGCAGCAGCCGACAAAACGCAACAACCCGACGCAGCATGCGAAGGGAATAACGGGTGACTGTCCAGGGCCCCGTAAAGAAATCGCAACCCGATGGAATGTCACACAGGGGGAGGGATTTCTGGGGTTTTCGGGTCATGTTTAATGCAATATCACCGTGTCACAGTTTTTTGGGGGGGCGGGGGCGGGGTTGTGGGTGCGTGGCATACCCGAAGGAATCCAGAAAAGCCCGAAAAAAAGGCTGTTGCGGCTTCTGGCCCTGGGCCCTGGATGTTGCTGCATTGCCTGTTTGCGCATGAACGCAAGAAGATGCAGTCATTCCACTCCGCTGAGAGCGTTGCTATGAGCGGCACCGCGAATGCCACGCCTCAGGAATGCGATGCAACTCATCTCACATTCGTGACAAACAAGTGACGGTGGGGGTTTTGCACGTCCGGTCAGCGGTGCAGGGACAACTTCAGTGGCCCTTGCCAAAGCTGAAGAAATGGCTCAACGGGCGATGGTTTGAACTGTGCCTCGTAGAGCATGCCTCGTTTTGCAACAGAGACAACATGTCCTTTTGGCACCGAACACACCCGTTCACGTGATGCATGTGGAAAGTGTTGTGGTGGAGCAGTGGACATTGCCCCTGGGCCGAATCGACTTTGAGGGTACATTCCGTTCCCACACGTGTTTCACGCGTTTCTGCAGATTTCTATCTCGAAAGAGGAGCGCGCAGGCGATCCCCAAGCCCAGACAGGTGCGCCTGGGCTGTGGCTTGCATACGCAGGCACGGGTGCGGGACTGCAAATGCACGACGCCGGGAGCAGTACCACGGCGTGCAGAGGCCTGAGGCTGGGGCATTTGCCTCTACATTGTTGGCATTTCCCGAACTTGGCAGCCTTTTGGTGCCGGTGGGCAGGTCGTGACTGTGGCGGTGACGAAAGAAGCACTCAAAAGGGAGGGATGGGGTCCGGCCGGGCACCACGTTCTCCTGTGGTCAGCGGCCCGAACGGCCCGAAAGAAAGTGGAATCGGATGGGGTGCCAGGTTCTGCAGAAAATCAGGGAAATCCCAGGAATCATGGACAAACGGACTTAGACGTCGGAAGGGGGGGAGGCGGGGGGGGGGGGTGAGGACGTCTTGGGGAGGGACAGGTAGCTCCTTCTGTGGTCCTGCACACCAGGACGGGTGCGCGGATTCGCTCCCCATGAGCCCCGAGAGCAGGCCCAGCGGCCCCGGCCCCGTGGCATTCTCGCTGCTCTGCGGACATTCCCCCGACACTCGTTAAGGTTCGCAGTGATGCGTGGCAGTGGTCAGTCGCAGTGCTCGTTGAGGGGCTGCAGGGTTTTACCCCACAACATATCTCAAAATGATCAGCTCGATGTGGCGGTCGTTTTGAGGTACGTGGGGGGCCATCCCCCGCATAGCCCAGCCCCCCTGCCCCCTTCCCAAGGGCCGTGAACCCCTTCTGACCCCCTATCCCCGCCCAACACACACATTTTTCGACCGGTAGTTGGTGGACCGGCGGTAGCGGAATCGGTCTGCCCCGCCCGCCCGCCCGCCCGCCCGTGAAGGACTGCATGTGTTTCCATGCAGGGGCAGGCAGTGTGTGTCTCCCCCCACTCCGAGTGCTCAGCTGCGTTGTTGCCCCTGCTGCATCCGTCACAATCCGGATAGAGTCCACTTCAGGTGCGGTCCGTAGGGCTGCCTTTTTTGTTTCCAGGTTTGCAAAACGTGCCCTAGTCCTGGACGCCCGTGTCGCTTGGCGCACTCATTCCTGCGGAACCGGCTGTTCCCTGTCTGACAACCTTTCCTCCCGCTTTTTGGGCCGACTGTGAAGCGTAAAGCGATGGATTACAATATCACCAGATGGCGGCTCAGATCACTTTGTTGGATATAGTCTCCTTCGATACTATTGTAGCATGGACTGAGCGGGGGGGGGGGGGGGGATGTGTTTTCAGCGTGTGTCTGACGCAGGCCGCCAGGTATCTTGGCAACTGAACGGTGTGTCAAAGGCGGTGGGTACCACAGTTGACAGGGTTTGCCATAGCTTGGGTGGCATCACACTCGCCAGCCAGTGCTTTGACAGTACCAAAGGCCAAGGAGGTGCCGTTGGTCTCCTGAAAATGTTTGGCTGTCTCCTGCTGCAGAAACAAGGGGTCACATGCGGCACATGCGACCTCCGGCAGAAGTTTGGACCACATCCGGCACAGGGATTGGCTTAGTGGGTGTCCTACGGGACAGGGAGTTGGGTGGGTGGGTGGGTGTCTTGGAAATTCTGGGTGGGTGGGTGTCCAAGCACCACCCCCCCTCCCGTGGGGGTGGGACAATTCTGGGTCCCTGGGTGACAGTTTGTCTTGCTCCCCTTGTGCTTTCTTCTACAGGTGTGCAAATATTCAGTTCAGGCAAGAAACAGTACTCAACTTCAAACACAAAAGCGGAGGTCCAGTCGTCTAGTGGTACAACATGCACCTTCAAATCATGAGGCCGCAGGCTCAAATCCCACTGTACGCAATTTTTATAGGATGATAGTGCATGACAGTGCATTATGGTTGGCGTTCCAGGGGGGGGTTTCAGAGAAGGGTACAACAAAAAAAGGAAGCGGCGAAGCCTCCTCAAATGAGGATAGTGATTCTTCAGATGGATCAAGCTCATCCGATTCATCATGTGACTCAGACAGTGATGACAATGAGTAGACTGGTCATATGCTTCAAAAATTCCTGAAATTTCTGAAAACTGGTCCAATGCTCGTTTCTTGTGTACTGCTTTGGTGGCTGGCTGGCTGGGTCGGTGGGTGGTTGGCTGTCCAACCCCCCCCCCCCCCCGGTGGGGTGGGACAATTCTGGGTCCCTGGGTTTTTCCAAATTCTGGATGGGTGGGTCTGGTAATTCACCCCAGCCCCCCACGCCGCATCCCCCCTGTCACTGAGCAAATCCCTCATCCGGCAGAGGGTATGCATGCCACCCTCCCAGAGGCATAAATGTGCCTTTTGGGATAATGACCGGGTCGAAAAATTGCCACCTCCATTGGCAAGCGGAGGTAGACATTTGAGACCGTGGAAGCAGATGTAGTTCTCCCAACAGCACGGGAGCTCGCAACGCAATCAATGAACATGCGGACACACGGAACACTCACTTCCGACAAATCTCCGGCAAAGGATTGCGCTCACATCTGGTGGATCCCGGCACGCCCCATCCAGTGGTCTTGGCCATTGGTTTCCCTTGATTGCAAGGCTGCTCTCTTCCAAACTGTCAAAACCATTCACATGCAGTCCGCGACGTGTTGCAGCGGCGTGTGGCCCTGACTCTGCCTGCCATCCAGGGTCGCAGGGCCGCAGCGCGTGACTCTGCCTTCAGTTGTGCACCGCCTGTTTCAGGATGTCCACTGACAGCGCTCGGTCCCAAAGCAGCGGCAGCGGTATGCTTGAGAGCCCGGACGCATTTAAACCTCCGAAGGGTATGCGGTTGTGGTTATAGGGTCTGCCACAGGGGAGCCTTGGGGGCCATCGAGGGCAACAGTCTGCTGATGGAGTCGGCATTCCCCTGCCTGGGAACGAATGCATCGGAAGGGGCCCAGAGTGGTCAGGTGCAGTTTGGAAGGCGGGTGGGGGGGCCGGGTACACAAAATGGGTCGGAGCGGCCACTGTCGGTTCCAACTGCTGCTGGCGGGGGCAGATGGGCAAGAACGGGAGCGGCTGTGCTGCAGACTTGGCCCATGGAAAAGAGGGTGGGGGGTGGGGGCTGTCCCACACACACTCCGATCCGTTTTTGAGCACCATAGCAATACGACAGAGCGTGTGGACACACCTCCCCCATGTCAGTGCACTTCTGCACATCTGCACCTCTGGGAAGCCGGGGGCAATGTCACTTTACACTAAGGACATTTTGCTTTGATGCCCATCAGCCTTGTGTATCAGGATTGGGCAAGTCAGGCTTTCACTTGCGGGGGGGGGGTGGGGGATCGATAGAGCCCCCCAAAACTGGGGGAGGGGGTCAGGAAAAGGGCTCAATTGACAGACACCATTATCACAAATGAAAAGAAGCTTAGGATCCACTTTTGGCAGGGGTTATGCACTTCTTGTTTTGTCCCCTTGTTGGGGATCCCCCAGATGGCAGGGGTTACGTAGCCAATCTGCCCACTTGTGGGCCATTTCTGATTTTGTCCCCCGCTCTGAGGCATTGGGGACCCCCCAAACGGCAGGGGTTATGTAACCAATCTGCCCTCTCGTGGGCCTTCACATTTGTTCAACCTTCCGGCACTACTGAGGATAACCGGTTCACAGTTCATGTGGTTCTAATGGGAGGCCATCATGGGCTGCCGCATACATGTAGCTGGAATTAACCGGGGGCCTTGTGTGCTTAAACACAAATACCACCGCCATTGGAACCACGGACGTCCCCGGGTCAGTTTTTGGGGTTTTTTGGGGGTCCCATCAATTGAGCCCTTTTTGGTGGTGAGGGGGGGTCCGGCCGGAGGGCTCTATCAACCCCCCCCCTCCCGCAAGTGAAAGCCCGCTTTGCCTTGTCAATTACACTCAAAAGATCCTCTTCCCATAGGTGGTACAGATGCACGCTCTCAGGCAATCAAGGAATGCACTACATTGGCTCGCCTTTTACATGTTCCCATCACAGAACACTAGGACGCTTGGTTGCCTGATACACTTTTTCATGAAATAGGTTGCATGTTGAACAACACCCAGCATATTCCGCAGCAGGTATCCCAAGTATCCCAGGTGGCAGTGGTTCGAGTTGCGGATAAATTCCTTGGTGCCTGATAGGGCTTTCGCTGTAATTGGATGTGGCACCAACTGTAGGAATTTCTGTTGGCTGAGAAGTATCAACCATCCGTAAGAAAAACCGATAGGCACATTGTGTGCCCTTTAAACACAGAAGGGCTAGCAGGTGTCAGGAAACGCTCGTGTGGTACTGCTTTACATGATTGGGAAGGCAAATCTCTGCACCTGCCTGCTATAACTTGGCACCCAATGTGTGCCGTCGCCAGGCCCATTATTCCTTGAAACCCTCTGCACATTGCTGCGTGCAGGTTTTCTTGTTTTTTATGCCCGTTGACCCGGGAAACTGGCGGGTGTTTTCATCATAATAACATTCACACTGTTGCTGAATGGTATGCGTGGCTTGACACATTGTCTTGAAGCCACGTTGTAGAGGCCAATTGCAAGGACCCATTTAACAACGTACATCCAAAACTAGTTGTACAATACTCATATCAGAGCACACAAAGTGGCTCAATACCATGTGTTAGTGGCAAGACACACAAATGTGCCGGTCAATCCATGAAGCTAACAAATCTATGGATAAGGGTGGTAACGCCACTTATTACAATTTTTCTGTCATGAGTCATGCAAGGCTTATTCAAATCATTAATTTTTCACTGTGCTGTGTAAGGATAACTATTGTTGGGCCGCAGGCCAAATGTGGAAACGGTTGATCGCAATCCCAATGGATGGGTTGTTCAATGCACAATGTGCTGATTTATATCGTATATGGTCCTTTCATCTTGTGAAAGCCAAATCCCGATAGTGGGAGACCCTCTCCACCCGTACAAAACGATCAAGGGTCTTGTGTTGCACACCCTTCTGCTTTTACAGCACCGTGGACATTGAGGCTAGGTCCCCCATTGCAATCTTCTTGGGTGTACATAGCGTCGCTTTGGCCAATCTTTACACCAGTGTCCTTGTCAATAGTTTGCCTTTCATTCATTCATGGGGCGCTCTGCTCATCAGTTGTGCCGCTTGGTAAATATGGGACCATTATGTGGCCAATCTGTGCCAGTCATTTTGCGCACGGCGCACAGAGCCCTTACTTGTGTCGTAGCGCGTACCCCGTATGCCATCGCTCTCAGTAGAAAGTGTATCGCTTTTATAATACCATGTGTGGTGGCGCAGAAGGCAATGGTCGCTTCGTTGATTTGTCATTGGTTACGGAGGCAACCCATTGGTCTGATTGTCACTATGCTTCGTTTCATGTCGATCATGCTGGTTCTCACACCAAATGGTGCGGTGATTGGAATAATAATTGGCCTGTTTTGCAACAAATAAACTCCCTCCCACTTTCTGGAGGAAGGGGAGGGGAGGGGCACTGCTACCACTGTGGTGTTCTGGTGCAGTCCATGGTGGTGCTCCCGTGAGCTGTGGTGCATTACGGTGGTTGGTCTGGTTTGCTTGTTGCCGGCGTTTCCGGCCAGCACTATTGTTTGCTGGCTCCATACCCATTCCTGCCCTCCCACCCTGTTGCTAATGACATGTGATGTTGTCCTCTCTCTCCTGTAATAAGGTCATTCTGCACTCCGTTCCAATAGCCCGTTTTGCGAAAGGCGCCAAGGGCCCCTTGCCTTGCGGCTCTTGACAAGCTTTTCTTTCTCTCTTGTGATCTGCATGTGCTATGTGTTGTGCTGATGCCGTCTCAAACAACACACACGTGACAGCTCACACGTCACCATGGGGGGGGGGGGTGCTCTACCAGGCCATTGCTTAGTGGCTTGTTCATACTCCACCAAAGAGGGGAGGGGGGGGGGGCAGAGTTTCTGGACCTAAAATCGGCCTCCAATTTCCATTCTGTGAATGTGCACGTTGCACAACACCCATTCGGGGCCGGGGTGTGTGCCTACGGGGCGCATGAACGGCCCAGTTTTTGGATGCCCGTGAGAGGGGGGTCCCCCAGCAGCAGGAATGCCGCTCTCTCCCTTTGTCCAAATGACCCTGCTGATGGCATTTGGGGACCGACAGCAGCCGCTCCGAACCGCTTTGCATACCCCCCTGACCGCCCCCGACCGCTCTGGGCCCCTTCCAATGCCTCGGTGCCCGGCAGGGCACCGCCACAACAGGGACAGACGCAGTGGTCCAGAAGCAGTGCAGGGGGTCAGTGGAATCCCCATGACGGCCCCGTGCTTCTGTTTGCAGCAATCTGCCGGTGCCGAGGCTTGAGCCCCTGATCTGTCTCATGTGCTGCTGACGCCTGTGCCTGCGCACTGCCACAGCACCGCATTCCCTGCACAGTGCAAAAGGGCGGCAGTGCTCCCAGTGCCTGGTGCCACTCCCGGTGCCTCAATGGATGTGGAGTGTTCCTCCAAAGGACCGGACATTGGGGCCATAGTGTGCCCTGTGATGTTCGACCACAAGGCAGTGCGTACATCGGTGCCCACACAAAGACCACAGGTACCGGGTAGGTCATCACTGAGTAGTGTCGTAGTCTGGCAGCGATGCACTGGAGGCAGCGCTGACACACAATGAGATAGTAGAGCACAGGGGATTGCTTGGTGATACTGGGGGGGGGGGATTCTCTTCCTGGGATTTTGGCCGCCCCACCCACCAACCACATCAGAAAAATTTTCCTCGGGGGGGAAATGAAATCATTAAAGGGGTCCGTTTTTAGGGGGTTTGGGGACGGGGACAGGACATTTCTTTTGGTGCAATACCTGCCCCACTCAACATGTGCCTCAAAATGATCAGCGCAGCGTGGCAACCCTTTCGTGGTAAGCCGGATGATGGGTCGGCCACAGTGCACCGAGCCCCCCACCCGAATGCAATTTTTCTTAGCCAAGCCCTCAAGTGGCTTTGCGCAGAGTATGACAGTGGTCGATCAGTGCCCGCACATCGGTGCCCCTCAGTTGATCACCACCATTCCGCCGCCGTCCTTTGCAGCGTTGCCATTCAGTGCCCGGGCGAACGGATTATAAAGGCAACGTGATGCGGGGCAATGACGCCAATTTTGTCCGTCACCATGACCATGTCGTGCAGCAGCACCAGCAGCACCAGCACCAACACCAGCACCAAGTACACCAGCAGGCAGCAGGAGCAGCGAGACTACCAACAGCGGTGCCTGATGAGCGGTGTCGGCGGCGGTATGAGCATGAGCGACCTCATTTCTGATGTTCATACCGAGACCAGCGCCAGTGCTGGTGGTCACACAGGCGGAGCTTGTGGCTTACAGAGTGACAGCGGCATCCTCAGCGCCACTGTCCATTGTCTTAAGCAACAGTCCTAGCGCAAATGATGCCGTTTCGGGGTTTCGGGCTGTGTGCCTCGTCGTATTTGGCGCTCAGGAGCCTCCCCGGGGGAAAGTTGTCATATTCGTCGTATACATTTCCGAGCCAATCACGTGCACTTGCTGAGACAGCGCCAGGTTGTGGATCACAGTCACAATTCAGTTCAGGAGCATGGTTTAGGTCCATTCGGTTGGTCAGGGTCAGGGTTCATGTCATAACCTTTCAGGACTGCTACGAAGTATGGAATCGCGTAGGGGGTACTGCCGCAGCCATAATACAGCGTGGGATGAGGGCGATACTTCCAGGTGCCGCGGGGCTTGTCACATGAACCCATGTGTTCCGGTCCACACACAGCGGTGTAGAGGCCAGCACGCAACGTCTGGTGCTGATTAGGGATTTGGAATGTGCATAGCAACGGGCAGAAGTGAGGCGCTGGATTCAGAGTTTATAGGACTGTGTGCCCTTACCAGAGTGGTCAGTCACGCGTTTTTTTTTGTCAAAGACCGCATGATAGCAATGGCCTGGGCGTCCTGCGGACGGTAGTCGTTGATTGTGAGCCGATGGCAGCTTTTTGAGCAGGGGATTTTGAAGAGACACGCTTTTTTCGGATTTGTGTCGAATAGACTCGGTGGGCGGTGTTGGCGTTGAATCGTTGCCGGTCTGTAGTAAACTTACGGCCGTTGGCGATTCGTCATGGCTGTTGGTTGGCCAACAGCAGCGGCAGTCTGTTGACCATGGGTGCTCGACCGTGAACAGTGATGGTGTTGGCGGTGGAATGACTTTTTGTGTATGCCTGCTCTCATGCAGCGGACATTGTATTCCGGGCCTTTTTTCCGGGTTCATTTGAAGGAGGTGTATCAAATGGATGGACCCAGATGATGTGATAAAAAGATTCAGGAGGGGAAAATGCTGTTAATGGGTTGTGTCCGGACTGCTAACCGTTGGGATGCGGTTGTGCAAGCTGTCAAGATGGCGATTGGTGCGGTTACACATGGGTTGGGCTCGGCTTATCCATAATTTTCCCGGACTGAAACTGCTCTGCTCATTTGTTCAATGCTGATCACTTTCACTGGGGCTACATCCTGCGCTTGTCATCGCACTGGCACTTTTTGTCCAAGTAACCAGACTGAAGAATATGAAGTGGGCTGCCGTACATAACAAATAATCATTCTCAAGCATTGTTCCATTTATTTCTATACGACCGTCGCTGATTCGTTTTACATCATCTGGGATTCTGGTTCGCTTGGGCCCGCACATGCTCATGCACTCGCACACAATGCAGACCTGGGACAACACGGGGGTGGGGCGCTTGAGTGGGGACACAGTCCAAGGACCCCCTGTGGCCTCCCAGTGGCACAGGTGCAACTACGGTGTGCCGTGCCGATAAGCCGGGGCGCTAGGGTACCTCATTACCCGGGAGTGCTGACCCCAAAGCAGGTTGAAGTTGGAATGGATGGTTCATTGATGTTGGGACAGCGGGCAGGGCTTGGTGTTGGGGTTGAGGAGGAGGTCGGGGAGGATGGTTGACGTACACTATGGGGCTGTGACTGGCAAATGGGATTGGGGAATGGGTGCAGAGGAGGTCTGATTGGTGGAGCACGTGGGATGTTGGGATCTGGTTGATTGTTGTTGGCTTTCACATTGAGCTTCAGGGTGGTGCCTGGCCATAGGAACTGGTTGAAAACGATATTGGCGTACTAAAGTTGTGTGCATTCTCTGCAAACTAGAGGAGCAAAACATCAGGTAAGGTTGGTGAAAAATATTCTTTGGCCGGGGGAGTGCTTGGAGGCCCCCAAAAATTGGGTAAAAATTTGGGGGGGGGGGCTGGGAACAGGGGCTTCAAGGGCCACAGCTTATTTCCTTGTGAGTGCAACAGAAGGGCTCCGGGGGCCCGTAGATGTTTTTCAGCCAGAGTGCAGCAGAACACGGGTGAGGGTGAGGGTTAGGGTGAGTTTTCAGGTTTGGGCCAGGGTGATAAGGGTGATAAGGAGGCTAGTGGTCATGGTCATGGCCTCGGAGCGGGCAGGCAGACGTGTTCGTGGATTGTTTCTTAACAGTGCTTGAATCATCATTTGCCCGGAGCACCCTTCAAACAGTGTTAAGATGTGGCATTTCTACCTGTTAAGCAGAGGCAATCACAAAAGGATGCCATTTTGTGTTTTTGCATGCTGCTTTGGGCAAGGGATGGTCAATATGAGAAGGCAAAATGATGGCTTCATTTTGGGGGCTAGACTTGGAAGCACTTTGGAAAGGGGGGCTATTTGGGAGGTTTTGTTGGGAACTATGTCCCAAAAATAGCGTGCAGTGCAAGGATTCCCCATACCAAGAATTAATATCAAGTATCTGGGAAATTACAACATCACCGTCCATGAAGTAATAGCAACCATCTAGGAATTCCGAAGAACCACCAGGAACTACCAGGAAGTATCCACAAATTAGCAGCACACATCCAAGAATTAATAACAAGCATCCAGGACAGCATGCTTCCAAGAATTCACAGCAAGCATTAGACAATTAACAATCATCGAAGATGGAACAGCAACCATCCAAGAATTGCTAGCAAGCAAAAAGGTAAAAGAAACAACAGCAAAGAACAATCCACTATTTTTGTCTTCCCTGGACACATACCAGTACCGAAGGCATTTTTTTTCTGTCCTTAAAGACCCCCAGAAGAGGGGGCTGGGAAAAGGGCCACCAAAGGCACATAGCTTTTAGAGCCCTCCACAATGGGGAAGGGAACGGGAGGGGCAAAAAAGAGAGCCGCCCTTGGGGAGGGAGGGAGCGATGTTGGAGGAGCAAGGGAGGTAGGGAGGGAGGGAGGGGCAGTAAATTACAAAAATAAAAGGGTTCGGAGCTCAGACCACTCACTACAAGTGTAAGGCGGGGTCGAATTCAATTTCCATGGGTAGTCAGGTGCGTCTTACTCAGCGTACGGGCCATGTAAAGGGACATAGTGAATTCAGGGGTTTGATTTGGACAGCACAGTTTGTGGGTGGATTGTAAATACACCATTTGCCACCTGCAATTTGCTACCACAAGTTCCATATGAGCCAGCGGATAGCAGTGTGGTCCCACATGCGTGTTTCATGCAACCCCCTGGTTGATATCTCGAGGCATGTGGGGGGAACCTTGGTGTTTTTCCCCCTGGCAAGGTTTGTGCAAGCCTGCACGGGACAGAAGTGTCCACCACCAGTTGTATGTGGCCCATATGGAGGGGGAGAAGAAGCCGTCTGCCCAGAGGCAATTGCTGATGTCTGCATTATTGGCCAGGGATAGTAGTCAGCCTTTTCCGGAATAGTTGCCTCATAAATGCGCATGGTGCATGCGCAGTGCAGCCACTCCTTCTGGGGGTCTTTACACCTGCTGCAGATGAATGCGACTCCTGGTGCAGGTACGGAGGATCCGGTGCTGTTGCAAACTCCCATGTACACTACAATCTATCTGTCCCAGGCTCATACCATTTATTACGTCGCATGTCTTCGCATGTGGGTGCCCACAAGCGCTTTCGTACCGATGCACAGAGGACACAAGCCACCAGCACCAGAGGTATGGCCATCAGTCATGCAGCTGGTTTGCAAAGGGAGATGGAACGCCAAGTGGGATGATGGGTATGACCAGTGGAAGGAGGCATGGCCTGCATTGCAAGTGGATGCGTGCACGCTGAAGTGGGTGGCATCAGGGAGCCTGGATTCCAACCGGAGTCAGTGCCCGCAAGGACGCTAGTGGCCCTTCGCTCTGTGTTGTGAATATCTGTCGTACGCATATGCAGTGAGGGTTTAAGTGACGGACAATTGCAACGTGACGCGCCTGTCAAATGGCGGTCGAGGGTGAGTTTTGCCCTCCTTTATCGAAGGCCGTTGGTAGAGGTGGCGGTGGCTTAGGGTGTAGGGCAAGGGCTTTGTGGATCAAGGCGTGGCGAAACATCCCAATTCCTGTCGTTTGCAGCCTCAGGCCTGCCTCTGGAGATCTGGCGGCACATTTGTGACTTCCACCGCTCGCCGACACTCAGCCACGTGTGTAGCAAGATGCATGTCGCATTGAAAGGGCAGCACCTGAGATGTGTTGCTGCTGGCCATGCTCTGCCCACGGCCATCACATGCCACAAGAGTGCAATGCAGACACTGAAATTGCAGACTGCCTGTACACCGGGCATCTTGCGGGGGTTACAGGGGTTGCAGGCGGCCCCAAGACTTCATACACTGCACCTGGATCTCAGTTCCAATCGTTTGGGACATGGGCGCGCACGTGCTCTGGCCGATGTCTGGAAGGTGCCCTGCTCCGGCGTTTTGTCGCTGCATTCCTACTCCGCAACCCATGCTGAAACACCTGAAGCCTGTGAGCCACACTTTGATTCAGTGTCGAGTACGCCCCCCCCCCCTCCCTTTTGTCCAAGCTAAGGGAACAATCAAGACCAGGGCTCTGACAATCTGTGACAGCTCGTGACGGCGCTTCCGGCGCCTTATCTGCCCTGCAATGTGTGCTGCGGCCGAGGGGGGCACCCCATTCGAATCTCAAATCCCCCCCCCCCTCCCTCCAGACCAGACCTCCATACCTCCAGACCCCCTAAACCGTTCCAGTCCGCGCCTTGCCTCCCTTTGCCTCCTCCCACCCCCTTTCTCCTCCTTGTTATGCGCTACTATGCTGTGGGGCAATGCTGTGTGCTATCAAGGAACCCCACCTACATTGCAAGGGCCAATGGTACTGGGTGTTGGTTGGTGTCATCCGCCTCCTGCCTCGCTGAAGCCCCCTCCCCAATGGGGGTTTGTGTCCGGCCAGTCCCCCCTCCCCCCTTCCTTCAGGCCGATGCGCAATACCAGCCTCCAAGGGTCAACCGCCAACTGCTGGCGGATGGACACCGACCTTGGGCGACCATGCTCCACCACCCGCCGGGTAGTACCGCTGTCGGGCTGCCAACCTCATTTGGGCCTCAACCCCCAGGCACCGTGTCGACCACATACTTCCGGGCAGTGCTCATGTTACGGGCACCCGCAGTTTTCATTCCCTTTTACCAGTTCTTACAAGGGGTCCGTGAGGGCGTCACGAAAGGTAATTGCAAGCTGGAGGTTGATGGATACGGTTACTTCATTGACGCTTGCCGGCGTGGGCCGGAGCAAAGTCCGGCCGTCCTTTTCTTTTCTGCTTCTTGGCATCAATTCCCGCTCTGCTTCAGCCCTCTTCAAAGCCTGCCCCCTGTTCATTACATTCGCCACCTTATCCTGCCCACTGTGACCCACAGCATTGTCCCTCATCTTGCAGGCGGTCCCGCAGCTGCACACGCTTCTCGTGGATGTCAGCCGCAACGACCTGGGGCAGCAAGGACTGCACCACCTGGCGACCGGGTTGCGGGCCATGCGGCAGTTGCGCGGCCTGACCCTCAACGTCGCCGCAAACGGCATCGGTGATCCCTGTGCCGGCTGCTGGTCGAGCCTTGCGGGGGTGCTTGAGGAGTTGCAGCAACTACACACCCTCAGCCTCAGCGTCCACTCCAATTCGCTTGGCACGTGGCCCAGCCTGTGGGACCCGCCCCCCAACCCGCAGCTTGGGGGTGTGTTTGCTCTGGCTGCGGCGTTGCTGCGCACTGTAGCGCTGCACGACCTGCGGCTGGATCTGTCACGGACGGAAGTGTGGGACGAGGACCTGCCGGGCCTGCTCACGGCGATGCAGCAACTGCCGCTGCGTTCCTTGGAGTTGAATGCCAGTCACAACTTCATTCAGTGCCGCGGGGCCCGGTCGCTTGTAGGCGCCCTCGACCGGCCGCTGCTGCGGTCCGTAACGCTGGATCTCTCCGAGAACCGGATTGGCCCGGCCGGCGCCGATGCCGTTCTGTCTGGATTGAAGGCGATGCCGGACCTGCGGCACTTGATTCTGCATGTGAATCCGTTCCACCGGTGCTCCCTGTGTGCACAGCGCGCCACAGACGGCGACCCTGCAAGACTGGCAGGCCTTGCGCCCTCGTTGCGATCTGTGGAGCTGGATGTGGAGGGGATTGCGCGCCAGCCGGAGAGGCTTGGGGCAGTGTTGATGGATATGCACCTGCTGCAGTCATTGAGCTTGGAGCTCAGGCACAAGGGAGACAACGTGCCCATGACGGAAAGCGGGCTGCAGCCACTTGCTGCTGGTCTGGCACGGCTGTCCCTGCTACGGACCCTGCAATTGAATCTGGAAGGGCATAGTCTGATAGCGGCTGGCGTACACGCCCTTTCCCCGGTGTTTGCTGCAAACCCACAGCTGCAGACGCTCGGTCTAGGCTTGGCGGGAAATGGTGTCGGGGATGCCGGGGTACGTGCACTCGCTGCGGAGCTGCAGGCACTCACGCAGCTGCATGTGCTGAAGCTGGACCTTACAGGCTGCCTGGTGGGAGACGGTGGGGCATCTGCGCTGGCAGCGGGCTTGGAGAAGGCGGTGGCATTACACACCCTCAGTTTAGGTCTTGCCTGCACCTCTATCGACCCCCCGGGTGCGCAAGCCCTTGCTCAGGGATTGGCAGGGTTACCCCAATTGACGACCCTCGGGGTGGATTTGGCTCGCAACCAACTCGGATCCAGTGGCACAGAGGCCCTGGCGGGGGTGTTTGGGGGCATGCCTGGCCTGCGCAACGTAAGTCTCGGATTGCGCTCCAACTACGTGCGTCCCGAGGGTGTGGCCTCGCTGGTGAAGCAGCTGAAGGCATCGCCAATGCGGGTTCTTGACCTGGACCTTGCTGAGAATTACCTGGGCAATGCGGGGGTTCAGGCGTTGGTGGTTGGCTTGAAGGGCGTGGCGCGGCTCGAGGTCCTCCGGCTGAATCTGCACGCCACCCACGTCGGGACGCCCGCGGTGCAGGCCCTGTCAACGGTGCTGAGGGCCAGATCTGCGTGGCACACACTGGGCCTTGACCTGTCCGCAAACCGAATCACGGATGCCGGGGTCCGGGAGTTGGTCGCCGGTTTGGGGCAGTCCCGCGGGCTGCACTTCTTCCGCGTGGCCTTGCAAGACAACTGCGTTGTGGACGGTGCGAAGGACGCGATTGCTGACCTGAAGCAGAGCCGGCATCTGCTGAGTGTTGATGTGGACGTTGGCACGGGCTAAGGCAGGGCGCGCAACGCGCTGGTCGCTTGCTGGTGTTGGGGCTCACGCGAGCGCCCCCGCCCCGGCTGCACCCCGGCTCCACCCCCTTGGGATGGGGCCGGGGGCGTCCAATTCAGGGTTTCTGGGGGCACCAATGGGCAAAGTTACCCTCCCAGCACTGTCCTCTTGTTCCATGAAGTGCAGAAGAGGTAGCAGGCTTTGCGGGTAACCAGCGCCAGTTGCCCGGTGCCTGAGTTCTGCAGCCAATCTCTCTCTGGCACAGCAGGGGGCATGCTGGTGCAGTGTAGTTGCAACACGGCAAGCTGTGGCACGAGTGGCACGAGCCCAGACTCAGACTTCGTCGGCACAGTATTCCTTGTATGCGGGATATTGTTGTGGTTGTTTCCCCGATGCAGTGTGGTATTGGATGCAGTTCCATTGCATTTTGTCTTTCAAGTCAAGCAAACAACTTATTTTTGCCACAGCAGAAACAGCCACAGGACAGAACAACCTTGGGGGGAGGGAGACAGGCCACCGTCGGGTGACGGTACAGTAGCGGCTGCGACGGAACTGTGTCAGGACTGCAACCCCACAACTCACTCGCTTGTATATAGTTGATGATCCTCAGTGCTGCGAGTCAGCCGTCGACTTGAACGCACGCGCGAATGCGTATGTGCATCTCACTCATTTAGCTGTCTAGCGCCAACAAATAGGTACCGGTTGCTTACACCCATTCATTCATTACGAGCATTTGCAGAGACCAGTGCCGCACTTGCTTTGCAAGGGGGGGAGGGCGGAGCAATTATGTTTCAGGTCTGAATCAGATCGGAATTTGCTGCATAAAACACAAGTCACGTAGAGCTGTGAGGTGCAGCAACAGCCCCAGCCTCCTTGTTCCATATGGGTTCTGTCCTGCGGCATGGATCGATTCTCTAGCGTGTCAATTGGTTGCATTTGCCCTTGTGTGCGCCCTCCAGTAGGGTGCCCTCAGGGGGGGCAACTTTGTGCCGTATATGCTTTGTCCATACGTACCCAAGAAGTATGGAGCGTCAATCCCAGTTTGCACTGGGGAGCTTTTGCATCGACGTCGGCAGCAGCTTGTACTGTCTGTGGATTTAATGCCTGCATGCTGTTTTGTTGCTCTGTGTGCACCAGGTGTCAGCACACACACAATGATATGGAGCCTGAACATGTTGCGTGGTAAAATCAACCTCGCGGGTGGGAAGGTTAGATTCTACAAAGGAGGCAGACGTAAGAGGCAATGCCGGCACTGAAGGGGTAGGAAAGCAAAGCCCCATTATGAAGCACACTTTTCCGTGGGACCTACATCCCGAGTGGTAGTGGAATGTACTCGACGGTACCAAGATGTTTATTTCACCATAGTGCAAGGTCTGTGCAATGCTCTGAACCATGGTATCGTAGGGTGAGGCCAAGTGAAGCACATATCACCCGTGAATATTTTGGTGACCCAGATGTGGGAGGGTCCCAGCTAACCAACGATGAAAGGCACGTTGGACAAATGGAGCTGGGTTGTGCTATGCCACACATACTGTGCCATACTTCCATTGACAGATACACTTTTTACAGGTAGGTGCTTCAACTCACCCCTGTGTCCCAAAGTGCAATTATCTCATTCCAACAGTACATGTGCATAGTCTTACGAATATGCTTGGATTGGGGAAAGTAAGTGTGGTTGCAGGGTGAAGTGGCTGGGGCTGACAATCGTTAAGTGATGATGGTGGCCTACTGATGGCGAAGACAGTGCGTTGACAATTGCCATCTTTATGCCCAGACTACTCCATAAATAACTGAAAAATTACATAAAGCAGAGTCTTAAAATTTGAATGCATTAAACTTCAAAACTATCAACACTCGAAATGCTGCATTGTGAAACTCAGCAGTTTTCCGCTATGTTTACACTATTGTAACAAACAACTGGCATGGGTGGGGTCTTTGAGACAATGAATCCCAAAAGTTAGGTTTCATGGGATCCCAACCAGATTTCCGCCCATTTGGAATTCCAAACCCCTTTGTACGCATCCAAGCGTCGGGACATTTGACCCCCCTGAACCAAGATTGCTAAAGCTGTCCCCCTCCTCCTTGAACAGACTTGGATTTGGTGCAAAGCTGCCATGTTGTGCCAAAGAGCCACTGCACCTCCGCTTTCCGATTTTTTTTTGAGAAGAATCTTATTTGTGTATTTGTTCCCTGTCCTTGCTTTGGTGATGCTTGCCAAAACCCTTGGAATTTTCAAGAGGATGGATCCAAATGGATTCATCCTGCAGCATGGTACGCCAGTGGAGAGTCAATGAGAACCTAATTTCTCCGGGGATCTCTGTATGCGCTTTTCCATGCACACTATTGTACAATTCCATGTGGCAGTCGCAAAAATGTATTTGCAGAAATATATCTGTCACTTCTTTTTCAGCTGGCCAATCTTACATATTCTGGGAATTATCCTCATCTTTATTGTTCAGTACCTACAGAGTGAATAGAGGAAATCCGGCGGTTCGGTCCCGGACAGCCGTGCGGCACCACCGTGTGTAGTAAGTGCAGTACTCTTTGGCCCGGGCTCTCGCTCGAGAACTCAATTGGGACTAGGTGTGCACCAAAAAAAAAAATCTTTCTCGTTCAGTAGCACCCACCACCGATCTTGTGGAAATGCAGCACACCATTGATGGGTACCCTTTTGTGATTCGGAACCCTCTGGCCCCGTGTGACAATTCACACATCAGATGTGGTGAAGAGCACCGTTCGGATTTGGCACTGGGAAGGATGGCATGTGAAGCCTGTCGGCGAGGGATGTATTAGAACAGTTGGAAACCATAGGAGGAGGGGGGGTGCCCCCCGCCTGGACCCCCCCCCCCCCTGCCCCCCCCCCCCTCCTCTTCCACTTCAGGTTGGCGGGCTCAAACTTTTCTTCCGCGCCTTTGGTGCAAGAGGATTTAGGCTTAAAAAGATTTTCCCTGCCTTTGGCGGGGACCAATAGGGGACCATAGGAGGAGGGGGGGTCCGGCCAACCCCCCCCCCCCCTCTTCCAATACATCACTACTGTCGGCAGCGGGATTGCCTTATACTACAGTTGTGAGCAGTGGGACAAGCTTTCTACTGTCACCGCCGAAACTGCACTTTTCTTTGCCCACTGCTGAGACACCCAAACGACCTCGACAAAAGCAGGTCAAACAAATCACATGGCACTTGACACCGCTGGTGCAGAGCTGCGATTGCATTCCACGGTACCTAACCGCCTTGATGGACCCCCGTCCCCCGACCGTCCGATTCACCGTCCCAACACACAAACAACGATGCCCATGTGCATTCTTTTCTTTCCCAGTGCCCGATTTGCATCCCTCCCAATACGGAATAGACTGGATTTGGGGGCCCTTAACACGTGCCCCCCAAAGTCCTTGTTCTTCGTTGCGCCGCATCTCCGAACGATTGCAAACCTGAGGAATGCCATCATTAAGGCTTTTGCCCTAGAGCCACAACGAATCAATCTTGTGGTTGAGGGTTTCACACTGGTCGACGGCCCCATAGACCTCGTGCAAGCAGATGAGCTGCTGGTGGTCACCCCTGCATTTGCAACGGAGTTGGCTCCTTAGCGCAACACGCAAACCCCAGCGCTCACTGGGAACTCATCCTCAGGGACGGGCAATCCGCAGTCGTGAATGGATCCGCTGGCGGCCACTCCGTGGCTGCAGGGCCCATGCATCCTTGCCCGACAGCCACCAGCGCTGGGACTGCGACCTGGACCGGAACTGCGACCAGAATTGCGACCAGGACCGGGACGGGAAGCGCCAACGGCATCGCTCAACCAGCAACAGCGGCACAGCCCGCCCGTCCACAGCCTGACACCGACCATGTGCCGGTCATGGACAAGGACAACAGCACGTTCCTGCGCGCCATCAACACCCACAAAACTTTCGACGATGGCCACGGCGGCGGCGACAGCGGCAATGCCTCAGCAGCCGCGGCGGACTTCATTTCCAAACGGTAGAAACAAGCTGCCATGGCCGCCTTCTGCTGCTGGGGGGGCGGGGGGACAAGTGTGCATGAGGTTGCGAGGTCTTCAGGTTCACAGAGGCGGGAAGGACAATGTGCTCCCCTTGGTATTTCTTCATACAACTGTCTAATTGTGTTACTAGAAAATAGAACGAACAAGTTCTGACTGCATGGGTCCTAGGGCTTTCTGGGGTGGTCCACAGCTTGACAGAGGATCCAAGTGCCTGCTGGGGACAGGGGCCTGAAGATGTTTGGGGGCAGTGGCACTTGCTGCATTCGCTTTAGCACCGACGGGAAGGAGGAGTGGGAGGTGAGGGGCTACGGTTTTTGTGTTTTGGCGATGGGGCACAGCACTGCACGCAGCAATTTTTCCGCGTGCCAGTGGTGGTCCTTCTGGAACCGGAACTGTGGACATGCCCGCCCAAACCGGGGGGTGTAAACGAGGAGGCTACTTAGTGGGTCTGGGTATGGAGGTAGCGGTAGCAGTCTCCATCAAGCCACAACGGCCCATCACACCACCATACCTACAAGTGGCAGCCTCCACTGCCTCTGTGGGGCGGCCAGGCACTGGGTTGTGGGGAGGGCTGCTGGGGGGGGGGGGTGTTTTGCGCCGGTAGGGCGGTAAGGTCGGGTTGTAAGCTCCCTCAATTGAGTAAAACAGAACACTGTACTTGCTGTAATTGCTGTAACCTGAGAGGCGGCTAGTCTGGTGTCAATTGTCACGGCGCGGGGGGCCCAAAGGGTGGCCCCTCCGGTGCCCTCCCCCCCGCAGCTTAGCTACGCCCCTGCACGGCAGCCAACTTGGCGTGGGGGGCCCAGGGGTAACCCCTTTTGTGCCCTTCCCCCCTCGCCTGGTCCAGTTGCTCCATCCCTGTCCTTGTCCCTCACCTCCCAACATAGCACCATGCACTGCACAATGCGCACCCCTCCCCCCATCCCCCGTATTCTCTCCCGGTCCCTCGTCCCTTGGCCCCGAACACTTGAACCCGAGAAGCTTGACACTTCATGTGGGGTGCACTTATTTTGCCACATTTGGGGGGCGCACCGTGCACTGTACCCGTGCTGTGCGAAAAGTCGGCTGTTTTCCACCACCGGTAGCCATGGATCCCAGGGTCCTGAATTCTGCACCCTACACCCCCTGCTGGTACACCAGGGATTTTCCTTTCAGCCTGATGCTTGCCATGGCTCCCAGGGTCCTGAATTCTGCACCCCATGCTGTTTTGAATTGATCATGCATCCTTCTGTAGGTGGGTGGTTTTCAGGGGTGTTCCTGGGATAAAGAACGTAACAATTGGCGCTGTGCGAAAACGCCCCCTTGAACACTTGCTGTTGGAGTCACAATCCAACCTGACCAGGTCATGTGTGCTGCAAGCGGGTTGAGGGCATACAAGGGCATATGCATGTGAGGGACATACAAGGGGAGATGCAGCATCGAGGTGGTGTTTCGGAACATTGTTCTGGGTCAATATCAGTCAATACACCTCAATTGTTGCCGTGCTTCTACCAGAGAATGGAGAAACCTAAAGCGCCCCTTTTACAATGGCAAGAACCTTCACTGACGGCCCTCTACAAGGCAAGTCCACCATGTCGTCCCGTTTGCTTCTCCGCGCATCTCAAGTTTATGAAGGCCCACGAACAGTCCGAAGCAAAGTGCTGCACAAAAAGGGCACCAGGACAGACGTGTATCCAATCGCCACTGCCTCACCGCAAGGCACCACAATTTCCTTGGACCCGATTGTGAGTCCCACAACATCAGTGGGTGGCACCGATGCCTTTCTTCCTGTGGACCTCTTCTCTGGACTGGCCAGACTGGCAGCGCCGCGCAGTCCTGGGATGCCGGTTGGAAGTTCCCAAAAGAAACATCGGAAGCCCGAATTGCACGTTGAGAGGGACCCCCCTTCCGAGCAGGAGGCGTTGCCGTTCTTCTCAGAATCGGTGCAAAAGGACGACGCATGGGAAGCCCCAGCCCAGTCCCCAACGTGCCTGAAGTCTCCAGCAGCAGCGAAGGATCCCGCGGTATCTACAGCTCGAGGGCAAAGGGCAAAGACCACGCACTCGTCACTGCAGCAGTGCGAGCTTGTGCACCCACAAGCGGACAACCTCAGGAACCCTCGGCCCTGGACAGCGAAGGCGGCAGACAGCGTTCGCCTGAGGAACCCTCGCCCCCTTACAGCGAAGGCGGTAAGTCAGAGAGTGATTGCCTCAGTCCCGAGGGCTGTGTGTTCTTCGACACCCAAGCGCTCTCATGACGCGGATCGTGAAGGGTTAGTGGCTGAAGCCCAGGCAAAGGCAGGGGCGGGGGAGGAAATAGAGGAAGGAGCACCACCGGGAGCAGCAGCAGCGGCCGCTGCCACAGGGAGCGACACAGTGCCTCACTGTTGCGGGGTCGGGGGCGGGCAGGAGCCGAACTGTGCGGACCAGCCAGAGGCGCCCCCATTACGAGCCCCGTCCCCTCAGCCCTACACAGGTCCAGCCCCGGCACTGGGGCTGGACCTGGCGGGCGGTGACGCGCTGCAGCCCCCCCGCATCGGGGAGCCCGCCGCCCCGCAGTCGCTGACGCGCGTCGAGGAGGCCCGGCGCATCGCCCAGTGGCTGTGGGCAGCGGCGGCGCAGCAGCAGACCGCGGGGCCGGCGCCCCCGCCGCTGGGCCCCAGGCCCAAGGCAGACCGCGAGACGGCGCAGGTCACGACCCCCGACGGGCGCTACACCATCCCCATTCCCAACCCCGACTTGTTGCCCATGTTGTCCCCGTGTTTAACTGCCACCAGCATTCGCTCAAGGGCCGAGGACGCCTCTGGGCTGCCCTCCTCCAAGCGATCGACTGATGAAGGGGACCGCAAGCCGGCGCTGCTGCTGGAGTCGCCACAGCAGCTCCTGCTGCAAAGCCTTGCCATGGGCCCCTCCCCGGCGGGGGTGTCCCAGCGGCGCGCCGTTTCGGCCACCCGGCGCCCCGCGTCGTCCCCGCAATCCCGGGTGCCGTCCGCGCAGCGGGCGCTGCCCGCCGCGGAGCCCGTCCACCCCGCCCCCGAGCGCCCGCTCCCGCAGCGGGGCATGGCCCGTGCGGTGGTGGTGGCGATCCGAGACTATGCCTTCAATTGCCTGCCGAGACTGGAGAGCGCCGCGGACGACGCCCTGGCACTGGCTGCCGCCCTCGTCCGCTGCGGCTACACTGTGGAGCTGCTGGACAGCGATGCCCGGCAGACGGACCCCCGGTGGCCGTCTCAGGGCAACGTCCTGCAGGCCATCCGGGCGGCTGCAGAGCGGGCCCAGCAAGAGTCCCAGGGCGGCTCTGCGAAGTGCGTGCGGCCGGCGCTGGTCGTGGTCGTCGCGCGCGGAGGCCGCATCGTTCCCGCCGCCAAGGCCCCCTCAGCACGACCGAAAGCCTCCGGCGAGAGCCGCGCCGCGCCCCAAGAGCTCGCATTCGTCGTGCCCGCGGGCGTGCACACCGGCAATCTGCGCCTGGAATCGCTGCTGACGCTGCCGGCGCTGATGCAGTGGGCCAGCCACACGCTCCTCGTTCTGGACGTCGCGGAGCTCGGCGTGCGGCCCGCGGCGCCGGGGGTGCGGAGCGCGGGGTTTGGGATCGTCGCGGGGTGCGGGGCGGCGGGCGGCGACCTGTGCGTGGCGTACCCGAAGGGCCAACCCCCGCAGCTGGCGTTCTGGGCCAGCGAGGCCTTTGAGGGGCGGGCGGCGGAGCAGGGGCTGCTGACCAGCGCCTCGTTGAAGGCGTACCTCACGTCGAAGCTGCAGACGGTGGACGGAGTGAAGGTCAGCGTCACGGGCAGCCCCCACGCCCACACCCACAATTACGCCCTCGCCGCGTACCGCGGCAGCCCCCACGACCTGCGGGCGCAGCTGCAGTACCGACGGTACGAGCGGCGGTGGTGCGCCGTCACGTGCCTCATGCGGTCGGGGCTGGAGGACGGCGCGCGCCGGGCCTTCGAGGTGCGCGCGCTGCTGGACACCCTCGACTGCATCGCGGGGCACAGGCTGGGCCTGCAGTGCCACGGCCTGGCCATCACCCACGTCGTTGCGGTGTTGGCGCTTCCTGCAGCCGACGACTTGCAGTGCCTGCACGCCCACCTCATGGACCAGCTGCGGGGCTGCGAGCTGTACTACCCGTACCCGGGGCTGAGCAGGCGGGGCGTGCCGCTGGTGGGCATCCCCTGCCCTCCCCAGCCCCACAGTACCCCCGCAGGCCTCCAAAAGGCCTTGCAGCCGTACGCGTACCCCCTTCTGGCGCTGGGGATGAGCTCCAACTGCCTTCTGCGGGTGCGCTTCGTATTCGAGGCCAACCTCGCGTCTCTGGAAGTGCTGCGGCAGATCATGCTCAGTGGCCGTGAGGCTGCCCATGGGCTGGCCTTGGCCCGTGTGCAAGTGGAGTTGCAGGAGCGAACCGCGCAGCACGTTGCGGCCATGCGGGTGCAGGCGTCTTGGCGGGGCCACCGGGTGCGGCGTCTGCCGATGAACCTCCGGTGGCTGTGGGCGCTGCTGCAAGAGTGCCTCGTTGGGCGTTGGGCGATGGAGCAAGAAAGCTTGGCAGAGCTGAGGCGTGTGCATGATGCGTGTAAGGAAGGGGCACAGGACCTGCTCTACCCAGACACAGAGCTGGGGGATGGCTGTGTGTCGGCCCATGACGCAATGTACGCGGGTGGAAAGGTGTCCAGTAGTTCGCCGCTTGCAGGGGTGCCAAGCCTGCGTTTGAGTGCCCTGCGGCCAATCGGTACAAAGGCTCTCGCTCTTCTGCAGAATTCACGCACGAAGTCCCCCACAAGCCCGAATTCTATGGAACGTTGGAATCTGGACACGGCTCCGCGGCCAACCAGTGCAAAGCTCGCCATCAAGATCCCCACCAGTTCTGATTTGTACTGACCGACCGTGCGGGCCCCCGGTCCACAACCTCTGCTCAGCATTTGCGTACTGGACCCTCATCGAATGAGCATTGTACCGCCGGGCGTGCTTTTTTTTTTTTTAAACACGGGCTCTTCTGGCAAACGTTAGGTTCATAAAATCGTTCTGCCGAAAATCGCTACCCTATTCAATTGCTGGCCCCTGGGAAAGATTCCAATTTTCTTGCGCCTGTTGGGCGCTGATCCATGCGTTACTGCCCATTTGTACACAACCATTTGCGATAACGTTGATGCCGTATAGTTCCGAACAATTCTCACCCATTTCCGAATCGTTTGCCCCTGTTTGGATGCACGTACCAAGTACATTGCGTCTATTGCACTGCCATTTGGTGCATGTGAAATGGGGTGATGGCCCTCTCGTCGTGCATCCCAGTGGCTACGCCCTGTGCCTACGCCATGGCGTACCCTTCAGCGTAGGCCGCTGCGGTGCTCTTTTGTCTTGGTGTTCCACTGAACATGGGCCCTCCCTCTTGTGGCCCCGGTGGACCGTGGGTTTCCAGCCGCAGTTGCACCCCCGCTTTTTTGCCATTTAAGGGCTGACTATCGAACCCTTCTGGACACTGGCACTGTGTGCGGATTGACGCCCCTCCCCTCCTCCAGTTCTGCGTTTGTTGCATGCAGAGTGCCTTGCCGACGGAAAGTAGGCACGCCTGTCTTTGAACACAGCATGGGCCCCGTGTAGTAAGGTTTCGTGCAGGTGTTCCCATTCATCTCATCAAATATATCCTGCCGCCTCGGGGGGTAGGTATTTCAATTCGACTGTTTGTATGACTCGTGTGTGGCATGTGCGCACAAATCATTTCTTCTTTCCCTTGACACAAAGCATGGCCGCTTTTTCCAATGCGGTCAGGATTTACGGACACCGTCCCATCAATCTTCTGCCAATGCAATCACTTTCAGCTCTTTTTTTTTTTGAAAGTCATCCGCCAGTGTGTTTTGTGTAATGACCGACCCTGAGGCTGATCTGAGTTGGCCTGATCTAATCATGGTTCGGCCTCTTGCCCCCGTTCTGTCTGCCCGTCCCTTTGTAATGACCTTTGCAATCTGTCCTCCGAATCGTACCTCTGACTGCACACCTGCCCATGCTCGATATTAAGCTCGACCAGAGGACACCGTCCTGGTATGCACGTTTTTGCCCATGGAGCCTGTGGATGAAGGAGAATGTGACGAGCTGATTTGAGACCGCTAGTCGATGTGTTTTGGCTGGTTTTTGTTTCCCGGTCAGATACCTGGGCACAAACAGGTACCCTCCGCCCCCCTTGTAATCCCCCACCCCTTGCAACCCCCACCCCCATTGGGGGGACCGTCGCTTGGCCCAAAAAGCATAGGAAACACTAGGCGCCGAAGGCGCCGAGGAAAAATTTTTCTTTAGGTTACACTGGGACTGGGGTTGGGGGGGACCGTCACTTGGTGACCGCCCCCCCCCCCCCCCCCTGGGGGGGACCGGCCTGACATTAGGGGGAGGATTGCAACGGGGGCGGGGGGTAATTGGCTTATTGTCAATTCCTTTCCAGCCGTCACACCCCCCGAACGAAAAAAGCCCCCATGACAGGTCGCCAGTCCGTTTTAAAGCAACTGATGCGGAGTGTCGGGGTCGGGGATTGTTATGTTGTTCGGGGTCTTACAATGAAGTACCTGCAAACGATAGGCCGCTTCTTTGAGAAGTTTTGTGGTTACCGCCACCCCGCTCCTTCTATTCGTCCCACACATAGAGCGCACGCTTTGCACCACGTGACCGTCATGCTGTCCGACGGGATTCTTATGTTTACTGCATTCGCCGGTGGACCCGATGGATTGCAATCGTGCGTTTCCATGCCTTTGCCCTGCGAAAGATGCGGCCACGCCTTCGTAAAGCAGTGATGAGCTTCCGAACGGGGGATCCGAAGCCTGGGCAACGCTGGCCACGCGGTGCGTGTTGATGGCTTCACTACGTCATGATCAAGGCACTGCAACCAACATGGTTTTGTCCAGATTTTGTCACCCTCCCCCTCCTCTTGCAAAGAACGCACGCCTTGTCCAGACAACAACTTGTTGCTTGCACCTATACGTAGCAATGCGCCCCCCCCCCCCAACACACACAGGTGTCAGTGGTTCAATTGTATTGCGCATTGCTGGCGCAAGGCGCATCACTCTGAGAACCAATGCTGAAATGTCTAAAGGCGGGGACATTCAGTCTATCAGTACCGACCTCGATTGTGCCTACATACACGTGTCGCATTGGAGCGGTGATGAAAAAAAATCTTGGCTAACCACATCTCCTACCACAATTGTGCCACCCTCTGGTTTTCCCATGGACACCACAACAATCTGCAGCATCCTTCAGTGGGCTAACCTCCTGACCGCCCCCCAGAAAAGTTCCCCAAGCACAGCAAATGGATCTTGAACTTCCCTGAGGAGGAATGGGACCTCGAGGGTTCCAAAATATCTTCCCTTAGGATGCAGGGCGATGCTTTGGTGTCTTCCTCAGTTTTGCCTGTGTCTTTCGAGTTCCTTTCTATCGGTGATTGTTCCCTAGCGGTCTTTCTGACTGTTGCAGTCCATACTGCGCTCAATTGTGTTCGGTTATTGGCTTGAGCAGGGTCTCCCGATTGTTGTGCTGGGGGAAACTATGTATCTTACTCTGCAAACGCGCAATTAGGTATTCACATACCTCGAATGGCTGAAGTCAGTGCAGAATGAGTAGATGAGTAGCGCCCCGCTGTGCGAGTTCGTTACTGGAGCAGCGGGGCTCACCTTGCTCAGGGAGACAGCCTGTGAAACATTCTGGTTGAACCGCAGCAGTGAATTGTTCATTGTGTTGCATGAGTACGGGTTTGTCCAAAACCGGACACCCCATCTGACCGCAGTGTTTTGAACCATGAAATTTGGGGTGTGAGAATCAGGGAAACAGCAACTAGCTCAGGAGTTCTCTGTTGCAATTCTGCCCCCCCCCCCCCCCTTGCAATCCCCCCCGCCCCCTGGAGACCGTCACTTCACTGTTTTGCGAGGCAATTTCTATTTCGGTGGTTTTGTGTTGCCCATCTGTCACACACACATTCTTGCATTGCTTTCCCATCACTTCAAATCAGTCACCTGTGTGTATTCTGTGATATTCTCTCTCCAAAGGTGGTGTACAGGGTGTTGTGTTGCTTTTTTCAGACCCAAGGCAAGAGCAAAGCCAGCCCCAAAACAGGCTGGTCAGGTTGCGCAAGCGGGCGCCAAACCGCTGCCAAACCAGCCCCATGCTTCATTGCCTCCTCCTCATCAGCCGGAGCCCCACACCCTGTGCCCGTCATGCAAACGGATCATGTGCAACAGTTCAAAGTGTGGTATTCTCGTACCCAGAAGTTCTTTACCGTTCCTTTGGATTCCCAATAATATTCATATTGCATGAATCACATTGGCAGAGCATCAATGCAGAAGTCGCTTCACCTGTGTTCTGCTTGCATCAGTGGAGGGTACCACAGTTTGCTTTGAAATACCTTTGCAACCCCCCCCCCCCCCGGGAGACCGTCGCACGTTACGGTGGGAAATTGCAAGGAGGGGAGGGAAGCCTGTGTTATTTGTGTGCATGGTTGACGAAAGCTGCACGCAAGAAGCACAATGATGGGCATGTTCCAGAGTTTTGCATGTGGGACTGAGTGGTGTATGTTGTAATTCGTGTAAATTTTTTGCAGCAAATGCGTGCACAACGAAAATCGCCACGTTGCGTAATTATTTCTCTTCACGGTAATTGCGAGTCAACCGTAATTGCGTTCACCGCAAAAAAAAAAATGCACGACACAACAATTTTTTTTTGTACTCGTGTTTACCGGAAAAAATTTTCACGGCTTTACTGCAAAAAAAAATTACAGGCTTTACATGCTTTGGTAGCCAATCCGGCCACTTGTGGGCCACGGCTGATTTTGTCCCCCACTGTGAAGCGTTGTCGACCCCAAACGGCACAGGTCATGTAGCCAATCTGCCCACTTGTGGGCCACTTCTGAGAATGCCTTGCCCGCAGTGCGCCCACAGTGCAAGGTTTTGTATGGGGGAGTATTCCGCACTTGTGCTTGTTTTTATCCCCACCTCAACAAACAATTTGGAGTACCTTCTCACCGTGTCTAAGAATTTGGCCCAACCTTTGCACCCAATTTATGATGATGGCAAGGGTGGTGGTTGGAAGTGGTGGTAGTGACATTTTGCGTTGTTGAATTCTCATATTTCGGCTTATGCAAGGTGCCTTGCAGGGAAGGTTTGCGGTCTAGTGCGGTCTACTTGGGGGACTTCCCAAGGTGAGGATAAACTTGGGGCTAGAGATGAAATACTTGACACAAAGGTAGCGCGCCGGGCAAACATTCCACCTCTGTCGGCGAATACTCAAATCTTAGGTTTGGCCCTTTTCCACAAGTATGTTGTTTCATAACTAGGTTTCCAAAGCTTCGTGTGCATGGGTGCATGGCTATTGATTGTGCCAAGGTAGAGGAATTCTACTTAGAGTATGCGGTAGAGGGATTGCTGTCTCGCAAAGACCTATTTAAATATCTCTTCTTTCTTAAGCAAAGTCCCACATGGCCAGTAGTTGCTTGTGAATACCTCAATGCCGTGATTGATGAGATTTGCGAGTCGGACATATTGTCCCCTTATGACCACAATCCCCATTTCCCTTACTTTGTTACCCACTATACTGATAGTATGCCTATGTGCACGGTGGCACTCTTTCGGATGTGTTGTTTAACCCACAACATGCATCTCATGTGTTTAAAGTCACTGTGGCTGTGGATAACCTTGGGAACATTGTGTGGATTTGTGATCTTCTGTCAGGTACCATGGCAGATGTAATGATTGGGATGCAAGAGGCCCTTCACGCTCCCATGGGCAATTATTTGATTTTGAAATGGGTGCTCATGATGGTGCCTACAAGGGCTGCATCCATACTGCCGTGCCATATATTCCTTTGGCTACAAGAGTGGGTAGGCGTGTGTTTTTACCTACGAGAATTTTTTTATGTGGGTTTTCATGAATTTAGAAGTGAAATAGGGGTTTTGATGGTGTTGAACACGATGGTGCCGTTTTTCCCCCTTCATTTCGCCATTTTGCAAGGTTTCTAGACCGTGGGTTTTTTCGTGCTGTTTTACCCACAAATGTACCCGCGCGGGTACATGTGCGGGTAAAACGGCACATAGTACCCGCAAATGTACCCGCGCGGGTACATATGTGGGTACACATACCCACATATGTACCCGCAAATGCACACGTGCGGGTACATGTGCGGGTACATTTGTGGGTACATATGTGGGTACATTGGGGAAACGTTAGTGCGCCGGGCGCGCGCCGGGCATCTTTTTGGACCCGTGCCCCACCGGTGGCCTTTTAGGGGGTGCACGAAGGGGAGGCACTTAGCACAGTGCAGCTATTTGTGCGCCTGGCTGTACCAGAGACATTTCACACAGTTTTGCATCCGGAGGCAAGTCCGTCACCCCCCCTACGGACCATGGGAGCATGCCCCGCCTCAGGTTTGGAATGACCAAAGCAACTCGGCCGCCACGCAAGATGAGGCGGAAGTGTGTGTGTTGTGTTGCCAACGGCGCTCCACCGTCACATTTTGTGATGAGTGTAAGGAGCACTATTGCAATGAATGTATTGACACCCACACTTGTGGGACCAATGTTGTTTGTTAATTACACTACAAATGACAGTTCGAGTGGTTGAAATCACAGATCCTACTTTATTTTGCAACGTCCTTTGTAGGGAAG
This sequence comes from Eutreptiella sp. 'Long Island Sound 2002', assembly GCA_964036045.1. Classification (NCBI taxonomy): domain Eukaryota; phylum Euglenozoa; class Euglenophyceae; order Eutreptiales; family Eutreptiaceae; genus Eutreptiella; species Eutreptiella sp. 'Long Island Sound 2002'. The sequence continues at coordinate 55,691,493 of OZ038389.1, read as the reverse complement.
GTGTGCAGTGCAATGTGGTCTACTTGGGGGGCTTCTCCATGGGACGGTAAATCTGGGGCTGAAGTTGGGATAGTTAATAGAAAAGTAGCGCACCGGGCGCGCGCCAGGCAAACATTCCCCCATGTACCCACAAATGTACCCGCGCGGGTACAAGTGGGTATGCACATGGGTAATTATGTGGGTAAATCTCGCGGGTTGTCAAAACATGTACCGTTTGTAGCCAAAGGAATATTGGTTGTAAGAAATTGAGTGATGACCAACAAGAATATAATGATGTGCATGGTTTCTATTGCGCAAAGGTGGACCACCTCTTTGCAGAGGGATCCGCATGTGTTGCTTGATGTTTCCTCCCTCCTTCTCCTCTCGGTGGTCTTTGATACATGTGCCCGCAGTGCACCCGCAGTGCAAAGTTTGTCCTTTTGATTTTATCCCCCGCTTTGAAGTGTTGGGGACCCCCTAGACGGTAGGGGTTATGTAGCCGAACCGTTGAGCTCCATTTCTTTGATCCATCCTTTCTTGGCAGAGCTCGGCTTCACCACCAAGCACCGTGCCTTGGGATTCCAAAAGGATGGTTGGTCTTGTGGTTTTCATAGCCTACACATCCCAAATGTGGTAGTGAATCACTGGGGTTCTTTTTCGGATGTCCGCCTCACCCCAATGCCTCCGGGTTTTGTCGGCTATGTGTTGGACGTTGTGAATGCCGATCGCTCTGTGCGGGTCATTCAAGGGCCCGGTGACAATTTGGAGGGGGTGACTGAGCTTCCTTGCCCTCCTACGTTTGCCCCCGGCACCCAAGTTCAAGGTGCACCTTCCGAGACTCAAGAGAGTGTTTAGGCCACCCCCACCCTGCTCAAAGGCAAGGATGCCTCCTCTAAGCAAGGCCCGAAAGGCGCAGAGCCCAGGGCACAATCTTCCATGGCCAATATTGCCAAAAAGGAGGATGCGTATCCGAAGGTCCTCATCCTTGGAGAGTGGCGCAAGGTGCTGGGTAGCCACCCCGAAAATGCATCTGGTCAGCTGGAGCGTGACCGAAAGTTCGGTGAGGAGCTGACCAAGCAACTGGTAGTTGAGTTGCGCACGGCTTGTTAGCTGACCACCAGTCGTGGTGCAAAGCCCAAATCCTGAGATATCAGTGCCGGCACACTGCTGTTGGCTATGGCCCTGTTAGGACTCTTTTCTTGAGCCTAATTTTGTTTCTAGTGCCAATTACACCATGTGATACTATGTTATATTGGTCGAGTCCCAACTAATTGGTGGCCACATAGCGTACTTGGTGCTTTGTGGACTCGGCGTCCCATTGTTAAGCTCGCTATGGGGGGCCGTACGGAACCGGCAATTACACATATTGCGTGGGTATTGCAAAAGTTGCAGTTGTTTCGATGTTACAATTTTTTTTTATAATTACACAACTTACCGCGAAAATACTATGACACACGCCGATGATTTTTTTTATCTGGTCTGATTTTTTTTTCTGGTGACACGACTTACCCCACAAAAAAGTTACGCAGTTTTACCACAAAAAAAAACACAAGTTGACGATTTTTTTTGTACACGAATTACGGTTGTGTGTTTTCTTCAATGTTATTCGATGCTCACGCAATTTGGCCTAGTCCAAGGAAGATGTCGCACGCAATCAATGCCCTCGTAGGAAGACTGGTGTGGGGGCGCACCGTGCATTGTGCACTTTTATAATTTAATACATTGCGACCACAAGCCGAGGTCCAATCCCCAAGGTAGAAGGTATAATTGAGTTTCGGGGGGGAGAGGGGGGGCATTCACACTCCCGGATGGATAGTTCATCCAAGTGCTCTTGCACTTACACCATCGCCGATTGCTTGAGCTCCCAAGCCGAGGCGGAGGCCTCACCCTCACTAGAATTGGCGCAAAAGGGGGAAAAGTGTGAATGAAAACATACGGTGGCACAATGAACACGTTCAACAAATGTTGTGTGAAGGGGAGAGAAATGTGGTGGCTTATGTGACCCCTGCCCCCCCTCCCCCCAGGGGTCCGCCTTATTTTAGCACGGGTAAACGCCCTCGGCATCCCGTTTTCCGAACGGGGGCCTTCGGTCCCCGTCCCAACTATTGGCACTTGGCGTCTACAACAGGCAGGCAGTGTCTACAAGGGGCAGACAGTGTCTGCTTGGACAATGTCTACAGACTATCGACCGCCTAGCCCCTATACACAGGTTAACAACATTAGCGGACCGTTTTGGGGGAAGGGGGCCAAATATTGCCTCTTCGCATCTACAACATGTTGGCAATGTCTACCGTGGTAGACCGCGTCGAGCAGACAGTGTCTACATGGGGTAGACGGTGTCTACAGACTACAGGCCGCAATTCCTTTGATCCACGGGTAAACGGGAGGGGTACCCGGGTAAACAGGGTGGCATACGGTGGTAAGGGATCATATTCTTGCATATTTGGGGCCTTTGGCCCCAAGCGGGGCCCGCAGGACCCCTTGGGGGGGGGGGGGGGGTCAGGGGTCACATATACTAATGTGGTGAACTACCGGAGGGGTGGGGGGATTAGGAATAGGCGAAATTTGGAATGGCAAAATCTGGCACAACAACAAGTGTACGAAATTTTGCCATGGTATTTCAGAATTGGTGCCAAATTTTGCCATTCGTTACATGGTGATTCGTCCATAATTTCCAAGAGATTTCAGCGACACATGTTGTGCTGTATGGTGCCAGGGGCGCGATCAGTGGTCAAGTATCAAAATCTTTGATCAATTTGCTTCAGTCCCAATGTGTTGTTGCTGGAAGCTCATGCTGGGGCACACCAGGTTGCATTTTTGCAGTGACGCTACGTGCAAGGGTCACCACTGGTCAAAGGGAGGCCTAGTACCGTTCGAGCTCCTATTTGTCATCATCTTGAACCTTGTAATGTAAGGTGAACAGCCTCAGCACACAGGTTGATTTGCATGTGACTGCAGAGCTCAACTTGAAATTAGAGGCGGTACCTCCTGCTACATGGACTTTGAATTGTGTGGCTGTTTAGCCTTTCACAAAAAAAAACAAAAGGACCGGTCCACAAAATGCGAGTCAAACAAACCCAGAACAGGGGATGCGACTGACGATTCGCTCAGACATCTCCAGCAAATAACAGAATGCATCAAGAAGCCAACAGTTGCGGTGTATGCCTTTTCTTGTGCTACAATCTGGGAATCTCTGGTATTTAAGAATTGGTGCCAAATTTTCTCCACACCAAAATGTGCCATTCCGAGTATCACACGTCCCTAATTTTCCACCCTCTGGTAGTATCTGCCCGGAAACCGGGCAGACAGAAGATGGGCATTGACTGGGGGGGGGGGGGGACAGTGCGCTGTGCGAAAAGTCGGCTGTTTTCCACCACCGGTGGCCATGGGTCCCAGGGTCCTGAATTCTGCACCCCATGCTGTTTTGAATTGATCATGCATGCTTCTGTAGGTGGGTGGTTTTCAGGGGTGTTCCCGGGATAAAGAACGTAACAATTGGCGCTGTGCGAAAACTCCCCCTACGTCTCCCATACCATATTGGGGCCCACCAAAACAGAAAAAGAGGGAGATGTACCACCAAAACGGACTTATGTTGGCCTATGCTCCTGTGACTTTGCATTTTTTTCTGGTAGGGAGCTCAAAACGGCCAAATTTTTGCGCCACCTGATGGGGCGTACTTTCTTGCAGACCCATCAACTTCTCATCGACAGAATTCGGGGTTTGGGCCAGGAGACAGGGTGGGGTGCAAGATCCGCCCTGTCTCAGATGCACGGGGCGGTACAGGTGCCATTGGAGTCTCTCTAGTTCATGGTTCCTTCAGCCCCAAATTCTGCACAGACCACCATTGTGAGATTCTTCACTTGCGTTTACTTGCCAGGCTTCCTAAGACAAAAAGTGATTTTCTATGGTGGCTGGGGATGGTGAAGCGCCGGTGGTTTACATGCATCCATTCCAGGGTATCAAGATAAAGCTCTTTCAATATTTTTTGGTGCAGTCAGAGATGTTGAATCTGTTGCTGGTAGCTCTTCTTGTCGGAACCGCTTCCTCCATTTGCGAAGACGAACGCGATGGAACTTTGTTGGCCGACACCACGGACTGCACTCGCTTCTATGCTTGTGCTGGGGGCGTCGGGCACCGCATGAGGTGTGGGGCAGAGCTGCGCTTTGACCCGAAGTTGAAAGCTTGTGCTTGGGCAAAAGACGTTGCCTGCGGCACTGAAGGACCCTCGGAGCCTGTTCCGGTGTGTACGGACACGTGTTTGGACACAGTTTGTGGTACGTCGCCTGTATGTCCAAGCAACTGCGGAAGGTGTCCCGAGCCCCAGATCTGCAAGAAGGGGTCATGTGTCCCTGGACCTGACTGTGTCGGGACATGTGCATTGAAAGTCTGTGGTGATGACGGATGCGGTGGTTCATGTGGAGATTGTGAAGCCAATGAAGTCTGCACCGTGGGAGGAATTTGTCGCAACCCGAAAGGTGTGCCATGTGCAGGCACTAGGAAGGTCCCGCTGTGTTTTCGCATTTCCGGAACGGTGAGCACGCCAGGTGGTGCCTCTGTGAGTATCACTCCGTTTCGCACTCTCGGTTAGGAACCGAACCTGCCAAGTATGGATTGGGGGCGTACTTCGTCAACTGGGCGCAGTGGCGACAACCACCATACGGACCGCATACCCCCAGTGCACTGGAACCTCTGGCAGCAGATGTGGACCGCGTGTTCTATGCGTTTGCATACTTCGACGAGAATACCTTCGAAATCAAAGCAGTAGAAGACAAGGATGTGGAATTTTACCATGGCATGCACGCATTGAAGGCTCGCAATGCGAATTTGCAAGTGGTTCTGTCCATCGGAGGGTATGTTCTGAACGCATGTCTGCAGTTGGAAGCAGGTTTCTTGAATTGCTCATCCTTCACTCAATTTGCAGTGGCATAGTGTTGTGGATGTTTGCTGGCGTTACGGGCTGCTCGCTGTTGCCCATGTCTTAGAAAATACAACCGTCACCGTTGCCTTACAGACACAAGGACATTCGTTCTCCATGGATTCCGCTCCCCCAGCTGGAAACGCAAGGTGCTTCAGGCGCCCAACAACACCACGCATACAGTGCAGCGGCCCGATCCTCATCTCCAGAGGAACCGTCATCAGCATGCTGAACGGCTCAGAGAAAGGGGAGCGCTTGGCGCTGTGCACGTTCTGTGGATTTGTGAGCCAAGCCCACCTGTGCTGGGGACACATCCCTGAGGGCGTGTGTCGTGGGCCTTTGGTGGGCTCGCCTGTCCAGGGGCTGTCATGAGGCAAGCTCATACGGGAACCTCCATTTGACGTGGCTGTATCTGACTTGCACGTCTTCCATTCAGAGGGGGCAATAGTTACAAGGAAAAAGAAGTCCTTTTCGTCCAGTTGTTCAACCAGATTTTTGGGGACGTAGCGAGCAAACCGGAGCCCAGCAGACCTCCGGCGTGCTCGCCACGTTCTCATTGTGGAGCATCCATTGCAACCAGGCCGCGCTTCGAGGAGTACGCTGCAAATATGCAGAAGTCAGAAATTGCAGGTGGTGGGCCATAGTCCACATGGGCTGTCAGGAACACATTTACCCTGTGGGACTTCATTTTGATTCTGTCTGACCTGACTTCTGATCCAAGGTACACAATCTGGTTGAACGGCTGGTTCCTTCTCATGCCTCGCCCGTGACCGTGCCAGTGAAGAGCCCCACTTGCTTCAGTTATCCGCCATGTTCGTTTTCCTTCATTGCATTTATTCCACAGCATCAATCAGAACCAGAATGGTGGAGCAATCATTTTCGACCTAAAGGGATGGTCTTCACACCAATCCCCACCACTGGTGCGACCTTTGCCATGCTGTGTTCCGCAGGTGGAATTTCCCGAGTGCAGTGTTCTCGTCGATGGCGAGCTCTCGCGACAGTCGTCACAAGTTCATCACCAGCCTGAAAGCCTTTCTCCGAGAGCACAATTTTGATGGGGTCGACATCGATTGGTGTGTGCCTGCCTTTGCACGCAGTGTCCGTTTTGTGCACGTGGGCGGTCCACACCTCAGGATTCCGCGCCTCAGATTTCCTCCGCAGCGCAGCAGACGCATTTCTTGTCTTGTCAGGGAGTTCCCTTGTTCCAAGGCTCGCACCAATTACGTGAAGTATTCGTGTTGGAATATCGAGCCTGTTGAAGACCAGGGGGGCAATTGCCCGGAGGACACTGTCAATTTTGTGGTTTTGATGCGGGAGGTACGCGAAGCTCTTGGCGACGCTTACATCTCGATTGCCAGCCCTGCAAGCGACCTGTTCTACAACGACATGGACTTGGCAGCTCTGGCAGCGCACGTGGATCATTTTAACGTTATGACTTACGACTTCACAGTGCCAGCCACAGAAACTTCGACTCACACGGCACCCCATGCACCGTTGTATAATCCGGGGGCTGCTGTCGCTGGTGATGCTGCAGGGTGGAGCGTGGACACTGCAATTCAACATTATCTCTCACATGGTGTGGATGCTTGCCATGCACAACGATGAGATTGTGTGTAGGCGTGCAGCTGCCGACGCCGCAACACTGCGAAGCTGCAGCCGTAGCGAATGCCCTTTTATCGACCGCCACTGCATTGCACAGTAACAGGGAGAGCCCATGCTGGTCTCCCCCCCCCAACAATGAGCCAGCCAGCCCAAACCCGCTACTGTGCTGCCCCTGAGCAATAAAGGCTGATCCGGCATGAATAATGCAGAGCACACAGACGCGGCACGCACACACACGCGCAAACAGACACCGATTCTGAGCACCCAGCACAGCCCATGTACAACAGAATCGGGCCACCTGACTTCAGATCCTCGGTCCAGCGATGGCTACACCAGTTTCAATTGCAGCTTTTGCAAAGGGTGGCTGCTCGAAACTGCACGGGGGGCCCTTGTTCCTGTTCCCCACTCCGTATTTGTCCTGCCAGGCGTACCTGCACAGAAGATCATGCTCGGTCTTCCCCTGTACGGCCACCATTGGTATGCTCCCCATCTTGCTGATGATACCTGGGCTGCTTACGGCATTCCTGCTTCCATCCAAGGCCGGTGCTGTGGTCCATTCAAGGCAACCTTTGGTGGCGAGCCAGGACGCGGATCTCAGCAGTGCGGTGTGTTCATACCCCTGTGATTCTGCACTCAATGACACTGTTTTCGACAAACCCCAGCACGAGTGATTAAGCACAACAAGCTCATGGCCAGGGAACATCTGTCTTGTCCATCTATCTTTGGCAAGAAGCACCAGCGCTTTGTGTGCATGAGAGAGAAGAAATTCTCTCCCTTTGGTCCTGCTGCCCACCACACTTCCCAAGCATAGGTTTGCGTCAATGAGCCAAAAGGTAGAGGCTCGCCTGGTCACGACGTTTTTGAGACGTCAGAAGTTTTTTTTTCGTTCAAAGCCGTTGTCCCACCGTTGCCATCGGTTACCCTCCAACCGCCATTCGTTACCCTCCAACCAGCGTTCGTTGACCTTCAAGCGCCCTCCAATTGTGTGCCCAAATAATGAGCTGGTTGCTGGGCGGGCAGAGTTTTTTTCTTAATCAAAACATGTCCTGCACCTGTTTCCTCTGGCGCCAAATACCGCACAGACTGAAGTGGTGCTGGCAGGAAGGATCCGCAGGTGCGATCTCTGTGTTTTCTTCGCATTTTGCGCTCTTTTTTTATTTCTGGGTTCTTTTGGCAGCCTCCTTTGTGAGTGCGCAATTTGAATCATTCATTCGAGTGTATGAAATATTTGGCTATTAATGGTGGCAGGAGTACAGGGAGGATTGCAAAGAATAATTTGACGTTTGCGTGCCATACATACATCATCCATTGGATTGTCCATTCAAATCGCCCTTTCCACTATGTTGCATTATGCCATGTGGTTTGAACATGGTTTCGTGGTGATGCCTACAAGTTGCAAAGGCTGTAATTGTGAAACAGAGAGCATCAGTGGCAAGTCACTGGCAGATAGTAACCTCCAAATTTGCGAAATGTCCAACATGTTTATGTCTGACTAGTCGATGTGCTGCTGGCACATTTTCCGGGTCCCTCTCTCGCGCGATACTGTCGCCTCACCCCTACCTCGCCTCCTTGCAATTTCTGACACGCATAATTCACTCTTAAAAGGGGTTCTGATGCTGAGTGAGATTGAACAGAAGCTTGGTGCCCTCGAGGGTCCCAGAGTGGCGTTTGATGAAGTCACTCAGACGAACATCGGATATTCCACCGACGGTCTTTGGATGTCTTTCGACAGCCAGTCTGCCCTCGAGATCAAAGTACAGTACGTCAAAAGGCACAATCTGGTGTGCTTTGCGCGTTATTGCGGCTGATTGATGACCAGTCTGCTCGCCTGGTGGGTTTTGTGGTTGCGGGCCGTTGACGGGCTGTTTCGGATCACCATGAGGATGTGGTGTATCCTCAAAATTTGATCAGGAATGAACGCAAGACGAGGCAGAGTTGGCCACGGAACATCTCGCGCGCGCGACGAATGTTAAAAGAGCGCTTGCCTCAGAACGACCGAGGGACACAAAGGGCCTTCAGAAGAGCCCACGGACTAGGGCCGCACCACCACAACGTGGCGCATATGCCAGGGGCCGCGACGGCAGGTCGTTGGTTCCGTGGCAATAACCGTGGGCCCAACCCTGGCGTGCACCGTCAAGAGGGCCAGCGTGTGCTGTGGGAGGGCACGTCCGGAGCGCGACGGACAGGATGGGGGAGAGGCGGTGCGGTGGGAGGGGGGGGGGGGGGCAGGGGGGTATGCGGCCATGGCCCACCGTGATAGCCGGGAGTCACACATGGGGTCCGACCCCGGGGTAGCCCAACCCTGGGCCCATGAAGAGGTGAAACGGTGGGAAAGTGTTCGTGCTGATGCGCGAAGGGGGTCCGGCACCCAGGAAGCCACTCCTGGGGCCCCTTCGGCGCCCGGTCCACAGATTCGAGCAGGAAGGGAAACACAGGCACGGTCGGGTGGAATGTGGGGCATGTGGGGACCCAGAGCGTGCGACACCCGCGTCCACAACCGAAGAGCACACGACACCCGCGTCCGCATCCAACAGGGGCTTGCAACACCTCCGGGCACTACAACGGGTGTACACATGGACCCATAGACGGATCCAGGTGCACCATGCGGACGAAGGCGGTACGCAGGGTCACAGGGAGGAAGGCCAGCAGCGGAACACCCCATACAGTGGTTGGCGGAGGGAGACCAGGGGACCCAACCCTGGGCCCCGTTCACAAAGAAACCACCCCAGCATCATCGGCAACAGCCCCAGCAGACCAATTATTGGGCCCCACTCACATGCAAACGGGGCAACGCACGCCAGCCCCATGGCCCAGCAGGCGGTGACGACCAGAGGCAGTTTGCGGAGGGAAGACCGGGTGGCTGTCCAGGGCCAAGGGAGGAAATGGATGGAGGACAAGCCCAGCAGCACTGACCAGCCCCAGAAGACAGAGCAGTGGGCCCCACACACACACACAAACGACGCAATGAGCACCGGCCCCACAGGTGTGCGAGCAACATCCACCCGACGCAACTTGCGAAGGGAAGAACGGGTGACTGTCCAGGGCCCCATTAGGAACCAACGAAGGACGAAATGTTACACATGGGGGGATACGCTTATGAGACACAGCGTCCAAACCAGTGGTGGTCACGGCACACGACCAACCAGGGGGTGGACTCACACAAGTCCCTAGCTCCGAGGCGTGGACAGCCCGGACTGAAGTCCTCAAAGGGGGAGCCCCTCAGCAGCCCAGAAATCAAAAGAGCAACACCGCAACACATTCACCCCAGAACAACCCCAACAAACACCAGTGACAGGTCAGTTTGTAGATTTGGAGACAAGTGCAAAACTGCCCGGTGCCCCTGGCACCACCCAACTGCCAGTGGGACAACCCGACAGCCACAATGGGATGCAGGGAGCGACATGCTACCCCCCCGGCGCCGCACACCAGAAGCAGTGAGCATGCCAGCAGAAAAAGAAAGAGCCCGAGACTGGGAGGAACGCAAGCAGCAAAACAACTGGGCACAGGGCCGCCCCACACACGGCAGTGAGACGAGCCCCAACAGGACACACAACAATACACAAGGGAACCATGAGGTGCGAGCACTGCAGCAACCACCAAATGCGGCGCACGCCGAGCGAGCCATCAGCAAACAGCCCCCCCCCTCCCTCGACAGGGTGCCCACGTGCTCCACAAGGGCGGGGGCTGCGCCCCGCGCGCCGGGAGGTGCCCGCCACAGGGGTGGCAACAGGGCCGTGACCAGCCAACCGCGCACGGGACAGTCCACGTCGTGCGGAGATGTGAAATCCTCGTACGGGGGGCCAGGTGGGTGGGACAGGAGGGGGTGCGCGACATGGGCACCCGGGAGCCACACCAAGAGGGACAAGGGCGAGCACAGCAAACAAGGAGGAGGGGCACAGCAAGGAAGGAGAGGCAACCAGAACAGCGGGAACAGGGAACCAGAATGGAGCGGATGGTGGAGCGTGCGCATGGGAGGCAGCGACAAAAAAGGGGATGGCTTGGCCACCCAGCCCCGTCGCTACCGGGTGCCAGGGCAACCCCTGCTCAACCGGCATCAGGTGGGGGGTGTCTCCCGCAGCCCAGATGGGCTGTTTGCGCAACAGGAGCGGGAGCCCATCAGGGGCAGACCAGCCGTGAGGGGGGAAAGCACATAAGGTGGACGGCCCGAACAGCACGTGGAGGAGGAACAGGGCGCCTGGGCCTCACAGAAACACAGCGAGGCAGGCTATGGACGGCCTGTGGACAGAGGTGTGTGGACAGCAAAAACAGTCAGACGACCCCAGCAACAACCAGCACATCCTCAATACGCCAATTATTGGGCGCCGCTGACGCGCAAACGGTACACCATGCCACATTCAGCACAGCCCCAACACACCAACTACTGGACTCCGCGAATGCGGAAACGACACCAGCAAGAGCGCCGGCCGCAGCGGTCGGCAGAAAGTAGCAACCTGACGCAACATGCGAAGGGAAGAACGGGTGACTGTCCAGGGCCCCGTAAAGGAACAATAACCAGACAGAATGTCACACAGCGGGGGGGTTAGGGAAGGGCCAGTAGATCGATGTGGACAAACGTGGGATGTGATGTCGTGGGTCTGGTGTGTTGCGGCCGTGGCCGCGGATGCATGCCTTACGATGTCCTGAATGGCTCCCCGCAGATGATAGACCTGTGCCCGATCCACACCCCTGATGTTCCTCCCACTCCTCCACTTCAGCTGCCACCCTGCTCCCACGCCCAACGTGCTCGTAGTTGTCGCTGAATGCCCTTGTGTCATGTGGCACATTTGCATGAATCAGCATGCAATGTGTTCAGGTACCATGAGATGAGAAGACTGCGGAAGAGGTTGACAAATATGTCAGTCGGTCAGTCTGGGTGGTCACCCCCTGTGGGATAGCGAGCAGATCGCACGTGTGCGCTCAGCGTGCATCTGTGAGGGAGGTTCATTGTATTGGCGCGCATCTGGCTCCTGCACTCGCTCAGGGTGGAGCTTTTGTGTTCGACACGTCGATGGACCGAGTGGCAGAGGACGGCACCATGACCTTTCCCACCATTAAGGCAGTGCGGAGAGCTCTGGGCTGAGCGCCGCTTGGTGCACCCGCATGTCTGTGACGGACGTCGGCACAGCGCCCCTTCAAAGGTGATGCAAACGGCGTTCCGAAGACAGCGCCCCAGGGACTCTTGTTGCAGTGCCCACAGTATTTGTGCAGGGCTGCGAGTGTTTGTTATCGCGTTTGTTGCTTCGCAGGTGCCGGCGCAGACAGCTATCGGCAGCTTGCACACTGCAACAGCGTCTCAGCTCAATACCAAGCTGTGTGCCATGCAATGAGTACAGCACATAGCCCCATTTGTCGAGGTGGGTGAAGGGAGTGCGTAGCAGAGGGCAGAAGACCAGTCAGAGAGATGTACAGTTGTCTATTATCTTTGCACATCGCATGCAGGGCTCACCAACAACCATCATACCTTTTGCGCAACCCTCCGCCCCTAAACCTGAACAAACCCTCACTGACCACCAGAAACCGTCGTGCTCCTCCACTACAACCCTCATTAATGGTCCATGACACCCAACAACAACGACAACAACAATGACAACAACAACAACAACAGCAGCAGCAGCAACAATAACAACAACGACAACAACAACAACAACAAGAACAACGACAACAACAACAACAACAAGAACAAGGACAGCAACGCCAACAATGACAACAACAACAACAACAACAACAACAACAACAACAACAACAACAACAACAACAACAACAACAACAACAACAACAACAACAATGACAATGACAATAACAACGACAACGACAACATCAACATCAACAATGACAAACAGCCACAGCAGCTGCTGCGACAACAGCAGCAACAGAGGCAGCAGCAGCAACCCAACAGCAACCCTTCATGGCCCATCGCAGCCCGTCGATGGGTGTTCTGTTCAGCGGAGAGGCAAGCAATATTGGCTGCATCAACGAGCTCTGCGCAATGTCAAGGAACTGTACATTTCCCCCATCCCTTCCCAGTGCAGCTTTCACATGTGCCCGTGTGCACGTCTTCTGGATTACCCGCGTGAGTGTGGCACTTTTGTGTGCAGTTTCGTTTCGCTGGCTTGAAGGTTGAAACCTTCAGCACGAGGCAATATGGCCCTTGTATGCCCAACCTGTTCTCGCTGATGCTGACGAAAAGAGCTGCAGCCCCTAGATTTGGTGAGTGGGTCATTCCCAGGTTCTGATCGCAGGTGCGTGCGCATGCGTGCGGGTGCGTGCGCATGTGTGCGGCTGCGTGCGCATGCCTGTGGGCGCGTGCGTGGTACGTGCGTGTCTGTGTGTTATTGTGTACGTGTAGTGTGTCTGATGTGCATATGGAATCATCATTGCCTGCAAACAAACAGTCTCTTCTTTCCATCCCCATGTCTTTTGGTTCCGCAGCTCTGCGCACGTGTGGGACCACATTGTCTTGCTGTCGTTCTCCCCACAACATGACATTGCACTGTATTTCTGTCCAGTCACTGAGTTTGCTGAGTCACAGAAGGGTGCAGGGCCCATCCGCGTCATGCATGTGTCTGTGCACAGCTGATCATGTTCGTCATGTTCGTTGTTGGTCGACGAACGTGGTGATCACGTCCGTCCGTGTGTTTTGAAGGTGTTTTGACGCTGGTTTTGGCATGCGGGCATTCATGCGTAGCGGTGTGTGTCGGAGCTGTAAAAGGTGCTGCGTGCTTTTCAGGCTTCAGTCAGCACTTTTTGATGGTGTTAGGTGCACTGAGAAACACACAGACACACACACTGTCCCTCTCTGCTCGTCTCTGTGTGTGCCTGTGGCGTTGGTGACTGTGTGTGTGCAAAACACACCCACGCTCGCATGCATCATGCATCACACACAATGCCTCCTGAATAGCCTCACCAGACACATCAGATCTACAAGAAAGCGAGCATTTACACAATGAATGAATCAATGTACGCTTTCTCTTCTCACTTTTGCATAGATGCACATGCACATGCTCACCCTCTCAACTCTTCAACTCTTGCATACAGCATCAAAATGTAGGGATGTGGAATGTGGGTTCTTTGGCTGCGCTGTGTGTGTGTGTGTGTGTGTGTGTGTGTGTGTGTGTGTGTGTGTGTGTGTGTGTGTGTGTGTGTGTGTGTGTGTGTGTGTGTGTGTGTGTGTGTGTGTGTGTGTGTGTGTGTGTGTGTGTGTGTGTGTGTGTGTGTGTGTGTGTGTGTGTGTGTGTGTGTGTGTGTGTGTGTGTGTGTGTGTGTGTGTGTGTGTGTGTGTGTGTGTGTGTGTGTGTGTGTATGTGTGTGTGTGTGCGTGTATGTGTTTGTGCATGTGTGTGTGTGTGTGTGTGTTGTGGCCTGATGAGCTGTTATTGACCAGTGCACGTCTGCCATCTTCAGTGGTTGTGCTTTTGGTCTCATTCACGTAGTGTGTGTGTGTGTGTCTTTGTCTGTGTGTGACCGGCTTTCCAGTGCGGATAATGCTAGTTCTGGGGTCTACAATTGCTAGATGACCAACACGCCTCTGCATTGTAGGGGTATGAGATGCGCAAAGTATATGCAAAAGCTTTCCCCAGTTTCAATGCAGCACTTGTCAAGCAGTTGACTTATGTTCTTTTCAGCATGTTCCAGCCCATGGCCCTAGAGTAAGCATAGAAGGAGAATGAGACGGCAAGCAGTATCAGATTGCTTCTTCCTTGCTCTGTCATTGCCAGCCTCCATGTGATGCATGAAAAGCCGTCTATTGTTGTAATGCATCCCGTTCTGATTCTCTGCTCTGGGTGGGGGTGTGTTGGGTGTCCCTGGTGTTGTCCACAAAAGCAGCATTCAAATATATGGTTTTTCCAAGTTTGGGTGCATGAAGACATACAAAGCATTACCTTGGTTTTAATGGCACATGCTTTTGATGCCACACGCAAACAATGATAAAGATTTTGTGCAAATTTTCTTCTGACCAGAATGTTTTGGATGGCAGCAAGCACCCAAAACGGGTTTGTTTTTTCATTTTGATGTCAACTGGATTGAGAATCCATGGAACAGCTGTGTTTCTCTCTGTGATTTTAGAATCAAATTGTTCTGAAAAGAAGAATATGTTTTTTGTCTGTCATTTGGACACTGATTGTGTGTCTTTTCCTTTGTCATTCCAAATCCATGTATCCAAGTATCCAAGTATCCAGATACAATTCACACAAAAATATGATAGATGAACATTCATCTGGGATGGAAAGATCCATCTTTTTGTGTTTCTATCTTTTACAAACCGAAGGCATTGTATCCAAAGAACCATATTGACAAGAGAAAAAAATTTGGTGTATTCACTAAGAATCTGTACAAATTGGAACGCCCTTTTGCTTGGTCCCGTACATTGCACTTTTGGCTTGCAAGCGAAATTGCAAAGCGGACCGAAAAGGCATTGGAATGACATTGTAGTGTGTATTACGGCATTGTATATTGAATGGTACAATGAGAAAAAGAGGTTTCAATACTTGAGCCGCATTCTGAGAATTTTTCTACGAATGCACATTTGGCATGCCCGATGTATCCTAGTGCTATTGTAGACCCCACACCAGCCGTAACAGCACACAAGCACAGGTTTGCACCATGGGTGAAAAATCTGATATATGATTATACATGCTCCACAGCCTGATTCTAGAATCCATAGGCTACCTCTATGCCTCTACCTCTATGCCAATGCACATCTCCGTCCCTCAGTTGGCAACTCCCCCTTTGGTCACTTAGTGCACACATTCAAATTTGGTATTTGTGAACCATTAGAACTGCTGGCATCAATTTTGTAGAGGATGACGAGTGCTTCTAGTACCTTGTGATTACTTGAACCATACGTTGTTGGGTGTTGGGCCCAATGCTTTTTGGTCTGCGTCGATGGACTTGGGCTTGCCATCCAACCTAAAATAAAAAACCCCACCATAATACACAAAAAAATCTTCCAAATGTGGACCAAAAAAACCCAGATTCAAATGTCACAAAAGCCCGAAATGTGGTGCAGGTGCATCAGGGAACAATAAGATCCCTCTTACCCAACCCCCCCCACCCCCCCCCCAAAAAAAACAGCCCAAGAATGCATCTCAAACGCTTGAAAAATCAGTGCCATCCAAGCAGAACTGCAAGAAAGCGGATTTGCGGGCGTTTGTAATTTTTAGCCCGCCTGTATCATAATGCTCTATTTAATGGGTAGCAATTCATATGCTGCATGTGTATGTGCATGCATATGAAACTATAGTGGACCTAGATGTTTGATCTCGGCACATAAAAATGTGTTGAGGGTGAAAGATAGTGTCGGTACCATGGTAGAAGCATTTTGGTATCTTTGTCTACGGTAGATATAGGAATGGGGATATGGAACCAAAAACCAGGGCTGTGCCAGTTTTTGAGTATACTAGTTTTTGAGCTGCATTGTAGTGCACCCAAACAGAGGATACCACTACGTATCAAAAAGAATGTATCCTCCTGCGGGGTGAAAAGACCGTTCTCACCACAACAACGCTCCATTGTGGACCACCCAGCCCTCCCATTACGGAGTACAAACATTGTCTTCTCTAGCTTGACCAAAAAAGTAATTTTGCACCAATCACATTGGACAGTCGCAATGCATCAAATTGTTGGATTATTCAACCTTATTCACGAATCTGAATTCACCACAATTTGAAAAACGTGGTTTTTCAACACTCCATAGTTGATACAAAGTTTTGGCCCTCCAAAGTCAATATCTTCGAAGGTTGATACAGCGGCAGTATGTATTGTTGACCGAAATACGGCTAAAGCATCCATTACAATGTGAAACCAAATCAACGGGACAAAGAGGCAAATGAGAAATAGGGTTCTAAACTTTGGAAGCCACAAATTGGGTTCGGCTTTTTGAATTTTGATGCCATTTACTTTGTACAAAATTGTGTATCTCTTTATTCGTCCCCCTCGGTCTATGGCATAGGTACGATTAAAGTTTCTGGCATACAAAACTACCTTAAACAAACTTGCTATCAAAGCGAACCGCAATTACAGCCTTTGAGACAATAACAATCATTTCAAACGCTTTTTTTGTTATACCACCCTTCTTGTAAGACGTCCCCATTCAAAGCTTTGTGCATCATTAGGCCTCTAAGGTAGCTTTCCATGTCCTTTGCCATGCTGTACTTTTGGTTTCTTTTGTGGCAACTACGCTTCATACTTTCTACGCTCCACATTCACTCATTGAGAGACTATCAATTTATCCTAATCGTCTTTAAGGTTGCGGGCTCTTCGCTTTGCTCTATCGTTCTTGGCTTTTTGTCCTCATATTGTGAGTGTTTTCTCTTAGGCTGCACCTTTAACAGCAGCAATCATGTTTGGTGACAACAGAGCAATATTTGTGCAAACATATACGGCACTATCCGGAGAATAAAAGATCTTCCTTGGTGTCTTTTCTCCCAATCATTGCAACAAAAGTTTGCTTTTTTACAGCTACAAATCCCAATTTGCAAATTAATATAGGGTCAACATAAAGGCTCACCACGCATATGGAGGATTTCTTAGCACATTGTGCTATTGGAACGTTGCCATAAGACAGCCACACGTGTTGTGTCATGTGCATTTCTTGTTCCATGGCAACTAGATGCCTGACACATACATGTGATTTTAGCTTGCATGACATTCATGTTTGTTTCTTGAAACACTACCTAGCAAAACTTGGCTACGATGTTGCTTAGTGTGTAAAAAAAAATACCATAGATATAGTAAGAAAAAGTGCTTTTCCAATGCTTTGAGGCATACTCTAGTTG
The DNA here is from genome assembly GCA_964036045.1 of Eutreptiella sp. 'Long Island Sound 2002'. Lineage (NCBI taxonomy): Eukaryota > Euglenozoa > Euglenophyceae > Eutreptiales > Eutreptiaceae > Eutreptiella > Eutreptiella sp. 'Long Island Sound 2002'. The sequence goes on along the minus strand of OZ038389.1, from coordinate 55,674,222 downwards.
TATTAGAGATGCACTGAGCACACAGGCATATCTATCTTAGTATTGGCCCAACCAAAAGTGGTGATAACACATTTTGACCTATGGAACCAAACACCCAATCAGGATATGGAGTGGACCCCTTAATCCCCTATCAATGTGAGGCAAATCATCTTTTCCTGAGTTGACTGAGAACTGACATATCCAGGGCAGAGCCTATGAATTTATCTATGTTTTCTCATGAATTCTTAGCTGTCCTAGTGGTATGCACCCTAGGGGGCTGGGCACCTCTTTTTGAGAGGTCCTGGGTTCCATTCCCGGTCAGCCTAGCTAAGTAGGAAGATCCCATGTGACATGGCAATGACCTCATCGCCACATGCCCTGCCACCTCAGCACATATGGGACCCAAAACAAAGAGTGCACATCTCCTGAGATGGCACTATGGAGATTGAGTGACCATGGGGCAGTTTTCCAACTCTTTTTCCAAAACAATTCAGCTATCTTTGTGAATATGCAATCCGATTTGACCTGAGTTGCAGTTTCGCTGAATATCCTTTCATCTTTCACTGTTTACACTGCAGCCCTTCATGCTTTGATCCTGATTCTCTTCTACTTGCTTATCTCTGACTTGGGCTATCCTGGATTGATTGTATTTCAGCAACCAAAACATTTTCATCTTCAACAACAAGCAGCAGGAAACCCTACACCAGCAGCAAGCAGCAGGAGAGGCACAAACACAGTTTTGAAATCACTATAAACTTTTCTGGTAGCAAGAGGCAGACTGTCTCTGCGTACCGGCAGCAACCCCGTGCCGTACAACCAGTGCGCCGCGATCAGTCACATATAAGCAGAAGGGCGAACGAAGATGGACACAAGGAAGGAGGACGCCGACGTGAAGACAGCGCCTGAGGCACCAGCAAGGCCAGCACCTGGTGAACCTGGACCTGGACCTAGCGCTGTACCTTCGGAGCCCTTACATGGGCCAGTGGACGAGGCGGAGGACTCGTTGGAAGGACTGCAGTCGGCCTTCCGGGCCCTCTCAGTCGAGGAGGTGGTCACTCATCCTGTGAAGAGGAAGAGAGAGAGCGAGAAGGATGCTGGAGAAAGCATAGCAGACGAAGGAGAAGACCAAGGGCAAGACCTGACGAATGAGCCTACCTTCGAAGGCGCACCAAGCGCTTCTGGCCTCCACGCATCACCCTCTCCTATAACCACCACACTCCCAATTCCAGACCCAGCCGCTGCAACATCCACACCCATAACCGACCCACCTATGGCTGAGGGCACAGGCTTTACTGGCATGCCTTCCTACCCTGCCTATGGTATGGGCCCACCTACCACTGCGTTCCCTGAGGCAACTACTGCCAGTGAGCCGGTGGCCTCCAGTTCTGCGCCGCGATGGTATTCGGCTGACTATCACCATCCTCTACCCGCTACGGGAACCTATGTGGATGTTCCTGGGTATGCACCTGGGTATGCAACCTTGAGTGGGTTGAGGAGAGGACCTGAGTCTCTTGGAGGCAGGAGTAGAGGACCGGGGAGATCCTCCAACAGGTCCCTGACGCGGTCGGAGATCAACGAGGTGCTCCGAGGAGCCACCTCTAAAATCGTGGGCGACCTCACTCAAGAGATCCGAGAGAAACTGGAGCCCCTGATGATACCGCCCCAAGCGTCACCTACCACGGTGGGAGTGTCACCCCATCGAGTACAGGCCAACCACCTGGTGGCAGGGCTGACAAACACCCTGGGGAGCCTGAGGAGCCGACCGATGCCGACCCCTGCAGCGATACCGAGAAGTCCTTTCGTACCGAGAACGGCCCAGCCGCCCTACAGCCACGTGACGAACTCTACGAGGGCCGAGCTGGACCGGCTGGGGCTGACGGCCTTGAGGGCAATGGTGGACCCGGAGCCTTATGGCTCTAGTGATCTAGGCGGAGACCCCTCCGATGATGAGCCGCCGTCGATGACTTCTGCTTCGCCCTCGGAGGACGATGACCCGGAGGACCCCGAGAACCCAAGGGGGAAGAAGAAGAAGAAGAAGAAGAAGACCCGACACCCTGAGGGACGCAGGTCTCAGGAGGCGAAGGCTATTGCCACCTCCAAGATCGTGGTGAACCTGCCTGAGTTCACAGGCAAGGACCTCAGCAAGTTCGCTGAGAATTTTGGCCGGTTTCTACGATTGACCGGCCAAAGTGGTGGACGGGTCAAGTGCGATCTGCTCCTGCAGTGCTGCAAGACCAAGTACCTGGAGAAGCAGGTCAGGCAGATCGTGACTAACTCCGCCACCTTTGCCGATGTGTTGGTTGCCTTGGAGAGGCAGTACCCCACCTATGAAACCGACCTCTCCATCAGGGCCGAGATCCAGAACCTGCCCGTGCTGCCCAACAAACCCAAACCTGGCAGGGTCTCTGAGCTGTTGGCTGACCTGGATCACTGGGCTGGACGATTGACGCCCGGTTCCTACAGCAGCGACGACCTGCTGTTCTGGTTGGTGGCTAAGCTCCCTCGAGAGCTGTGGGACGAGTGCCGTTCGACGGCAGAGTGCAAGGCTAGATCCCTACGCTACGAGGATCTATGCGTGCTACTCCTGGAGCTGGCGCTGGAGAAGGAGAGGGACCAGCACTTGAACAACTACCGTCCTGGTGGTGAAGGTTCTGGAGGCCAGGGCAAAGGGTACCAAGGGTCCCGACCTGGGCAGGGGACTACCCCCAAACACGCCCACGCCCGTATCATGGAGAACGTCAAGGAGCTCTTCTGGTGTGATGCCAGAGACGAGCAGGGCCACCTGCAGCACGCCCCTGACTGCGAGCAGAGAGACTGCTTCGTAGTCCAGGGGAAGCAGCAGGAGCAGAACACCGGCGCCAAAGCGAAGCTGCCGGATCATTACAGGTGCACCATCACGTGTGCCTTCTGTGGGAAGCGGAAGCACTACGAGGATGAGTGCTACCATAAGCAACGCCTATCGGCGAAGCTTAAGGGTGAAGATCCTGGCAAAGGCTCAGGCAAAGGTGGAGGCAAAGGCAAAGGCAACGACTCCGGCAAGGGCAAGTCGAAAGGACGTGGACAAGGGCAAGACAAGAGTCAAGGTGGACGAGGAGGAGGCGCTAACCGCCAGCCAGACAAGGACAACAAGAACAAGGACAAGAACGGAGACAAACCCAACCCTAATCCAGGGGGGAACTCCGAGCCCTCTGGAGGGCAGTCTGGTCCTACCACACGCTCACAAACGCAGGCCCAGCAAGAACAAGGAGCCAAGCGTGAGCATGAAGGTGGTGATGACGGCAACGCTAAGAAGAGGAGCCGTTTCATGAGGATGGCCCGCAAATTGCGGAACAAGGGGTTCGAGGTGACCTGTCCCGCGGAGTTCTGACGGGGACGCTCCGGTGGCACGCAAGACCTGGTGTTTTGGGTACGTATCCGACTAGGGGGACGTGAATACCTGGGGGTATTGGATACTGGCGCCACCATATTTATAGCGGCCAAGAAAATTTTACCTTGTGGGAGCCTGAGGAACACCATGACCACCGCGGCTATACGAATGGGGGATGGACATGTGGTGCACAGCTGCGGGGACTGTGAAGTGGAGGTACCTATGGGCTCCCGGACTATCGCCCATCGGTTCTATGTGATGCACACTGAGGCCTTCGACTTTGTACTGGGGACTGACTTCTTCATGCAGCACTCCCAGATACAATCCCTGACGCTGCAAGCGCCCTACCTCCTCTACGTGGACCACGGCAGTGGCAGAGAATCTGTGCCACTGGAGCAGTCGGAACATACCTCGAGTTACCTGAGGCTATCGAAGGAGGAGCCCTCGAACATGATGGCGGCCTCCAAAACTGAGGACTATCAACTATTCGGGGAGGTCCTAGACCAAGGTCTGAAGGAGTTGGGTTACTCTAGAGAAGACCTGAGTGTGGAGTTGTTCGCCAGCGACAAGCAGCATGTACTGGACCTTTACTGCAGCAAGGGGAAGAACTGCAGCTACAAATTTTACTGGCCCTCTTTCGGGATGGCCTACGGGAACCCCAGGTTCAGTGAACGGGGGAAGGTGCTGACCAAGGTGGCCTTCGAACGTTCCCGTATGGTCCTGTGTTCCCCCGATTGGGGAGCCCATGGGGGCAACGAGTACTGGCGAAACCTCCTGGACAGGCTGACTATCAGCTCTGTTCGTTTACCTGATGAGGCCATCTACGTGCCTCTGGGGCGCAAGACGCCTATTGGGAAACCCGGATGGGGAAGTATGCTCAGCGTGGTGGACGGAGGTCTTACCTCCATCCCCTGGGAGGATCTGGACCCGACTCTGGTCCAGGCTATACAACGAGAAAGCGATGGACTCGCCTTGGGTGACTTGAAGGATCGACTACGACCTCAAGATGCTGTTGAGACTATACCCGGAGGAGAAGAGTACGTCGTGACTGACACCAACGCCCCCAACTCTCCCTGTCATGTACCTGTTCCTGATGGAGTCTGTGAGTGTGGACTATCTGGGCTACCTAGCTCTATCCACTCAGATGACGAAACTGAGCACGACGCCTTCTTCGTGCAGACCTGTGTGGAGGAAGTGGAGAACGCCGAGTACGTCGCCCCACTGAAACCCCTACTCTCCATGAGGGTGGAAGACCCCGTGGACGAAGAGCTGGACCCTCGATCCAGGCTAAGGGAGTATGTGGACTCCAAGAGGAAGTTGGTGGCGAAAAAGCTATGCTACGCTAAGCCTACCCGCAGCTCATGGCCACTGAAGCAAGGACGTATGGGAGACCTATCCCAATTGGAGGAGGACCTCGAATAGAAGATCACCATCCTGGCAAAGGGAGGTGGATCTTAAGCTCATGAAGAGCGTGTGGGGTGCCCATGTGAGGACCCCAGAGGAGGACGACCTCTCGGAGGAACGTGTATGTGAACCCCCTCGAGCGTGCCTATGTTGCCATCGTCCGCCGGAGATGGTTGAACAGGACCTTCTATATGCCTACCAAGGGCTGAAGGACACTACCAAGGGCGAAGAGTCGGTGCAGGATCACCTCCCGACATCTATTACGCAGGGGGCAAGCAACTTACACTCTGATGAGGACATGGAGGACAAGATCAAGCTATTGGACCCGCGGGTACAGAAGCTTATAAGGACCTATCTGGAAGTGTTCGAGAACTACCCCCTCCAGCCTCATGTGACAAGCTGGTACAGATGGACCTCAAGCTGAAACCCGAGTTCGTGGGTCACAAGATCCGGAGGAGACCCTATCCAGCTCCTAAAGAGCAGGCCAACGAGATTGAGCGACAGATACAAGAATGTATAGACGCTGGCCTAGTCCTGGAGTACAAGGACGGGGACTACCCCCTACACTGCAGCCCCTGTTTCCTGGTGGCTAAACCTGGGTCTACCGCCAAACGGCTGGTAGTGGACTACGGAGAGCTGAACAAGAAAACGTTGAACCACTCAGGGTCCATTCCCAATATGGAGTCTACCCTGGAGAAGATAGCCTCCTGTCGCTACAAGACCAAGATGGACAAGAGGAGCGGATTCTGGCAAGTGGACCTGACGCCCAACGCACAGGAACTACTGGCCTTCATCACCCCTCAGGGGAGGGTGTTCAAATGGAAGGTCATGCCATTTGGCGTGGCTAACGCACCCGCTCTATTCCAAGAGCTGATGAACAAGATCTTGTCCATCCTACGAAGGAGACCTAAGGTGCAGGAGCTTATATCCCGTGGGGCCCAGATGGAGGCTCACATCGACGATGTATGCCTCGGGACCAATACCCAGGAGGATCACCTAATCCTCTTGGGTGAGTTCTTTGCGGTCTGCCAGGAGAACCACACACGACTCAAGCTGGAGAAGTGTGAGTTCATGCAGGAGACCATGCAGTACCTGGGGTTTGACGTTGGCTATGGGTGGTGGACCCCAGCGGCCTCTAAGGCCAAACCCCTGATGGATGCTAAGGTACGACACGAAGACCCCAAGAAAGGACTTCATGATGTACGCAGTTTCATTGGGGCGTGCAACTTCTATCGCCGCCATATCAAAACCTTCACCTACACCAGCGCCATTCTGACGGACTTGATCAAGAAGAGTACTACTTGGCGCTGGGGCCCACAAGAGCAACAAGCGTTTGACGAGCTCAAAGACAAGGTGGCCAACGCTAAGTGCTTGGGCGTGCCTAGGGCACAAGGGGAGATTATCCTGGTGACCGACGCCAGCAATGTGGGCAGTGGTGGAAGGTTGTTCCAATGGCAAGCACTAGAGAAGGAGGAGTTCGACTCGGCCATTTCCCAATGGGGGACGGAAGGTCTCAACCGAGATGGAACCCTCAAGCACAGCTACCCTGACGACAAGTGGGTCCTAGTACCTCTGGGCCACTGGAACTGGAAATGGAACCAGGCCAGGGGGAACTACTCCACCTATGAGCAGGAATTGCTCGCGGGTATGCTGGTGCTATCCTCACAAGCACGACTGTTGGGGAGTAACCCTGTGGTCTGGCTGTGCGATCAAGAACCGGTCCGCAGTTTCCAGAAGGGTCCCCCACCTGAGAAGGCCAAGCTACGGCGCTGGTGGACCTACCTCAGTCAACTACGGCTGACGGTACACCATATCCAGGGAGTGAAGAACGAGTGTGCAGTGAAGCCGGTTCGGACCCCCGTGGCCATCTTGGGGTCACTTGGGGTGTGTATCTATGTGCCGGCGAGCCGCCATTGGCTGATATCATACTCTGCCATCCACCTGATCTAACCCGATGTGTGAAAGTGCTGCCCTGGGTCGTTGTGGGTGCCGGAGGGCTCGGGGCCGGCAAGACCAGTGGGGCAGGCACGCGAGGAGTCTCCCTGGATGTTGTTATTGGGGGTAGAACCGGACACTCGGACACCAACGGAGGCGAGAGCAGCGACAACAGAAGCAAGATCCATGCTGATTGTGGTCCGGCAGAAAATCCCAGTCTATGAAGAAAATTGAGGGGAATTATTCTAAATACATCTGAGTGTCCAAAACTGTCTGAAAAGATTTAAATAATCCATTTATGTAAAAAGGTTTGGCCGATCTGGCCCGCGAGCGCGCGTCAACAGCAAATGGCGATTCCAGCTAAAATAGCGGAACGCGGCGGATTTACGGGAAATGGACCGCGGAATCAAATCCGGCATATCAGAAATATATAGGAAATATCCTGTGACTGAGCTGCGAGGCGGCGATTCCGCCGAAGCAAAGAAAATGACCAAAATGTAGCCAATCTGGGCAGAATGTCTGAAAATCTGAGCAGATGGGGCTAGCCGCACTTACACTCCCCCTCCAAAAACACACTGGGGTGTGTCGCTACGTCAACGAAGAACGTAGTGCGGGTAAGTCCCAGAAAAACATAGAAATGTAGCCTCGATGGGGCGAAATCTGCTTGATCTGACCTGATTTGGGCTGAATTGGCACTGAATCAGGCTGGATGAACCTGAAATGAGACGGAATGAGAAGTGACGAACAGTCCTCCGTGCAGTAAAACATTAGGTCAAGGGCTAAAAAGCATGTAAACGTATCGAGAATCGATACCAAACCATGCATTGGTTGAGAATGAGGTAGATTATTGGTGGATTGAGTGGGGGGATCAAGAATTGGAGTGACATCTCAGCGCTCTGGCACAGTTTCGCTGTCGCGGGCACGCTACGGTGTCCTCGCCGAACTCTACATCGTGTTATCCCGCTTTTCTCGTTCTGAAAAGTACAGCATGTGGCTCAGATTTGGCGCATCTGGTGGATGATCACAAGATTCAGCAAAAATGAGAATGAATTTGAGCAGAGATTGAGGGGATTAAGCAATCACAGAGAGGTTAAACAAATACACATGTAGTCTACAGACCCTAAGTGAACCACCGAAGGTAGAGATGTTCTTCTGTTCACTTAGATCTAAACAGATCTTCGAGGAATGATGGGAGATGACAAGGAAATCAATCTGAATTGTCCTAGCATGAGTAAATTCCCTGAGATGAAGGTGAAATGAAGCGGAATGTCTACAACTGCAACTACTAACACTTTCGTTTAGACTAAAGTAAATATATATTGTCGTTTATTCAGCTCAATTGTGCTTTCCGGCACGTTGGTTCGCGAGCATCTAACAGATTCTATCAAAATGTGGATCATGTGATGATGCATCATGATGGGACATGCTGGCCCTGGATCCTTGGCATGTAACGCGCCGAAGGTTCGCTGAAGGCGCTTTACTGACAGTATATAACTGAGAGACACCGAATTTACAGTGGCGGTGGTGTCAATCGACTTGGACAAGGCCAATCTTTCGATGGAGTCCCACAAGACACTTGGATTCACCATTCTCGACAGTTTCTGGTCGAATTGAGCTCACATTGGCGTGTGCCAAAAATACAACGAAGCTTACGGACTTCAGAGGTTGCTGTTAGAAGTCCCTAGAGCTCCTAGATGAAGATTGTCTGAACAATTGACGTCTGGGTTTCGTACAACAGTGGCAGAATGATGGAGAAACCTGAGAAATTCAAGGTAAATTTGAGGATCCTGGATCTGAATCTGGACTTTGGCGCTAGCATCACAGCAAATGAAGGTAAGATCTGAGTTCCTGGCGTCGCATCTGGTGCAGCCAGTACTACAGGGGTTGCCTGTAGGGGTGAATGTCGCTGGCCAGCGTTTTGATTATGTACATTTGCCTCCATCTGCACGAGTAGCCAAATTCCAAAGATGCACAGACCAACAGAGACAAGATTACCCCGAATCTGCCTGAATTAAGCCTGAGTTTGGTTTTTTCTGAACACGGCAGCACACTCCGTCAGCGTATCTACGCCTTGTCTGCCGAACGGAGACCAAAGAAAAGTTGATTGACGTCAAATTATCAAACATTCGCAGTTCTCCACATCATGACATAAACAGAAAGAATGAACAGTGGATTGAGCAGAATGTGGTAGGATGGCTTCCTCAATTCGGCCAAGCACGAATACATGTGACCACCAACCTGTCTGGCCTGGCCCTCGTACGGCTTGGGCGCTGCAAATCAGCGGCCGAACTTGAAGCTTGGTCCTCATTTGGCTCCTGGGCTGGCCTGACCGCAGGAGGGGGGATCGACGGATCAGCCCTGGAATGTGGCTGCTGAGGGCCGTAAAAGGCTGGATCTCGATTCACCACAGGTCGTTTTCCGTCGCTCTCCACTTGTCTGTCTGGTTTCGACAAACAATCTGTCAGGAGTACACCAATTTCGGGGTGCTTCTTCAAGAAGTCGATGAACCCCTTGGTGTATCCATGGACAAAAGATTGGGCTGGTTCCCAGTTGTTGTGACTGGAATCAAAGCCCCTCCACTCACACAGAAATTCCCATTCGCCCTTGGCGTCACGTCTTGCTTCAACAATCCTCTTGAGTTCGTACTTTCCCCCTTCGATGACCCGATCGGACAAGTGTTTTGTAGTCCAAAAAAGGGGTTTAACCCGATCCTTGGGGGAGGGGATCTCTCTCTTGAGGCGATCGCCCGAAACGTCAATTTCCCTGCTGACATCCACACGAATCCTCCACCTGTTCTCACCAAGACGCGCTGTAACAGCGAATGGCCCCTCCCACAAGGGAAGAAGCTTGTCATCTCCGTCCAGGGTGGTTTCGGATTTTCGAAGCCAAATCCGATCATCGACTTCAAAATTGTGGGGGTTTTTTCGACCTTGATTTTGAACCCAAAGCCAGTCAGCTTGATGCTTCTCGATTAATTTCGACACAGATTTATCTGCTCGTTGGACTTCGTCCAAAAACAGCGAAGCATCCTTACAGGGGCGAGGATTATTCAACGGCATGTTCCACCAACACTTCTTTCGTCCAAAGACAATTTCATTTGGAGAAAGGCCATGATACAAAGGCGTGTTGTGGTAACGGCGAAGCAATGCGAAGAGAACTTCCATCCAATGGAAATCCTTTTCACTCGCGAGCTCCTTACGAAGCATATTTATGATTGAGCGGCCGGCTCTTTCACCAGGCAGCGCTCGATGCGAGTGGATTTCACATCGGAGGTGGTGGATTCCAAGGCGAGCACATAATTCTCTCCACCATTCGGAGGTGTACTCTTTGCCTGAATCTGTCACCACCTCGGATGGGACGTCCCAGCCTCCCATCCAGGTCTGCGCGCACCATTTGGCGGCAGCCTTGCCAGTCATCGACTCAATGTTGCAAGGCAACACTTGAATGTAGCCGGAATGACGGCACTGAATGAGGAGAACACCATTGACTTTTTTGTTAGTCCAATGGCACTCTTCGTCATCGAGTTCACCGAGATAGAAGAAATCACTGGTGACTCTGTTAAAGAGGCGCTCCGGAATAGGATGAGGCCTCAGATGGCCGTGCTTCTTCGCGCTGGGGGGCGTCGAGACAGCACATTGGGCACATCCGGCGGCTACTTTCATGCAATGAGTGTAGAGCCTCGATCCAAACAACCTATGCTTAATCATCGACCACAGTCGACGGCCATGTGCGTGGGGAGACTCCCATTTGTGCCACCAGTTTAACACTCGGGGGGCTAGGGCGTCTGGCACACACAATTTACCCTCCATCCACAGCTTCCCCCCATCCAACGAGTACTCTGCAAAAATCCCATCCCTGTGAGCATCTTTGGATTTGAGATTTCCAAAGACCTCTTTAAACATGGGATCCTGCAGGTAATCGGACGTCCAGTCACGGATGATCAGGGAATCCTTCGGCAGGGGTGGAGTTTTGGCCGGATCTCGACGCTTAATGCCTTGGATCAACCGAAATCGACTTACTTGTCGGGTATAATCAAACCGTTTCACACTCCCTGAGGAGGGATCGGTGACTTTTTCCACGATTTTCAGTGTTTTGGTGCAGATCTCATGGGCATGCGCCGGATCTGAGATGGCCGTGATGTCGTGACACGGCAATGCGTGCTGTTTAACAGCGCACTGCATGCATGCACGTCGAATGAGTTTCTTTTCTTCCTGATCCCATTCGATGATTACATGGCGGTCCTGCTCCGTACGATGGATGTTGGTACTTTGCAGCCCCTCTGAGGCGGGGTAAGCCCATCGGCTCAGAGCATCCGCTACCGTGTTATGTTTTCCAGGCAAATACGACACATGGAGGTCAAACAGACTGAGAAATTCGTGCCATCTGGCCCGTCGACCAGCTGGGCGCGCGACAGTATCAATGTGTTCGGTGGCCCAATACTCCAGAGATCGATGATCCGTCAGGACCTCGACTCGATTGGTGCCAACCCACGATTGGTACTTTTTTAAAGCACAGATGATGGCGTAAGTCTCTTGCTCACGCGGCGACCATTGCATTTGGCGTGGAGCTAGCTTCCGAGACCAAAATGCAAGAGGGTAATGATCGCCGGTGGCTTCATCAACCTGTTCAAGGACAGCTCCGATCGCGTACCTAGAAGCGTCGGTTCTAATGTAGAAGGGTCGGTCAAATTGGGGCACATGCAACGTGGCGACTTCGCAGAGGGCTGCCTTCAAGTGATGGAAGGCCTCCTCGCACTCGTCAGTCCACTTGACACGAACCTTTGAACCTGCCTTGCCCGCATCTCTCCCTACCTTCAATAATTCAGTGAGGGGGGCAGCAAATTTGGCATAATTCGGCACAAAAGTGTGGTAAAAATTGCAACAACCCAGGAATCCTCTCAACTCCGTGATCGTCTCAGGGCGCTTCCACTTTTGAATAGCGACGAGCTTCCCTGGACTGGGTCGTCGGGTGCCATTCTCTAGGAGAGAACCACAAAATTCGACTGATTTTAAAAATAATTTTCCCTTCTTTGGCCCACAAATCAGCTGATTGGCGTCAAGAATGTCCAAAACTTGGTTCAGCTGCTTCTCATGTAGGGCCACCAGCTCGGCTTCGGTCAGTCCCTCCCCTTCCGTCGCGATGATTATGTCATCTATGTACACACTCACGAAGGCACGAAGCTCAGGATGGGTTGTGAACAGCACATCCTCCATCATTCTTTGAAAAAATGAGGGGGCGTTCTTCAGCCCCATGGGCATGACGGTCCATTGGACTGGGCCACATGGCGTGCACATACAGGTGAGAGGTCTGCTGTCCTTCCTCAACGGCATTTGGTGAAAGCCGTGACGGAGATCCAGCACAGGGAACAAACGACCTCTCGCCCTCTTGGCAATTTCCTCCTCAATGAGGGGCAGGGGGTGCGAATCCGCCTTGGTTTCGGCGTTGAGATTGCGAAAATCAACCACCATTCGCCAACCATCAATAGTGTTCTGGTCTGCAGGCGGTGGCTTCGGGACTGTGAAGGGTGAACAGCACCATTCGCTGGTCATACAACCCTCAAGCCAACCAAATTCCCTGAGATTTCTCTCGATGATTTTTCTGAGAATCTCATGTTTGTGTCCATGATTTTCATAAGGGCGCTGTTTTTTTGCCTTGTACCCTTCACGAAGCTCGATGAAGGCTTCACCGAACTGTCCACGGACAGGGGGATCTTTGATCAACTTCCCTGAAAGGGTTGTGTCCTTCCGTTCCTCAAAAATCTTTTCTCTTGACTTGGAACACAATTCAGTGTCCACCTGATCGCCAGGAATTACTGTCGAAAAAACTTTGGCGACTTCTTCGGCTTTGGCAGGAAGAATCTTCTTACGGATGTCCCTAAACAGGTCCGTATCAACTGCCTCTTGAAGATAGGTGGGTCGTGTGTCGAAATCCCAGAGATTCTCTTCGCGATCCAGCTCCTCGAAAGGATCCGTGAAAGCTTCCACAGGGGGTTTTTCATAAAAAACTCTGAATTTGCGGCGCGATTGGAGATTTTTCCTCGCCCGTGCACTGAAGATTCTTTTCGATGTCGACCGTATTGGGGAAGAGGGAGACGAGGCGGATCCATTGGACGTTGAATCACCTTGGGTATCTGACGGACAAAAATCAGAAAAAATAGATTCATCATCAGTACCACGCTCAACCTCAGATTCAGACCCAACACAGGAATCTGTACTAGAATCAGCAGAATTAGAGTCAGAAAGCTTTCCATCCACCAGGAATGCAAGCGAACTCCAGGACCGCTGTGGCAGGGGACCTGTGTCGTCCCTGGCATACAGCTTAATCTTCCTGGGAAGTTCGATGTAATCAACACAAATGTCTTGTAATTCCTGAAACCAAGGCTTGTCGTCCCACAAGGGCACAACTAAAATTGCCTGGGTTTTATCTTGCTTGATTTTGTGGATGACCTGCTGGATTAAGTGAAACGGAGGATTAATCCACAACTTCTTGTCCCTTTTGTGGGTCCAAGCGTCGCTGAAGTGCTTGTCGAAGCGCTTGTTCATACGGTTAGCAAAGGCATCATACTGGGGCCAAAAGGAATGGTGTTCATGAAAATATTCACAAATTGCATCGCGCCATTTGTCGACAACTCTGTAGGATGAAGAGTGCCAGCGCGAAGGGCGTCGTGGCTGGGAGTCCCTACGAAGACATTCTAACTCTTGGGAGTAATCGGCACTCCCATTCACCTCTGCAATGGTGACATCTTCACCAAATTTTGGTGTCACCTTTTGCTTCAAAAATTCTTCTGCACTTTTAAACCCTGCGTGCAAAAAACGAAATTCAGGACGCTCCAAAGGACCTGACTCCAGCAAAAAACAACGACGATGACCTACGGGCGCTACCCTGTTCTTGCGAAGCCAAGGATGGCCCAAATAAAGGTCATACTTTATGTCGGCACGATAGAAGTAGTCATCCTTAAGGACAACTTCTTCCACATTTTGCTCTTCCCAAAGGTCTTGAGCGACCAAATGAGTTGATATATAACAACCGCGTTGCCCACCTGCGAGAGAATGTCCAGAAACTCCCTCGAGGGTAACAGGATGAGGCGATTCAAACACGCAGTCGTCGGGTAAGAAGGAATTGGATTGGAGATTTACCTCTGATCCATTGTCACACAAACAAGTGGCGAGGTGGAAATTTCCCTTGCAATCAGAGACCCACAGCTTTGTGACAAACTGACGAGCCCTGTGCTTGGACTGTACACCAACCTCGTCCACTACAACAGAAGGATCCGCTGCCGGATCCAGGGGAGAGGAGACAAGCGACCCTACATCAAGTAATGGTCGATCAGGAATTTGGGGATCATGCCTGAAATCGCCTGGGGAGGGGCGATTTTCGTGGCTCCCCTAGGCGTTCTGACCTCCAGCGGCTGCGTTAACATTGTGGACACAGCCTGATTCGTCGATCCACTCATCTTGGAACGGATCATCCGCTGGATTCAGGGCATTTTCGACATAATCTCGATCCGCATCGGACACCTGATCTGCACCTGAGACCTGATCCACACGATGGTTTCCTTTTCCACGTCCACGGCCACGGCCGCCGGATGATGGGCCACCACCGTCGCCACGCCCTCTGCCCTTACCAGAGAAGGGGGTTCCCGAAGGATTTCCCTTACCTTTACCCTGTGATCCTGGAGCATTTCCTTTGTTTGTACCGGATTGAGGGGTTTGGCCTGGATTTCGATTTCCGCCTCCGGCGTTGACATTGGGACTTGTCTGGCCGTTTGGCTGTCCACCGGAGCCGGATGGAGTCCGATTCCCTTTGCCTTGGGACCCGCCAGGGCCTCCAGTATTTTTGTTCCCACCGGAGGGAGTCGAATTACCCTTTCCCCCCTTGGCACCATGCACCTGTCTGTCATTCCTGTCTGAATTCTGCGAATTACTGACATTTTCACCAATCACCTTGTGATCGTAAGCAGACCATCGGTGATTAGCAGTAGAATGCGTCTTAGCTCGGTTCGTAGAACCTAAAAGAAGGCAGATGCTACAATGATCCTGAACATTCCGGGTGTCATTCACCTTTTTGTTGCCCTTTTGGGCCCCATTTTGGGTGTTTTGCTGGGTATTCTTGTTTCCCCCAAGACCCTCATGGAAATTTTGATTGGCGGCGTCAGCGAGCCTCTCAACCTCTTCCCACAGTTCCTGCGGGGTAAACGAAAACACCCAGTTCCTGGCCTTCAGGCCATGGCCGTGGAAACTTACTCCCCTATTGAGGACTTGGACAAACAAGTCCCGATCCTCGTGTTCATTAAACTTGATTTTCCACGTGTTTTCAGTGAATTTCACCTTGGTAAACGACGTGGGGGAGCACTTTTGAAGTGCCTCCCTGACGGTAAACCGGTTGGCCGAGGCGTCAAAGCCATCGACTTCCGCCCACCAGGTCTTGACCTTTTCTTCGGATTGTTTATTCCGAAGGGTGGCGGCGGTTTCTGAGGGGATCTTGTCAAAAATCAGATTTTTCAGCTCGGCACTGGAAAATTTTTCGCCTGAATGTTCAGATTCTTCTACGAGATTCCAGAAGCGCTGTCTCTTGTCCTGCACTTCGTGCAAGATTAATCGCGAGAACGAAGGAAAATTCTTCAACATCTGGTGGTAATGGTCCTCAGGCAGCCGGGATCCACGTAGCTCCAACTGTTCCCACACCTCATCAAAGGTAAGGGGGGAACTTGAATCTTCACGATCACTCCAGGTTCTGAGCCAAGTGTTGGCCGGCGCTCCCTCAAGGCAGTCCAAGAGCGCCATCAGGAACTGATCATCCTGGAGTTTTTGAGTCTTAACCCACAGTTTAAATTCCCGTTGGAACTGAGGCCAACGTCTGGGGTTCCCATTATACTTCGGTTGCTTGGCAACCTGACGAAGTCGCAATGAAGTAGGATTTAGAAGTGAATCCAGCCCAACACCGGCCGTAATGGCAGACACCTTGGCGGCATCATTAGCCACACCAACTCCGGCGAGGGTCTGGGCGAGCAACATCTGGGCAATTGCATTGGAATCAACAGCAGGAAGGGTAGTACGGGAGGCAGTTCGTTTGGCATTTTGAGCCTCATTCCTAGCCTTCACCGATCTACTCTGAGATCGAGAGATTGTAACCCTTTCCTTTAGCTTAGTCCTGCTGATCCTTGCGTCGGTGGTCTTAGAGTCCACCGAAGGAGCAATCGAAAAAATTTCTGTCGCCTCCTCCGACGGTTCTGTTGTTTGTTCCACCGATGATGCGCCCTCAGATCGCATGTGGGTCTTGAAAAGATCTTTAATTCCCAGCGTCTGAATGATGAGTTGCATTTGATCTTTGAGCAATTGGAGCTCAGAGTCTCGCTGTAATCTGCAAGAGCAGTCGGCAGGACAGTACATACCGTGTCCTGAAGGGCCTGAGCAGGCTGTCGGACCGCTAATCTCAGTGGTTCGCAGCCAGGAGTCCACTTGGGGAGCTCCTTCAGTCCTAATTTCCAGGCTTGCCTGCCTAGCTGCCTCTAAAATTCTTTCCTCAACCGCGGCGGCTAGATCGTCGCGGATGGAAACAGAGGGATGAGGGGCGGAGGGCCCGGCAACAGGTGCCTTGGTCTTCTCCTTCGGGAAGGGACTTGCCTCCCAGATCTGCAAAAAAATGGCAAAAGATTCATCTTCTTGAGAACACCACCACATCCTGGTATTAATTTCTTCTTGAAGAAGGAAAAAATATTCAAATAAAAAATCAGAGGCGATTCTTTCTTGACCTATCAGCTTAGACGTGGCTAATAGACACAGGGCCTCAAGCGCCTCAAGGTTACGGGTCACTTCGGAAGACAAATGGTTGTCCCATTGTGCCCATGAGGCTGGTCGATTATAGGCAGGTACCTCACCTGGACCACCCATCTCAATGTCGTCAATGTCGGCGTCGATGGTCTCAAAATGTGGACATTGGTAAGGAGTATTAGTACCTGCCAGGTCCGTAAGCTCCACCGGAGCGTTGCCATTAGCGTAGGCTGGGAGATTCCAGCTGCTTGATGGCCAATTTCGACTGGGATCTTGATTGTAATCTGGGCCTCCACAACTGCTGATTTGTGCCCTTCTTGGGCAATTTGGGCTTGCGCAAGGCAGTCCTCTCAAGGCCTCGTTCGCACAGCACCACGGCAGCGTAATCGTTACGTCTCCGGAGGTGGCGGAGTCTACGGGGCCGTACTGAGGGGCTAGCTGTGGTTGGGACACCAAAGGAACAACATTCAGGTAGCCTCTGCTACCATGAAAGTGCTGCCCTGGGTCGTTGTGGGTGCCGCAGGGCTCGGGGCCGGCAAGACCAGTGGGGCAGGCACGCGAGGAGTCTCCCTGGATGTTGTTATTGGGGGTAGAACCGGACACTCGGACACCAACGGAGGCGAGAGCAGCGACAACAGAAGCAAGATCCATGCTGATTGTGGTCCGGCAGAAAATCCCAGTCTATGAAGAAAATTGAGGGGAATTATTCTAAATACATCTGAGTGTCCAAAACTGTCTGAAAAGATTTAAATAATCCATTTATGTAAAAAGGTTTGGCCGATCTGGCCCGCGAGCGCGCGTCAACAGCAAATGGCGATTCCAGCTAAAATAGCGGAACGCGGCGGATTTACGGGAAATGGACCGCGGAATCAAATCCGGCATATCAGAAATATATAGGAAATATCCTGTGACTGAGCTGCGAGGCGGCGATTCCGCCGAAGCAAAGAAAATGACCAAAATGGACCAATCTGGGCAGAATGTCTGAAAATCTGAGCAGATGGGGCTAGCCGCACTTACAATGTGATAGTGTGATAGTTTTGGCCATTCCGGCTATGAGCGGCCATATGCAGTACCGAGGCACCGCCAGCGGAGATTTATATATCGGATTATCAGGAATCAACAGGGTTTTATTATCATAATGTTTCCGTAATTTTTCAGCCTTTCGATCTAATGGTCAATGTATCGGCGACCGTCAGTTGGCTCGCGATTTTGCGTTAACCGATTGGTTAACTGTTATTTCCAGATATTTTGGCGGATACTCCGTTGAAGGGTCAGATTTCATCAGCAAAGGGTTCGTTGCTTCCGCAATTTTCTAAATAAGCACTCGAAATTTTAATCTGAATTTTTCGCGATGTCGAAATCGGATTTTCGACTTCGACATCGCCGCACTTGATTTGGACTTCCTCGAGTGGTCATACTCTTTTCCCTATGCCCGAATCAGGTTTCCCTTATACTTGCCACCCATTTGACTTGGAGATATAAGGGAAACAAAAGTGAATCGTGGAACCACTTTGAAGGACCATATCTACGCGCGAGTGTGAGGAAAGAGAATAAGGAAGGTTGCGTTGCAAGCGCATTGGTCTCAGATTAATTTAGAAAGCATCAAACGCCTTTGGTGTGTACACATGCCCGGTGTAGCAAGGGATAATGGTCAAGAGGGTATAAAGTGATATATAACTCTTGGACCGTGCAACCGAATATTTTAATGCGACTTTCGAGTGTACCGCATGAGTGTTGGGGCTGCATAGATACTTTCCTTGGGTTCCTACGCATTTTTAACGTGAAGTTATGTCCATGGTGGGACATGGCATATCATGGTGGGAGCCACTTTTTGAGGGTATGTTTTATATGCATGGTATATGTCTTGATATGCTCACGCCCATGTTATATATCTTCGTGTGGCCGAAGAGATGGGGAGCCATACGTGACAAGGGTTTTGCCCATGTCTCAATTGTGGAATTCAAAGCGCTAGACCAAGTCTACCGCATGTGTATTGCTCATGGTATGTTGGGCAAAGAGATCCATGAGTGCACTCCCATTTTCATGGGGCATGTAGATACAAGTGGCGAAGGTATCTCCATGCGCCCGATTGGGGATCCAAGTGGGGGAATTGTTCGCAAATGGTTCCAATCATTTGTGTACCGAACCATGAGCGGATATCATGGGTGAGCATAGAGATATACTATCATGACAACTTTGTACTTGGTCATATTTTCATGTTTTTGACCTCATTTTATGCTCATTTTTGCGTTTTGTGTACTTACCTGGTCGGCAAACAGCAAGAAGCCTATGGAGAGTCGAACCATGGCATGTTGTTCATATGTTGGCATATGCTTTGGAGTTGAACATCACCATTTGCCGGATCGCGTACTCCATTTGGCTTGGCGCACGAAGGATCACAAGAATTGGTCTCAAGATCATGGGCTGACTTGGGCAGTGCGTGGCGCCCATATCGGAAGGGGTTTCGAGGGTAAATTGGGGATGTACATGGGCATTGGCCTTTGGTCTCTATCCTCCATGAATATTAGACTTCGATTCCATGCATGCTTTGAGCCTTCGGATAAGTGGTAACTTCAATTTTGAGCATATATGTGATATATGGCCAATATGGTGTGAATTGGCAGTTTTTTGGAATGTAATGAGTTCAAACTCATAGGTCATTTCTCTAAGCCCATTCGATTCCAAGTCCAACCAAGGTTATGTCAGGGTAGGGCATGGTCCCGAGTGCCATTCTAGGCCATGACACGCCACCTCCCCTATTGGGCTAGGATTTATAGGCTTGGGAGTGAACACATTTTTGGGGTTTGTGTAGTGACTTGTGACACATGGCATTCAGCCATATCATTTGACCTGGTTCAGGGCAATATGTTGGTGAGTCAAGGGAAGGTCTTGAGTCCAGGGAATGAGGGGTTTATGTCTGTGAATGTGTATGTTTACCTCTTTCCCCAACTTTGCTTCATATGTGTTCATATGCCAATTTCAGGGCTTTCTTCCTTGGTGCAATTCTTGTACATGCCCGCCATCGTGAGACAATCGATGTGCTGAACGGAAGCCCGCAACCTGATTTGGATTGTGAATTGGGTTATTGCTGTATTTGTGGGATCGGGTTGCCATTCAGGGTTGAAGGAGGATTTTATTTTCTATATTTTTGGATTTGGAACCTTGGATTTTGAGCAATGCAATCGTTGATCAGGAGCAAATCGGCAGGGGTTACAGGCGGAAGGGGCACAGCGGGGGCCGGTCCTGGTAGGGACCTTCTTTATGGTAGCAGAGGCTTACCTGCTGCCCCTACCTACCGCCGACCCGGGGACTTGGGCCCTTATGAGCCCTGCCCAAGTACGCCCCGGGTGCGTATTGTGGACTCGGGGGAGACCACGCCGGAGATTGGAGCCATAGAAGAACCGAGACGTTCAAGAGCATGGCGAACTCCGGAAGTTGAAGCCCGAAGAGAAGTACGACATTCGGGAAGAGGAGGACGTGACATGGAGGACCTGGTCTCCATGTGCGAGCGTCGCTGCCGAAAGGCATGCAACCTCCGCTCCGCCGCGGAGGACTCTGATGAGGCTTGCCATTCAGGCAGCAGTGGAGGACGGGCCCGGCGCTACCGGAAGCGCGGGTCACCCAAGTCCGCGGCAAGGGACGCCGGGGCTATGGACACGGACCCCAGCCCGGTCAGGCTGTGGGAATCCGAGCAGCACTCCGAGGGCTATCGGACAGCCTACGAGCCACCTTCGCAGCCAGAGATGTCCGCGCCGATCGCCAGGGCGCATACGGCCCCCGAGCCCGCCCTGCAGCACGACGCCGAGGGCTTGGAGAGGCCAGCCAGGGCCTGGACGGCACCTGTGCCCCGGCACACGGGACCAGAGACGGACGCCACAGGCGATACGCCCATGGGCAATGAGTCTGAGGTGCCGGGAACCGCGGGTTGCGCTGAATCCGGCGGAAAGCACGCTGCGTGCCACTGCGAGCACGTGTCCTTCCTCATGGGCAAGTACCCGAAGATGGGGATGGACGCCATCGTGCATCGCCTTGACCGCCTGGACAACGCCAAGGACGGTCTAGAGGAGGACGTCGCGAGAATCCTGGACGACCAGTCGGCCGCGGAGAACCACATGGAGGAGCTGCGAGCGGATCAGGCCCGGTACCGGGAGAATCTGGAGCTGGCCCTGCAGAAGCAGCAGCAAGTGGTGGACAGCCTCCTCCACTTAGTGGAGGATATGTCGGGACGCCTGAAAAGGCTAGATGAGCGACAGCCCCTCGCCTCCGGTCCGGAGTACCCGGCAAAGCCGGCCGCGGTGGGGCTGGTGGAGCGGGTTAAGACCCTCGGGAGCGCCATGGAGAAACCCATGGGGGGCCCTGCAGAGGCACCATACGCGCCTCCGCGTGTTGACCCGGGTGCGCTGCCGTTTGTTCCCATGTTCAGCGAATCCACAATGCTCGGGGAACACACGGCACCGGCTGGGTCCATGCGGGAAGGGCACGTAACCACGGACCCGAGGAGCCTGACGGTACAGATGTCCCATGCCGCCCAGGATGTACCGATCACGACGAATATGGTAGTTTATGCGGAAGAGAAGATCGAGAACCACACCATGCAGGGGCGAACCATGGGAAGCACCGACGGACATGGTCGAGGTCATCCAGGCGGAAAGCTGTGGGCGAAGGACCCCAATACGGGGATATGGACGGCCGATGGAGCAAATCCTTCCCGCATTCCAAACCCCATGGGTTCAGGCCCAACTGGACCGCATTCCATGGAGGAGAGGGATGTACGGGGAGTGTACTCACACCCCCCGGCCACAGGTGGTATCCGTCTCGGTGGAGTGGTGGCTGGAGACGTCGGAGACGCCATCAGGATTGACGACCTCAGGGGAATCAAAATCCCCTACTACGATGGCAACCCCTCCAACCTGGATGACTTCATCCTGGATTGGGAGGACTTTGCCGAGGAGGTCGTCGGGGAGATGCGGGGAGCGCCGCGGGATAAGTGGGTATGCCGGACATTCCCACACCGCCTGGCGCAGGACCTGAAGGAGGAGCTGCGGGATCAGATCCGGGAGGGACTGATCAGGACGGAGCAGGCCTGCCTCCAGTGGTTGGAGGATGAGGAGCGGGTGGACGCTCCGAACCAGAAGCTGGAGGACCTGTGGTCCATCCCACTGCCGCTGGACCGCGGTGAGTTGCGGGTCCGGGAGTGGAACCGGTATCTGCGGAAGTACCGCAGATGCCTCAAGCTGGTGGAGGACTGGAACGAGGCCAGCGAGATCCGCCACCTCCTGAAGGACGTCCTCCCCGGCAACTGGAAGAGGAGAGTGGAGGACGAGGAGAAGAAGAGGGCGAAGAAGCGCGTGGCGGTGAGGATTATGGCGGCGGAGGATACCCATGCGGGTATCATGGAGTTCTTCAGGAGGAACCTGGGCGAACCCAACCGGATGTTGGGACTGAAGAACGCCGTGTATGTGGAGGTATTCGGAGACTCCATGGGGCAAAGGTTGCTGCGCCTCAACAACGTGGAGTGGAGGCGCGGGGAGCCGCTGAGGATGCAGGTCATCTTCGCCCGCATGAGCCTGGACGAGATCGTGAAGTACATCACGGTGGAGTTGAAGCTCAATGCGATAAACGAGGCCCACGTGCAGGATCGACATGGTCATGGACAACGAGGCCACCGAGAAGACCGCCATCATCGGGAGATCCAGGAGGACACGGCCAATTCCGCGGAGGATGGTAGTGGAAGTGGCCAAGACCACTGGTCCCGGGAGGATCACGAGGAGGCCCATTTCTTCGCGTTTGTGGCGCACAACGTGAGGAACCATGGGCAGGATCGGTCCAGATGGAGCCAGGTGGGACCCAAGAAGGGCAAAGAGCCAAGGAGGATCGGGAACCCACCGCTCTCGTTCCGAGAGTACAGGTCTCAGCACGACGGGTGTTGGGTCTGTTATGGCAAGGGAAACAACCATGCACACGACCACCGTCAGTGCAAGGTGTATGAGGCGGACAAGAAGGCCTACTTCGCCGCCCACCCCGAGAAGAAGCCCAAGGAGCAGCGGATTTCCGATTGGAAGGCGAAGGGCGGAGACGGGGGAAAAGGCCAAGGCAAAGGCCAAGGAAAAGGAGGAGGAAGAGGCTATGGTGGTGGACCTGGCCAAGACCGACGAGTGAGGTCGATCGAGGAGGTTGCTGAAGACATGTTGAGGACATTGGAGGAACTCAAAGCCCAGCAACGTGGTGGACAAAGTCCTGGCGGATCGCAGCCAGAAGGGGCTGCGGTAAGCCAAGTGTAGAGGAGCCCCCACGGGAGTGGGACCTCGGAGGTCTCTCCTCCGGAAATCAGTGGAATCCCAGAGAAAGTGAAGGCACATCGGGTGCCGAAGAAGGCTCCGGAAGAGCCAAAACCACTGAGTTTCGCCACTCCCAACCCCTGGAGCGCCCTGCCAAGGGAAGTACATGTGGGTACGGGACATGGCAAGAAGGAAGGAGCGACCACGGAGAGCCCCGTGGACGGGCAAGACCAACCCAAGATCTACACCATCTGTGACCATACCCTTGAAGTCCTGATGCACCCGGACGTGCTAGAGTTGCATGCCGTGAGAGTCGTCCATACACCTCATGGCGACGAGCGGCAGTTGCACTTGAAAGTGCGAGTACGGTGCGGACGAGAGGAGAAGGTGGTGGATGTGTTGGTGGATACGGGTGCCCAGGTGAGCCTGGTCCGGAGAGGGTTGTTCAAGGAGGAATTCCTGCAGCCCAGCCGGAGACCGGTCCGCCTGAAGGTCGCCAACGGAGAGATTATGGGTGGTGGCACCCATGAGGCCACTATCAGTATGGAATTCTGGGAGCATGAGCGCTTGAACCGCCCTGATCAGGCGAAGAGAAGCACTCTATCCGGGAACTTCTATGTCGCCGACATTACTGATTGGGATATGATCATGGGGTACGACTTCATGGTGGCCAACGCCATTGGAGCCCTTCCCCATCGCGCAACGCTGGTTCGGGAGGATGATGAATGCCTCACATGGCTGTCCACGGACTATGCATGCGGATCATCCCAATGGAATGCTGAGGAAGAGGATCGGATCGTCCAAGCGGTGCAAGCTGTGGGTGCCAAGTCCAGAGGAGACCGTGGAGTTCAGCTCACGGAGTATGGAATGGCGCCGCAGGTGTATACCAGGATGATCCAGACGCTGGGAGCCGAAGCGCCCGAGACGGACGTCTTTGCTTCCCGGGATGCCCCACTTTTGCGGAAGTGTAGGAGGCATTGGCATCGAGGAGACTCAGCCTGGCATAGGCATTGGGGTTTGAAGGAGTGGGGGCTCATGTATTGGCATGGCTCCCTGGATAACACCAGACGTACGGTGGAGAAGATCATCGCGGATAGGGCGAAGGAGATCCTGGTCATAACCGGCATAGGATCCACCCCATGTCCGCTGGAGGGTCTCAAGTCGACGCTGGACTCCATCACCCTGAACGAGATGTCATTCGGGCCAGAGGAGGAGTTGTTCATCGACGCCAAGGGTGTATCAATGCCCTCCCTGGGTCAAGCGTGGGGTACCAAGGCTTTCCTGGTGGATGGGGCGCAAGCCCAGCCCACGGGTGATGAAGCATTCATCCGTAGGGTGGAGGCGGTGCCCATGAAGGTCATGTTTGAGCCCAAGGAGGGGGCGGATCAGCCTATTGATGGCATTGACGTCCTGTCCCACGCCGAGATCGACGACGTCGTCAACTACATGCGGATGGGGATGCACGACCGTGTGGCAGCCAAGAAGAGGCGGGCCATGGTCACATCTCCGCATTGGTGGGATGACAAGATGTTGGTCACCGGCAAGTACGAGAAGGACGAGTTCGTGGCGAGGGTCATGGATCACATCGCGGACCAATACGATGGTCCGGTTGGGTCGGACCCACCAACATGGGATTTTCCGAGAATGGGTGCCGATAGCGACAGTCACCAGCCCGAGGCCGCAAATTTCCGAAGATTATCGGTGGGAAGAGCTCCCCACGACGATGAAGACGGCATATCGGACGAGGAGAAGTCGGACTCGGACCCAGAAGAGGCCTATACCGCAGTGCGGTCGGTTGTATCGATACCGAAGCAAGCGGCTGAAGAGGCCCAGGAGAACCCGAAGGTCGCCGATCTGAAGGAGAGGCTGATAAAGGCCTATCCGCGGCTATTCAGTGGCGTCGCCAACAAGAACACTCCAGATCGTGGGAGGTTTGGTACAGCGAAGATCAAGCTGAAGCCGAACCCGAAGATCTATCGTCATCGGGAGTACCAACTTCAGGGCGATCGGGCCGAGGCCATGAAGAAGCTGTTGGCCGAGTTCATTGAGCGGGGATGGATCGAACCCTCCGACAGTGAGTGGGCCAGCCCAGCCTTCATCGTGCCCAAGAAGGAGAAGGGCGAGTGGAGGTTGGTGGTTGATTACAGAGGTTTGAACGAGCAGACCGAGCACGACTCGTACTCGCTTCCCCTGATCGACTCCATCCTCCAAAAGCAACAGAAAAAGCGGATTTTCACGGTGTTGGACCTGAAACACGGTTACCACCAGATGCCGCTACACCCGGAATCCAGGCCCTGCACAGCGATGTCGACGCCGCTGGGGCCCATGCAGTGGAAAGTGGTGCCTATAGGCGCCAAGAATGGCAACGCCGCTTTCCAGCGCATGATGGAGGACCTACTCGGTCCTGTCCGGGACTGTGCCGATCCTTTCGTGGATGACATCATCATCGGGTCCGGCACGGAGACCATGACTGAGGACGAGCTCATCGACGCGCATGAGAAGGATCTGCGCCGAGTGCTCAGCGAGTTGGACAAGCACAGCATGGTGTGCAAGCCCACCAAAGCCTCACTCTTCGTGAAGGAAGTGGAGTTCGCGGGTCACGTGGTTGGTCACGGGCAACGCCGTCCCATGCCTGGGAAGCTGGCGTCCCTGAACCACTGGGAGAAGCCCCAGACCATCAGCGAACTCCGGTCCTTCATGGGGTTCTGCAATTACTATTCGGGCTATGTCCGGATGTATGCAGAACTCTCGGGGCCGCTGCACAAGATGCTGCAAGTGGGCAAGTTCGACGGCCGGAAGGGGAGCAAGAAGAAGCTTGCCTGGACCCCTGCGGCTGAGGATGCGTTCAACTGCCTGAAGGAGCGACTCCTGGGGCAGTTGGGGCTGTTCCTGGTGGACCCGGACAAGGGATTCGTGCTACGGACAGACGCCTCGGACTATGCCGTGGGGGCAGTCCTCGAGCAAGTCCGGGACGACGGGACTCATGTTCCCGTGGCGTTTTGGAGCAGGATCCTGGCCGAGGGCCAACAACGAACATGGACCGCGAGGGAGAAAGAGACATACGCCATTGTATGTGCGCTCAGGAAGTGGTCTGGCCACATCGGACTGCAGCCGGTGGTGGTTTGCACGGACCACCAGTCCCTACAGAGCTGGCACAAGGAGCATGTCGACACCCCCTCAGGACCAGCGGCTAGGAGGGCCCGATGGCACGAGACGTTCGCCAAGTTCGACCTCAGCGTCGTGCACGTCCCGGGGAAGGACAACACTGTGGCGGATTGCCTCAGTCGATGGGCCTACCCCGCGGGCAAGGCGTGGATGGACATATCCAGCCATGGCGACGCCGAGGAGACCGAGGAGGCCAAGCGCATCATCGAGATGGAGACGGTCATGGAGCAAGAGGGGGTCAAGTGTTTTGTGGTGATGGCAAACCGTACAGACCTGGCCAAGTTCCGGGGCGCCCGAGTCCAGGCCATTCGAGAGGAAACCCTCGAGCAATGGATGGTGGCCCCTGTAGAGCTAGTCAGGTCGGTGCTCACAGAGGACTGGTCGGATGAGTACGCGGCATCCGAGCACTGGAGCAAGTACTGGAATGCCGTGAGCGCCCCGTCGGACGACGAATGGCCCGAGGGCTTGACCGAGGATGGCGACAAGTTGTTCCTCAAGGACAAGCTGCTGGTGCCCGAGAACCGAGTGGAGGAGCTCATTGACCATTGGCACAACGCCCAGCTCATGCACCCTGGCCGAGATAAGATGCAGCAGGACCTGGAGTGGCGTTTCAAGTTCCCTCCGGGGTACTACGCCATCCTGGACAGGTACTGCAGCGACTGTGCCGTGTGTCGGGCCACAAAGAGCCCCAACCACTCCACAGCGGGCAACCCGGTGTACACGGCTATACCGGAAGCCCCTATGCGGTCCGTAGCCATGGATGTATTCGCCATGCCTGAGGTCACCGTGGAAGGAGAGACCCACGACTGTGTCATCCTGGCGGTGGATAGGCACAGTGGGTATATCGTGGCGGTCCCTGGCAAGAAGTCCAAGAAGAAGGACAAGAAGGACAAGCATGGAGTGGGGCTGCAGGCCAAGACCGTCGCTAATGCCATGATCAGGCATTGGCTGACGATTTTTGATGTCCCAGCTGTCATCTGCAGCGATCGGGGCAGTCGGTTTGTGGTAACGTGGTTCAAGACGATGTGCAAACACATGGGTATTCGGCACGCCAAGACCGTGGCGTACCACAGCCGGTCGAATGGCCGCGCTGAGGTGGCCGGGCGGCAGATGTTCGAGAAGTCTCGCCAGCTGCACATTGACGAACCGGGCCGGAACTGGTATAACTCGCTGTGGAGAGTGCTCCAAGCGTATCACGACCTTCCGGGACCCACTGGACTGTCGCCCCATCGCATCCTGTTCCTACGGGATCGAGTGTCACGCACTCTCCCGTGGATGAACCATGGCAAAGTGGCCCGGGATGCGAATGCCATGATGGCTGAGGCGGACGACACGGCGGCCAAAGTGTGTAAGGCACTTCAGGACGAGCACGACAAGAGGGCCAAGTACTTCAAGCAGGGAAAGGTCCAGAGGTATGCTCTCCAAGACACCGTGTGGGTGGAGCGGCACCACAAGGATGTCCTGTCCAGGCATCGGCAGGCATCTTGGTATGTGCCGGGGTAATCGTGCGGAAGGTCGGGCAAGATGTGTATGCGGTTCGTGTGGGGGATAACAAGATCCTGGACCACGACCATACCCAGCTTCGTCCCCGAGCACCAGACCCCAGCGGACGTCCCGTCACCTTCGAGTTCACGGCCGGCGATGTGGACTCAGACGACGAGGGTGAGGACGACGACTTCACCGCTGAGAAGATCCTGGCGGACAAGCCGGACCCGGGGACGCCTGGGGGTAGGCTGTATAAAGTCCGTTGGAAGGGATTCGCCGCATCCAGGGATTCGTGGGAACCTCCGAGCAGTTTCGTGCCGAGGTATACCACGGTCTGGATGGACTACCTAAAGAAAAAGAATATTTCTTTGGATGTCAAGGACGTGTTGGTCCATTTGGTTGCTGCTGTAGCACCGTAATGGATCCCCCCTTGGCATTTTGTTTGTTTCTGTGATTGAGGAGACGGGTGAGGGCGTTCATCCGGGGATTTTTCGGCCTTGATTGGCCATCTACCCCCTTCACTCGATCTCCACATATATATTTCATTGTGGTATACTTATTTAGGTCGACCGACGACGTTTTGCTATCTTTGATCCCCTTGGTCCATGTTGTAGATCAAGAGGAGACCGGATATGGCGTAGGGCACCGAGTTTTAGTGTCCTCACCCCTCCCTTGGGGCATGGGGGACGCCTACGACGTGTGTGGGGCCTCCATGTGTCCTTGGGACATGGAGGGGGGGGTTGGAGCCCATTGGGGTCCTCCCGTCCTCTCTTCAATGACTTCCGAGCGGTAACAACGCTCTGAGAAGGGGGGTGAAGCCGGTTCGGACCCCCGTGGCCATCTTGGGGTCACTTGGGGTGTGTATCTATGTGCCGGCAAGCCGCCATTGGCTGATATCATACTCTGCCATCCACCTGATCTAACCCGATGTGATAGTGTGATAGTTTTGGCCATTCCGGCTATGAGCGGCCATATGCAGTACCGAGGCACCGCCAGCGGAGATTTATATATCGGATTATCAGGAATCAACAGGGTTTTATTATCATAATGTTTCCGTAATTTTTCAGCCTTTCGATCTAATGGTCAATGTATCGGCGACCGTCAGTTGGCTCGCGATTTTGCGTTAACCGATTGGTTAACTGTTATTTCCAGATATTTTGGCGGATACTCCGTTGAAGGGTCAGATTTCATCAGCAAAGGGTTCGTTGCTTCCGCAATTTTCTAAATAAGCACTCGAAATTTTAATCTGAATTTTTCGCGATGTCGAAATCGGATTTTCGACTTCGACATCGCCGCACTTGATTTGGACTTCCTCGAGTGGTCATACTCTTTTCCCTATGCCCGAATCAGGTTTCCCTTATACTTGCCACCCATTTGACTTGGAGATATAAGGGAAACAAAAGTGAATCGTGGAACCACTTTGAAGGACCATATCTACGCGCCAGTGTGAGGAAAGAGAATAAGGAAGGTTGCGTTGCAAGCGCATTGGTCTCAGATTAATTTAGGAAGCATCAAACGCCTTTGGTGTGTACACATGCCCGGTGTAGCAAGGGATAATGGTCAAGAGGGTATAAAGTGATATATAACTCTTGGACCGTGCAACCGAATATTTTAATGCGACTTTCGAGTGTACCGCATGAGTGTTGGGGCTGCATAGATACTTTCCTTGGGTTCCTACGCATTTTTAACGTGAAGTTATGTCCATGGTGGGACATGGCATATCATGGTGGGAGCCACTTTTTGAGGGTATGTTTTATATGCATGGTATATGTCTTGATATGCTCACGCCCATGTTATATATCTTCGTGTGGCCGAAGAGATGGGGAGCCATACGTGACAAGGGTTTTGCCCATGTCTCAATTGTGGAATTCAAAGCGCTAGACCAAGTCTACCGCATATGTATTGCTCATGGTATGTTGGGCAAAGAGATCCATGAGTGCACTCCCATTTTCATGGGGCATGTAGATACAAGTGGCGAAGGTATCTCCATGCGCCCGATTGGGGATCCAAGTGGGGGAATTGTTCGCAAATGGTTCCAATCATTTGTGTATTGAACCATGAGCGGATATCATGGGTGAGCATAGAGATATA
Organism: Eutreptiella sp. 'Long Island Sound 2002'; assembly: GCA_964036045.1. Taxonomy (NCBI): domain Eukaryota; phylum Euglenozoa; class Euglenophyceae; order Eutreptiales; family Eutreptiaceae; genus Eutreptiella; species Eutreptiella sp. 'Long Island Sound 2002'. The sequence goes on along the minus strand of OZ038389.1, from coordinate 55,644,748 downwards.
CTATCATGACAACTTTGTACTTGGTCATATTTTCATGTTTTTGACCTCATTTTATGCTCATTTTTGCGTTTTGTGTACTTACCTGGTCGGCAAACAGCAAGAAGCCTATGGAGAGTCGAACCATGGCATGTTGTTCATATGTTGGCATATGCTTTGGAGTTGAACATCACCATATGCCGGATCGCGTACTCCATTTGGCTTGGCGCACGAAGGATCACAAGAATTGGTCTCAAGATCATGGGCTGACTTGGGCAGTGCGTGGCGCCCATATCGGAAGGGGTTTCGAGAGTAAATTGGGGATGTACATGGGCATTGGCCTTTGGTCTCTATCCTCCATGAATATTAGACTTCGATTCCATGCATGCTTTGAGCCTTCGGATAAGTGGTAACTTCAATTTTGAGCATATATGTGATATATGGCCAATATGGTGTGAATTGGCAGTTTTTTGGCATGTTATGAGTTCAAACTCATAGGTCATTTCTCTAAGCCCATTCGATTCCAAGTCCAACCAAGGTTATGTCAGGGTAGGGCATGGTCCCGAGTGCCATTCTAGGCAATGACACGCCACCTCCCCTATTGGGCTAGGATTTATAGGCTTGGGAGTGAACACATTTTTGGGGTTTGTGTAGTGACTTGTGACACATGGCATTCAGCCATATCATTTGACCTGGTTCAGGGCAATATGTTGGTGAGTCAAGGGAAGGTCTTGAGTCCAGGGAATGAGGGGTTTATGTCTGTGAATGTGTATGTTTACCTCTTTCCCCAACTTTGCTTCATATGTGTTCATATGCCAATTTCAGGGCTTTCTTCCTTGGTGCAATTCTTGTACATGCCCGCCATCGTGAGACAATCGATGTGCTGAACGGAAGCCCGCAACCTGATTTGGATTGTGAATTGGGTTATTGCTGTATTTGTGGGATCGGGTTGCCATTCAGGGTTGAAGGAGGATTTTATTTTCTATATTTTTGGATTTGGAACCTTGGATTTTGAGCAATGCAATCGTTGATCAGGAGCAAATCGGCAGGGGTTACAGGCGGAAGGGGCACAGCGGGGGCCGGTCCTGGTAGGGACCTTCTTTAGCAGACTACATCAGCCGCAACAACTTCGACGCCCTGATTGGTGCCCGGTCTGAAGCGCTGCCTAAGGAGGCGTTCAGCCGTATGGACGTCCACTTGGATCTCAACATGACGATGATACGCCCCCTGGATTGACTCCAGCAATCGGAGTACCTGAAGGAGTTTGGGGATATCTACAAGCGCCTGGAGAAATGCCTTGAACCCCTCCTGGTCAATCAGGACCAGTGGAAGAGGGACAAGAGCTACCTCTGGCACGAGGACCGCATCGTGGTACCTAGTGACCGAGTCCCAGCGCTGCTGAAGTGGACCCATGAGTCCAGCGGTCATGTGGGTGCTGACCGTACCCTGAGGCTGTTCAAGCAGTGGTTCCACACTACGTGGACTGACGACCAACTGCGGAAAACCCTCCAGCCTATCGTGGACAAGTGCCCGTGAAGGTCCTGCACACCAGGGGATATCAGGGACAGAGGTCTCTACTCGACCCTGCCCATCCCTCACTGTGCTAACAGTGTTCTATACGTGGACTACACGGAGATGCCGAAGTTCGGGGGCTATGACTTTGCCCTCGTGGTAACCTGTGCGTTGACCAGGTTTACCAGGGTGTTCCCATGTACCAAGCACATTACCGGGGAGGAGACTATCAAGATACTCCTGGAGGAGTGGTTCTGTGTCTATGGGGCGCCCAAGGAGATCAACTCCGATGAGGACGTACGAGTACGCTCAGATACTGGCTGGTACAAGAGGGTCCTGAGATCCCTCAATGTCCAGGTGTCTACGGGGATTCCCTACTCGCACACGAGCAACCCCCTATGTGAGCGACAGATCCGTGTCCTCAAGGAGAATGTAAGGACATGGTGCAAAACTGAACGCACCAGAGACTGGGTGGGACTACTCCCCGTCATATCCTTGATGATGAACTCCCAAGAGAGTTCGGCTACTGGCTACTCGCCCCATGAGCTATTCCTAGGGCGCCCGGCGTGGTTCCTACATGCCCCCTACCCAGAGGACACCCATTCTTCTGTGGGTGAATGGGTCCAAGAGCAACAAGCGAAGGTGGACAAGGCCAAGGCTATGCTCCAGAGAGTGAGGGGGCGTCAGTGGAACAAGAAGAACAAGCACCGAGTACCGGCCACCTACCAAGAGGGGGACTGGGTGCTGGTGCACCACAGTCGACTACCCGCCTGGCCACGCTCTACCAGCGATGACCCATACTTCGGGCCGTACAAGATTCTATCAGTGGATGGACACCGTATCACCGTGCGGTGTTCTCCCCGTCTAGGGGGGACCCTGGTGTGCGCTGCTCAACACCTGAAGCGCTACTATGATCCTGAAGACCTCTGTGGGGAGGAGTGGGAGCTGAACGACGAGGAAATCGCCGCCCTAGACGTGCAAGGGGCTGCCAGCCCTATGGAAGTTGAAGGTGAACTCCCCGACATGAACGCCGAGGAGATGGCTAAGGAGGGCTTCTACCTGGTGAAGTCTGTCCTACGCCACCGCTATCGCCAGGGTTGGCGCTTCCTCACCCTCTGGGAAGGGTTTGGAGTCGAAGAGGCCACCTGGGAGCCCTTCTCTGCGTTTATTCTACCTGAGGGACGCCTAAACTCAGTTCTGGTTGACTACTTGTCCCAGAACAACCTTGGTGAGTTGCTGAGGCTCGCTGAGACGCTTGCCTCCAAGAGTAAAGCTAGGGACTGAACCTTACCCTTACCTGCCTAAGCGTATGTGTGAGTGTGCTATTCCTAAGGTCCTGAGAGCAAGCCGCAGAAGTGGTGTCCTAATTATACCCAAGTCTGCACGCTTGCTAAACCTGGAGGGTTGTCTTATTGATGCCACGGGATACGCCCCGGGTCTCCCCTCCCCTAAGCGCCCAATTTCTGTGCTGGCGCAAAACCTTGGGGGAATACCCAGCGTACTAATCCAGGTATTGTTTTCCCTACCTATCTGTCTACTACAGGAAGGGGTGGCCAAAAGCTATGAAGGCATGAAAACGCCATTTTGCTAAGTGGCCAAAACACTGACCTAACCACTGCCACAGCCCACCAACCCTGCTAAAACTGCAGGAAACGGGTGGGACAGTGACACACGCACTACAGGTACTACACACCCTACAGTGGCACCATCCTGGTGGGCGAGCACTTCTGCAACTGGCTCAAGCCCCCACTCAGGACTACCACTCCTACACGCACACTCTCCGGGCTGTGGTTGAAGATCAAGTCGTCGGTCCTAATGACCCTCCTGTGAAGAAGACAAGAGAACACAGCGCTGCTAAGCAACTGTGGCCTAACCGGGGACGCCACAACGCGTTTCCCCTGCTAGGGCTTGGAGGGAAGGGGTGCTCTTGATGCGTGCACAGCGTGGATGTCGATGGAGTCGAACTGCCCTCGCCACTCCTGGCGGAGGTGCAGTCAATTGTTTGTGTGATCAGCGCCCTTGTTTAGCAGGGCTAGAAAAAAATGGTATGCTGCTGCACCAATCACCCTACCTGCCCACCTGTAAAGCAAAGGCAAATGAAGGGGTGTTTGCGGCGGAGGAACCAAGCCACACTCCACGTATTATACGCCTCTCAGTGTGACCTATAATACACTGTCCGCAAACACGCCCTGTCAAGCAAGCAAGCGTTAAGAGACTCCTCAGGTTCTCTTAAAGAACTTACCGAGGAGCCCCTGGGTAACCTAAACAAGGTTTACCGTGCGCATTTCGCGTGGCCTACCCTTTAATGCGTGTGTGAATGCCCGAGCATGCACGAGTGGTCGAGTTTTCTTTGGCAAACCTGCCAATCTTACCCCACGATCACGAGCTCCACCAGGGGGTGGCCCCTCCTGGGCTTACTCACCTTACCTACCGCTGGAGAGTGAAGCAAGGTGAGGAGAAAAACGAAGCGCAAGCGAAAAACGTCGCTATGCACTTGTGTGTATGTCTAATCACCCTGATCTGACCTCTAATCATCTGCAATCTGTCTAATCTCGCCCTCTATCGTTTGTTAGCGCAGCTACAAGACTCGTTCACGGAGACACGAGACGAGCAATGTGCTTGCTGCATACGAGACGAGCACATCTGTGGTTTATACCTGATTCATTGAAGTCTTTTTGTTGATTTTCGAATTCTTGGATTTTTGATTCTTCTATCAGTGTGGGTGGAATCTGTATGTTTATTTATTAATGTGTGTCTCGTCATTTTCCGAGTTACGTGAGACATACGTTTATAATCTCATTATTTCTGTATTTTCCGGCGCTTCGCTAGGATCCGCTCCTGCGCGCCGCCTTTTTATGCGTAGGAATTTCTTGATTTAAAAAATCTAGAGATGACTATAATTTTTATAAAAATGTGCTTCTGATGCACAATTGGATTCTGCTCAGGTGTGTTGTCTTAGAAAAATTCTAGGCCGTCATTTGACGGATTTTGGTGATGTCGCTTCGTGTTTGCGTGGATTCGTCCTTAATTCTCCCATTCCTGTCTCTGCAGATATCCTCGCGAAAGCGTCGCTGAGTAGGCCGTGTTCGGGCCAAAAAGCAGCCGCCAGGAGACTGAGCAGAACCCAAGACCCCACCAAGGGGCAATTTAATTTTTTCAACGACTCCCTTCGCCCTAAGACAGGTCACAGGTCGCCAGCAGGTTTACGAGAACCCGTGCGAGTGTGTATATTGTGTCTTGCATTGGGTTTATGTCGCGCTGCGTCTCGGAGGGAGGGATGCACATGCACATGTTTATGGCATGCTCCCAAACTAACCCAGCCAAGCCACAGGAACCCCGGCAGCGCCATGAGCGCTGAGTTTTCTGTAGGAAATGTCACGAACAAAGCAGCAAAAAGGCGCCAGCCATGGTGAGCGCCCATTTTTCTGTGTGAGGGAAACTATAGGTATTTTAAAGTAGATGTGGAAACCAAGGAAAGGCCAAGAAAAAATCCCTTTTTCCTGAAAGTGCGACAGTGGTGGCCACCACACCACAAGGGGGGAGTAAGAAAAAGTGCTTTTCCAATGCTTTGAGGCATACTCTAGTTGTATTAGAGATGCACTGAGCGCACAGGCATATCTATCTTAGTATTGGCCCAACCAAAAGTGGTGATAATACATTTTGACCTATGGAACCAAACACCCAATCAGGATATGGAGTGGACCCCTTAATCACCTATCAATGTGAGGCAAATCATCTTTTCCTGAGTTGACTGAGAACTGACATATCCAGGGCAGAGCCTATGAATTTATCTATGTTTTCTCATGAATTCTTAGCTGTCCTAGTGGTATGCACCCTAGGGGGCTGGGCACCTCTTTTTGAGAGGTAGTGGGTTCAATTCCCGGTCAGCCTAGCTAAATAGGAAGATCCCATGTGACATGGCAATGACCTCATCGCCACATGCCCTGCCACCTCAGCACATATGGGACCCAAAACAAAGAGTGCACATCTCCTGAGATGGCACTATGGAGATTGAGTGACCATGGGGCAGTTTTCCAACTCTTTTTCCAAAACAATTCAGCTATCTTTGTGAATATGCAATCCGATTTGACCTGAGTTGCAGTTTCGCTGAATATCCTTTCATCTTTCACTGTTTACACTGCAGCCCTTCATGCTTTGATCCTGATTCTCTTCTACTTGCTTATCTCTGGCTTGGGCTATCCTGGATTGATTGTATTTCAGCAACCAAAACATTTTCATCTTCAAAAACAAGTAGCAGGAAACCCTACACCAGCAGCAAGCAGCAGGAGAGGCACAAACACAGTGTTGAAATCACTATAAACTTTTCTGATATGTTTGCTGGACACTGCATCTGTGGCCTCTCCTTGGTAGCTTTTCATTCCAACATGTAATTCCATAACTCATTGTTTGATCATAGATTGACCATTTTGACCAGTTGATTGTAATCCAAATCAACATCTCCTGTCACCAACATTTCGTCGTTATTCTGTCGTGCACAGTGCGAATTCTAGAAAAATAGTACATGAAATGGTGTAGTATGCAAACTAAGTTCCGGAGAACAATAGAGTTTTGAGTCATAATGAAAAAAGGGTACATGGATATAAACAATATCATTTTTGTATTCAAGTGCCACTATGTGTTCCATGTTATGAAATGAAAATGTAGTTTGTGGTCCTCTGAAGACTACACAAAGGACAGAGAACGCCAAAAAAAATCCATCTAATAGGTGCAATTGCGCATCAATTTATGATTTTGGGATTCTTTTTGGGACGATATGCCAAACCATATCATAATTTGTATAAAGAAATGCAACCAACAGAGTTGGCTCTGCAGACCACACAACCCTTAAGTGCACACTACTATGCGTCATTTTGTTTCTTAACCATAGAATACATGCAATTCCACAGAGTTGACCAACACCCTTATTTTCCGTGTTTGGCTTGGGACGATTTTGATGAATAGATGCCTCAATCATAGAAGAAATTGCTCATTTTTTAAATGCTGGTTTGTTTCCTTTTTTGCCTCTTAAGCCTCATCCCAAAACGTAATGCTCATAAATACCTAGGTTCTCCCTGACATCCAAACCTACCTCATCCATCCATTCATCTATCCATCCATCCATCCATTCAATCTTTAGTACCTTAGACCCTCGCTTGAGGAAATTTGCTTCGGCAAATGGAAAAGCAATTACAAAGCCTCTCTTGAACACCAAGCAGTACCCGCTCGCATCACCTTGCGATAACAATGACATAAATCTTCATCTGCCCCATTAGTGGAATCAAGCTAGCCGACTACGAGCACCGTTTAATCCCAACAGAAACGGCAGAAACCTGCCCTGGCGGAGATAATCAACCCTATGCGGGAACAGCTGCGGCACACCGAGGAGACCCCCTCCCCCCTCCCCAAGAAATTAAAGGGTCAGGGCATTTCAATCGCCCAACTCAAAGCAAAAGAGTTGGTTCCACCCTACAGCGGACCATCGAGCCGCGGGACTTGCGGAGACACGTCAACCCCCCCCCCCCCTCAAGAGAAAATACAGACCCTGGAGGGCACATTGTGGCAAATGGCTACGGCCATAGAAAGGTTATGCGAGAGGGTGCAACACTTAGAGGAAGGGTACGCCAAAGAGGAGGACACAGAAACCCCTCCTGTGGCCGCGACGACCCCTCCCCTGGAAGCCATGGCCGCAGCCTGCTCCTCAGGGCAGGAGAATCCCTCCCCGTGTGACACCCCAGCCCCCCCCTGCCGTACACACGTGTTGGGGAATGCATCGGGGGGAGGGGAAACCAGCACCCCTGCATGCAATACACACAAGTGGGGGTATGCATGGCGTGAGGGTAAAGCAAGAACCCATGGGGAGTGCGACCGCGCCCTTTCCGGTGGGATAGGAGCCAACCCGTAGCACGCAGCCAGTGATACCACTTTAAAAGCCAGTACCCCCCCCCCCCATGTGGAGAATACGAAAAAGCCCCCCGTTTTGTACTAAAAAACCCCCCGCTTTGTACTAAAAAAAGCTCTGTTTTGTACTAAAAAAACCCCCGTTTTGTACTAAAAAAAAACCCTGTTTTGTACTAAAAAAAGCCCCCGTTTTGTACCAAAAAACCCCCTTTTTGTACTAAAAAAAAACCCCCCGTTTTGTACTAAAAAAAACCCCCCTTTTTGTACTACAAAACCCCCCTTTTGTACTAAAAAAAAAACCTTTTTCATCAAATAAAAAAATTACGTCCGCCAAACAGGAAAAGCCCCCTTTACCACGTCGCAAGCCCTGCCAAGCCCGCACACCCTTACCCACGTTCTTTTGGCGTGAAAACTGTCCATTGCGGCTACTTACTTCCTCCTTTATGGCACCGTGTGCTTGTGCATTGCTGTTTTCGGCCCCAGCTCAGCCCTCTACAGACCCCCACCCCCAAAAAGGAAACTGCCACATCCTGCAGGCAATATGAATGCAAAATAGCACGCAAGCATGTACTAAAGCTGAAATGCACCACACCACTGACATTTGATGGTACAAATCTTCAGTCCCTGTTCATGTGCTTCCATGACCCTGCATCGCCTCTCCTACCTTCATACCGGAAATGGAAATGGGGCACCCCCCCCCCCCACATCCCCACGGGTGTTCTACGTACAGCACAACATATAGACAACCTGTCTTCCGGGACTGAGATTCAGGGCTCACATTGCCCCGAAAATACCCCGAAATGTACTAAAAAGCCCCCCAAAACCTACTATAAAACCCCTGGAAATGTACTAAAAGATCCCCTGAAATGCACTAAAACACCCCCCAAAATGTACTAAAAAACCCCCCTAAATGTACTAAAAAAAACCCCTAAATGTACTAAAAAAACCCCCTAAATGTACTAACCCCCCCCCCTAAATGTACTAAAAACCCCCCAAAATGTACTAAAAAACCCCCCGCCCAAAACCCCCCCAATTATACTAAAAAAACCCCCCGGGGGGGGTTTTAGTACAATTGGGGGGGTTTTTTAGTGCATTTTAGAGTGGGGGGTTTTTTAGTACAAAAGGGGGGGGGTTTTGGTACAAAAACGGGGGGTATTTTAGTACGCACCACCCCCCCATGTCCATCCCCCCCCAAGGGACGACGGTTCCCCCCCAACCCGGGGGGAACCGTTACCAAGTGACGGTTCCCCCCCTGGGGGGGGGGGGACCGTACACCACTCCCGACCAGCCAATTCTAGTATAACCCAACCAAAAATTTCTTATTGTTCATGGGCCAAGTGACGGTTCCCCCCCTGGGGGGGGGGGGGGGATGGACACGGGGGGGGGATGGACGCGGGGGGGGGAAGGTATGTCCCTCTCCCACTGGCCTTTGCCCACAAAAACGTGAGCTTATCCAACAACATGCTAAATCCTAAGCCAATAGTTATCCGGTTTTTTCATTTTGGAGCATCATGTACTGTCAGTCTTGGAAATGCAGCACCATCCCCCCACTTTGTCCAATCCCCAGCCAATGTTCACTGCCCCATGGGGCCCCATAGGGCAGTTGCTCAACAAGGCAGAGTGACTGGGTTTAATAATGGGGAACAGAAAGAAATCAATGATTTAATGAGGGTGGGGGTTTGTTGGACACAAACCGCAGACAGCAAAACAGGGCAGGCTTGACTAGCTGTATGTGACACTGTACCATTTCCTCCTGTTCAACAAATGCGTAAGCCAAAGGCTTTGCAATCCACACTGAGTCAAACTTGTCGGCTTCTTTCAATGCAGGGTTGCCTGGGTGAGGGGATACAGGTCTGTTAGGATACAAAAATTAAGATCATGAGTATGAAACGGACAATACCAGTCGGGCAGGAGCCCAGGGGAAGTCAAGTGAGAAGGAACACACCCTGAGGGTGAGGCGAAAAATCATGAGAAACCCACCAAATAGGATGGGCACAACACTCAGTGTACCCACAGCATTACAAGGGTTGTGTGGGCTGCTCCTTCTGCCCATGTCCTACAGCAGGCAGTGTGTATCCTAGTGATGGATATCAAGGGTGGTGGTCAGACTACAAAAAGAGATTATGGTACATCACAGTATGTCACGGTAGTGAGCCCAAAGTAGTCGGCAGATACCCATGAATGTCCCTTTTTCTTTTTTTCTGTTTTCGCAGAACACGTTACAATGCACCAGCTTTGTGTACACGTATTGTTGCTTCAGCACATGCACGCGTGTGTAGAAGGGGTCAAAGAAGAGAATTGGGCGAGAAACTTTGAGTTAAGGCTGAATGCACTGCTCCCTCCAGCCAAAATGACAATTTGACATGAAAAAACAGGCAGGGGACCCTGGAAAGCTTGGCCCTGTTCAAATTTCCCAAGTGCAGCCATTTTGCAAAGGTGTTCGGGCTGAGGAGAGAGAGGAAGTTCAGGAGACAAAAGAAATAACCAGGCAGATATCATAAGCATGGATAAAGAATACCCAAACCACTGTTTCTGGTTGAAAATTCAGCTTTTACTGTTCAGCGCTTGAACTTACCCCATGACAAGCCCAATAAGATGACTACATGGCACAGCGATAGTCTCCTAGGCCTGGAGCAAGCTGTAGAGCCAGGCATTGGCATACCTGAGGTCCGTAACAATGCACTTTGTGACGCCCGGGCCAGGGCTGTAGCACCATCAGCGCTTCCTGGTGATTTGAGGTGTACATGTTTGGGTAGTGTTGCATCCCTTCCCAGCAGTGTAGTCTGTCTGCCACAAGAGCCCCAAAGAGTGGGGGAGCTCCTTGAAGGCTGGTAGGTTATTGTGTAGTGGTTGTCCAGGGGGTTGGCGTGGCAATGCGGGTGAGAGTAGAATGTCTGTCCCAATGCTCAGGCTTGCAGTCCTCTGCCTTTGCAGTGTCCACTCCTCTGCCAGCACTGACGGGCTTCACATTCAGAGGCTCAAGGGTCCACCGATCAGAGCACCCCCACTTCTCCCTGATCGAACATCTGCACTGCGTGAGCACCACTGTGAGCAGGCCCATACACCCACGGCGAGGACAGCAATGGCGAGGGATTCCCATTGAGACGGGTCCAGTTTGGTGGAAACTCTTGGGCCTGCTCTGCACCCGTCAGCACTGTCCGTTGGACCCGAGCCTCCGTCGCCGCCGAAGTCTCAACCCCTCCCCCCCCCCGCCCCTCCGGATTCAGGGTAGGACCACTGCTGCGGTGACAGGAAACGTGCACGCGTCAGGCACCGCAAAACCAGTCCGCCACGGTGCTACGCACACATGGGCTAGTCAGGGAGTCAGACTGCCTGCCCCGTTTGGCAACACAAGTCCTGGAAGTCTCATGCGCATCGGATTTTGCCACAAGCCCCAAGCCCTTTCTGGACAATCCATTGTCGGCAGAGGCAGGACCAAAATACCGTGGTAACCATTCGGTGTTGCCCAGGTCACTTGGTCTTGGTGGCACTTCACTTTTTATTTGGCGTTGTTATGAGTGTGTCTATCCCCTACCGCGAATGCCAAAAACAAAGGCTTCCTCAGCTTTGTATCACCATGGGGATTGATTCTATCGTCATTAGTTTGCAGGAAAAATGGAAGTATTCGTGCACACATCAGAAAATGGATGCAATGCATTTTGAGAAAATGGTTGTAATTAACAAATCATGTTTGTTAAAAGTTTTTAGATGGGTAACAGGTGAATGAGTTGTTGATCTATTGCGCAGGCCTCTACCTTGGGCCTTGTCAAACCCCTCCCCCCTCACATCACCTCGTTGAAGGGTGGGTTTTTGCACCCATGACCCCACGGTAGCATGCAAGGGACGGCGCGGAAGCGGTCTGGAAAGGGGCCAACACGGTTGACGGCTTGTGGATCGGGCTTCAACGCCGTGCAGACCGGAATGTGTGTTCTACATCATGGGCACTCGAAAGCTCAGCCCCCTGTCCTCTGGGCTTTGTGCACGTGCCCTCCAGAACCCCTCCTGTTCCCAGGTCTGCGTGCGGTGGGGGACCGCACAAAGATCGCGAAAGTTCAACCGAAAGTCGGGATGCATGAGCTTACAAACCCCACCCCCTCTTGCGGGGGCCTGTCGAGGGAAATGCGCACAGGGGGCGTGCCGTGAGGACCGTTCCCAATGGGCCGGGGCGCACACCAAGACCAAAGTACTTCCCGCTACTGCCATGGCCACGGCAGTGACGACACAATACACAGATACGAGGCAACGCGTAGAACGACTGCCCACCGCCAGCGGTACCATCAACCGCCGTCAGTCAACCAACAACAACAGCCGTCCTCAAGCGCACCCACAACACGAGACGGAGTGCGCGATTCGGATTTAGCACCCCCGTCCAGACCATCCTCATGTCCACCCCCTAAAAAGTGGGACACGTGATTTCTTCGCGGGGGAAAGTGCTGATGCTGGTCGAATTGTTCCTTTCTATCGGCAGTTGCAATGACTCAGTGGACCCGGTGGGCGGGCCGTGGCCATTCCCTCACGAGCCGTCTGACGTCATACCACGGCGCCCGGCCGGACTCACTGTCGTTGCGGTGTGTACCGGTGTGGCGCCCACCCAATCGTCGCCCCCGCACCCGCCCCGGGAGGGCCCTGCTTGAACATCGCAGCGACGCCCTCTTTTGGAAACGACGATGCACCGCTCAGTTGACTGGCTGCCGCAGGTGTCCCAGAGGACAGACGCAGGCTGTGGGAAATTGCGCCACAAATAGTCCCCAAGCGGATTGTTGACCCATGCTCCGCCCCCCCCCCCCCCCGCGGCCGTGCGAAGACACAGGACACGGCCTGTGGATGGGGACTTGTGGTGGAGGCTATGGAGCCAGCGTCTGGACACATTTATTGACAGGTTGGGGTTAGAGGTCAGGTCAGAGGAAAGGGTGACTGATGGGTCATACTGCCGAGTTGGGCTGCGAGGCCCTCGGGGCACTGGTAACCCGAATGGACGGGCAGCGCAGCGAAAGAGCCATGGCCACGGGCCGCAGGCGCAACATTCGTCAGGTCGTCGGGGACAAACATGACAGCGAACCGCAGCAGCCCCGTGCTGATGAACGAGGCATGAGCGCCCGGCAACGCGCCAAAAAAAGGGCGTCCGCTGCTTGTCGGCGGGAACGGAATCGTTTGTTTGGGGGTTCAAATGTGAGGCAAGTTACGGGGAATCCCCAAAGGCCTTGCCCAAAGGGATGGGAACGGGGTGGGGGTGTTGCTGAACATGTGACTGCAGCCACAAGACCCCGTTTTGAAAGCAACGGGTCAGGGGGGGCGTGGATACCAAACCACCCACGCACCCTACCGCTCCCCCCCCCCCCACCCCCCGGGGGGATGGACCGCGCACTGAGGAACCCCGACAATCCACCGACCGCCACTGCGTATGCCTGGCCCACCGGGCATTAATTCCACTCACTCACGGCCGCCGGCCCTTGCGAGGCCTTCTTCTTCTTCTTGGGCTGCGGAACACCTTCGTCCTGTGGATTGAGGCGAAGCGATGCCATGCCAGCACGAGGACTGGCCGTGTCCACAGCGATGGTACGGAAAGAGTAGTGGATAGACAGGGGGAAATGGCACTCCGGAGGGGAGGGTGAAGCAACGCAGCCGAGTAATGCCGCGATACCAGGTAAAAGACTGCTGTTGTGATGTCCCTGACAACTCCATCCGGTGTTGGGCTCTCTGGGCTCCACGTTCAGAGCGGGGAGCAAAGAGGAATCGTTGCATTTGAAGAGGGGAGGACCCATTCTCCAGTTCGCATCACGATCAAATCTCTGATTGGGCATCAATCAATTCAATTTTCGAAATCAAATCAATCCTCACCGTCGAACGGGCCTAGGCTGTGGGATCCCATGTAGACGGACTTGAGATTCTTTGCCAGCGGTGGAGGTAGAGCATTGCGATGGGTGCCTTGGAGGGGGAAATTTGCGCGCATTGCACATCTGATACGGCTTGTTGGTAGCTTGTTGAATCTCTTTTCCAACGCTCCTGAACTGCCCAGTGAGTGCACAGTGCATCCACACCGCCATATGTATTTGCACGCACAGCAGCAGCAGCACCACCACCACACCTGTAGCAGCACACTTCCACACACACATACACACACACACACACACACACAAACACACACAGGAGGCGCCACAGCCCATGGCCCATGGTGCTCATTCAGGCCCATGCAGGGCCCTGAGGCACGATGGCATGGGAGGTGCAGCTCCATTAGCAAGCGGAGCAGCGAGGGGTACCAAGAGCGGCCCTCAACGGAGGAGCCGGACAGGGGAGCCCTGCAGATGCACCCTGCCCCGCCTGCGAAACACAGGGCTTACGGTTAATCTTAGGGTTAAGGTTCAGGGCCCAGCCATTTTGTGTTTTCCTGTGTGCAAGACATCCGGCCTTTGCCTATTGGCAACAGCGCCTTCGGCACACACACAGGAACCAAACGATAAGACCACTGATGTTTCTCACGAGCACAGCGAATCGGGCGAACGAGCACACACACACACACACACACACACACACACACACACACACACACACACACACACACACACACACACACACACACACAACACACACAACACAGGAGGAGGAGGAGGAGATGCGGTCCCCCGGTAGGGCGCCCCCGCGGCACATCCCCATGGTGCCCGCCGGTCCACGGTCTGGAAAGCGACCGGGAGGGGGGTTTCACCCCAACCCGTCCGGCTAAGCATCATGGCGGCGGCTCTCCTCTTCGTCTCCTCCCCTTGTCCCCTGGCCCGCGCTACGTGCATGCACCCGCCCTACACGTAGCCGGATCCCCTCCCAGGGGCACGGAATGGGGGGCGAGGCGGAGCGCCGGCTCCACTTCCGGCACGGTCCACCACCCCCCCAAGGGAAGGGGGACGCAGTCTCACGGGTGTGGGCCCTTAGCCCACCAGGTACTACCGACTGGGCGGCGTTTGGCCGGCGGGTCTCGGGGGCTTGGTCCGCGGCCTGGTCCCCCCCCCTCCCCCAACGCGCGGCACTTCTGCCGAAGGTGCCCGTGCGCGGGGCCATCCTCGAACCCTCCGGTCGTGTCCCCCCAATCCGCAGTGCCGCACGTCTGCGGAGGGGACACGCAAACCCCCGCCTCGGTGAATCCAAAGCGAAGGAGGCCCCCTCGCCTCAGCGGCGGGGGCCTCGGTGGTCCCAAAGCGAAAGAGGCCCCTTCGCCTCAGCGGCGGGGGCCTTGGTGATCCCACAGCGATGGAGGCCCCCTCGCCTCAGCGGCGGGGGCCTCGGCGTCCGAAAGCGAAAGAGGCCCCCTCGCCTCAGCGGAGGGGGCCTCGGTGGTCCCAAAGCGAAGGAGGCCCCCTCGCCTCAGCGGCGGGGGCCCCGGTGGTCCCAAAGCCCAAAAGGCCCCCTCGCCTCAGCGGCGGGGGCCTCGGTGGTCCCAAAGCCAAAGAGGCCCCCTCGCCTCAGCGGCGGGGGCCTCGGTGGTCCCAAAACGAAAGAGGCCCCCTCGCCTCAGCGGCGGGGGCCTCGATGGTCCCAAAGCGAAGAAGGCCCCCTCGCCTCAGCGGAGGGGGCCTCGGTGAACCCAAAGCGAAAGAGGCCCCCTTGCCGCAGCAGAGGGGGCCCCGATGGTCCCAAAACGAGAGAGGCCCCCTCGCCTCAGCGGCGGGGGCCTCGATGATCCGAAAGCCAAGGAGGACCCCTCGCCTCAGCGGAGGGGGCCTCGGTGGTCCCAAAACGAAAGAGGCCCCCTCGCCTCAGCGGAGGGGGCCTCGATGGTCCCAAAGCGAAGGAGGCCCCCTCGCCTCAGCGGCGGGGGCCTCGGTGGTCCCAAAGCCAAGGAGGCCCTCTCGCCTCAGCGGAGGGGGCCTCGATGGTCCCAAAGCGAAGGAGGCCCCCTCGCCTCAGCGGCGGGGGCCTCGGTGGTCCCAAAGCCAAGGAGGCCCTCTCGCCTCAGCGGAGGGGGCCTCGATGGTCCCAAAGCGAAGGAGGCCCCCTCGCCTCAGCAGCGGGGGCCTCGGTGTTCCCAAAGCCAAGGAGGCCCCCTCGCCTCAGCGGTGGGGGCCTCAGTGATCCCAAAGCGAAGGAGGCCCCCTCGCCTCAGCGGCGGGGGCCTCGATGGTCCGAAAGCCAAGTGTGGGGGAAGGAAAAATACCTGACGAACCCACGGGCCGTCCCTATCCCCCCGCGGCCCGGGCTGGACCGGAGGGACTCGGGTGTAACCGCCGCTGTGTGGGGGAGGGAAAATTACCTGACGAACCCACGGGGCGTCCCTATCCCCCCGCGGCCCAGGCTGGACCGGAGGGACTCGGGTGTAACCGCCGCTGTGTGGGGGAGGGAAAATTACCTGACGAACCCACGGGGCGTCCCTATCCCCCCGCGGCCCAGGCTGGACCGGAGGGACTCGGGTGTAACCGCCGCTGTATGGGGGAAGGAAAATTACCTGACGAACCCACAGGGCGTCCCTTTCCCCCCGCGGCCCAGGCTGGACCGGAGGGACTCGGGTGTAACCGCCGCTGTGTGGGGGAAGGAAAAATACCTGACGAACCCACGGGGCGTCCCTATCCCCCCGCGGCCGGGGCTGGACCGGAGGGACTCGGGTGTAACCGCCGCTGTGGGGGGGAAGGAAAAATTACCGGACGAACCCACGGGGCGTCCCTATCCCTCCGCGGCCCAGGCTGGACCGGAGGGACTCGGGTGTAACCGCCGCTGTGTGGGGGAAGGAAAATTACCTGACGAACCCACGGGGCGTCCCTATCCCTCCGCGGCCCAGGCTGGACCGGAGGGACTCGGGTGGAACCGCCGCTGTGTGGGGAAAAGTAAAAATACCTGACGAACCCACGGGGCGTCCCTATCCCTCCGCGGCCCAGGCTGGACCGGAGGGACTCGGGTGTAACCGCCGCTGTGTGGGGGAAGGAAAATTACCTGACGAACCCACGGGGCGTCCCTATCCCTCCGCGGCCCAGGCTGGACCGGAGGGACTCGGGTGTAACCGCCGCTGTGTGGGAAAAGGAAAAATACCTGACGGACCCACGGGGCGTCCCTATCCCTCCGCGGCCCAGGCTGGACCGGAGGGACTCGGGTGTAACCGCCGCTGTGTGGGGGAAGGAATAATACCTGACGAACCCACGGAGCGTCCCTATCCCCCCGCGGCCCGGGCTGGACCGGAGGGACTCGGGTGTAACCGCCGCTGTGTGGGGGAAGGAAAAATACCTGACGGACCCACGGGGCGTCCCTATCCCTCCGCGGCCCAGGCTGGACCGGAGGGACTCGGGTGTAACCGCCGCTGTGGGGGGGAAGGAAAAATTACCGGACGAACCCACGGGGCGTCCCTATCCCCCCGCGGCCCAGGCTGGACCGGAGGGACTCGGGTGTAACCGCCGCTATGTGGGGGAAGGAAAAATACCTGACGAACCCACGGGGCATCCCTATCCCCCCGCGGCCCAGGCTGGACCGGAGGGACTCGGGTGTAACCGCCGCTGTGTGGGGGAAGGAAAATTACCTCACGAACCCACGGGGCGTCCCTATCCCCCCGCGGCCCAGGCTGGACCGGAGGGACTCGGGTGTAACCGCCGCTGTGTGGGGGAAGGAAAATTACCTGACGAACCCACGGGGCGTCCCTATCCCCCCGCGGCCCAGGCTGGACCGGAGGGACTCGGGTGTAACCGCCGCTGTGTGGGGGAAGGAAAATTACCTGACGAACCCACGGGGCGTCCCTATCCCCCCGCGGCCCGGGCTGGACCGGAGGGACTCGGGTGTAACCGCCGCTGTGTGGGGGTAGGTAAAATACCCGACAAACCACGGGGCGTCCCTATCCCTCCGCGGCCCGGGCTGGACCGGAGGGACTCGGGTGTAACCGCCGCTGTGTGGGGGAAGGTAAAATACCTGACGAACCCACGGGGCGTCCCTATCCCCCCGCGGCCCAGGCTGGACCGGAGGGACTCGGGTGTAACCACCGCTGTGTGGGGGAATGGAAAAAAAAAACCTGACGGATGGCGCCCCCCCTCGGTTCCACAATAGTCACCTCTTCTCGCCGGGAGGGGATGGCGCCCCTCCACGGCACAACAACTGGGGGGCCTCCCCTTGGTTCATATATCCTTCAAATTGTCAGCGCCGTTGTTGGCGTCACCGGTGGTAGGAACCCGGGGGGCCTCCCCTTATTTCAATTTCATCCATCGTATTCCGACCGGCCGCCCCACGTGGGATTCCCGGCATGGGGGGCACGGGGGGGCCTCCCCTTACTTCAGAAACTTTTCGTTTTTATTCCCAAGTTCACACGTCACACAAGTCCCGCGACCTGGGGGGCCTCCCCTTCTTTTAGGTTAGTGTACGCCGCTGGTAGGGGATGGCGCCCCTCCGCGTTATCACGGGCACAGGAACAGTAACGGGGGCCTCCCCTTGTTTCACAGCAATTCCTGGGGAGCCAGACGTCGAGGCTGCAGGCAGGTGCCATTACCCCAGCGCAGTGAGCACCGTAGCGGCAGGCGCTGGCCCTTACCTCCGCCACGATGCTGTCTCCCCTTTATTCCACCACCTCCCAGCTCCGGTCCAGGCAGCCCGCCGGGTGCAGCAGGGCGCGTGGCTGTGAGGCCTGATGTCACGGTTGCCCCGCATTGCATCGCAGGGCAGGACCGGTAGCCCCCCGTGACATCAGGCCCCCGGCCGAAGGCCATAGTGGTTGTGCCCCTGGCCCGGACGGGCGTTGGATAGGACGATATCCCCACCCCATGATGTACCTGTGCAGAACACAAGGTGCAGTGGGTTGGGGTAGGGGAGCGCACACGAGCCCTGGAGGGGCTGGGTCACAGGGGGACCCGGGTTACTCCCGCATACCGCCACCCCCCGGTGGAGCCCGCCCTGTGCCATCGTGGCTTTCCCACGGTGGCCGGCGAGGGGTGGGGCGCGCGATCCCGTGCCCTGGCCGCCGCGGCTGGACCAGGGCACCCCCCAGATTGCGTGTTAGCCCGGGGGGGACCCCCCCCGGTTTCACCCCCACACCACGGTGAGGTCACGCGCCCCTGGGCAGCAGTGGGGGCACACAACACACACACACACACACACACAACACACACACACACACACAACACACACAACACACACACACACACACACAACACACACACACACACACACACACACATACACACACACAGATCGCTACAAGCAAAACACGTGCAAAGGCAGGGTACAGGCTCGTTCAGTAACACACACACACACACACACACACGATAAACGCGACAAACAGGCAGCAGTCAAGGCTTTCTGGGTATTAAAAAGTACGGCTCCGGTCAGGACCTTCCTCCTCCCCGCCAGACAGGACCAGGACAATGGGCAGACTATAGCACAAACACATTGCGGGGGCATTTTGAATCTCGAAGCAGTGCCAATGACACACACACGCGCGCGCGTGCGCATTGAGAACCGCGAGACAAGAACAGAGCAAAGAAAAGCGGTTGGAGAAACTCCTCAGGAACTGCAGAGCAGTCCCAGAAGTCTTTCAGTCTGGCAAAGAGGGTACAATGCAAGTGCGATGGTGCTTATGGAGGTTGATGTCCACCAGAGTGTCCCTTCCTTCAGACCTCAATTAATCCACGGAGGAGTCGTGTTCAATACTGCCCAGGCCATGCAGACAAATACAGGCACTATCTCTGCTGGGTGCTTCCACCCAACGACACACACACACACACACAAATTTTACAGGTTGGCACGCGGTTTAAGCAGATGAATGTCGGAGCACCATTTTGGCTGGAAGTCTGGTGGAATAACGGCATCTGTATACCGTTGGCTGTCCCATTTTGCGTTGCTGTTGAGCCAGTGGACCAGCTTTCAGCTGACCTCGCACTGCGTGCCCGGCTGGTGGTGGGCTATTGCATACACCGCGCGCGTTTTGCGTTCTGCACCCCAGGGGGGAGCCGAATACACACAGCGCACTGCTTTGTGTAGTGCTCGCATTACCACCATGCGTGGGTATTCACTGGCCATTGCTCCTAAGCCCATGCCAGGGCCGAGATGATTTGGGCACACGTGTTTTGCCAAGGCAGGGCAGCTGTTAAACTACTGATCAGGACACACACACACACACACACAATGTCACACAACACGACCAGTAGGCAGAGGACAGCAATTTGCAGAGTGTCAAACTTTTTGTCAAGCTGTTGCCACAATGTGCCCTGGATATGAAGTGGGAAGAAAGAAGTGCGAAGCATCCAATTCAGTGACTGCAGTGACCCCCCGCCCCCACAAACACAGCCACGTTATGCATACCGCCTATACCCATATTGCCACATGAAGCACCAGCCCCGTACACACAGGTCTTGCAATTAGGCTTCGTCCCTCTACACAACCCCAACCCACCACCAAAAAACGTGTTGCGATCCGCACAATCCCTCGCCCCCGCCCCTCAGCAGACCTTTGGCAAATCCGAAGAGGGAGTGGCCTTTTCGGTGCTGGTGCTCGCTCTGCATTCGGAGGTGGACTTGCAGCTGTCCCTCTTACGCTTCTTCTTCAGCACAAGCCCCGACGGCAACACTGCACATATCAAAGGGCTTGAGCAGTTCCTCTCACAGTTGGCCCACCAGACCTGCCGTCGTGTCCGGACGGTCGGGAAATTCCGGCTGGTTCGGGATGGTCTTTTTTTTATTCCGGATGTTCCTGATGGGGGGTTTTCCCGATTCCAGGTGGTCCCAGATGCAGCTCTCCAGTAGGGCCGCAGTGGCCTAAGTGCTTGGCGTCTGAACCGGCCACATCAGGTCCTCAATGCACCTACAGCCCCCAACACCCCCTGCCAAGAGTTGCATTCGTAGGGGGAAACCGCCGGCTTCCAACCGTAGTCCGCCCAAGTGCCGACCACCGTCGGCGAGCTGATCGCGCGTGAACTGCTGATTGCCATGGTCAATTGCCAACCGCCGTCGGTTACTTGCCAGCGAAGTGCTCTTCAGGGGCGTCTTTCAGCACAAGTAGAAAAAACAAGAAGCAAAATGGGCGATGACAAGAAGACCCAAACAAAGTACAAAGTAGCAGGACTCTGATACAGCGGAGTACACTGCGGATGTGGCAAAACGCCCCCCGTGTCCCTGTCAGTCATCTGTGAGGGACAGACATACCGCTGTTGGCGGGGCCAATGGCAGTGGACGGGCCCACTAAAATATCAAAGGGGCTCTTCTGATCGGAGGCACTTTCAACGTCGTGCTTCTGCTTCTCGTTTTGAAAGATGCGCTGCTCTCTGTAGAAGCGCGTCGGAGCGGATGAGACTGGGAGACAGGCATAACGCCAGGGCTCTCGGGTTTAGCGCACACAAACCTGCCGAATTCCGCTCGGCCCTGTGCCCGGCCACAGTGCACCGCCAGACCGGGCGGCCAACGCGACCCGCGAGCCGCACCCAAAGGAGCGGGCCCAACACCCAGCCCCGGTCGAGGTCACGCGGCCGAGCGGCGCGAGAATGCGGGGCGGGCGTTAGAAGACACCCTCGAAAAACAGGCAGAGGCCTTTCACATCAACGAAGCACACAACCAGCTGCTGTATCGCTCTCTGTTGCCCCCCGAGGGTGGGGATGCCTTCTGTCCCTCAGAAACAGCGGGAGGCAAAATAAGGAGTCGAGCGGGGCAGTAGACAGGAATGGACGTATGAAGAGGCAGCACTGAAGTGCAAGGAGGCCCACAAATGGTCAGGTATCACCGTGCTCCGAATGTCCAATGACCTGCGCCAAAACAGGTTCCCCTGTGGAACGCATGAACATTACATTTGTCGCAGGGGGAAACATGGTTGTGCTGTCAAGTTCCATTTCAGCGAAAGTGAGCAAAATGTCCTGCCAAGAGTACAAGGGACTCAAGTGGCAGTGCCCCACAACACAGCCAACCACACAACAACACAGTGAGCCACAACAAAAAATTTTGTGTTGACCAAGTGAACCCCCCCCCCCCCCGGGGAAGGACAACGGGGCAGGACAAGAGGGGGGGGGGGGGTACTTCGCTGCAGCCAGCAGTTTCGCCGAAATTCAGGGTTTTCATGAATCAAGTTTGTAATCCCCAGTAAAATCTCGCGACCTTGGACATAGCACCCAGTTCAAGTATGCCAGTGGTGACGGAGTGAGCACCGTGTTCCTGCTCCCTTCATGATACATGATTCAAACGCACCAGAGCACCATCGAGTGGGGGACTGACAGGCTCCGAAGAGGGACTGCAAGATCGTATGATACATTGCAAAGTTGTAGCCTCCCACACTTTTGTGCTTTTTGAAGCAGACCCTCAGCCCGAATAAGGTCCGCTGGGTGTATTGACAAAGGCACGACATGTCGGTGCAGAGGGAGGGAGGGCGATTACTAGGCGGAGCACGCAAAGGAGGGCCATACGTCTTAAGCCGGAACCTGTCGATGCTGCGCTGCACTGTATCGGGGTCGTACTGCAACTTGGAGTACCCGGTGATGTACTTCTCTCGTGCCTCTTCCAAAGTGGCAGGCCCTGCACAATGGGATGCATCGAAAGCCCCCCCCCCTTCTCCTCCGGCAGATCTCACGTGGAGGCGGGCCAAGCCCTGCAGGCCGCGTGAATGCAATTCGAGCATGCTTCTGCTGTGCTGCAGTCTCTGTTCGTGGGAGTTTTGGAAAAATATCCAGACTGCACGCCCGTGCACATGGGGATCGCGGGGGGGCGGGCTACGGGGGGCCGGCATATATCCTATAAACAAAATGTAACGGAGTCAAGGTACACACAGGAGGGGACCCGGCAGTGCGGTCCAGTGGGCGTCACAGCTCGTCCAAGTGCCAAACAGTAGTTGGGCTGATGATTTGGAGGGCGGTGAAAAAGCACAGGAGTATTGATGAATCATTGAATCGAATCGAACCATCAAAGTGCCAGGTGGGAAAAGGATTGTTCCTCCCGGATCCTCAGCCCCCAGTTCCTTGGCGGGGTGCCGGCACACTTACCCGGCCGCTGACAGCCATTAAGGTGCAACAAGTTTGCCGGTTGGTACTTCGGGTCCAAGACGTGGTTGTGGCTGTGTTTCGTGGGGCTGCGCCTCTGGGCTGTGCGTGGTTGTGCTCGTGGGGAGGGAGTGTATGTGGGGGGATTCTGGTTGGGGCATTGTACTGCACTACTGCCCCTCGCCACCCGAAAAATATGAATGCCCCGGGGCGCTTATTTTGTTGAAAACTGCTCAAAAAGAAGAGCACCCACCCCCAGCAGGTGGCCATTGAAGTGAGTAGTTCTGCGTCCCACAAAAAATGTTGTCCGGCACGTTGCGCCAAAGTTACACGGGGGTGGAGTCAGATTATGCGTGGCATGGGGTTGGGTTGGGCAGCTTATGTGTGCCATGGAGTTGGAATCCTACTACACCTCGTTCCACTGCCAGGAAAACAGACTTCAAAAAATTTAAAAAAAAATACACAAACAAAAGGAAGTGTTAGGAAAAGCGTCTTCTGACCCCGGGGGTGGGTCGTTGCGCAAGGTGGTCATTGCGCAAACTTGGGGGGGGGGGGGATTTTTTGGAAGAAGGTACTAAATTTGGGCAGGACCGCATTGCGACATGAAGCACTCAGGCCTCTGATGAATGTTCTGATGAGCCTGTGGATGAAGCAGCTGATGACTGTCCGGGGGAGAAGACGTCCATGAAATTGGTAGACACCCCCGACCTCACTCTGACCCAAGTCATAGCCCAATCCCTCGCCATAAACCGAGCTCCTGGCCTTAGCCAACAGTTGAAAACGACAATTACCTTTGAATTTCTCCTCGGCAGACACCTGCTCTTTCTCAATGAAGTTCTCCCCATCCCAAAGTCTAATCATTGTCCACAGTAACCTCCAGTCGGTATCCGATGGGGGCTACTCCGACAAACAAAAACCTGCGCGGCATGACATGGCAGCAGTGCGGTTGCGGTTCCAGTTGTGTACCCCCTCTCCCTTGCGCAAACACAGGCCAGGTTCGGTAAGGAGCCAGAAACACAGGGTAGCTGTGTTTGGACAAGCCCATGGTTGCGCACGATACATACCATGGAACACATGTTGCGGACATAACCCAAACGTACCCCTCAAAACACCACAATACAAGGCATCCTCATTGGCACCATTCAGGCACCATTGCTTTTGATCTTTTTTTTTATCCAGACCAAGATGAGCTGGCATAGCCTGCACACCGTACTCGAGCCAACCTCTTGGAATCAAGGCCAGAGCTGTCCAGTTCCACGATGATTCAGGTACCATTGCTTGGATTCTGGTTCACTGGGACCGAATAGACCCCCTGCCAACAACCCCTTGCGCCTCATTTTGAAGAGCTGAGGATGCTTGCCTTTTGGGGCTGGCTTGGGGGCTGGTGTAGAGGCTGGCTTAGAGATAGGCTTCGGCCTCTTATCTTTGGGAACAAAACTGCACGTTATCCTTTGTAAAGTACTTGTGCTTGTTGTTGCATCGCTCAAACAAGCTCGCCTGTGGGGGCCCCTGCCCAGGGACCGGGGCATGCACACGTGGGAAGCGGGGTGCGGTAGGGGTGCACACCCTGTATATAGCCTTGATGTCGTGCAGAGAGGGAGGAAAGGCCGCACGGAGCGTGAAGTCCGAACATTGCTGCAGTGCGAACACAGCTGTGAAGTGATGTATCATAGTGAACGCTATTGTTTTGGATGAAATGAATGGGCGTCACACAGTTGTGGTGTAGCATGCTTGTGTCCATGTTTGGTGTACAGAGTTGTCTCTGCACTAGTCTGCCTGTTTGACGCCTGCTAGTTGAGACTGGCCGCCAAAAAGAATCGATTGGCGCCGTGGCCTACATGCTGGGATTCGAACCTAGAACCCTCGCCGCAAGGATCTAGTGTGTTTCCAGCATACTATGATGCCGATGTGATAGAATAACCGGTTCTGAAACCACCAGTTTAGTTTGAGGAGCTGTGCCCCTACCCCATGTTTCATCTTGGTACACACCCTATTGACGTCCTCAGGGACTGGACGGCGCCTACACGACCCGCGGTGACGGAGAGCACCGTGACGCGAGGGTCCAGATATGCTTGCCCCCATGATTCCCTTTGCATGTGTCACATAATGAGTCTTAGCCGGCTCTTTAGGTCACGGGCAAAGCACTCCCGGAGCGCACCGGACCACCATCTTAAAATGTCCTTTTTCATACCCATTTTTGGTCATGTGCATTGGGGACATTTTTAACAGTAGGTTAAACAGCCCACTGTTCTATGTTATCTGCTTTTTGTATGCACATTTCGGTTTGAAAATCCACCACCTGTACAGGACGAAACAGAGGATTTGGTGACGACACACATGCATCAGCGGTGCGAAACATACGTACCCAATTTGCCATTTTTTGGGTGTAAGTCGTGAGGCAGAGATATGCAGCAATGGTTGTTATGGAAATTCATTCATACTTATCACCGAAGCAAATCATACTGTTGAAATTATGGGCATCCAAAGACCCCAGTGAAAAATATGAAGTGACAGTACTAAACTACTCGTGCTGAAAGGGGACAGTAGCAAAGGTGAAAAAGGATGAAATGTGAAATTTACGCTCTGCAGAGCGCAAAAAAATCAACACCTACAAAATTGATACACCAAACGGGGCAATAGGAAACTCATTTTGTGTCTTTCTTGGCCGGAGGCTTGGTATGTTCCGCCTTGGCAACGAGGCGCCAAAGTACTGTAGGGACTCTAGGGGGCCTGCTAAGCGTGTATCTTTGGTGCAATGGGTGTGGTCTTACCGTGCTTGCATTTTTACACCTCCGTGTGTTGTCTTGGTTTTTTTCGCCCCGTAGAGCGCATCGTCAGAAATTTCCATAAAGAGACCCAGTTTTTTTTAGGTTTCACGAATGGTGCGCTCTGCAGGGCCCTCCTAGTGACCAGTGCACAAAGAAACGCCTAAAATGGGGGATTGTGACTGGTTTGCACTCTTAAGAGCGCAACGTGATCCATTACCATCAAAGATATCCTGTTTTTTTTTAGGTTTCATGAATGGAACGCTCTGCAGAGCGCTCCTTGTGAAGAATGTACAAAAAAACGCCTACAAATGGAGAATGTGAGTCATTTGCGCTCTGCAGAGCGCAACGTCATTCATTTCCATGAAAGGGACGCATTTTTTTGAGGTTTCACGAATGGAGCGCTCTGCAGAGCGCTCCTTGTGAAGAATGTACAAAAAAATACGCCCACAAATGGAGAATGTGAGTCATTTGCGCTCTGCAGAGCGCAACGTCATTCATTTCCATGAAAGGACGCATCTTTTTGAGGTTTCACGAATGGAGCGCTCTGCAGAGCGCTCCTTGTGAAGAATGTACAAAAAAAAGACCTATAAATGGAGAAACTGAGTCATTTGCGCTCTGCAGAGGACAACGTCGCCCATTTCCATGAAAGGGACGCATCTTTTTGAGGTTTCACCAATGGAGCGCTCTGCAGAGCGCTCCTTGTAAAGAACGACCAAAAAACTGGCCGTATCCTGCATGCACTGTGCCAACGCCCACATATAGGTAGTATGGTATGCCCGGGGGAGGTGGGTCCAGAACATTGTGGCTGCAGCACCCAGGGTCGACAGACCCCTCAGCGAACCCGGGGTTCTCGCGACCCCTCACTGTTGAGGTCTGTAGTGGGGTTCTGGGGTCGCCTCCCAGAGTTCTTGGGTCCCTTCCTAGGGTTCTTTGGACCCCCCCTTGTGGCTGCAGCACCAGGGGTCGACGGGCCCCTCACCGAACCCGGGGTTCTCGCGACCCCTCAGTGTGGCGGTCTGGGGTCCCCTCCCAGGGCGCTCGAGGCCCCCCCTGCTCTGTTGTGCATCCATTCGTGAAACCTCAAAAAGATGCGTCCC
This sequence comes from Eutreptiella sp. 'Long Island Sound 2002', assembly GCA_964036045.1. Lineage (NCBI taxonomy): Eukaryota > Euglenozoa > Euglenophyceae > Eutreptiales > Eutreptiaceae > Eutreptiella > Eutreptiella sp. 'Long Island Sound 2002'. Next base: position 55,618,595 of record OZ038389.1, on the reverse strand, counting down.
TTTCATGGAAATGAGTGACGTTGCGCTCTGCAGAGCGCAAATGACTCACATCCTCCATTTGTGGGCGTTTTTTTTTGTACATTCTTCACAAGGAGCGCTCTGCAGAGCGCTCCATTCGTGAAACCTCAAAAAAATGCGTCCCTTTCATGGAAATGAATGACGTTGCGCTCTGCAGAGCGCAAATGACTCACATTCTCCATTTGTAGGCGTTTTTTTGTACATTCTTCACAAGGAGCGCTCTGCAGAGCGTTCCATTCATGAAACCTAAAAAAAAACAGGATATCTTTGATGGTAATGGATCACGTTGCGCTCTTAAGAGTGCAAACCAGTCACAATCCCCCATTTTAGGCGTTTCTTTGTGCACTGGTCACTAGGAGGGCCCTGCAGAGCGCACCATTCGTGAAACCTAAAAAAAACTGGGTCTCTTTATGGAAATTTCTGACGATGCGCTCTACGGGGCGCAAAAAAACCAAGACAACACAAGGAGGTGTAAAAATGCAAGCACGGTAAGACCACACCCATTGCACCAAAGATACACGCTTAGCAGGCCCCCTAGAGTCCCTACAGTACTTTGGCGCCTCGTTGCCAAGGCGGAACATACCAAGCCTCCGGCCAAGAAAGACACAAAATGAGTTTCCTATTGCCCCGTTTGGTGTATCAATTTTGTAGGTGTTGAATTTTTTGCGCTCTGCAGAGCGTAAATTTCACATTTCATCCTTTTTCACCTTTGCTACTGTCCCCTTTCACCATGCCCACACAAGACTCAAAATGAAATGCAATGTTTGGGGTGTCTGAAATGTGAAAAAACAACACCTCATATTTGCATGTCAAATATAGACGTTTGCAACCCACCCGTTTTTGGTTCCATCCGATGCCCGGAGGGCTGACCTAAAGAGCCGGCTAAGATGAGTTGTCTCCGCACTCTCTTGCCTATCTTGGAGTCGCTTGTGGATAGCGGTTCCTCTACTGGCATTCCTAAGGGGGCTGGCATCCTGCGTTAGTACCTAAGTCCGCGGTCTTTGGGGGGCCGGTTCCAAGTCCCTTGAGGCACCCGAGGCAGGTGTGAGTGTCCGCACGTTCGAGTACAGAGACGACTGTGTTGTGAGGGTTCTCACATTAGAATAAACCGACGACTGGGGAGTAAGGGTATGCACATTGGCATACAACTCTGACTGTGGTGTGAGACTCCATACATTTGAGTACAGCGAGGATTGTGGGGTCACGGTTCTCACGTTTGAGTATACCCATGATTGTGGCGAGTTTGGGGGATCTGTGCCGGGTACTGCTCTGTGGTCTCCGATGAGCCTGACGAGCCTCGCACCTGCACGAATCTGTCCGCAGGCTTGTGCTCCACCAGATTGGCTTCCTGTTCTGCCGGGGGGGGGGGGGGGTTCAGTGGCTGTACCAGATGTAGCCCCACCCTGAGTACGTCTACGAGGTCCTTGTGTCGCAGCCCCTGTTGCTCTACCTTTCCCGTGTATGTGTGTGTGTCTGTGTGTGTGTGTGTGTGTGTGTGTGTGTGTGTGTGTGTGTGGTACTACCGTTTGTACTAGGTCTTCCCGGTTGGACCTGTATGGCCAAACTGGCATCCTCGGGTCGGGTCGCTCCCCATTATAGCTGGCCTTCGGTGCAGGCCAGGGGTGCATCCCTGTATTGCCCCTCAACCAGTGTGATATGCACTGAGGCCAAAACCTGGCTCGCTACCCCAGGACCACTCTGGAAGTGGGGTGGTAGCTCCGTGGCTTCTGCTGGGCTAGCTCCACGGTAATAGTTCAACGAACCCGTCATCGCCATGTCACCCCGTGTGTTGTGTGTGTGTTGGGGCTTTCACAGCTGGTGGTGCTCGCGGCAGCGAGGCGGCCGCCTCCAAACATGCCCGATCCGGGGATCGATCCCACAACCTTTCGGTTGCGAGACCTACGCTTAGCCCGGTTGAGTTAGCCGGGGATCCTTGTGTGTGTGTGCGTGTGTGTGTGTGTGTGTGTGACTGACATTCTGATGCGATGTGTGGTTGGTGTGTGTGGCCCTGAGCAGTGCCCACAACCCATGATGTTGCCCTGTACCTCTGTACCCTCAATTCATGCATGGTCATGGTGCAGTTGTTGTACACCATCATCGCCGCTTCTAGCACTACGAAGCCTTCCAACACCTCGTTACATGCAGTGTCGGGGAGGGATTCAATAGTGATATCTCAAAACGACCTGTGGGAAGAGAAGCGGATTTGCTGCTGCTCGAGCAACCAACTCATGAGAGCATCCGTGCTCCGGGATCCTTTTTTGGAAGGTGCTCTCCTTCCTGGCACCGTCTCTTTGTGACACCATGTAGCCAGTATCTATACTCAGTGGACCATGACTACTAAGGGAGGAGGTGTCTGATATCGCCGGGTCACGCTGGGCTCTGCCCGCATCTGGCCACGGATCGATTCCTTCATGGATTAAATGTGTGCTCTGTGTTGTGTTTGATGCGTTCTGTGGTATTGTGCTGTGGTTGGCTTGGTGTTTGTGGCGTTTTGTGTTGTGTTGTGATATCATGTGCTGTGTTTTGTGCAATGTGTGATGTGCTGCCTGTGGCAAGTTGGGTGCTTTATGCTTCGTGGCACATAGTGTGTTGTGTAGTGTGTTGTGTAGTGTGTGTGTTGTGGGTGTTATCGCGTGGGTAGTATGTTGTGTGAATACGCCTACAGTCCCTGGATATGCTCGCAGACAGGACATCTTGATGTAGGCCTGAAGGATAAGAATTCATATGGCCGGAACCCAGACCCACATAGGTGGTGTGTAATCCACTGGCGCATTTTTGCCAAATTCCTCCTGTGATTGTTGTTCAGAATCATGGGTCACGTTGCTACTACCGCTGCTTGGGGAGGGAATCCGCATCTGAGGCTGACACAGGATCCTGGGCGTTCATATGGCGAGGGTCTTCGTTAGGTGCCCAAAGAAGGCTAATCAGCAGGAGTGCGGTGAGCATAGCTCTTCCAAGCGGGATTCATGCACTAGACCCTGTACCACAGACGCAGTACAAATAAGAAAACCTCACCACGCGCAGTACAAGAGAAACACAAAGCACGTCATCAGTAGAAATCAATCTTCCTCTGGCGTTTTTACCATAGCAGAGAAGGATTCCCTGAGATGGTCCATAGGATAAGGGCGAGTGCTGCGCTGCTTACGCCCGAGGTCCCATTAGACGGAGAGACCATCTCTCCGCAGCTCGGCGTCCTGCCAGGTCAAGAGCAACCCGATGGAAAAAAGCATCCCAGCTTCCGTTACGCCTCATGTCGACAAAACCGCTATCAATCAGCACTGGACCCACCGACTGGCCTCAAGGTTTCGCACGTCGTCCTCCAGCCGCCGTCTACTATTTGGTGACTCTCAACCGTCGTCTTCATCCGCAACTCGCCCCTCTCATCAACCACCAACAGTTTGGAGCGGTCCCTCCAAAGAAATCGAACATGGGTCAGCCACTCAAACCGCGTGTGAAGTGGTTTCGGGGCGGGGCTCAGCTTTACCTTGTCGTGGCCCATGTGTGGGTGTGTGGGTGTGTGGGGACGGGGGGTCTTCCTAATATTTTTCATACTCGAGTGTGCAGCCCTGGGGCCCCGTGTCCTCCCTTCCCTCCACAAAGGGGACAAATATGGCGGTTCATTGGCTGTCCCTGCCCTATACAAGAGAAAGAGAGTGCTATACAAGAGAGAGGGTGCAGGGAGTCTCAGGACCCTGCATAGACCCTCCAATCTGAACAAACATGGACCATAAAGGCCACACTTACACCACCACCCCCCCCTGCGCTGTATCACTTCTGCTCAACGCCTGATAAACATCACTTTCAACACGATCACCGTCACCCGCTCACTCATTCAGCCCAAAGGATTCCCACCCTGTGGCCGCTGCACCACGCGTCACTACGGTCCTTCGTCCACTTAATTTGCACGCCATTTCTGTCGTACAACGCCGTTGTTCCATGGGTGACTCCACCCCACTGGCGTACCCGACTCTTCCACACTCGCGTGCGTGCTTGACTTGTTCCTGGGCATTGGGAATGCAGACCCCCCCACAGCGTTCGGAGCACATTGAATCTGCCTCAACTCCGGACTTCAACGCCCCGACGATCCCTACCAAACTTGCCCGGCAGAAGGCACATGGCAGCATGCGAGGGGGAAAACATTCTTGAAGAAGGGGCGGAGCAGCACTCGCACGGCTCAAATACAACCATAGCGGTGAAGGCTCCGCGGCAGAAGCCGGAAAATTTTGCTGGAATTTAAGGCGTTTCGGCATTGGCTCTGCAGACTGGGGTTCGTTCATTCGCGAGTCTGCGCTAATTGGCCAATGGCAGCGCGAAATCGTCATCAATCAGTCGGCATCCGGAATGGGCGGGTGCAAGCAGATCCTCTGAGTCAGGCATCCGAGGCGAGTACGTCCAGCCGAGTTCCCGGATGCGGTACCGGATGCAGGTAATTCTTTTTCCGACTGAGTCAGATGCAGGTGGGGTTCGCAGGTAGGTCTACGTAAGCTGCTCGCTGTACATCGCCGGGTACTTTTTTTTGGCGCGAAAAGACTCGTGGGCAAGCATGCTGGTGTACCACGGTTGTCTTGAGTCAGCTCGTGCCTCCTGACCAGGGCCTGAGGGTATCCATGCGAGCTTGCCACTCTAACCAATTTGGTGATGATGGGAGGGTGGTTGGGGGATGGGGGTGGTGGGGCCGCAGCCTGCATTGTCAAAAAGGAAGTCAGTCCGAAGGCCCCATACTTCTACGAGCGCCTACTTCGCCCCCTCATGGGAGAAAAGATAGCGTGCGTACAAGCCCTTGTGATAGAAGTAGCCGACGAACCGAATGCGGCCGTAGTCCAAGAAGTCGAAGTCGATGGGGCTGTAGCGGGCCTGAATGATGCACCAAAAGCCCCACCACAAGTGACTGGCCAAACAGAACAGCGCCGTCCACTTCAGCAGCTCCTGCATGAACATCTCCCGGGCCGCCTCATCCGCCAGCCCCTCCAGCACCGCCGCCCCCTCCGGCGACTGCCGAACGTACGCCCGCAGGAACCGCAGCATCTGCGCATTGGTCGGGTGCCACTTGCCCCAGTCCCCGTCGAAGCCGCTGTACTCACAGAAGTGATTGGCGATGTCAAAGGCGCGGAAATTATAGGAGCCGTACTCGAAGTCGATCAGTTGGCACTGGCCCGTGACCTCGTCCACCATCACGTTCCCCGACAGCACGTCGTTGTGGCAGAAGACCGACGCAAATGCAAATTTTTGCGCCGCCGCAATCGGGGCACTTTCCTCTGCCGCCGGGATCGGCAGCACCCTCATAAGCCAATGCAGCTCTTCGATCATGTGCGGAATATCCACCCGCGCATACAGTGCCGCACGCGCCGAGGAGTCGTCGAAGCGCAGCGTCGCGGCGGTCTCGGCCCAGCCTTGCGTGACGGGCCACAGCTGAGGCTCGCGATCTGGATTGCCTGGCTCGTCCGGCGTCAGCGCGTGCATGGCCGCCATTTGCCCCGCAATGAGCCCGGCAAAATCCACCGGGCCATCGAAGATTGACATCTCCTCGGGATTGAGGGAGCGCAACGTCGTCCAACCTTCAATGCGTCCGTTCGCGAAGCTGCCGTGGTACGGTACGCTGAACTCGGAATCCGACAGTTGCTTCAGCAGATGGGTCTCCTGTGGGAAACAGTAGCGGTGCATCCGGAGCATGGGCGCACGCAGACCGCACTGAACATGACCACCACACCAAGTAGCAAGCACCACACACCAAGCAGTCCATGCATCACGATACACGTCGTGCACCATGCACAAAGAGGAGTAGGAGGAGGTGACGAAGGAGGAGGAGCAGGAGAAGGAGTTCAGCATGACTGCAGCCGTTCGAGGCCACGACCGCCCATGTAGCAGACGCCGTGGCTGGCAGCCCGTATTGAGGGCTGCAACCCATGTGCTTCATGGGTCCGCAGCATTCCATGCTTTCCACAGAGTGCGGGGGACACCACCTCTTAGGGTCTCGCTGGGTCGAACGCACGTCAGGGGGTTGTCCAAGCTCCGAGTCTGAAGCACTAACTGGTTCGTGCAAGGCGCATCAACCCCACCGACACGAAACCCAAGTGAACTGAAACACTCGTCACACCACACCACACGACATGGCACAGGACAGCCGACATACACAGACGCGCGCGCGCGCGCACACACACACACACACACACCACTGACCATCACATGTCACACGCCACGCCACCCCCACAACGCACATTTGCCACACCCATCACGTAACAAACACACGACGCACATCGCGTAACAAGCACAAATCAACACGCACCTTCTTGCGGTCGATGATCATCTCCGTCTTGTCGCCGTACACCCGCACCAGCAGCGGCGGCGCACCGTCCGCTGTCACTTTGTACAGAATGTTGGTGATGCCCCCAGAAACCATCTTGACCTCCAGCGCCTCACGCGTGATGGAGCCCCAGTCCGGATGGATGGCACTGCACACTGCCCAAAGGCTTTGGTGCAGGGGCGCCTCGCCGCTTTTGGTGTCAACCTCGAGATCCAGGCAGTTTCGAAACGGCGGAGCCATTTTGTGGGGGGCGCCTAGAACGCGTGGAACAGCACTGCACAATCAGAACAACCTCCTACCACCTGGGTGGGTAGAAAGGCAAAAACAACACAGATATGCACACACTCGGCGCAAAAGCCAACGGTCGTGTGCATGGGAACGACACATGATTGCAGACTATGGCCACTGTGGACGAAACCTGCAGAAGGTTCACCATCTGCAACAGGTTTTGCATGTACGCTGCGCCTGTCCTCGCTGTCTCGCCCTGTCCCTGACCCAGGCCCTGCCACAAACCCTTGCAGGCATAACTCTCAGGCATAACCGTCACGAAACCAATACAAGGAGTTCGGGATGAATGCCATGAAGCTGCGCCTAGCCGCGGCTGGTGTGGCTGGCTGCCTTTGCAACCCCCGGCTGGCTGGCTGGCTGGCTGGCTGGCTGGCTGGCTAGCGCGCCCCAAAAACACCAAAAACGCGTAGCGCCTCACCGTAGTGGTCTTTCTCATGGATATTTTGGTGTTGGAGGTGTTGGTCTTGCTCCAGTGGCACCCCTAGCTCTGAACCTTGGTAACCTTGAGTTTGCAACCACCAATAAATGGCAATGAGAGGCATTAGAAACACACAGCAAAGATTCACAAAGCATGATGCAATGCCAGCTGCAAAAATGTCACATGATAGTTATTATGGCACCCTGCACAACTATAGGCAGTAGCTCAGAGTACCCGGGAGCGAGCAAAGGTATGCAACACAAAAAGCAGCTTCGTCAGACGATCAATTCTGTGAGGTAGCATGGGGTCAGGCACTCACCTGGGTGTTGGGTCACTTTGTGTTCCCTTGTGTACCAACTGCTTCACACCTCGGCTTTCTGCTACTTTTACCTGATACTTGTCTGCCCATGGTATAGCGGAGTGTGACCGAGCAGCGTCCTATACTTATTGATGCATGATGCGCACTCAACACACATTGCATGCTGTCTGTTGTGCACTAGGTGTGGGATCTGCGTGCTCTGTGTGTCGCCTCGTTGGGTGTGTGTGGCTTGTGTGACTTTGGGTGATGCAGTTTGACGGCCGCTGGGTGGCGGGTGGTCAGGAGCTTTGCCGCGTTGTAACCCAGTACGAGCAACCCTGGGGGCAAGAGCAGCTACACTATCCCCAAGGCTCGACCGGCGGACAGGTTGTCAAAATTGGCCCGCCATTGTATGCCAGGACCAATAGCCCCCCTTGACAACCAGTCCCACCAAGCAAGGGGTGCAGAGATGGTACCTTCATTCAAGGCTTGCGAGCAAAATGGTTTTTGTGAAAACTGCAAAAAGCAAGCTCCACGTCAGCCACCATGCGCGCTGCATGCCGTCATCTCGGCATGGCTTGTGGGTGGTGCTATGTGCGTGCTGCTGCCTGGTGGTTGGCGTGTGGCATGGCAAGGAGCTGTTGCCTGTGAAGGAGGCGGACCAAGCAGTGTTGCACCTGCGGTAGCACAATTGTAGTCGATGTGTCCCCATGGTATGTGTGTGGTTGGTGTAGCTTGTTTGTTTGTGAGTTATTATTTTACATACACATATGTTTTTGTCATATATCCCTTGACCCACAACCACCCTGATGATGCATGATGTTCATGTGACAAATCACATAAGAAACATGGGGGGCTACGTGTCGTCCCCCTCCCCCTTCCCAACCCCCCTTGGATGGTGCAGGTCCCGTACACGAAGCCGCCCCCCATCCCCCAATCCACAAACTGGCCAATCATAAATCCCATCTTGGGGCACAAATCGGGACGCACGACCCCAAGGTTGCAGTCCTGGGAGAGCAAGGGACAAGAAGGCATGCAAAGTTGAAATTGTGGGTGATTTGATTGAGGACCCTATCACCAATAGTCACGAGCAAGTTAATGCAGCAAAACAAAGTAGACTCGTCAGTGGCCGGCTTGCGAGGGCAAGTGTCAAACATAGGCTAAGTGCAAACAACCAGGGAAGACGCAGCGTACAAAAGAGATATGGAAATCAGGGCCTCATGGTACACACATAGTACGAGATGGTTTTGGCAATCACTTATGGTTAGTGTGTTAGTTTGCATGTTGTTTCCCTTTAATTAGATTCCGATTCCACAACGGAAGGCCGTGATCACATGCGCATTAGACTGCAACCAAGGCGAGTGAACCATTGGATTAGTGAGCAAAAAGCCAACCGCAGCCCGGTTAGATTCTTTGCTCTCTATGTACAACTCACACACTTGTCATTTGTCTTTCATACTACCCCAAACGCCATCTATGTGTGTCACTTTTATTTCTTTTTCAAACAATAATGACATAATGTCTCCAGGTCAATGGTCCCACGGGTGGCCCCAAACCCAAACGACCTACAATAGTGTTTGGCCACATGAAAATCCAGAATTCATGAAAGGCAGCTAGTATAGCAGCACACACACAAGCAGCAACTCTTCAGTCAAAAACTGATGATACTCGCTAATTTTTAGCCAACGGAACAAAATTGTGGTAAAAGATGTAGAGGTGACATGTTGTCTAGGTCAAGTACAAGGCAAAAGAACTCTTCAGATGATCATGAGACAAAGAAAAATGGTCACTTAGAAATCCGGTGCATCGGATCGCCCAGGAACCACGTTTGGGTGGCGGCATCATCGATCAACCTTCAGGTGCGACAAAACCATCTTTGTGTCGCACCTAACAATGCAACGAGCAACCATTGCCAAAATGAACGAACGAGAAGGAGTTAGCAACCCTTGGTGACCCAAGCGGGGCCTTTCATGGAGGACGAATCCGGATCACTTGCTTGGATGACTTCATTTTCAAAACAATATTCTTTTTGTCGGCACATGCTTTCCTTTACACCAAGGTGGATCATGGCAACATGCAACGTTTTCGAACAATGCTTTTGGATCGTGCGGGAACACCGGGTACAATATGCGGGTACATATGCACCCGCATAATGGAACATGCGGGGAACAACACCGTGTACCCGGGTACAAAAAGCGATAACACATGTTCCCATGTACCCATTTGTTGTGGACATACCATGGTGTTGCGGTTCCATCCCCAGCCGGAGCCTTCGAGGGGTGGCAGCAACAGGGGTCGTTAGCTCTTGCAGGGGCCAACGTTAGTGGGAGCTTCCCGACCGGGTACTTCCCCCAACGGCCTATGACCACTAACCTGCATGTCCGCGGCTACACGTTGTGGTACACGGCGAAGCACTTCACGTGGAGGGGGTCGCCACACGCACTGCACATCCAGTTTGTCTCGCCGCCGCATTGTTTGCACCGCATGCGCACTTTGTCACACTGCACCGGCACGTGCACCACGCCTCCAATTGGCTGCTCGATGTCCGGAAACACGGCCTTGATGGTGAGTCATTGAAACTCACCAAGCGTCAGGCTGGGTTGGTGCACATCCAGGCAATTGGCAACCGTGTAGGCGTTCACCGCGGCATAGCGCATGACCTGGGCGCGCACTGCCGCACTCCACGTTCACATTCGATTCGTTTCGCGCAGCTGTAGGGCTAGCTTGTTGCAGACATTCACACCGTTTGATGCCTGGCGGTACACTTGCACTACCGTCCGTAGTTCATGACCACGCTTATGGGTGGTGTATTGTCCAACCACCTCGCAGTACGTGAGCATTGGCACTAGCTTGCCCGTCTTGCTACTCACAGCTGGGCTTTTGAAGGCATACAAGGAGTACCAAACCTTCGTGTGGCCCACACGATACGCTCCGTCCGCCAGCTGATGTCCCGCCGCAGGCACGCCTTTGGCATTTTTGGGTACCAAAAAGAGAAATGGTACTCGCCGGCTTGCTAAGCTATCATCAGTCCATGAGATGTTGGTGAATGTGTCATATCCGTTCCCCAAGCGGTCCCATTTTTTAGAATAGTGCTGAGTGCCACCCAAGGGGCACCCTTCGTGAAACGTCGGCCCTGTGCCTCCCATACCCGCAACCCCTGTGACTGTATGGCTTCCCACACTCCCCAGTCAGAACACCACTTGCCACCAACCGGAGGTGGCCTGTGAAAAACATTATGTACATCGCCTCTAGGGAGTCTACGAAACATTTCACGCACATCCAATTCCCAGATTTTCAACTTGTCATATCACGAACGAATATGCTTGGCACGCAATTGACAGTTTGTATCACGGACCCATTGTTTGACATCTGAAGTTTTCAGCATTTCAAACGTGTTCATACATGATTTTCCCGCAGTAATACAAACATTCAGGGCCCTGCCCACTCGCTTTGAGTGGATGTCGGGCGTAGGAGAAGAGGACACAACAAATTCAATCCAAAAAAAATTTCAAAACAGAGGTAGTGACCAAGTGTAACATGAAAGTACAAGGCAAAGAAATGAATCTAAAAGAATTGTTCAAAGTCACAAGTCAAAGGTCACGCCATTCACTGTGGTTTCGCACCGCTGACCAATTGAATGGCGTTTCTCCATCACTCGCTCTTTTGGGTCTCAACTTTGAGCATCTGCTGCACGCAAGAAGGGTATGGGGGCGAGTCCTATGCAGTGTCGCAGCGGGCAAGCCAGCACCCGAAGGCGAAGTGACAAGTTCAAGTTCAAGTGTAGCCCTGCAGGCCTGACCTGCATTTTCCCCACTTATTTTGCGGGGATGGCTTTGTTAAAATTCATTTGCGTTGCACCTTCCATTTGTGCTTTGGTCGTTGGCACGGCAACGCGGAACGTGACAGAGCAACTTAAAGAGCCTATCAAAGTCACATTCAATACCCGTACCTTCCCAAACCCACGAGCACTCAACAAAGGTGGACCTGAAATTCCATAAGCTAGGTAAATACCATTTGAACATGCACGATGCTCCCATCCTATTTTCGTCATCGTGTTACGGGGAGGTGAAGGATGTTGCTACACAAAGCGGCACAACTTGAACACAATGCCTTCCACTCGTTTTGCTCACCAATCAGTTGCCTGCGGGATTTGGGAACCACGTCATACATCCTTGCCTAACCCATTACCATGGTTGGGTTGGTAGCACACAAGTGCACATAGTGCGCACGTTGCGTGGAGAAGCTCGTTGACAAGTTTTGGTGTTAATATGTTCTGTAGGCTTCTCTCTTTTGCCCTTGTCGCTTTGCAAAGCGAAGTTACGCGTGGCTTGTGATCGACTTTAGTTGTCAACGAATCTAACTTCAAAGCTAGAAAGACATGGCCAGTTTGTGGAAGTCTCTTTTGGCATGGATCCGGGGGCTATTTTGGAGGCAAGAGATGGAGCTGACACTTGTCGGCCTCCAAGCTGCGGGGAAGACCACTCTATTGAACGTGATATCGGAAGGCAAACACGGGGCGGAGAAAGATACCATTCCAACAGTTGGTTTGAATACACGAAAGGTGACACGAGGCAACGTATCAATTAAGCTTTGGGATATCGGAGGGCAACCACGGTTTCGGGCCATGTGGGAACGATATTGCCGTGGTGTCAATGCAATCGTTTTTGTCGTGGATAGCGCGGATTCCAACAGTCTCGGGGCGGCCACCACTGAGCTCCACGAGTTGTTGAGCAAACCGGCGTTAGGCAGCATTCCATTGCTAGTTTTGGGCAACAAGAACGACCTTCCGAATGCGTTGAAGGTGCAAGATGTTATTGACGCCATGGATCTCAAGAGCATTAAGGGGCGAGAAGTATGCTGCTATTCCATCTCAGCCAAGAACGAAGTCAACATTGATATGACCTTGGAGTGGCTCATCAAGCATGCTAAGAAGGCAAACTAAACGATTAAGCGCCACCGGGGGAGAATTCCACTCCGGTGGTGTCTCCACTTTGCTTCGCCATTCCATTTGAGGAGTCGGCTATGCATTGTCTTGTACGGTTAGGTAGATAGAACGGTGAGACCACTCAAAACGTAACTCGCATGGGGAAACCATGAGGGTGGCATGCGCCTTATGTCTTGCGTGTCAAGAGTGGTTTCCACAATGTATAAAACTTCCCGAAGAAGGATTGTGGTTGGAATGATGGGAGACACTCTTGTACCAAACCCCTTGCCAACCCGCCCATCACCATTACAATTGATGCCAGTTGTTCAAAGAGCAAGAGAATGTGCTACAAACTTTGTAGTGCATGTCGTCATCGCATGCAAACGACGCCTAGGCTTCGGCATGGCGGCATCCACATGCTCATGCCTTTGATGGGAGCATTGCTTTTGATCTTGGAGTGACCCACATATGTGGATGTGGTACCACATACGTTGATGTGGTGCCACATACAAAAATGTGGCCATGGATAGGGACCATTGCATCATGTTTTATACTTATAGGAGGAGAACGCGTCGCGGAATCTACGAGCCGCATTGATCAAGACACCGCCGTGTGTTTGTGAACGGCAAAAATGCCCATGGCCGTAACACTTGACATTCATCTCTTTTGTCTCGCCATCTCACTTTGCAATTCTATTTCGATGAGTGTTTTGCCGCTCGTGTTGCCCCCTTTCTCAAAAATACGAATTCCACGAATGGGAGGCACTCGTCGCCAATGAAGACGTTCAACGCCTCCAAAGCAGGTTGTTCAACGGAAACCAAAGAAAGCGGACCGGAGGTTTGGCAACTTGGTGGTGCCAAATTCTAGGGGGATTGATGAGCGGGCGATTTTTCAAGAGTTTCATGGGGACTTAGGAAGCCCGCGCACATTACAAGTGCAATGCCCCTCAAATGAGGGATGAGCAAAGAAGTAGAAAGGGAATTGTGACGTTGGGATGTGAGGGCAACTGTTGATTTGAGAGTCGTACCGTTTGATTTGGATGGTGGGGTAGTAGGTTCAAATGAATGATTTCGGGGATGGACGCACCCATCGTAACCCACTCGACATGTTTCAACCAAGATATTTTTTTTTTTTGGCTTTCGTTGTCCAGCCCACAGTCAAGCAACACTCTGTGGGCACCTTTGAACAGTTTGTGACTAGTCATGGCCGCGGTGCATTGGTTGGAGTGCTAACTGTTTTGCGGCTTCGCCGCCACTGCACAAAATGATATGAATCGCGGAGCTCGTGACCGTGTAGATCGAGTGCTAGTCGAAGAGGATGTTTTTCTTGTCCCGCCCACAAAAACATTGATGCTTACCCGTGTCGCAACGCGTACTTTCCGGGGACCCCCCCCCCGCCCTCCATTTCATAGCGGCACAGCCGACACAGGTGACACAAGTGACACAAGTGCCACCCATCCCAGTACACAAGCCATTCGGCACGTGATATGACACAACAATAGCGAGCCCCCACCGGAGGAGGAGGAGCTGGGAAAGGGGATACACATTGGACTCGGCAGCACTGAAAACGCAGGAGTTCACTGAATCTGCTTTCCCATGTCTTGGACCGACAATGCACCGACAATGCGAAGAAGTAAATTTCTCGCTGCTTCTGTGAACATTCAAAACCTTGAAATGTAGATTTCAATAATTGTAGCAACGGGGTGCGCATGGGCTCCATTGCATTGAGGCTCAAAACCAAGAAAAACACACGTAGGCCCTTGGATGCCTTCAAATTCGCGTTCCTAGACTCCAAGACCGGGTTGATCTTGGTGCCCTAGTGCTCTGTGGGCACACAAAGGTGCACACCGTCTTTGGGTGTGCGCCTCTCAACCAACGGCTTCGCCCATCGGTTAGACACAAGCAAGGTCGAACAAGGATTGAGCACAATGGTTGGCTCGGAAGGTGCACAATTGCTTCCATGGACCCCCAGTGTTTGGCACGGAACAACGGGGGATTATTGAATTGACACAATTGCGGGAGGGGGGGGGGGTCAATTGCTATGGACCGTTCCATATTGTTCCGGAATAGGAGCAAGGGTGGTCCTTAAGGAACCAGATTTTTTTTTGGTTAAGGACCGCCCTTAAGGATTGCCCCAAGGGACCACCGACCGCCAACCGCCAACTCCGACCAACCGCCAACCACCACCAACCACCAACCACCAACCGCCACCAACCGCCGCCAACCGCTAGCGGCGACCAACCGCCAACCGCCAATCACTACCAACAGCCACCAACCACCAACCGCCACCAACCGCCGCCAACCGCTAGCGGCGACCAACCGCCAACCGCCAATCACTACCAACAGCCACCAACCACCAACCGCCACCAACCGCCACCAACCGCCAACCGCCACCAAGCATGGTTGAACACGTGGAGTGCCCGCGGGCTTTTTTGGGAAAACCGTGTCACGGAACACTTTTTTTTTGCCGTTAAGGACCGCCTTGATAGGAGCTAGGTTCCGTTCTAGAACAAGTTGCAATGTAGTGCACGCGAGTGTTCCAATAACCATGGGCCGACATGCATTGAAAGATTCTTCTTAAAACCTTTTTTCCAAGAACAAAAATTTTCGATATTAGACAAAGTGCATTTCCTTTGTTTGCAGCTTTGCTCTAATAGTGCTTGCATGCATGGCGGTGGGCTAGTGGTTAGATCCGGAATAGTTGAGGGGGGAATAAATTGGCACACAAGTATTCTGTGCGAACCGTTCCATTAACCCCCCCCCCTTCATGGATGGGTAGGCTGCATGGGCTCGGTTTTTACTTGTCCATTGTGGCCGAGGACAGAACCTTGGCCGGTACATGGGCATGGCGACCACATCCACCTCGAATGGCCTTGCAAATGCTCTCCATTGTGCAGGGTGTTAAGTATGCCGTTCAATTTTGCTCCACGTGAAATGGGGGTCCTACAGTGCACAATTGTGCGCGTTTGGGTTGCCCATCCATTGGCCGGCTCTTCCTTGCCCCACATCTTCTGTTGAGTCATCCTCCTATTATAGGAGCTTACCTAGCCACGGAGGGGGGGGGGGGGGGGGGGCTTGGCCGTGCTGTGCCACGGTGCCGCCACATAGGGTGTGTCGTGTCACACGGGGCCGCCGCTGTGTTGTGTTGTCTTGTGTTGTGCTATGCTGTGTTGTGTTGTGTTGTCCGGCATTGGATTCTACCTCTGTGACTTTTGCTCTCTCTATATAGATCTATATAGATCTCTAGATCACATGATGATGACCTCTCTCCCTTGTGCCACCATGACATCGGGGGGGGGGGGGGATGGCACGGTACGCAATGCAATGGTTCATGTACGAGGGTGATTGGCAGTTGTGTCACCTGTGTCGCCTGTGCCGGCCGTGCCACCATGACATGGAGAGGGGGGGGGGGGGGGCATTGGAAAGTGTGCCGCGGCACGTGCCGTGACATGGGTAAGCTCCCTAGCGAATTATAGCAACATTATGAAAGATGGTCAACGTCGGTTGTGCAGTGCATGCATAGTTCTAGAGGGTGCTGACCGTGCGGTGCACGCGGTGCGGCGTCAGCCCGGCGTGCACAATGTATGCTCACACTAAAAGTTGCTGAAACGTGGCCAGTGTGCACTGTACGCAATGGTTGGGTGATGCTATTGGTGTGCATGGGTACAACACACTTTGGGGGCATTATCTGGGGGCAAGTGGTGATGATGCATGCACCAAAGTTTCCCATTTCAATGTATTTTCTCCGCCTCCCTACCTACCTTCCGAAAGGGTGTAAGGATGCAAATCGTTCTACAAAACCATGAATTATGTTTCATGGCAGCGGATGTATCGTTGTATGGGAGACGGCAACTTTTCACTTATTTTCACCATTCTCACTCCCCAGCAGTGGATAATGTATCGCGACGATGGGGGGATGGCACTCAGTTGCGCTGTTGCACTGCATCTGTCCCGGCGGTCATCCCTCTTAGCTTGGCAAGGAACGGCGCACAAGATCAATTGCCCAAGATGATCCCGTTTGAAAATACAGGCCAAGAAGCCGGTTTCAAAGGCTAATTTGATGAGTTTTTCGCCATACATTGGGGTCCTTGCTGCGGCATGGGCAATGTTACCATATCAGGGACCATAAGGTGTGGAGGACCAGGATCGCTGCCGCATCAGGTTCCAAAGTGGGCCGGGTTCAAATGGTTGTGTAACCAAACCCCTACCATGTCGGGGAACCCCAAAGCGGCAGGGAGAAATACACATAATTGGAGTCCCCAAAGCAAGGAAGACCAAAAGGGCTACATACCCCTTGCCTTATCTAGCACCCTAGAGCAAGGAGGAGATGAATGGTGGTGTAACCCGTGCCTAAACCCATCAAGGACCCTAAAGTAGGGAGGACTCAAATGGCTATGCGGCCCTGCTGGACCTGAGATCGCAAGATGAGGAGCACAGATTTGAAAATACATCCGAAATGCTCAAACGAGAAAAGAAATCGACATGAACTACGTAAAACATCCTAGTCAAGAACAATAATAGTGGAGAAATTCCTCAGGCAATACTAGAGAAGTGGTCATTGAAGCTCCGCAAGCGACTGGGGGGTTTCTGCCCCGCTTTGGTCTCCGGGTGACGAGTTTCTCCTCCCCTTTTTTCTTTTTTTTTCTCTATTTCTTTCTCGTTTTTCACTGTCCTCCTCATCTTCAGCACCTGCGATCTGCACCCCCCCCCCCCTAGTCCCTTGATACCATTTGACAGATCGACGAGATGGGACCACGTTCGTGTCAACGAATTATCTCTGTTGTCTATTGATGCTCTCTTCCAGCTCCTTTTCGTACACCATTCAGGACTTTGGAGAACCGAATCCTATATAGAGTGGTGATCCATGATGTTTTTTGAAGTGTGTGGATGTCATCATTGATTCTCAGAAATCTGATCTTTCCCCAGACGTCTACCGGAGGTTTACTGTGGACTTTCCCCAGATGTATGGAGATTAGCGATGTCCGAGGCTATCCTTTGAGTCTCTGATCTATATCCGATTTTTCCCCAGACGAATGGAGATCAGTGGTTTCCAATCCATTCCTTTCCATGAGGTCACTGTTGCCCAATCCCAGATTTGACTTTCCGCACTGGACTGGAGCCTAGTGGAGCGAAGTCAGTGGATTCCACTTAACTGGAGGTCTTTTAAGGTACCCCAGGAGATCTTTGACCGGAGTTACTTGTTTGTTTCTGATTTCTATATATATATATATATATAGTCCATTTTATTTTCGATTCGTCTCGCGCCATAACACCAACCACAGGGCCAATGGCGAAGCCACAGCCCACAGTAACCAGGCCTTTGGTGCATTTTGGAGCAGGGTCACACCCCCTGAGTTACTGTACATATGGCTGCTGTCCTTCGATGAACTTCGGCTCGCCATGAACGCTCACTTGCCCGTGGTTAGGCCGCTTTTGTGTTATGCTCGCCGGGGGGCAACCCCCATGCACCAAAAAGTGGTCATTGAAGGGTGCGGCATAATAATCCATAAAAGACGAATGCTCTGCCTTTACGCAGAGTCCGGATACTGCAAGGCAGGTGTTCAAGTTGGCTAGAAAGGTCCATAGAGCATTGAGACGTTCAAAGTGGATTGTTCTCTCCTACCGTGGGTGTCAGATATGGTACGGGTCACAGAACCATTGTTAATCGTCCTCCTTGCTTTGAAGTCTCGTAGCCATTTGAGATTGGGCGGTGACATTGTGGGCTGCATAGTTGTGGAGCAACATACAACACCGCGCCATCTAGCAAACAGGCGTTGTGCATAAAAGCAGAGAGCTATGGAAATGGGCGCTGTGTGTGTGGTGGTGGGGGGTACATATTTAGGGGCTCATAGGTGGTGATGGGGGTGGTAAACTCTTGCGGGAGGGGGGTTTGTAGGTGCTGAGAGATTCATAGATGGTGCTCGAGCATGATAGGTGATTCAGCAGGTTACACAACCGATTTTCTCCTCCCCGCCTTGGGATCCTCAATACCAGAGGGGTTATGTAGCCATTTTGGTGTTCGGCGTCAAATGTTCATCTTCCAGGCACCACTATGCACTGTAGTAGGCGCACTTGACGCCCCAATAGGCGCCATGCTGTTATATTGGCCCCATCCCAGCGCCTTGGTGTCCTTTTTTGGTGGCACTAACGTTGGCCATGGCCCCGTCAGGACTTTTTTCTTGAGCTTGATTTTGTTCCTAGTGCCGGCACACTGATGTTGGCCATAGCCCTGTCAGGACTCTTTTTTGGGGCCTAATTTTGTTTCTAGTGCCAATGACACCATGTGATACTATGTTATATTTGCCGAGTCCCAACTAATTGGTGGCCACATAGAGTACTAGGTGCTTTGTGGACTCGGTGTCCCATTGTTAAGCTCGCTATGGGGGGCCGTACGGAACCGGCAATTACCCTACCCCAAAGTTGCATTTCTTTCAATTCTTCTTTCTTTTTTCCCATAATTTACACGACTTATAGCAAAAAAAAGACAATTACACAACTAACCGCAAAAAAAATAACACCAGTTGTCAATTTTTTTGTACACAAGTTACATTTTTCACGACCTGAATGCACCGGATGCGAACAATATGGACAGTGGCCGATGAAAGTCGTGGGGAGCAGGTGTGGCCAGAGCCCAATGCGGACATTGCAACCTGACCATTGATGCCCCGGAAAGTCCCATCCCCCGGTTGGAAGGGAGGCGGGCATGGGGACACCAACTTGCACATTTCCCCCACAAGCCAAGCACCCACAAGCCTCTAGGAAATAAAGGCCAACACCCAAGTACGGTGCAGGTGCTAGTGCGCAGTGTGCCTTAGGGGGTGCACCATCATTTGGTGACAGTTCCCCCTTGGGATGTTGAGGGAACATGCAAGGGGAAGGGGGGGGGGTACAAAAAGCATTTGGATATGCTTTCCAAGATCCCATTCCATCCATGTGTCTTTACAGAACGTTTCATTGAACCCCGCTACACACAATGTGGGCCATGCCATTGTCGAGAAGCGAGCTTGGGGAGAGGCAAGATTCCCACTCCTCCTTCGAAACAGATAGTGTTGGCTACAATACTCCACAGAGAGGAAGCCAAGACCTCCAGGTATTCTGGCAAGTGGACGGGAATGGCATTAACTCAATGTGAATCTTGTTGAAAAAGTTGTTCATCCAGGAAATCAGGTTCTCAAGGATGACGCCGCGGGGTATTTGCCTCCATGGATGTTCTTGTAGCAACACGGCGGACTGCGATTTATGCACGGCGGTTGCTGGTCAAATGACGGCGTTCTGGGTTGTTCAACAGCCGTTGAAGGCTTCTGGTGGCATTGAAAGGCGCTCTGTGTGCTTGCTATTTGGGAGTGAAATTGAAGACAGATGTCCCCATTTGTGAGTTTGGGTTTTTGCATGGGTGGGTTGACATCTGGGCCTCAGATAATTTGGGCCAAACGAAGGGCATGTTTGACCCCTTCGGACTACTCGCCCGTTCATTGCAGGCATCTGAGCTCTTCATCACCACAACAGCCCTTCACCGGTCTCATCCCCACACCAGTTCATCACCAGCCCCTCATCCCCACACCAACCGCGCGGCTGGCCGGATGTGGGATGATGTGTATAGGAGCGTACTTCCCGTGCACACCCTCGCAGACGTCGAATACTACAAAGTGATGCTATCGCTGGCCGTTGGGGCAATTTTCGTTTGTGTGGTGATTGCCATCCTGCTGTCGTGGTTCTGGCACCATAAGGTACCCTGTTCCTACACGTGCACCCGTGGCTGGTAGTCTTTGTCCTTCTTGTCCTGTGCCTCCATAACTGCTCCTCATGCTCTGCCCTTACACCTGACCCTCCCTCACATAGCACCTAACAAAGAGCTAACTAAGGTGATATGAATAACTTCAGATGGCGCAGATATAGCAGAGTAGATATGTTGTGAGCGAATCCACTTTTCTGCCAAAGCTTGATTGGTGATGCGAGGCGGGTGAACCGTCCTTTGCAAAGTGAGCGAGGCATTGGAGTCCCTGAAAAATGGGGTGGGGGAGTATTGGAAACGGGCTCCCGTGACTGCACCCGAGACTGCAAGGATTATCCAGCCCATTAGATTCCTCCCCACTTGGTGACCCCGAGTTATGTAGCCCATTTGACCCCCCCCCTTGGGGGAACCCTGTAAACATGCATCACACATGCCCAAGAAAAACCACCCAACACAAATTTTGAAGTGTTGCGAAGAAACAATAACCAGATTACAACAACAACTCCTCCACAAGCCCATCCCTCCAGAATGACACCCCTTTTCATTGGAAACCTCTTGGGGAACTCCTCTCTAATGTTGAAGTTTATCATCATAAGAGCACTTTGATTTCTATGCGCATGCGTGTGTTGGGCATTGGCAACCATGTTCCATGGAAATCTGTTTCGGTGATCTGTTCATGAGTTTGTGCAAAAGTGGGCCATCGTGTCTCCTTTCCGGTTCTAGATGCCCTGATTGTTTTTTAATCTTTGGGCCCCTCCACGTGCCGTGCTGGACATTTATGTTCGTATCAAGCATCTGGGTGGAGGGCTGATGATTGGAGTTGTCATGTTTGCTGCCTTAGTGACAGATGATGATAGCCTCATGTTGCCGCATAGTCTGTGTTGCGTTCTGCAGGCTGAATGTGACAAAAAAGAGCTTGCGGTTGAAGAATTCGTGAATCGGGAGGCGTTGATGTCGCTTCACGATGAAATTCTTCTCAATTTGAAGGCCAAATGCATGGAGCATTTCTTTGAAATCCATTGGGAGGAATTGGGATGGGTTCACGAGTTGGTGAGTCGCGAGGATTTGAATGCCTTGCGAAATCGAATCGTGATCAAGGAGAAAACAGCGTACGCCAAGGAGATTATGGCAGGTACATTGCTGTACGATGGTTATTCTGTTTGCCATGCGTGCCATGATTCCAGAATCCGCAACTGCAAGAGCACACGTCTGCAGCAGTTTTGTGCTAATAACAATCGACATGTGTGCGCCACCACGGTGAAAAACATGGTTTTATTTGCCGCCTCTGCCACCCTCAGTCCCCTGCCCTGCAAGCAGCAGCAACCAAGTATGCCGTGAAACAATTCCTGAGTGAAGCCATACCCTTTTGAGATAAAGCCCACCATCTCATGATGGAACATGGGTATCACCTGGCACCCATGAACCTCAACCATTTGATGGACCCTCCTAGCCCCTTGAACCCCCGCCCCCTGCCTTCCCTTTGGGTCGCCAATGCCAGCCCTCTTGCATCCCCCGTGCGCCCAGAGCGCGGCACGTTTTGACTGATATTCGGGATCACCTGAGCGCAGAAGATGTCCTGCATATTCCTTGGGGATGTATGCTGCTCTTTCGCCCTGGTTCCTCCCCCTTTTGTGTTCTGTCCCTTTGCCATCTTTGCAGGCTTCAGCCATCACCATCTCCATTTCCTTGTGAGTGATTGATGATGTCAAGTCCTCGGCGGGAATAGAGAGCAGTTGGATGTGACGGAGATCATCTGTTGGGCAGGCATCTGTTGGGGATGCCCAATGGTAAGGGGTGTATTTCTGGAAGCACCTCAAGCAAAGGCAATGAATGTGTAGAGTGTGGTTACCTAGTTGACTAAATGCAAATGCTCTATCGCTGGGCAACCCCGAAGGGAGGCAGCGGTTGCGGCAGCAGGCCATCCACCGGCCCAGCCGGCGATGGGGTGGCAAGCCATTTGGGCTGCCTCAAAATGAAGCAGGAGGTCAAAATACGCGAGTGCAGCTGTGCCACGATTGGGTACGAGTTGCATGGTCTCCCCCGTGCAGAGGTGCCCGACAAAAGAGCCCCACAATGCACACCTCAAAATCACCAGCGCGACTCGGTGATCATTTTGAGGTTTATATGGGGGGGTCGCCCCTGACCCCCTCGAGGGGCATACTCACTCAGCCTTTCTGGCACACACCCCAAGGGGCCCCCACCAGGAGCCCCTCCCCCTTTCCTGGACCCCTCTGGCTACCACAATTCAGTTTGCGTCGGGCATTTCAGCATGACAGGCTGGTAAATGACTCTCCATCAGATGCAATGCTCTATCGCTAAGCATCCCCCGGGGGAGGCAGTGGTTGTGGCAGCATGCCATCAACCTGCAAAGCCGGCGATGGAGCGGCAGGCCATTTAGGCTGCCTCAAAATGAAGCAGAAGGTCAAAATACGTGAGTGTCGCTGTGCTACGATTCGGTGTGGGTTGGTAAATGTCTTCATCGTAGTGCCCAATACCTGCCGACCCTAACAGACCAGTGTGCGCCTGCTGGTCCAAGCGCCTGGTGACGCTTGTCTCGTTGTTGTGACGCAACAACGGCTTTTTCTTGGACGCACTGAACGTGGCCTCTTGTACATGGGAGACTGTCGGCATTGAGCTGCCTCGTGCCCTTGGAACAGCGTTGGCTGTCGGCGACGGGGTCCGGTCACTGTGTTCAGGGCATCGGTCCTGGGCTGCCAGACCCAGAATCGCTTTGAAGCGTGTTTCCATTGCTTAGGCGAGGTGCGCCTGCCAGCAGTAGAGACGAAATCGGTGCAAGACATCTTCTCGGACTTGTCAGGACATTCGACTGTTTGCCTCTCACAAACGAGTCCGAGTGCAGTTTGCAGTTGGTCTGCACTGGCAACATTTTGTGTCCGTTGAAATTTACCCTGAGATGAGAAGGTCATTAGTGAGCAATCCACCTCTTGAAGCAGCAGCCCAAGCGATCACTGCCAAAGCATCGACAATCAGGGTGTTTTCCTTTTTTCTTCGTTTCTGTCACGACAAAGCGATTGTGGGAAGTTCTGCCGGGGATGGAGGCGACACATGGCATGTCGCCCTCTTCAGACCGGCATCATCTTGTGTCCTAAACACCCTGTTGCATGAGTTGATTGGGCTTGGGCTTGGGGCAGGAAAAATGCCGTGACATTTTTCTGTAATCACAATGAATTCAACCAGGATGTCCCACAACTTGTCTCAAGCCTACTCTCAGGCTACCAACCGGTTTCATCTGATGTGATGGTAGGCACACTGTGCCTAATCAATGAACAGGCACTGCAAGGCGATTATATATACAAGTGGCAGGTATTCATTGCACACCAATCTCACCAGAGGAAACACACTTTCTGTGATCAAATGCAAAGGTGCGCATCGGTTTGAGTGAAATCTCAGACGAACTAGGCCCACCATCAACATCCTCAAACCCCTGCTCTTTCTTCCACAGATCGTCCGCATTAGCATCTCCACATCCGCACCATGCAATTCTGAGTGTCATGCGCCCGATGTGTCGCAGGATTGTCAGAGCAAATTTGCTTTGGCCAGCCAATGGTGCAAAGATTTTGTTTCGACAAAACTATGCCAAGCATTTGTGTGTAGACACAATGTGCATGCATGAAGCATGCCCAATGTACATGTATGTGTTGTGGGGCTCTTTAGTAGTCCAGAGCAGTGGGAAAGAGGCAATATAGAGCCATGTCACATGCTCCGTGTTACGCGGATGCTCGGTGCCCATGATTCAAACAACATGTCATTCACACACCCTGTCAGGGCACTTGGGTCTTTTGGCTGGAGGTCCAAAACAATCGTCACATGCCCCTCTTTTCTTGACTGGACCTTTCTTGCCTGCGGTGGCCTCTTTGTGGCTTTTTTCTGGTCCCTCTGCCAGACTGCAAGACAACCCTGTGGAGTACTGTGAGTCATGTTTGCCAGGATGACCCAACAAAAGTTCAAGCTAGCTCTTGGCGTGTCACGCCTGCGTCCCTGCACAGTCCCAAGGCTGACGAGTTCAAGCTGCTTAATATGTGAGCTCACTGCTGCGATCTTGCGTTGGTTTGGAACCAGGAACCAGAAATCTGTTCACCAGGCAGAACCTCACCAGATTTCCATTGCAGAGGAGTACTGTTACAGCCGTTCCCAAGATAGGGTGTAGACAATTGAGCCTCATGAGGGCAATTATCTTTGCTGCATTTTTGTTCAATAGTCTATGCAAGTTTGAAGTGTTGGAAAGGTCAGTATTCCCAATATGTGTCTGTTTGGCAGTATTTTCGATTTTCGGATGATTGGGTGGTTGTGTTGTTGATGAGGTGATTAATTTTGTTTTTGATGGTTTCCTGCAGTGTCCTGGGTGTCCTTTGCATCCCAGGTTCTGCACCTACATGTGCTGGCTGCCTGCTCGACCTCCTAACAACAACCTGGACACACACAGTCATTCACCAGCAAATCAAGCACAGTCACGCAGAAACAGTGGAGCCCCAGGGTAGGTATATGCACAACATAGCACCACCGTTGTGATCCATCCCCTGTAGTCGTGCAGTTGAGCACACCCTTGTGGCCCCACAGTGCAATGCGGCACAGCGCGACCTTTGTAAATACACAGTGAACAAACCGCGGCACCGCGTTTGTGAATATCCAATCCCGCGTTGCGCAGCACAAGGCTCCGCAATTATTATGGACCGTCGCATCGTCTGCCTAAATTTTTCATGGGTGGGTCCCCCCTTCAACGAGGAGGGGGGGGGGGGCTTGTGGAGCTATCCCATTGCTCACAATGGGGCCTCTCATGGTTCACTCCGCCGCGAGTGTTGGCAGGCATCGCATTGACAAGAAATGGTTCCATTGACCTGGTGGTGCAATCTTGGGATCCACATACCCAGGTGCTGCTAAGCCATAAATTGGGAGATGCTGTGGCGTGGCGGGGCTCCCTACTTCACATCACACGTCCCCCACCCCTCCCCACCCGGTTCGCGGAGGGTTTGTGGTGTTTCTTGTCCTCCTCCACCGCAGGAGGCTGTGTGTTTTATATTTTTGTATGATGATGTTCAAGACTAGTAGATTTCAGGCGCATCAAGAAGGCGATGTGTGTGCGAAACCATGGCTTGTGTCCCCAGTACACCGGTACCCCCCCCCCCCCCCTGTCCAAGGGTACGGTGTGTCAAGGGTTGCAGCAGGTTTGGGGACCAGGCCTCTTCTTGGAGGTGGATACGTACTACCAGGTACGTTGGCCTCAACAATTTTTGGAAAATGGCACACCCCAGCTGCCGGCAGAGCCCCCCCCCCCCCCCATGTGATGTGCAACCATTCCTCCCCTCCCTTTGCGTTAGAAGCGCCTTCTCGAAGAACGGGCAACCCGGTTGACTGTGCTTCTTCTGACTGCATTGTTTTGCAGTCAACGATACAAGCTGGCAGTGGGAATGAGGGGTTGGTCATGCCTGTGAAAGTTGCTGCTGCTGATAACCAAATTGACTGAAAATGCCGACTTGTTTTGATTCTGTCCCTGGCATGGCTTTCAAATACATCAGGTTCACCAGTGAGCGCGGGTGCCAATCTATGGCCAACTGATGGTCAGACCGGGATCCACTGCTCAGACAAGGCTGTGCTTGCACACACCCAGTAAAACGACAAGAAAGGGTGCGCCGAGATCCTTTTCACAACAGGGCTAAATTCTCATGCTCATTTCACATCACGCCAGAATTGACCACCTTATCCACCACTTTTGTGGAACACCCTATACGGGTCGACCAAGCAATTGCTTTTGGGTCCCCTTTTGCACAGACCACGGACGTGATTGTGATTCATTACCAATGGCCAATGGTAGTGCTGCAGTGAGAAGCTAGGGTCTTTGGTGTGTTTTTCCGCATGCAATATTTTTCTTTTGCCCGGGTGTCATATTCGTTTCTCCCAGCAGCACATGTAACCAACAGCACACCGGTGTACAGTATGAGGATGAACTCACCAGGAGGTGACGCGGTCCAAGAGGGCCACCGGCGAGCATGTAAAGAGCATACTTGAGGTCTCGCACAGAGGCTCGCTCTGTTGGCAAAGGCATCTTCTTCCACGTCTCCCGACCAGGGCGACACGGCAGGGGAAACACATGCCTGGCTGCCCAAGGGCTAGGCTCCTTGATATGCATTCCGTCCCGCTGCGCATGTAAAGTATGACCCTGTCTTAGGTACAGCAGGTGCACAGACCATAGCAGTGGGCCTTTGGATGTTTCTGTATCTTGGACAGGATCCCTCCTGATGAGCATCCGCACTCTCAGCTCCAAAGCTCCGGCTGCAACTGGGGCAAAGGGATCGTCTTCAGCGGTGGACCGCTTTGTTTGGAATGCTGTGCTGCTTGCATCTCCTCTCCTTGAGGGTGGGTGTAACCTGCGCACTGTGCCCGCGGTCCCAGCCAAAGACATTCAATGAGGCAGATGATATCGCGCCCCTCAGGGCCCTAATCCCTGTTCCCAACCTTCTACCCTTCGCCGCACACTGAATCTAGCCGGTGTCTTGTGTCAAATACTTTGCAGAGGAGGCAGTCCTGTTGACGTGCCCCTGTGAAACGGAATGGAAGTCCATTGCAAGAAATGACAGGGTTCAACCTCATGGTTCTGTGACCTGCGCTCCCAGCGGGTGTGGTGACCAACTTCGATTCCTCCCTTTATTTGATGCTGAGCTACTTCAGGAGGACTTTGGTGGCGCCCTTCTCCTCCCCATGCTGTTGGCTAAGCACAAAAAACAACAACCAGCAGTGAGGCTTACTGTTCAAGCTAATAGGAAACTGGCAAGCTGTAGACAGTCCTATAGCTGATTGTCGGGAGCCACGGACGGCTGTGCATTCACACAAACTCGAGCGATTTAATTCCCATTGGAGAAGCCAAGAGGAGATATCCATGGAGCATATTTTCCCTGGCAACTGCCAATTTGGGTGTTCATTTCCACTACTAGGGCTGACAAACTCCTCCACATCAGGCTGCACAAGGCCTTGGGTGGTCTGTGTTCAAGTTCCTTGTTCTCTGGCTCATTGGGCTCGTGCCCCAGGCATTGGCTCACAAGATAGCATTGGGTGCAGACAGACCAGGGCGTTTCAGTACATATGTTGAACGTGCAGTTGAACATTGCTGATATTGTGTGCCATTTTGTATAGTGGACAATTTGTGCTTTCGTTGTGGTTAAGATCTGGTTTGTGGAGGAATGATTTCTAACTGATTTTTTTTTGTGAATGGTGTCAATTCTGCAGGAGTGTTGCAATTTTAGACTGAGAGACATCCAAGTAAAGCACAATACAGTGCTCAGGTGTCATCTGGGTGCGTCCAAATTTTTTGCCCCCAGACTCCTGCTCCTCGGTGCATGTGTGATGGATTTGCTTTTGGCAAATCACTTGAGACAATGTTGGTGCGCTTTGATGGGTTGTGGTTTCATGTTGCAACTCAATACACTCTGCATCTTTGCTTTGGTTTGGATCCTCAGGGGGAGTTGGATGCAAAATGACGATTGACCTGAAGCCAAAATCAAACCATCCGCTTTGGACGACTAAGAACGTGCCCCATTTACATGCCAGTGGATGCTCCATGGAAATTCCCAGCGACTTAAACACCTGCCCTGCAGCAGTCCGGACTCTGCGGAAGGGCAGAGCATTCATCTTTTTTCCCCTGTTTATGCATCCACATGTCTCTTGTAATCCGCGCATGCATCGCAGAAACATGCCATCCACGTGGGCTGACAGTGATATTTTGCCAGCGATGAGGAGGGCATCTTTTTGCTGGGGAGTGGATGACACTGCAGGTATTTTTGCCTTGTTTCTTTCAAAGTTGTGGTGTGTTGGGTGGTGCTGAAATCAGATCCCTGTTTGTCCATGAGGGCTGTTGCACACCACCTTCCCAGCAATCATATTTTGACCCTCTTGCTCACCATTGAACATATCTACTGTCCATGTAAAATGACCCCCTTTGCCGCTTTTTGCTGTAGTAGCCCCCCCCCCCTTTCCCCCTGCTCCTTCCCCACCCCTTGTCCTTCTCGGGGTGGGGGGGGACTTGGCCAACCCCAAAATTTCGTTGCGAGTAAGTGTGTTGTCTTGCAGGCCAGTGTGTGACGAGGCACTGCCATTTGTATCCTTTGTACTTTGGCAGGGCTCTTTGAAGTAAATTCTGTGAAATGGAACCTGATAACACAACCATGCTTACCCCTAGGACGAGTGTGATATACACCCGCTCTACAGGGGCACCTGCTCTGGAGCAGGCCGTTGACTATATAGAGCCTGGTGGTGCATATCGCCACATCACTATGAGCTTGATGGCAAGCCAGTGGTGCATGACTGTTTGCTCTCCACCCCGCCCTGCCCCACAGTGTGCGTGTGCGGCAGTAGTACGGTTCCCCGGGGGGTGGTGGGCGACCGTCACTTGGCAACCATCCCCAGGGGCTTGGCGGGGGACCGTCTTTCCTAGGTAAAGGTAAAGGTAAAGTGCTCGGGCGCTCTCCGAACTCCACCGTATCAGTGATCCCTACCTGTCCCTCGCAGCATCCCTTCCGGCTCGCGGGGTCACCGACACCCTAGCGCCTAGGACACTGCGTTCCAACCCCACCGGGATTCGAACCGAGCACCTCTAGTTCAGGCGTCACGTGCATGACCGCTGAACTACGCGACCTTCTCTACCGTCTTTCCTAGGGTGGGGAAGGATATGGGGGGGTGAGGGTAATCGTTAAAGCAGATGGCGATCGCTTTTGAGGACAAGCAAATGCCCCTTCATTCAACACGCCTATTAATCCTCATGCGGTGCATGAGGATGAGTGGGAGCAGTGGGATGAGGATTATTGCAGTCTGGAAGAGGATGCTTCAAGGGGGGTGTTGCTTGATCCGTGCGCGCACCGTGAATACTTTTGGGTATTGTCTATTACCCAGATCCAGAACGCCTGAATTTTTTTTCCCACAAAATTGGGTTCTTCATGGTTGTTGTGGATGCAGGACAGCTATTCAGCTGTTTGTTGACCATTGGTTGCCCCCTTTCTGAAAATTTCCTTTTCCAAAATTTTCTTTCTTTCTATTAAACGGTGCATTGTGTTGGCTGAGTGCCACGGTAAGAGGGGAGGGGTTCTTCGCCCAGAAGGGGGGGGCAGCGAGAAGACGCCGTGGCACTCACAGGGTCTGAGAGAGCGTGGTGGAGACTGCACTGAAAATGAACCCCTCTCTGCGCATCTCGTCCCCTCCCGCTTGGGCACAACCCTTCACTGTGCGGGAGAAGGCTGTTATGCATCAGGCCAGGGCATATTTCCCTGTTTCTGTACAACCAGATAAACTTAAAATGCCTGCAACCCGACTTTTGGAACGCCAGGTCTTCATGGAGAATTTCAGAACAGCACACCTCAATTTTTTGGAAGCAATGCCACCCTGTATATCCTGATCTTCCTGAGGTTCCTGCTGTCATTAAAAAGGTTCTGCGCTGCAACTGGGGTCACCACAAACCCAAGGATCCAGAAAAAAGAGCAGGGGGTTCAAAACTGTGCACTACAGCTCCAGAGATTGAGCATTTGCGCTTCAACAAAGAGCACAAGAAGGAGCAGCAGGCTGCAAAACCTTGGGACCTGTGACAAGCATCAGACTGAAAATCATGAAAATCAGAAATTTGTGGTATACTAGCAAGAGCTGCAAGGTGCAGAAATTAGGACCCTGGGACCTGTGACAAGCATCAGAACAAAAAATAAAAATTCCTGGGATGCTAGCAAGGGCCGTAGGGTGCAGAAATTGGGACCCTGGGTGTGGTTTTGTGGGGGCTGTTCAACGGGGAGGAGCTGGGTGAATATTCCAAAAACATTGAACCGTGCGCGCACCATGCACGCACCATGCGACAACTCCCCCAAGGGCCATGATGGTGACAGTGAAAGTGACAGCCACAGTGATGGTGGCAGTGACAGCTCGGCGGACACCTGGTGGAACTTCGGTCACGAGTCAAAACTTAAAAAAAATCTCTGGGACAGTGTCGGTAGTGACCAAGGGGATGAATACCAGAGTGTGGCGTTGTTGAGTACCCCCCTTGCGAGAGCAATACCCTTGTCAGAGCAACAGTGGGTGTTGTTTCCACAACTTTTGCAACCATGTCCTGCTTTGCCCTTTACCAATACCCCCCCCCCCCCGCTTGTCAGAGCAACAGTAGGTGCTGTTTCCGTCAAATTTTGGGAGTTTGGTGTTGCTTCAGCCGGCCAATAAATATTTGATCACCTGGCACCCTGGCAAACTGGAGTTCCACTGGTGACAGTCAGATGAATCTGTGGACAAAACTGTGTGCATTCTGAATGCCTGACATCTTGAATAGCAGTCCCTCTTGAACATTTCTTCACATTTGATTTGATTCAACATTGACACACAAACACACAGCCCTATCCTGACTGAGAACCCATCGTTTTTGGTATGCACACCTTGCTCAAGGAGGATGGAGAAAGAAGTCTTGGGTTTTGCAGGGTTTGTTGTATTTCCCTTGCATGGAAATCACGGAACACCACGGAAATGAAGCAAAGTGAAAGTCTTGGAAAATCACAGACAAATCATGGAAAGTCATGGAAAACCACGGAACAGTGTGGAAACGCGGAAACAATTCAATCACATAAATTCAGTTGGTGTTTCACATTGTCTGTTTAGGCTGCCCTTTTGTTATTACAGATTTCCAAATTTCCCGCAGCAACATGTGACAGTGATGTGGAAAACCTGCCACAATTGGGCTCCGGTGCCAATAGCTCAGGCGAAGATCCTGCCACCAGAAAACGCCAAGGTCGTACACCAATGTACCACACCAGCTCCTGCGAAAGTAATTTGCCCCTTGCATTCTTGAAACTCATAATGAACTTGTATTTGTAGCCAAAAAGAGGATGACACAAAGAAGCTCAGAGAAAAATGGTCGGGGTATTGTCAAATGGAGAGGCAAATGGCCAATTTTTGGATGGTGTGGTAGCTGTTTGGGACGACTGTGGAGGCATATTAAGTGCTATATAGAACGATTACCTGGTATCATGGAAACCACAGAAAGTCACGGAAAATCGTGGACTGGTTTTGAGCCCGACCAGTTTGGAAATATGACAAACTCTGGGCTCTGGTACTTCTGATGGAGGCAGTGGTGGCCGCAGTAGCAAAGTGCAATTTCCTGCCACACTTGGCATGTCAAGTGTGGGCTGTAGTCTCTCCAAGAGAGCAATAGATCAATGTTGCAACTGAAAACAAGCATTTGGGCATGGCATAAGAACTGCATTTTTGTCGTATCAGCCTTGTTTTGCGCATTTTTGACAGAGGATGGAGGCCATATCTTCGTCCTTGCAGCGAATATGGGCCTGCTGGTTGCATGTCATTGGGTCATCTTTTGACAGTTGCAGTCACAAGCAACAGTGAAAGTTGTCTAGTAATCTGATAATATTGACAACAAAAAGAAGATGAAAGGAAAGCAAAAGTTCAATTCACTTCATGATATCAGTCTTTTAGAACACCATTATGTGCAGGGGGGTGAGGAGTGCACAGGAGGGAGGGAGGGAGGGAGCGAGGGACGGTGAGAAGGAGGGTGAGAGGAAGGAAGGGCACGAGCAAGAGATCGTGAAGAAGGGAGAGAGCAACAAGTACAGTGCAAGCATCAAGGATACGCTCAAGGCATCTGTGTTTGCAGCTCTATGTGATTTGAATCAAGTGCAGGTGGCCTACTTTTTTGCTGGACATCACTTCAGGGGTGCTGTCAAGCATCCTATCCCGTTGCATTTGCCAACATGGATCGGCGGCATTCTGAGTACTCAGACTACGCCGATGTACCTCATGAAGAACAGGACTGTTGCTGTCAAGCTCGTGGCCTGCATGCGTATGCACTGCTGCCGTTGATTCTGGTGACGACAATGTTTGGCCCAGGCTTCCAGTGCATCCCCATTGCTGTGCCGATCCAACTTTTCTTGGTGTTGCAGTATGTGCACATGGTGCACTGGCTGGGGCTTGGCCTCCTGTGGGCCGCTCTCACGGTGGGCACCACGTTAGCTTACCTGCACATTTTTGCGCTGGTTCCGGTCTTTGCTGCTGCTGTCAATGCATTGTTGGTGGGTCTCGTGCTCGCTCCCATCCGAAGCCTAAAACTCAGGTGCAGGGTTGCCATTGTGCCTGGATCATGACCCTCAGTCTCACCTCAGATTTGTAGGCGTGGTCTGCTCATGCGCAGTTACTTCTTGTATGCACTATGTAGGCTGCTGGCTGTGCACGTCTTGAAGTGTGCCATGTTTTGCTCGTTTTTCCCTCGGAGGTGCAAGGTGACTACCACTTTGGAAATGTTCCCTTAGGGGTGTGAGGGAACCGTCATGCTTCGCCAATTAGATAGAAACAGGGAGGTGGTGAACATGCGTGAGTCTGGCTGAGTACAATGTGCACCTCCATAATGCACAGAGTTTTCCCCACAAAACTGGAACCAGTGTGTCACACCGACAATACTAACGGGCCGACTTTCTTGGGCTTTATGATTCAATTCCCACACAATTTGCCCTTTGTGCCACATGGACAATCACCGCCCTACCACAGCTGCCCAGGTGCGCAGTAGGGTGGACAACCCACTATCCCCAACTCCCCCTGGAAAGTGCAGGACCTTTGTTCCCACCAAGACAAAGAACGGTGCGCACCCATTAAAATTGGAAATCGTTTGTCCACCAGTGCCTCATGTGCACTCCTCCAACCGCACAACTCTGGGCTTGCATTAGGCCTTGCGAGCTCCTCTGGCGATTGCGCAATTTTTCATCGGCCAAAGGCCCGGAAGAAAATTTGGCCCAACCTTTTAGGGGCGGGGGGGTCCAGGGGGGTGCGTGGGTGGTGTGGGATCCCGCCCCCCCCCAGTGGCGCTGAGTTGTTAAAAGGAGCCCTGCGGTGGGGGTGGGGTCAGATGCTGTCGGGTGCATCTTGGGTGTTGTGCCTCAATCATTCTGAAATCTGGAGTGTCTGGACGGGTGTGCACCTCAGCAGACTTTCGTTGTTGTTGGCGCACACACAAAATCTGTTGGTGCACGGGCGCACCAAACCCGCACCCGTGCGCCAACAGCGCACCGTAACCCCCCTCCCCATTAATGTGCCAACAGTGCACAACCCCCGTGCCACCCCGGTCCTTGGCCAAACGCGCCAGCCTTCTGTATCCCCCCCCCTTCACGTGCCAAACACGCCAACCCTCACAACACACCATCCCAGCGCTTCGCATACAGTACGGCGCTTCGCTTTTCCCCGCTGTCGTCTCTTTGCATCAACAACATGTCGCTGGTGTCTGCAATAAGCAGACCGCGTCTACTTGCAGTTGACAGTGTCTACACACTATCGACGGGCGTCCGGCCCTCATACATCGCCTTGGCCTCACAAACGGTCCTTGAAAGTGTGTGGCTCAGTGCATTCAGCCCAATGATTTTCATTGCACTGACCATAAGGCTGAGTGATCAGAGATCTTGTGCTATCAGTTGGTGTCTTGTCAGGGCCACGTGTCGCACACCCATTTCATACGAAGGAAAAACAACTCGGCTGGAACCGTGTCGTGGCACAAAGGATTCAAAGGCTGAGCACACACTGCCTATCGCAACACACGACCTGGTGTAACAGGAAGACAAATGAGTGTATGGTCGCCATCAGCACCACTGGGGGGGGGGGGGGGGGGCTGGACCCACCGGCCGCAGCGGCCGGCAGAAAGCAGCAACCCGACGCAACATGCGAAGGGAAGAACGGGTGACTGTCCAGGGCCCCATAAAGAAGCAACAACCAGACGGAATGTCACACAGGGGGCTGGACCCACCCACCCCACCTCCCTGGACCCCCCCCCCCCCCCGAACGTGACCCCCCCCAGCAGCATCCCACACACTCCACTGTTCAGCAAGTGCCCGCTGGGCTGTGGGGTCGCAGTCCGCAAAGCGTGAGATGTGGTTCAGGCCGATTCGTGCATAGCCCTCGCCATTTTGTCCTGCCAGATACCCCGACCACCAGCACCTCCACGCCCTCGCCTTCCCCATCGCCTTTTCTGGCCTTTTCGGAGCGCTGGACCTGTTCATGCCCTCCGGCAGTTTTGGGAACTACGCGTACGCGTTCGTGCACGTCAAGTCCCTCATGCAGCTGGTGGCTTTCGGTGGACTCGGGGCTGTGAATTTCGTGGTGGCCTACGCCGTATCGGCGTTGTACCACGGCCTTTCCGGTGCCCAACACAACCCTCCTTTTACCCTCAGCCCCCCGCAGGCCCCGGCGCGCCTGAGCCATCTGACCCCCACCGCCCCCGTCTCCCGCACCCCGTCGCCGTCGTCGGTCGCCCTTGGGGTCGTTGTACTCGCACTGTTCTGCGGAGGGGTGCGGACGCTGGACTCGCACTCGCAGTTCTATCAGAAGTCCATTGAGGACTGGCCGCAGGGCCACTTCACCGGGGCCTGCATCATCAACACTACCGCGGCGGAGCCTCCCTCTGTGGCGCTGGACAACACCAGGGCCATGGCCTCCGGCCGATCACTGGATGTGGTGTTGTGGTCTGAGACTATGGTGACGGTGGACCAGGGGGGGGAAGAGGTGCTCACCCCAGACTCGTGTGAAGGGCAAGCCAGGGACGACGACGGCAGGCAGGCCGAAAGGTGGTTGCAGAAGGGTGTTCGTAGAAGTAAGTGCTCTGCCCATGGAATCGCTTTCGGGAGATGAATTCTGTGACAAAAGCGGTTGCTTGTCAGCAGGAAAGCGGTGGGAGGCAGTTTGCGGCGGTTACAAAAGCGGTTGGCAGAGGTTGAGGGGTTCACGACTGTTTTAAGTGGAGGGGCATCCTGCTCCAAGCTATTCCTGCCACTGCCCAACAGCGGTTTGCCGGGGCACGAATTCCTCTCCTAAGCGGAGCCTGGATTGTTGAATTAGGGGTCTCTCCACTGGTCCTGTCCGCTGCTCCAGTGGCGTGTTCCAGAGGACGGCGCATTTTTGGTGACATGTGTTGTTATTTTCGGTGGCGCCGCCTGGTTCGGCAATGCAACTGGCAGACACTCTTTGTCCACAATGTGGTACGTTGGCCGAGGGGAAACCCTCTACACGGTGGGTGCCCCATCTTGTTCCCTACTCCGCGTCTGCCCCCAGGCATTTTTGGATGCTGCGAAGGCACTGGCCAAGGACCTGAACATTTTGCTGGGGGTCACCTACAGTATTGAGGATAGCACCCTTGGCGATTCCTACACAGATCGCAACATGTTTGCCTTGTTGACGCCACAAGGCCAAGAGGGTTTCAGGTGCCAAAAACCTGCACCTCACTTGAATTGATGCCCAGAACCACCATCGCTCTCGCCCTTGCTCCTGTGCATGCTTGCTTGCATCCCCATGCGCCCCAAGCATTCCCAAGCAAGCAAGCCGCAACTTAGCCACACCTTGTTCTGCCTTCAGGATTGTTGATTGGCGCCCGCGTTCACCTCCATTGGGGACAGAGGGATGGAGGGACGGAAGGAGGGACAAGGACACGCTGGACATCTCCAGGGGGCTGCTGTTTTGTATGGTGTAGACGAAGCTACATTGTACAGTGAAAAATGGGCCATGCACATGTTGTAGGTTGCTTCAGGACCTCAAATATTCCCCGTTTCTTTTGGTAGAGGCTGGGAAGCCCTATTCCTCTGTGTCGGCCCAAAAAGTCGAGCCATCACAAAGCGAGGGTGCTGGTCCTGGGCCCCAGAGTGTTGGCTTGGGCTTTTTTTCGGGTTTCAATGACCCGAGGGTGAACATTAAGAAAAGCATGGGTAGCACACTGGTTGTAGCACAGATGAGGGTCGGTGCTCCCTCCCTTGCGTGCCATGTTACTTTGCACTGCTCCCCTCGTGCACGCCCCCCCCCCCCCCTAAAAAAGAGCCCCAGCACCAAAAACCCCAGCCAACAACGGCTGGTAGAGGTGGGGAAAGAGGGTCGATGCACAATGCAAGTGTTTTGGCGTTCATTTTGCACGGGCAGCACTTCTTTGCGCACGGGGAGCACTTCATGGCGCACGGGCAGCACTTCTTTGCGCACGGGCGCGCTGACAAGACTGGAGGCGATGTGAAGCTCGGACTGGACAGAAGGTGGTGAAAGCTGTGAGGCAGGCGCAGCTGAGGCCGTGGCGGATCTACCTGACCAGTCGGATGCCTACAAGAGCCCTGGCTCCTGCAGTCCCTTGTGTTCCTCCAGATACCAAAAAGTGCACCCAGTGGTCGGAGTGGAGGACGGCACCGCCCCCGGCACCGCCCCGGCCCCGGCCGTACAAACGCGCTATGGGCGGGTCGGGGGTGCGATCTGCTACGACTTCGACTTCCCTGACTTCCTGCGTCAGGCCTCGCGAGGGGCGGACTTGATGCTGCAGCCGGGCTGGGACTGGGGGCCGCTGGGCCTACTGCACGCCAATATGGACGCGGTGAGGGCGGTGGAGAACGGAGTCACGGTGTTCCGATGCTCCAGCGGTGGAGTCAGTGGGGTCTACGGCCCTTACGGGGACGTCGTGCTGCAGAAGGTGACGGGGAAGTGGAAGGGCACAGGGTACATCGCCGACATCCCAATGCGCAGGCAGGTGGTCACCGTGTACAGTACCGTGGGCCACTTGGGGGTGTACGTGTGCCTGGGCCTGTGGGGGGCCATCATGCTTGGCAGCGTGCTGACCTCCCCCCAGACACATCAGCGCCTCCGCCGCGGAAGTCTGCTGCTGACCGATAGCCTGAGGCGGCTTGAGCCGGACCCGAGCGCAACTCCGCCTGCCGGTCTGCAGGTTCCCGGCGACGCTGTGTTGGCATAGCTGACTTAGCCCTGCGCTTGCGCACGAGAGATCGCATCGGGGCTGTCCTGAGGGAAGGCAATGGTCTTCAGTTCTGACGGCTGGACCCCCTTCCCACTCAAAAACTTGCCATTGCAGTGTTCACCATAACTGGCGTCTAAAGCGGGCGAACTTGGGGATGATTTTGCCCGCAGTGTGCATGGAGTGCAACGTTTTGGTGCTGCTGGCGATACCAGGCCTCTGTACCAGGGCGAGGGAGATTGGGTGTAGGATCAGTATCAGGCGTTCTGCCTTGCCTGGCCTTGCCTGAACTTGCATGTTGTACCTTTGACTCCTGAATGGTGTTTTGCTGCATTTGGTGCGCCCGGGAGGCCATGGGTTTCATGGGTGTATGATACCGGTTCTACCGCCCAAGGTGCACGCCGTTCGCAGGCAGTGCAAAGGCATCCCCCTTGGGGCATTGCTCATGACGATTTTGCGCTACCATCGACGAATTTGCCCAATCTCGCGCTCTTTGGAGCCAAACGCGCGAAGTTGGGCATCAGATTTTTTTCCTCCAATTTTCACGACGGGCCCACCATTACTCCCTCCCCTCCCTGAAGCGATTCGGAAGATTCTTTTTCAGCGCCTTCGGCCGATGCAGAATTTCTGCCACGCGTTGAGCGCCGCACACACGTGTGGCCACAGCGCAGCCCCCGGAGCACCTGAGGTGGTGAACAAAAAGATTGGTGGTGCCAACTGCTGCCTGCCGTCGCAGGCCCATCAGCCAAGTCCACAAGCCTTACACAGCATGCCTGGTGAACCCGAGAATGATCTGACCCTGCTGACCCTGTTGACCCATGCCTGTGCCCCTCTGCAATGTGGTTTCCACATACACAAGCCATACACATACACTCAGTCATACACCTAAAGTTACACATCCGGGAGGCGCTTAGCGCTTTTGGTTGAGGGGGGCGAGCCGAATGCAAAAACGGTGTGTTCGAAATCCACTGCCCTTCCCCCCATTTTTGCCATAGACCTACCACTGGAGTGTTCCTGCTTTGACTGATAGAAGGGTGTCCCAGTGCGGGCTCCCTGTACTCGACCTGCGGAGGCTGACGCCAAGCCTATTCAACTCAACGACCCGCTTGTGGGGATGAATTCCAGACTTCCACCCCACTTTGAAACCCCAAGGCCCACCTCTGCCGCCTCTTGAGTGGAAGAGCGGGCAAAATCACACCAAAGGTTTTGTTTGATGAACATCATGTGGATCATGGATGATGGGACACTTTTGGGTGGTGTTTGGTTCGGGGTATGGGGTCACGTTAGGTGCTGGGATCCTCAAAGTTGTATTATAGTGTTAGTATGATATTCCCACGGTTACATGTGAAACTTGGCCCTACTTTTGACCGGCACACGTCTCGCGTGTTCAACACAGGGAATGCCGTGCACGCAGTGCACACGCAGTGCGCACGCAGTGCAAAGTTTTGTATGTCGGCAAATACTTGAACCCTAATTTTGGCTCCTTGGGGGAGCACCTGACGCGGCACGCGCGTGGCGCGTGCACGGCGCGGAGATTCAGCCTTCTGGCCCACCCAAGCACCCACAGTTCCTACCCCGGGGGCCCCTTGTCAAGGGATTTTGAGCTTGATCCGTGATACTCTTGAGTAAGAACTGTCGTTTGTTGCTGTCCATTGAACATCTGCGCTAGATTGGGCAAGACGAGGCGCATAAGAAATGTCGTTTGTTGCTCTTTGAAGATCCCGCCCTCGAAGCTCAGCCCCAGCACGAGGTCGCGGTTGGTGTGGGGCGAAACTTGTCGTTGGGCTTCCATACTGTCGGACCCAGCGCTCGATTCTGTGGTGTACATCGTTGTTAAGATCCCGTGGGTATGACGGCTATCGCAATATTTGGAGGGGCAATGGGACTATCCTTCACAAATCTATTAGCATCTTGTTGTACCTCACCCAGTTTTGTATTTGGCGCCAGGTTCGCTGCCCCTCGTATGGCCCTTGGCCCCATGTGCCCCCGCATGTGTTGGTTGTTATCTTGTGGGCTTTGCTGCTTTGCTGTGCTAGCAGACAGGTGGCAGGTGATCTTGGGTGAGTTTCCCGGCAGGTGTACGCAGTGCCCACGCAGTGCCCACGCAGTGCGCACACAATGCAACAACTTGGCCACAGTCAAGGGTCTGTCAAGACGACAGCAAGCCCAGCCCATCTACCATTGTGTATACTTCGGCCTGTACCCAGAGGAATCGGTACGGCTTCATAAAACACCGTCCCATTTTCCGCTGACTTTTCGGCCCATGAACTGACCTCATGACCTTCGAGCCCTTTCTTCAGTCGCGGGCGCAAGTCAACCGACGCGGCGTGGGTCTTGGATCCGCACGCCCGTATCCTCAAGCGCAGCAATCGACGCTTCCTGGGCTGAGCAGGGCTCATGGCAAGAAGTGCACCTGGACGAGCGACGATCTACACCGAGCGGCTTCCCGCAATGGTTTTGCTTTGACAATGTCCAGCCGTTGCTCGGACCGTCACATAGTGGCTTTTCTTCTTTCTGCCTTCCCTTGTGCCTGTGTTTTTATGGTCAGGGCAAGGCCGTGTTGTTGGGAACCATCGTCAAGCTCCAGGGTCCGACACCCTCCAAAAGCTGGAAAAGCAGAGTGCAGGACAGAAGGCCACGTGGGCTCGGTAGGCCGCGGGCCCGCTCTGGGCGACTCCGGCCATTGCCATGCCTGCCCGCGTGGCTCCAGCATCCACCGCGGCGACGGCACCACGGAGAGTGGCCAGCGCCGGCAGCTCATGGAACCATATGCCCGGCCGGACCTCGGGGGCCAGCACGTGCGGCAGGTCAGTAGCCCAGCCCCGCCCCCCTCTTGAGCAAGGACCACCCCGTGGTCAAACGGCGTTGCTTGTTAGTACGGTCGTGTCCCTGGTCAAAAGTTTAAACAGTGTCTAACGATCACCCTGTGGTCAAGTGGTGAACCGGCACTGGTTGTTGCGGGAGCATTAAGTGCAATTTCCATCTCGAAATGAGTATGACCAATAGGGCTTCTCTCATGGCAACCCATGCATTTTCTTCACCCACCACAACCTACTGACCCCAAGAGAGCCCGTGTGCAGCACAATTGGGGCTGAACACCATGTTAATGGCTGGGCTGGCCCTATCGAAACGGCTGCACTGTTTGATTGGGGTGCAATCCCCCCTCTGTGTTATTTTCTCCCCTTCCAAGCTGCGCTTTGTCCGGGGTGACGGTCATCGTCGTTCTTATTGCCAAGCTACGACCTGTCTAAGATACGGCCTCTGTAGAAACCGAAAACTTTTGGTACCTGACAAGTCATTCGGGAGCGCATTAGTTTGGGATGATCACTCTAAGAAGCAGTGTTTGTGTGTGTGTGTGTGTGTGTGTGTGTGTGCAATTCCAACAATTTTCTGTGTGCAGACATATTATTTGAAGTGTTTTGCGGTTGCTTGCACCATTTACATCGGCTGACGCTCCATTGTTTGATGTAGCTCACAGCTTTCTGGGCCGTGTGCAAGCTAGGGCTTGTCCAAGCTACGCCCCCTGTAGGGGC
This sequence comes from Eutreptiella sp. 'Long Island Sound 2002', assembly GCA_964036045.1. Classification (NCBI taxonomy): domain Eukaryota; phylum Euglenozoa; class Euglenophyceae; order Eutreptiales; family Eutreptiaceae; genus Eutreptiella; species Eutreptiella sp. 'Long Island Sound 2002'. The sequence continues at coordinate 55,578,349 of OZ038389.1, read as the reverse complement.
CGTAGGCAGCAGCTTGGACAGGTGGGGCGGGTTTAGCAGGGAATGATCACCTCTCATGTAGAAGCCTGAATGGTGAGTGCGTTGCGTGGTAAACCCTGTGCGTGACGTGTGCGGTTGTGCGCAGCTCAAGAGGGGCGTATACACCCTAAACAGACGTTGGGAGGGTGAGCACAAAGGACTGGCATGGGCATGCGTACGGTATCCGTTTCATCTCCTCTACTTTATGAGGGAGGCTATGACGTTGGGCGTACTGTGGTTCGTGTGCTGCTTGTATGGCCTGAAAGAAAGATGGCTAAATATAGGACAAAGCCCATTACCCAAAGAGAAGGGACTGCGGGACAGGCAAAGGAGAGTGCACCCTCAAGGGGAAGGGGGCATTCCCGACTTTTCTTGAGATCAATAAACACCCCACCCTGACAGTGCGAATCACTGCGAGTACACCACTGAGATGGATCAAGCAACAGGCCTTCGGGGCATGTAACGTACCAACAGCCAGACAGTGGCTGTACTACAAGGCCTCACTGCGGACACTGGGGTGGAGTATTAGCGCGCCGGGCGCTTGCCGGGCATCTTTTTTTGACCATTCCCCACCCGTGCTTGTTTTTGCCCCCACCTCACCAAACAGTTTGGAGTACCTTCTCGCCGTGTGTAAGAATTTGGCCCATCCTTTGCATGACGATGGCAAGGGTGGTGGTTGGAAGTGGTGGGAGTGACATTTTGTGTTGTTGAATTCTCATATTTCGGCCTATGCAAGGTGCATTGCAGGGAAGGTTTGCGGTCTAGTGCAGTCTACTTGGGGGACTTCCCAAGGTGAGGATAAACTTGGGGCTAGAGATACTTAATACGAAGGTAGCGCACTGGGTGCGCGCCGGGCAAACATTCCCCTTGGAAGGAGAGGGCACGGTGGGCCTATACTAAATAAGCAGAGATGCAACCATAGACATACACCCATGAGGCATCGGAGGGATGATGGGAATCCTTGTAAACACAAGGGGGACCAAGGGAGGCACTGAGTGGCAAGATGAGGCTGCCCCCTTGCGGCACGAATACTCGCAACCGGTGGGAGGGTGGCCGTGGTCATCCGCTCTCTCTGCACTCATGACGGCTGCGAGGGCCTTGTGAGGACCCACTCACCCACAACACCCCACAAGGATATGCAGCCCTGCCAACTCATGGGGCGTAACCCTGACTAGAGAACCAAACACCTCTAGAGCCGCCATGCACAAGGGACAAAAAGGCGCGATAGGGAAATGCAAAGGACAAGCAAAAGGAGAGAAAGGAAAAGGAAAAGGATATCAAAGACTGGCAGCACACACCAAAGAGAGCAAGGAAACACCGTACATGGCAGTAGAGACACATAACGTCGACAAAGCATAAATGGAGGATATAACGGTAACTAGGGCAGAGAGAGCTGAAGTGTGACAGTGGACACAACAAAACAACATCCACCGGAAACAACAGGCAAACGAACCGCAAGAGAAAGCTACCAGAAAAGAGCTGCAGGGAGACAACAAGAAGGATCAAGAGTTGGAACCACAAGAGGATGACGACAAAACTGAACGAGGACTCGACAATCTCTGCACACCAACTTTGTTATGCTTTGTGATCTCGCTGCAGTTTCTTGTGCCCCATGGTGTGCATGTACGGTGGTAGTACTGTTCCCCAGGGGGGTGGGGGAGGGGGTGGGGTGGGACTGACTTCCTTTGGGGGGGGGGGGTGGAATGACAAGGGGGTGAGAGGGTAGTCAACTTCGGATGTATGCTAAAAAGGGGAATCTTTCGCCAAAATGTCGAAAACACCACACAGAGTCACACGTGGAACATTCACAAAGGGTGAGGTATGGGACCTCTTGCATGCAAGGGGATTTCTCTGATTTTGAGTTTTGGGGCCATGGTGAAGCGGACAAGGGCCGGGTGCATGTCATTGCCCCTTTTATTGGGAGAAAGAATAGCACCTTAACGGCTTGACAATGCTGAGATAATGGTTTACATGGGTGGTTCAAAGCACAGATTGAGCTGCTGTTTGCTCATTTGTTTTGGTTACAAACATTTGGTATAGCGGTCCAAGTGAGTTGCATCAGACGGTCCAAATTTGGTTGCATTTTGCACAATTTTGTATTCGGAGGTAAGTTACGTCACCCCTTTGATGGACCATTGGAACACATTCCCCCTCATGTTTCCAAGGCTACTTATGCAAGCAACTCAGCCGCCACGCAAGATGATGGCAGAGATATGTGCACTGTGCTACAAGAACAGCACCACCACATTTAGCGGTGAAAGTGAAAATTATTGTGCTGAGCATATTGACCCACACATCTGTGGGGACAACACTGTTTATCAGACACAACACAACACGTCACATTTGTTGTGCAAAGGCAATTCACAGATTTGGTCTTGTATGGTGTGCTTTGTAGGGAAGGTTTGGGCTTAATTCTGGTCTGCTTGGGGGGCTTCCCTAGGGGAGGGTAAAACTGGTACTGAAGTCAGGATACTTGGCACAAAAGTAGTGTGCAGGGTGCACAGTGGGCAAACACTCCCAAAGTGGTGCAGTGGGCATGTGCCGCATGCATTTCCCCCCAGAGAGCCGTTAGAACGTAAGGTTTACAGTCAGTAACAAGTTGTATAAAAGCTATTAAAAGCTGGGATTTCCATTCTTGAGACTCAAAACCACCGGGAGGATAGGGGGTAAGAAACATGTGGCTGGACAGATGAAAAAAACCACGAGAGCTGAGCGAAACATGACAATTGGAGTTTTGCCATCCATGCAGGATGGCCAGTGTACTAGTGTACCCCCCCCCCCCCTTCTCCAACGCCGCACCCCAGTCAATGAGTCTGATTAAATGCATTGCACTCTGCTTGATATTTTGCCCCCCCTAAAAAACAACCTCCTACATCCTCCCCATGGATAGCTAGAAATCTGACCTCACTTGGCCAAGTAGTGCCAGCATCCGCAAGGTGAGTAAGGTGGAAGGAGATTCGATGGGCGCCTAAACTGTACTGTACGATGCAAGCGCTCAGGTGTTGACAAAACAGGCCAAAAGGTTGTTTACACACGTCAGATGGAACACCAATGTGTATCATAATGAGAAGCGTGCTGAACTGCCGGACATTGCTGCATATGCATACCAGGACGTGCATGTGTGGAGCGCTTTGAGACCTGCTTACGGCCACCTCTAACGAACACTGTGTCCAACGAACACTTCCGTTCAGAACGTATTTTTTTTTGGGACCCAATCGATTAGGTACTTGGTTAGGTAACGGGCTCCAGAACCGCAGTTTCAAGCTAAAGCTTTGGGGAAATGAGGGGCCGTTGTGATGTATCTTGCAGTAGTGGTGGGCAAATTTGTATAGCAGGTTGTGAGGGAATGGTGTCTTTCAACTACAGGACCTCTATAGCCCACCATGACTCATTCTCAGCCTGCACCTGGCCGGGAGGTGCTATACAAGTGGTCGGCCGGTGAGCTGTCCTTCCCAAAGGTGCCTGAGCCAGATCGGGCTGCCACTTCTGTCCTTGCCAAGAACAAAAAGAGCCCCAAGCCAAGGGAGCATTTTCAATTTTTCCGCTTGAAGGGCTTCTACTCTTCAAAGTGTTAATTGGAGGCCTCCATTGCATTGTGCATTGAATTGGCTGGGTATCTTGTGCCTAGAAATGTGGTACCACCATTTCAGAATATTGTTGTGCACACTGAACGGTGTGTCCAACGAACACTCCCATTTGGACCGTATCTTTTAAAGGACAAAATTGTTTGTTGGACACAGGGGGGGGGATTAAAGTTACATTATTTCTGAGAACTTCTTGTGCAATGAGCTGATGGGATGTTAGGACAGTGAAGCAGGACAAAAGCCCTGACAACAAGGGTCTTGCAGGCGTGCAGCTGAGAACTTCGGACTACCCAATATATGCATTGCCGCACAGGTTTGGAGAGCAAAAATCCCAGGGGTGCTCTATTGCCCACACCCCAGTCCAAGATCAGCCTTCAACACGCCCAAACACCCCATGTGGCCCTGCATTGCCCAACTCCTTGGGCTCCAAACTCTGCTCCATGTCTGCAGATGCCCACATGTCGGTTCTAACAACTCCATGGGCCTAGTGACCCATGGGCACCCCCTACAATGGGGACTGGCTGCCCTGCATGCTGCACTTGGGCCCCTCGCTGTATGGCATCCCAGGGGCCCACATGGGTCCTGACTATCTCCAGAGTTGTGGGGGTGAGCCCCGCGTGCGGCCAAAAGTGGGGGATACGGTCGCGGTGCCGCAGAACGGCGCTCTGCAGTGGCGCTCCGTCCGCTGGGCTATGGCAGTGCTGGAAGACAGCGACCCAGATTCAGAGGTGTCCCACACTAGGCCTGGCTTGCACATCCACAGAGAGTCTGGAGTTTCTGTAAAGGGATGATTTTGCCCTGTGTGCAACCTGCATGCACCATTCACCTGGGTCGGTACATACACCCATGAAAACCATGGCTGCCCGGGGGGACCAAATGCGGCAAAACACGTGCAGCTGAACAATCAAATCCGTCATTCTTTGAAGTCCCCAGGGCCTGACCCAGAAAGAAAAGGCAAGGGGGAGTCAAAGGTACAGCATGCAAGTTGAAGTTAGCCCAGGCAAGGCAGAACTCCTGATACTCCTGATCCTACACCCAATATCCCTCGCCCTGGTACAGAGGCCTGGTATCTCCAGCAGCACAGTCCCAAGCTGGGATTGAACAACTACAATATGAACACAATCTTTATAGGGGGTGTTGCCTGAACCGTGCGCGCACCGTGCGCGCACCGTGCGTCCTTTTGCGTATTCTGTGTCCACCAGATCCACAATGCCTGAATCTGAGCTGCCCTGGCTTGTCGCCGGACTGCCTGTGTACTACCACCGCTCCAACGGGGATCGGGTGTCGGCCACTGTCGTTGACCCTTCTCCAAGAGGTGGGCGTCGCGTCTCTATTCGGTACGAATTGGGTGGTGAAGAGGTCTTGTACGAGCATGCACCCGAGGAGCGGTTGGAGTTTGCAATTGTGACTGCTGAGAGCCCCGATTCCCCCCAACCTGTGCACCATGAGGCGCCGATGGACGCTTTGCTGGAGCCCCAATTACCTGAAGTGGAAGCTGAAGCCCCTAGAATTGATGATCATGAGCCAGAATGCTGTGGCGGATGAAATTGAAATTCCCGTAACCCAACCAGTGTTGTCGCTTGTGTTGTCGCCTGTGCATGGTTTGTTACGGAGGTGCATGCAAGGTGCAGAAATTGGGAGCCTGGAACCTGTGACAAGCATCAGATTAAAAAAAAAAATTCAATAGGGGCTGCAGGATGCAGAAAATAGGACCCTGGAACCTGTGACAAGCATCAGACTAAAAATTGAAGAATCCTGGTATGCCAGTATGGACTGCAAGGTGCAGAAATCAGGACCCTGGGTGTGTTTCTATGGGGGCCATTCAACGGGGTACAAGTTGGGCAACCATCCCAAAAACATTGAACCGTGCGCGCACCGTGCGCGCACCGTGCGACAACGCCCCCATAGTGCAACTGCCCCCCTCTTGTGGGGGGCGAAACTTCCTGACCGTCCCCTCTTACCAAGCGGGGGGGGGGGGGTAAGGGAGGCAGGGCAGAGTACACTTCCCATTACTTTGTGGTGGAGAACACCCTCCAAAATTCTTAGTCTAGGAATGACTGAACGTGATGCCTGCCAGCTGGCAGGGGAGTGGGCATTGTGGTGGCAGTATGCTGTAATCATGAGGAGTGGGACAAACATTCCCCTCATACCCAGAACTGCATTCTCCCTCTCCCAAGTTCCCCACCCAGGGCACGGGGTGGAGGGGTTCCCCAACCGTCGCCAGCTAAAAGCCAAGGAAAACCTGCTCCTTATGGGATAAGAATTGAACCAAGTGATGGCCTTTGGAATACCCGGAGTGGAAAGTACAGCACACAAACAAACAGAGGTGGCAAAATCATTTATGTCACATTATTCTACTGCATTGCATCCATTCGCCCATGACAAACAAACACGCACACAACATGCACAGATGGCCACAAGTTGGCACTACACCATAGTTGGCAAAAAGGGCCAAATGCAGGGTGTGGGGGGGGGGGGGTTGGCACAAGGCCTTGGTGGTTGGCTCTGTTAGCCTGTGGCGGCGCCCATTGGCCTCCTTTGAACCTTCTGCTATGACAAGCAGGCATCCGTACTACTGCGGGCATCCGCACTACCGCGGGCATCCACCTTCCTGGGTGGGAATCCAGAATGCATTTTCTGCCCATGGCGTCCTCCCCTGACGCCCTGATCAGTGCCCGGTATGCGGTCATCACGAAGACCCCAGGCTGGGAGGTGCTCACCACAACCAGCAACGTGAATGTCACACAAGGCCATGGGTGCTAGCTCTCCTGTGGGGGGGGGGGGGTTCTCCAAAATCAGATAGCATGCTTAAAAGCCCCTCCAGACGAAAAATTTAAAAAAGGGAGGCTGGGGTGGGGGGGTTCAGGGGTTTTTTCGCTGAGTGGGGTCATCGACAGGGGCTGGGGAAAGGCTGAATGGTGGCACACAACAATCTGAAGGGAAGGCAAATTTGAGCCTTCCCCAGCCCCTAATAAGGGCATGCCCCAGACTTTTGAAAGAATGTCCCAGGGTCACCGAATCAGGGATAAAAAATTTTGTCACCGCAGACCTTATTTGGAAAAAGGGGGGGCTGCATTGTCAAATTCCCTTTGAACCCCCCCAAGGGACCCAGGGAGCAGTTTTAAACAGGGGGGGGTTGGAACCCCCCGGACATCCAGTTTCTCAGGAACCCCCCCCCCCCCCCGGCGAAATGGCGGTCCCCACCTCTGGGTGTTTGGGTGGGGGATTGGGGGGGTGGGGGGGGCAATGCCAACCTCAACCAACAAGCAGGTCACACAACAAGGTGCCAATTGATACCAGTTAGACTACATGGTAAGCAGCTTTTGTGCAACATTCCCCAGGGTAACAACAGCAGCACGCTAGAAAATCTTTCATTGTCAGCATATCTCTTGGGATCATTTATTTTCTGCCAACGCGGAGCAAATTCGCACTTTTTCAGGGTTTTTTTTATTTTTCGTCCCATGCACCAAAATTTCGTTCACGAGGGGGGGGGGTACGTGTATACTTTTCGAAATCTGTGAGAAAAGGTCATTTCAGAAATGTATGGGTTGGGGTCAACCGGCATCAGGTGGGGGGTGGCTCCCGCAGCCCAGATGGGCTGTTTGCGCAGCAGGAGCGGGAGCCCATCAGGGGCAGACCAGCCGTGAGGGGGAAAAGCACATGTGGTGGACGGCCGCGACAACGCGTGGTGGAACAGGGCACCTGGGCCTCACACACACAGAAACACAGCGAGGCAGGCTATAGACGGCCTGTGGACAGAGGTGCGTGGACAGCAAAAACATTCAAACCACCCCCGCAACAACCAGCACATCCTCAATACGCCAACTATTGGGTGCCGCTGACGCACAAACGGCACACCATGCCACATTCACCGCAAACGCGGAAACGACACCAACAAGAGCACCGGCCGCAGCGGCCGACAGAAAGCAGCAACCCGACGCAACATGTGAAGGGAAGAACGGGTGACTGTCCAGGGCCCTGTAAAGGAACAACAACCAGACGGAATGTCACAATGTGGGGGCTAGGTGGTCGCATTTTTGAGCATTAGAGCTGCAAAGTCGGCACCCAAACATGCACTGAACGTGTCATACACGCTTATTCCAAATCGTCGTTTGCGTTGTCTTTTTCTGGCAGGGCTGGGACCCCATTCGGGCACACATCACCATATACCTCTGGCAACCTGCATGCTTCACCTTCTGTTCCAAATCAACATTAATGCAGGTCGCCAGAAATTCATGCTGGGAAGCCTTGCTGGGGTGACCAGTGATCAGAATCTGGTGTTCCATGTGGGTACATGCAGGTTGCTGCGAACCGGTGCAAGGCTTTTGGCCTGCCTGGCAGGCTCCCGGGTCACTTTCACCCAGCTTGCACCCCCAGAGCGCGCTCTTTGTGCACCAAAGTTTTCTGTGATGCATGGGTGGAAGCAACAGCACGTTGCGTGAATTTGTATGCAGACATGGTAGCTGCATGACAAAAGGAGGCAGCAAGCAACACAGCCATCGTCCAAAAGGGACAAAAATCCCAAACATGTCGTCAGTACAGCATGCAGACCCAGGGTGTTACAAATAGCCCTTTTCAAGGACTTTCCGAATATACCCCCCCCCCCTTGAGGACACTCAGTGGGCATAAATGAGGCAACAACGGCACCAACCCCTGAAAACGCTCCGTGTTGGCATAAAACCTGATGACCCCGAGAGAGGTGAGATAGCCAAACCCTAAACAGAACTCGGACAAAGTGCATACTGCTGGCAGTGTCAGCTACTCTACTGAACTTCACCATTATGATTCCCTTCCAGTGCAACCAGCCACAGATGGGAACTATGCCGTTGGACCTCCTCTGTGTTCTTGAGTCGGAGGCGCCTGTGCATAGTTCACGGCTCCCTCTTTACCATTATACGGGCTATCTACTTCCATTTTTGCAAAGCGCCAGGTATTCTGCCACCCCATTACCACCCCCACACCTGCATGCAATTTTTCTGCAGTTTTTAAGACACCTGAGCACAATCATTCTCTTAAATGGGGCAAACCGCTTTGCCACCTAAGTTCGAGCCACCTCTGCTCCCCATCCAGGGTTGGCGTTGTCACATATGTGCTCGAACATTTCAAAAATGTGAAAGATAGATGAGGGGAGTTCTCTGGCACTGTGGGCAGGTTGCTGGTGTGGTTGTTGAAGAAAGCTTCGTCAGCTTCGCATTCCACTGGGTGCAATAGGATAGGACAGATAACACTGATTTAGTATTGCGAGACTTACGCAAGTAAAGAGCGTAGGGATAAATGTTTTGACAGTGGATTTACCTTTGCCACACCTGTTGGTGCCTGGGCAAGGGTCCCCTGGCACAGGCGCCAAGGAGAGGGGTCCTCCCCACCCCCCTTTCCGTGGGAAGCGATTATGGTTCCCTGTACATGTGCGCAGTGAACCTTCCACAGCACGTCGTGCGGCCCTACAGGGCAATGGGCACATGGCCACACAGTGGCGCCTGGCGACACACCCCTTGCCTTGCTTGCTGCACGGCTGTGGAGAGGGGCAAGTTGATGTCTCAAAGAGGGTTGCATTCGTGCCGCAGGCCTAGCCATCCAACGCCGGGAAATGCACTGTGCCACACCTTCCCTTGTCCCGCCTGCCGGTGCTGCCCTTTCGTCCCTTGCTCTTTAGAACGCCCCCCTCAAGTCTCATGGCAGTGCTGTCCACTACTTCGCCGTCGCTCTGGGCTCGGCTGTCTCTCAGGAGGTCACCATGCACATCCATCATGCGGACGATTTGGAGGCTTGGGTCGACGGGCACCGGTATGGCTTGACCGGGGCTGTTTGGCACCTCCGCACCCGCAGGCACCTCAACACTGGGCGCCCGTTGAGGCCCTGTCCGATGTTGTGTGGCATCACACAGCGCACCCAGTTCTCTCTAATGCGAATGTGATCAGTCTGGGCAGTTGTGTGCAGAATTGGCAGTTTCCTGATTCAAGGGTATTTCCCACAGAAGCAGCTTGGCAGCACGTTTACCGAACGAAAGAGTGAGGATGTGTCTTGGAAGCGTTGCATACATCAGGGCGCCTTTATGACATGCAGTCACTTACCTTTCCCTCAGCCCTTGTGCCCTTCCGCCTGCTCTGCACTGTCTGAAGTGCAAAGATTGCACCGCCCGCCCTCCTCTTAAACGGAACCTTGAAGTGCTTGCGTTGAAGTGGTCGGGACGCCCGTGTACAAGACTGGAGGGTATGCCTTGAGCGATCCTGAGAGGACTGTGCGTGTGTTGCAGGTTGTTTCTGTGGAGTGGCTGGGACGAGGGCGTGTGCAAATCGCATGCCCTGAGACTTGGGTCCGGGTGGCATCAGCTGCTGTTCAAACTATGCGAACATCCTGGAGGGACTTGGTTTGGCGTCAGGTGTGCATGGATCAGGTTGTGAGCGATGATTTGGGTGTCATGGCATCTCACTTTATGGGCCCCTGCAAGAGATGGCATAGCCCCCCCCCTGCCTTGTGAGAACAACACCCTTGTCAGAACAACAGGAGCTGTTCCTTCCGCAATTTTTGAACGCGGCCCGAGAGGGAATGCGAACGCACCTGGCGTCGTATTGCGGCCTGAGAGGGAATGTGGACACACCCGGAGCGTTTTATGCTACATTGCACAAGGGCGTGGCTGCGGCAGTTACGGGGTCCAGTGGGGGCCAAACAGACATCAGGCCCATTCCTGCATGATTATTTTCCACCTTCTTTGGCGTAGTCCGGTCAGTGTGCCGGAGATTTTGCCCACATGCGCAATTTGTTTTGCACAAAATCCCCGGCACAAAATTCCCAGCTGGCTGACCGGAAGGGGTGTGTGGGGTGTGTGCGCACAAAATCTCTGGCACACTGACCGGACAGGGGGGTTGTGCGCCCAAAATCCCTGGTTACGAACGCCAGCCGGCCGTCGGGATTCCAACCAACGGACAGTGCCGGTGAAATATAGTACTTAGCCAACTGGAGTAAGCATTTCTGTAGTTCCCTACGGCTATGCTCTGGTTTAAATTTTGCACTGCGGTGTTGACCACTAAGGTACCTTTGTAACTATACAGTTCTGTCTCTCCGCTCTATACAATGGCATTTGTGTGCACACCCACTCACACACAAAGAGGTAATCTGCATTCAGAGCCAAATGTCCAACCCAACCCAACGCTGCATTAGGGTCTCCCTCACAAATAGCACACATCACCCACTCACACACAAACTCTCTCTCTTTCTGCCTAAATGCATACACGCGTGTGCACTGACACTGCGTCCAAAATCCCTACTACACTGACCGAACAGCTGCGGCACAGTGGGCCACGTTAGAAACAGGTAATGGGAGACTGGGGGGTGCGGAAAACGTTCATTTGGAGTGCGCTGACATCTGATTCAGCAAGATGAGCTTTTGTGGTGTTTAAGGTCAAAAGGGCGGTATCAAATGTCTTGTGTTGCATGACTGTGATGTAGACTTGATTTTGGATACTTGTTCCAGGCTGATACCTGGCACACCACCAGGGGGTTTGGATTTCATGTGCATGGCTGAAACCCCTGTCTAGTCAGTGTATTAGGGATTTTGTGCGCGATTTGGGGATTTGTGCGCAATCCCCGTGTACACACAGGCACATGTATGTATGTTTAGAGAGAGAGAGAGAGAGAGAGAGAGATACAGAGAGAGAAAAGGAGTGTGTTTCTGTTTTGATAGTGTGTGTGTGTGGGTGTGTGTGTGTGTGTGTGTGTGTGTGTGTGTGTGTGCTTGTGCATACACATATGTATGGTGCAACCCCTTGTCCGGTCAGTGCCCTAGGGATTTTGTAGTTTTCATGGCCGGATGGGGTTACTGGGCTTTTACTACGCTTTTTGATTGGTCTGGTTGATGGTGCACCGAAGCCAGTGACGCCAGTAACCGACAGCAGTCACTGGTCCGCCGGTGCTCTGTTGAGGTCCAGGCGTGCGGAAGTCCGGCACTTTTTTTTTTTCATGGCATTAAGGACACCCGTCGTTCTACGTGTCTTGCAAGGCCGTCCCCAAGCCATAGTAGATGTACTCCCCCTTCCCCCCGCTTTGTTGTCCCCCCCCCCCGCATGTTATGGGGCGGCCTTGTGACCACCAAAGATCACGGCAAACACGGCAAACCTCAAATGCAGACGTATTATACCTTCATGCTGCTGGTGCCTCACTTTCAATGTATACCAAGTTTGGTGTACGGTGATGGTACCGCCCCTCACACCCGTTGCGGGGGGTTGGGGGGATGGGGGGACCATCGCGCAAAGGTGAGGGGATGACAAAGGGAGGAGGTGAGGGATATGTGCCGTGGGGGCTGCCCCGGTCGTATAGACAAGAAACGCTGCTCAGGCGCTGTTGGGCAATCAGAGGGCCCCAGGCGCGCCACACTCATGCCCCATTCTCAATTCCCAGGTTTCAGGGCACACAACTACAGTGGGCGCTGCAGATGCCCTCCGGAGCGCAGCAGCTCCGGTCTTGGGTTCGTAAGTCGCAGGCCCTCTTCAGCCGCCTGCACTACAGCTCTGCCGACCCCAGCGCTGAGCCCACCGCTGATCCAAGCGATGAACCGGAATCGGACCTGGCCTCCGACCATCACCCTAACCCAAGTGGGTCCGGTACAGTTTCCGCTCGCCGCCACGGCTATTCCAACCCCCACCCCCCCCGGGACGTCGTTGGAGGCCCCGTCCCGCATGCAGCCGCATGCTCGACCCCCCCCGCCGCTGTCCCGCACTCTGCACCGCCAAACCTCGATCCCGATCCGCAACTGGTCGCTGACCATCCGGACTCTACCCCAGGCCGCGACACTGACCCCAATCCTGACTCGGACGCGGTCTCTGACCCCGGGTGCCGCTCGAGTCCTGCCCCTGACCCACAGCCCCGGCCACTGCTCCGTCCTGACCCTGACCCGTGCTCCAACGAGACCTCTGACCCCAGCCCCAGTGATGGCTCCAGCCCCAGACCTGAGGCCCCTTCTCCCGGTGCTTCCCATCCAAGCCCCACTCAGGGCCCAGCCGCACATCCGGACTCCGTGCCCCCCCTCCCCCCCTGCAGGTCAGCCCAGGGGGCGTTTGCCCTGGGGTCGGAGGACGAGCCCCGGGTGACATGCACCGCAGGGCTATGGCAGCTGGTGAGGGCCGAGGTGAGGGCACTGCGGCGGAAGTGTGGCCCAGGGAAGGGCGCTGCGAGGCTGCAGCAGGGCACTGTGCAGCATCCTGACCTCTCTGCATGAACCCCGCGCCCCCCCCGCAAATGACATTTATACGACGGCTTGGCCTCGCATCGTTGGTTTTCTCTTGCTCCTGCGCACTGTCGGATTTGGGTCACCACTTCATCGTGGCACCTGTGGGACCCGACCCATTGAGGGGCGGTTCCGGCGATTCCGGAATGGGCACGCGTTTTTGTTCCTTTGGCGGAAGGAAGGGGTCCAGGACCCGCTGCCCCCACGTCCAAGCCCGCCTGCATCCAAGTCCTGCAGCCCTGGGCTTCCGTTGGTTTTCTGACAATCTAAGATACGTACAGTCTCTGACCCATCTGCAAACAATTTTGTTTGCCAAACCTTTGATGTCCACAGGGTCTCAACGGTCACTGATTCCATTTCTCACCAACGTACTGTCAGTTTAGTGCTCCTTCTCTTCATTTTAGTGTGTGGTATGTGTGTGTGTGTGTTTGTGTGTGTGTGTGTGCGTGTGCGTGTGCGTGTGCGTGCGTGTATGTGTGTGTGTGTGTTCGTGTGTGTATTTGTGTTTGTGTGTTTGTGTTTGTGTGTTTGTGTGTTTGTGTGTGTGTACGGGCGCGCGCACGTATCTGTGTATCTGTGTGCGTGCGTGCGTGCGTGCGCCCGCACGGGTGTGTATTTGTGTGTTTGTGTTTGTTTGCCAGCGGGTACCGTTCCCGCAGGGAAGATGTCCATTCGTTTCCCTGCGGGTTGGTGCACCTTTGACCTCGTCTGCTGTAGCTGCGAGAAAGTGTTACTTGCCACCCAGGGGTCCTGTGTCTAAGAGGTGGCCCCACCTGTGTTTGGGAAACTACACGTGTCCAATGCCCCACCGTGCATGTCACCTGCATGGCCTTGTCTAAACCCAGCGACCCCGGGGCTTCCATAGGTTTCCTCGATTTTGCCTCAGCTTGGACAAGGGGGTGGGCGGGATACCCAATGCGGCGGCTCACGTTCAATCGCTGCATTCCTCTCGGGATCATGGGACGGTTCCTGCATGAGGACACCTAGTGTTGGCCAGTATGCATGCCCAGGCCCAGTGCAGTTCCAGGCTCAGGTTTGGTGTGGGAGGTGTTGTCGCAAATCAGGGGGGACCAAACAGCTCGCAGTACCAGTGCCAAGGGAGTATTTTAGTGATCGGCAGTTTAGTGCGGCTTGATGGATTCGACCGGACATGGTTTCGGCGGACGTACCGGCTCGGCGGACAAGCGGCCGGCCAACCTGCCGGTTGACTGTCCGGCTGGACACCCGGCCATGTGGGTGGCCGCCGGCTGACTGTCAGGCCGCTTGTTCGCCGAGCCGGTATGTCCGCCGAAGACCATGTCCGGTTTAATCCGGTGAGCTGTTTAGTGCTGCCGTGTGGAAGAACAAGTGTTCACAGGCGAGGGCCTCAGTGCCTGTTCTGGGCCACGTTGCTCCAGCTCATCTTTCTCTGCATGGTCAGGCAGTGCAGCACATGCAAATGCGGTTTTATTTGCATTTTTTTGTGTCTCGGTGCCACCGCCAGGGAATAACTTGAAGGAAAGGGGCTGATGGGACGGTCTCCGATCAGTCAGAGAGGCGGTGATTGCGGAGGTGGTTTTGGCGGGAACAACTGCGGGCAGCAGAGGGTGCGGGCTGCGCAACTGCCGTTTTAGCTGCAGAAGGAGGCTGCGCACGGAGGGGCCTCCCGCAGCCCTCTTCAGAAGGTTCCCTGGCCAGAAATGTTTTTTGCACAAACAGATTGTGACCTTTTTTGTATGTGTGTCTGCTGATGGCGACGGAAGGCAACAAGGACAAAGGATACCGTCAGGGCATCCCAAGTGACGCCCATCACAGAACGAATAAGCTGGTCCAATCCTGAGTGATTTTTTGCGTATGTGAGGGTGCAGAATGGCAATGTCGCATTAGAGCCATCATTACGATAGAACTTTCACCAAATGCTTTTTGGGGACCAACCTGTGTTGCACTGTGCTGCATGCACATCCTTGTTAATTGTGCTTTTGTTAACCCTTTTTGATTTGCATTTCCGGGTCTGCAATTTGCAGCTCCCTCGCGTGTTGCCCCAACACTGCATACAACCTGGAGGCACGCCTCCACGAAGCACAACCAAGTGCGGTTCACCAAGCAGCAAGCCACTTTTATAATGTGGTGGCCCCTTTTCCTCTTCCCTGTTGAGGCCTCCCAGCCTGGAACCGGACAGCGGCTCTTCGGTCATGCAAACACATGTCTTACCCGAGAGCCTTTAGACCATTGCACTGATTAGCCCAAAAATGAGACCCTCTTTTTTCGGATGGGCAACGTTAGCAATTTCACTTTTGCCATGGTACTCAGCCGAAGGCGAACCAAGCCTGAGTACCATTTTCACGCGCAACTTATTATGCTACGTAGTCCTAATGGCAAGTCTAGACGTCCATCGGTTCTTTGTCCTGTAACATTGTTGTTGTTCGAATTTCAACTCCCTTTTTGGAGCGTATGACGATTAAGCGTTGACAATCTCTTTTCTGTATTTTTTTGGTTGAGTGTCTGGAACCAGACGCGCATTGCAAATTCGTATGTGTCCATGCATGGGTTTCTTTTATTGTGTCTCTTTCCAAACAAATTATGAAATTCCCATGTTTGTGGACCCGATCTAGGTTGTGGTGTGGTCAATTTGCTCGTTTTTGCCCCCTGCCATCTGATCTGTGCCTCCCTGTGCTTCACTTTTAGGTATGCCAATTGCAAACCCGACTACTTTTGCAGATTTCATCTGCTCCATGACGCAAATCCTGTCTGCATGAAAATAGCAAGATGAATTTAAAGACACTGCAAAATGGGGGTGTCCACGGTGCAGCTCCAAAAAACCTTCAGTTGTAGGGTTTCAGAATGCGTTTTTCAGGAATGCAACCCAGTGGGATCGGGTGGGGGGGGATTTCTGCTGTGTAAGAATGAAGCCTCATTAGGTAAGTCAAATGAAGCCTCATAACTGAATCAAACGAAGCCCCATTAATTTACTCAAATGAAACCTCATTAGGTAAGTCAAATGAAGCATGGGCAACCCAGTGACGAAGCTAGTGACGAACCTAGTGACCTCGTGAGGAACCTACCAGGGAGCCTACTACAGCGATTATGTCTAGTGTGCCATCCTGTGAACCATTGAATCGGATTCACGCAGTAGATCAACGAGGGAATGTTGTTGTTGTGCCACGGCTGGATACTGGCTCAAAGCTGCTGCTTTTGATGTTTCAGCTGCATTTTTTCCAGCAGTATGTGGTATCAGACACCGTGCCACACCAACAGATACACAGAGGCCTTTTGCTGTCCTACCCGGGGGTCTTGTGTGGGTGCTGTGGCAGTGCATGCAGTGAAGCAACCGCCCTGTGCTGCATTCTACAGGTTCTATATTCATATGCCACACAACAGTCCCCACAGGGGGCCCTCTTCTTCGCCAGGCCATCTACTGTCGCCGTCACCAGCACGCAGTGCAAAGAAGGCTCGTACTGCCACTGGGCCTCTCCATGACATCACAAACATTGTCAGGTGTCGAGAGTAGTGTGTCTGGGTTAGGTCCCCATTGGGTTGTGCCACACCAGCACTCTACCAATACTGGAGGCACAGCACACCCACTGGTGCGTCCTCCACCCGTCACTACCATCCCCAGACAGTGGTCCCATCATTCGGCTCGAATGCCTGACAATAAGCCTCGGACTCACTCCGCTCACCACCCTCAAATCGGGGTCCAGTTCCTTACTCACCTCTATACTCTCCTCCTTTGGAGAGTCAAACAACAGAGACAAAATACCGTTTACCCACCACCCTCAATTCAGCCTGTTGTCCTCAAGTAGTGCCCCCTGACTCATTGCCCCCGATTCAGTGAACTCCCCCCCCCCCCACTTCGGGGGTGGTCCGGGAACACTCCTTTCAATACCCCGCTCCCATTTGCTCAGCCTTTATGCCCCCCTCCCGTTGTCTGGTCCAGGAGACCTGAACCTAACCCACTATCCAGACCAAGAAACATTCGATAGTGTGGGGTACAAACTCAAGGCAACATTCAGCACTGGAGCACAAACGTTCATCGAGGTAGGGAGGCATCCAATGTGGCATTGTGTTTGAACTTGAGCGTGGTTCATGGTCTCCTGTTGTTTACCAACCCAGAATACGCCGTCGCCGGCACACCCACTATCACGGCGGCAATGTGCCTCGGACATGCCCTCCGGCACCGCTCGCCTGTTGCAGCAAGTCCATACTCCGAATAAGTGCAGAGCGGCAGCTCTGCTGGCTCCTGCTCAGATCCCACTCCCCGCAACCCTACCACCAAGGAGTGTGCAGGGCTGACCGGTGGGGTTACCAAGGGTGAAAGTAGCTCTAACCCCATGCTCTATCACAATCAGAAATCTAGATATGGTAGAGACACCATGGTCACCAGAGGTGACCTCCATAGCATAGCAAGGCTCTGTCCTCTGACCACTAGTCTTCTGCAGCTACGTCAGGGATTGGATCACCCACTCACAGGTTGTGTGGCCATAGCCATCCATGACACCCATCACGCAGGCATAACCCTCAGGGTGGGTTTCCATGCTGCACACTGTGGTACAGTGCATTGGGTTGGGATCCTCTGCTACCTGCAGCACAGGGCACCGCTGTATCAACCTGGCGGGCTCTGTGTCCGGCAGCGCCCTGAGGGGTATCACACATTGATCGTGGACCACATCACCACTTAGGTTCCCTGCAGGGGCATCCTCTGTCGTGCGGCACGGTTGCTGTGGAGCCAATGGACCTCATATAACTTCTCCGGTGCAGGTTCTTTCACAAATGGGGGGGGGGGGGCAGCTACAGTGGGGTGAGCATGTTGTTCGAGCAAACCTAACCAGTGAAGGTGGGAGTCTCTTGCTCTACCGACGTGGTG
Organism: Eutreptiella sp. 'Long Island Sound 2002'; assembly: GCA_964036045.1. Classification (NCBI taxonomy): domain Eukaryota; phylum Euglenozoa; class Euglenophyceae; order Eutreptiales; family Eutreptiaceae; genus Eutreptiella; species Eutreptiella sp. 'Long Island Sound 2002'. The sequence goes on along the minus strand of OZ038389.1, from coordinate 55,560,687 downwards.
GTTACCTCCATCGTCTGGCAATCTGTGATGGAAAGCCCTGACCGGGGCAACGGGCCACCCAGCCCATGGACTACCGGGCAAATATCAATATTTTGCCAAAATATTTAATTCTAGAGTGTTTTTTTCTGAGCGCAACAAAAACAAGAAACGCAAACTTTTTAAATAATTCTGCCATTCGGGACACAGGATTTCGCAAAAAAATAGGTTAATCAAATAAATAATTCGGAGAGTGTAGGGTTTGTACTGTTTGTGAACAATCGTACAGGTATGATGCAAGGACCCTTGTTGCTTCCTCCATCTGCCCTGACCCTTTCCGCCGACAGCAATGTTCTATTTGCATTCTTTCTTCCCAACTTTGCCCTCTGAGGAAGCCATTCGACGGCGGCAACAAGCTTTGCAGCGAGCCGATAAGCTTGGTTGTTTGACAAGCTTTGTTGTGCATGGAACACATTTATTTCATCAGGTGGACAACTGCAAGACAACTGATAAGTTTGGTCCCTGCAAGATTTGAAGCAAACAGCAGCATTGAGGACACAATATCAAACGCAAAATGGTAGTCGGACAAAAATTAATCACAAAAAATAAATTTATTTTATGGGTGGAATACACAGGTTTTGGCTCGCAAATTCAAAATAATCGCAAAAAAAATTATTTTTTGGGCTTTTTAGTGGCAAAAACAGAAATTTTGCTAAATATTAATTTTTTTTTCCCGCAAAATATTCGTATTTTAAAAATATTCGTATTTGCCCGGTATGGCAGAGCTTCATCTTCCAACTCAGCACCAGCCACCCCCCCCCCCCCCTTAGTCCCTAAGAGATTGGGAAAACCCTTTTTCTGGGCCTTTCATTCAGCCAACGAAAAATTTTCTCTAGCGTCTTGGGTGCATGTCCATTCAGGGGGGGGGAAATCACCTTGAAGAGATGTTGTTAGATCAAGCGCAGGTGCAGGCGCCATCTAACCCCCCTTTTCTGGGTTCATTTGTGTAGCATACCCCAATGTATGATATCAGATGTCTAACCCCCTGTAAAATCATCATTTTTGAGACAAAATTATCCCCCAATGAATTTGACTTTGACCCTTTTACCCGCCCCGTACCCAAGGCCGCCACTGTGCATCGATTCAGAACCGGGTCCCATTCCATGTTTATCTTCTATCTGGACCCCACAACCAATGATGGGGGTCCCAGGTGCTAACTCCAAGTTTCCAAGATCGTCCCCCTATGGGCCCTCTTAGTGGGGCTTACTGGCCCCAAAAGCGCTGTTTTGGGCCTGCCGGCACTGCGATTTCCACCACTTGGTCGGCCTAATGTGTACAATTTCCCCACAATGTTGATTGTCTCTCTTCGAGGTGCCTTGCCGAAGGCAATACAATTTTTCTGGGGCGCCTTTGGCGCCGACCAAACTCAGGACCAGATGGGGTGGGGGGTCAGGACCCCCCCCCTCCCCCTTGGACCCCCCCCCCAGGGGAAGCTCTGGGCTACATGCCTTCATATGATCTTCTTTCTCCCATTGTCAACCAAGCCCCAAGTATTAATCATCACCCTTCAAAGGATTTGAGTCTTTGTCTGCTGCACTAAAGTAGCTTGGCTGTTCCTGGTCTACCCCCCAAAGTATCAACCACTGCGTGTTTCTACTTTCCACAAGCCAAGCTGTACTGTTTACAACCCTAAACCCGTTTGCATGTTCTTATGTCTCAACCCTCAGCCCATTAAAGCCGCCGCAACTGCTTTGGTCTCCATGCAAACGCCCGGACAGCACCCCAAGGAACAACGATGACGTAAGCTGCAATGCATCTCAGGTACTGGCCCCAGGGAGGGCTCACACTGTGCACCTGCCACATTCATTCATTCCTTGGTGGTCAACAGGGGGACGCCGTTTTGTCTATGCACCTGTTGCTTCAACAAGTGATGTACCGCTGCATGGGCCCCATGTGAAATGTTTCCTGGTCCACTTACCCCCCTTGCAAGAGCAACTGCAAAGTCCCAAAAATTGACGGACTCTTGCTTTAATGAGGGCGTTGCTCTCGCAAGGCGGGGGGGGCACCTTCTGTGTTGAAGGAAGAAAAAAGCCCAAAATTCAAAATGCAATTCGAGGACGGTACATGTTTCCGCCTGTAGCCACAGGTGTTTCTAGAGCTTTGAGCTCTTGCAAGCAACGGTGGGGGTTTCTCTGCACAACAGCTGCCTGTCTGGGGGCCCCTGCCGACACCGACTGCACCAAGCCACCTTTCACCTGCTCCGTGAGCAGAGGCTTGTCCAAGCGCAGGATGGTTTTGGCGTTTTGTTCGTGGAGGCTTTTGACCCCGTCTTTGCCCAGTCCCGCCGGCCTGCGCCAGAGATTTGGACGGAGGCTTTGGCATTCCATGACGCAGCCCACATTCACAAGGGGCCCCATGCTCTGGGGTCTATTTGGGTCACGGAAGCCCCGTTTTTCTGGCGCTGGTTGCGGGTTTCTTTTGGTGGTCAGATCTGCCGGGGTCGGGGGGAGGGGGGCTGAAGGCTGGGGAATTTAGCAAAGTGTGGCACAGGGCATGTGCCAGGCTTCCCTGTGGACAGGCCACGGCCTTTCCACCGCTTGTGTTCTGGTGCTGTTGACATTCCGTGCCCTCCCCACAGGCATCTTGTACATCGTCTTCAAGCTCCTCCACTGTGAGGGACCGATTGGGTGCCCTCTGTGTCGAGGCCGCACATCCCGGGGTGATGAAGATGACAATCCGCTTGCAGTGCCTCCAGCCCCAGGTGATGCTGGCCCTACTCCGCACTCGCATCCTGGACAATGCCTGAGCATCCCATGTGGAAGGCCTGACCAATTTGCAAACCAGTGTTCTTCCTCTGCAAAGTGACCTCATTCGATGCCCCTCTCGATGATTTGGACGCCCGACGGGCAAATGATGCGGCATCCCTTTTCTTGGTTGCGTTGTATGTTTTGAGTGGGAGGGCGACGGCACTTTACTCGGAAGCGCTCGGTGCCCACTGATGATGGCACAAAAAGACAGCACACCTTTTTGGTTCCTGCTTCTTGTTTTTCATTGTGGACTGATCGTAAAGCCTGCGAAGTAATCCGCCCCCTGTTTGTTTGTTTAAAGAGCGTTCATTGGCCCAATTAAAGAAGTATTGCAGTACATTCACAGCGTTTGTGAAGTGATGCGTTGTTTTTCGCCAACCGTCGAAGTTGCAGCATTTTCGCACAGTACATGTCAATCGGGTGGCCGACAGCGCGTGCAGCTCTATCCATCCGGGGGACCGATCAACACCACGGTCCCAATCTCTCCGCATGTGGTCACTGTTCGAGATGGATCGGAGCACACAACCACAGTGCCAAGAAACCGGAGTACGCATTATAGCTTCTGAAGGGAATTTATTCTCCTGGCGAGTACTCGGGTCCAAACAATTTGATTCACTTCAGAAATGCATAATGGCAGAAACTAGTTTAGCCCAATCTATTGCTTACCCAATTCAAACATCACACACAGATTGCGCACGGCACAATGGGGATACTAAGGTGCCAAGAAGCTGTGTCCTAGTCCACCATAGAAACGTGGTTTACTGGCGGAAGCCTAAGCAGTTATCAAGCATGTTGGCTGTCGTTTGTAACCCATTGCTTGGATCCGCGCCACCCAGCATCGTATCATCCTATTAGGGGGCCTATTAGGGGGCCTATTTGGGGGCCTATTGGGGGGCCCATTTGGGCCCCTATTGGGGGGTCTATTAGGGGGCCTATTGGGGGGGGGCATATTCGTCAGAAACACAGGTAAACCGGGTTCATCTGCGCGATCTTGACAGCACAAAACAAAGCAAATGTTATGACTGTCAAGTGGGTTCAATTCACGGAGGGACGCCTCCACGCCACTGAACGCGCTGCTGATTAAGGACCGTCGGGCGGTTGGCTGACGGCGGCATTGATAGACCGCCGTCAGCTGGTGGTTGACTGACGACGATTGACAGCAGCAACAGCAGTACAAACCTGATGCCGCCTTTTTTTACGCTTTGTTGCAAACCGCCCGCCCGCCCCATCTGCTTTGGTCACGTATCCGGGCACGTTTTACGCGCGGCTATCCCCCCCCCCCCCCCCGCCGTCGTGTCAGCGTGTCAGAGGTTGTTCTGCAAGTGCGTTTTTTTTTTGTTTGAGTAACGTCGGTCATTAAGGATGGTCCTCTGGGAACCGCCAACCCCCAACCGCTGGTGCGTATCAGCAACTGATGGATCCAATTTCGCTTGTTAAGCGCCGACTGGTGCCAACTGCTGTCAGTTGAATGATTCTTGTTATCAGGTAATGCGCAGGGGAGTTTGTTACTGGCTGATTGCTGTTGTTGTTTGTCCCGACGCTGTCAATCGGCGACTGCACCGCGTGACTTTTTTTGGCGAGGCGTCGGCCCTGTGCTGCGTGCTTGTTCACCAGTCATACCTCTGTTATGTGCTCCACATATTCTTTACCTACGGCCCCTGCCCGTGTCGCTGTCATGTGCGTTTGTTCAGGTGCATTATTCCAGCGTCAGAGCAGCCCTGCAGGCAATGCTGTTGTGCGCTTTCGACACAGTAGGTATGCCATGGGCTCTTTCATCCCCACAGCGATGGCAGTGTACAGCCGCAGAGGCCGCGGTGTTAGTGTGCACACCATGAGCCTGACAGTGCCGAAACCCGGTCAACCCGTTCGAAACGGGTTCGACATGTTGCAGAAGGGATTCACCTCAAAAAACAACCAATCATCAGTCACCATCAGATCTGGCGCTGAAGGTGTCAAGACAATTTGTCTGGGGGGATTGAATCTGAGACAAGCCATGATTTTCCCGGGCTCCCTCGTTGCGCTGGTCCCAAGAACAACCACCTTCACCTTTTCTGAATTTGGGTTCCGGGTCACCTCCGGGCCGTCCTGGGGCAGTTTAAGGGTTGCAATGGAGAGGGCTTGGTTTGGCCAGGGGGCTCTGTTGCGCGCCCCCCATCCCCAAATTTGAAAGTCTGCGAGCCCCAGAGAGAGGTAGTTGAGCTGGGACAAGCCTTTGTTGTGGTTCAGCAGATCTCCGCGGCCAATGAGTTGAGATGCTGCCGCACTGCCACCACTCGCTGGCTGGTAACTGTGCCCGGGCTGGTCCAGATGTCGCTGTGGTTACGTGGTCATGTGTCCCCCCGTTGCAGCATTCTCGCCAAAAGTCGTTTGCTTGCACCCCCAAATTTTTTCTGTGATATTAAAACTGGGCCGGTGGGGAAGGGAGGTATGAGCACGTGCTGTGCAGCGCATGGTGCATCCTTTGAATGAGATCTCAACAGCTGATGTCGACGTTATTCGTGTGTGTGTGTGTTCTTGTTTAGCGTTCCTCATCGCAGCGGTTTTTGTGATTCAGACGAGCTCCTCGGAGTTCCATTTGGCCCTCCTGTTGGGGGCCCGAGTTCCCAGCCCACCCCCCCCCCATTCTTTCGAGGGCTGACCCCCTGCCCTCCTCATCTTCAGGGCTTCCAGATTCAGGCTCCACGTTTCTCAATGAGTGTCAAGTGAGCTTGCATGTACTGCTGTCTTTTGGATTCAGGCTGCTCTGATGCACAGTGGGACGATCAGTGGCGGACAGGAAGTTTTCTAGAAGCACTGCAGATGCAGCAGTTTACAAACCACTACCCGTTTCATGGGGAACGCTTCCTGCTAGTCAGAGCAGCTGCAAACTTTTGGGAGGTGTGTAAAGGAACAGGAGTGGTATGTGGCAGGGGTTGCAGAGCTTGGAGGAACAGATTCCCCATCAGATTGTCAGGAGGGGCAGCTGAGTGCAGCTGAAACACCGTCTACGCACCCTCACAGCAGGCCACATGCACGTACACTCTGCGCTCATACTGCCACGCAATACAGCGCAGGGAAAATTCTCCGGAGGAAGAATTTTGCAGGTTTCCCCCGTGGCGAAATTTTCGCTGCGTGTGACCAATAACTTCACTGCGAGCACAAATGCAGGTGAGTGCTGTGAATTCAGATATGTGCGCGGTGTACCAGGCGGAGGGAAGGGACAAATATGTGTTTGTTTGCAACGTGGTTGTGTGACTGGAATGCACTGAAAATAAGAAGAACCATCCAGAGGTTACCAGGAAATAGCAGGAACCATCCAGAGCCTACCAAGAAATATCAACAAGATGGAGGTGGCTGGAGGTGGCGAAATTTTCCCCTGCCGAAATTATCCCCGTCGAAATTGTCCCCCGCCAAACCCCCCCTGTATACCACCACACCACACCACACCACACCACACCACACCACACCACACCACACCACACCACACCACACCACACCACACCACACCACACCACACCACACTAAACCGGCACCGGGAGAGGGCCGTTTTACCCAGTTAAGCATTACTTATGGCAGTAGGCACTAATTATTACATTAGGGTTTTACTCAGCGCATTTGTTTACCCCGCAGACATGCCCCTCCAGTGGTGCGCTCACCTTTGGGGCTGCCTTTGGGGGATCGGGGGCTATTACCCCTCCCGGACGCCCTCCCTGGTGTTGGCGCCGGGGTGGTGGCCGGGGGGCCTTATACCGTACCTCAAAGGATTTTGGATACCCTTACCGGGGCGTCCAGCCGGACGGGTGCCCTGGGGGGCAATCTCAATCCAATCCTCTGCTTCTATTCATGTGCGTTAAAAATCAGTCGGCGAGGCATTCAGCTACCTCAAGAGTGTCATAGTCGCTCCTGCCGTTTACCCACGCTTGGCCAAATCTCTTTGCACTGATAGTCAGTGCACCCCAGGCAGTGCGGCAGTGTATTGCCGGAGGTCCACTGCCCACTGCCCCCAGGCAGTGGGGCAGTGCATTGCAAGAGTTCCGCTGCCCACTGCCCCCAGACAATGCGGCAGTGCATTGCAGGAATTGTACTGCCCACTGCCCCCAGGGCAGTGAGGCAGTGCATTGCAGGGGTTCCACTGCCCACTGCGCCCCGGCAGTGGGGCAGTGCATTGCTGAAGTTGCACTGCCCACTGCCCCTAGGGAAGTGAGGCAGTGCAATGCAGAGGTTGCACTGTCCACTGCTCCCAGGCAGTGGGGCAGTGCATTGCAGGAGTTCCACTGCCCACTGCTCCCAAGCAATGGGGCAGTGCACTGCAGGAGTTGCACTGTCCACTGCCCCCAGACAGTGCGGCAGTGTATTGCAGGAGTTGCACTGCCCACTGCCCCCAGGCAGTGGGGCAGTGCATTGCAGGAGTTGCACTGTCCACTGCCCCCAGGCAGTGAGGCAGTGCATTGCAGCAGTTGCACTGCCCACTGCCCCCAGGCAGTGAGGCAGTGCATTGCAGGAGTTCCACTGCCCACTGCCCCCAGGCAGTGAGGCAGTGCATTGCACGAGTTGCACTGCCCACTGCCCCCAGGCAGTGCGGCAGTGTATTGCCGGAGGTCCACTGCCCACTGCCCCCAGGCAGTGAGGCAGTGCATTGCAGGAGTTGCACCGCCCACTGCTCCCGGGGCAATGAGGCAGTGCATTGCAGGGGTTTGGGGCAGTGCATTGCAGAAGTTCCACTGCCCACTGCCCCCAGGGCAGTGAGGCAGTGCATTGCAGGAGTTGCGCTGCCCACTGCCCCCTGAAGTGCGGCAGTGTATTGCAGGAGTTGCACTGCCCACTGCCCCCGGGCAGTGGGGCAGTGCATTGCAGGAGTTCCACTGCCTACTGCCCTCAGACAGTGCGGCAGTGTATTGCAGGAGTTGCACTGCCCACTGCCCCCAGGCAGTGAGGCAGTGCGTTGCAGGAATTGCGCTGCCCACTGCCCCCAGGGCACTGAGGCAGCGCATTGCAGGGGTTCCAGTGCCCACTGCCCCCCGGCGGTGGGCAGGGCATTGCAGGAGTTCCACTGCCCACTGCCCCCCGGCGGTGGGGCAGTATATTGCAGAGGTTGCACTGTCCACTGCTCCCAGGCGGTGGGGCAGTGCATTGCAGGAGTTGCACTGCCCACTGCCCCTAGGCAGTGGGGCAGTGCATTGCCGGAGTTCCACTGTCCACCGCCCCCAGGCAGTGCGGCAGTGCATTGCAGGAGTTGCACTGTCCACTGCCCCCAGGCAGTGAGGCAGTGCATTGCAGGAGTTGCACTGCCCACTGCCCCCAGGCAGTGAGGCAGTGCATTGCGGGAGTTGCACTGCCCACTGCCCCCCGGCAGTGCGACAATGTATTGCCCGAGGTCCACTGCCCACTGCTCCCAGGCAGTGCGGCAGTGCATTGCAGGAGTTCCACTGCCCACTGCCCCAGACAGTGCGGCAGTGTATTGCAGGAGTTACACTGCCCACTGCCCCCAGGCAGTGAGGCAGTGGATTGCAGGGGTTCCACTGCCCACTGCCCCCAGGCAGTGGGGCAGTGCATTGCAGAAGTTGCACTGCCCACTGCCCCCAAGGCAGTGAGGCAGTGCATTGCAGGAGTTGCGCTGCCCACTGCCCCAGGGCAGTGAGGCAGTGCATTGCAGGAGTTGCACTGCCCACTGCCCCCAAACAGTGCGGCAGTGTATTGCAGGAGTTGCACTGCCCACTGCCCCCAGGCAGTGGGGCAGGGCATTGCAGGAGTTGCGCTGCCCACTGCCCCAAGGCAGTGAGGCAGTGCACTGCAGGAGGTCCACTGCCCACTGCCCCCAGGCAGTGAGGCAGTGCATTGCAGAAGCTGCACTGTCCACTGCCCCCAGGCAGTGAGGCAGTACATTGCAAGAGTTGCACTGCCCACTGCCCCCAGGCAGTGAGGCAGTGTATTGCCGGAGTTCCACTGCCCACTGCTCCCAGGCAGTGAGGCAGTGCATTGTAGGAGGTCCACTGCCTACTGCCCCAAGGCAGTGGGGCAGTGTATTGCAGGAGTTGCACTGCCCACTGCCCCCGGGCAGTGAGGCAGTGCATTGCAGGAATTGCACTGCCGACTGCCCCAGGCAGTGAGGCAGCGGATAGCAGGAGGTCCACTGCCCACTGCCCCCCCGGCAGTGCGGCACTGCATTGCAGGAGTTCCACTGCCCACTGCCCCCAAGCGGTGAGGCAGTGCATTGCAGGAGGTCCACTGCCCACTGCCCTCAGGGCGGTGGGGCAGTGCATTGCAGGAGGTCCGCTGCCCGTTGCCCCCGGGCAGTGAGGTAGTGTATTGCAGGAGGTCCACTGCCCACTGCCCCCAGGCAGTGAGGCAGTGTATAGCAGGAGTTCCACTACCCACTGCCCCCAGGCAGTGAGGCAGTGCATTGCAGAAGTTGCACCGCCCACTGCACCCAGGCAGTGGGGCAGTGCATTGCGGAAGGCCCACTGCCCACTGCCCCCGGGCATTGAGGCAGTGCATTGCAGGAGGTCCACTGCCCCTGCCCCCAGGCAGTGGAGCAGCGCATTGCAAAAGTCCCACTGCCCACTGCCCCCAGGCAGTGAGGCAGTGCGTTGCAGGAGGTCCCCTGCCCACTGCCCCCAGGCCGTGGCGCAGTGTGTCGCAGGAGTACCACTGCCCACTGCCCCAGGCAGGGCGGCAGTGTATTGCAGGAGATGCCCGGCCCACTGCCCCAAGGGAGGGAGGCAGTGAGCGGTGGGAGTACCACTCCCCACTGCCCTCAGGCAATGCGGCAGTGCGAAGCACGATTTCCACTGCCCACAGCCCCCAGGCTGCCTGGCAGTGCGTTACACTGCCCACTGCCCCCTGCCCACAACAACAGTGCAGCAGGGCACACACAGTGCAGTGTAGTGCAGAGCACCAAGCAGTGCGGCACCACACAGAAGGCACTGGTGGTGCAGCGCGGCACGCAGGGTGCAGTGGGCAAATGAGACCCTGTGTGACTGCGCGCAGGCGTCGGCAAGGCAGTGTCGGCCAAGTGCGAGAGTGCACTGGTCCGGCTATGCCACAACACACTTACACACAGCGCGCACACAACACACACAGCCCAGCCCGTTTACCTGTACCCGTGGGTAGACATCCCGGCCTTTGCCTTTTGGTAACAGCGCCTTCGGCACACCACACCACACCACACCACACCACACCACACCACACCACACCACACCACACCACACCACACCACACCACACCACACCACACCACACCACACCACACCACACCACACCCTGAGTACTCCCCAGCTCTACCCACGGGCTGGCTGCCGGGTGCGAAGCCCCGGACGACAGGGCCCGGGCACTGCCAATAGGCGGTGTACTAACAGTGTCGGGTGCGCGCACGTCCCAGTGCCAAGCGCCATCCCCAGGGACCCCGCGGCCCCTAGTACCGGCCGCCTCGGCCCTGGGAACGGTCAGCGACCCCCAATAGAGGACGGCTGACCTAGCCTCCCCCTCCGCTCCTCCCCTACACGCCCGCTCACGCACCAGCCCACGCAGGAGCCCGGACATGCGCCCCCCCCCGCGCTCCAGCCTCAGCCCCCCCCGCTGCCGCCCCTGCGCGCGCCCCGGTGACCCCCCCATGCGCCCCCCCCTATGAGCGCTCCCTGCTGCCTCCCCTGCCCCACCACGCTCCCTGACCCTGCCCATCTCTCAGGCTGGCAGCGCCCGTGCGGCGCGCCTCCAGGGCCCCGCATCGGCGGCCGGCCGCGAGACATCCGGACCAGTGGAGGCCCCCGGACAGGGGCTTCAACGGAACGGCGGGACCGGGACGGGTGTGCCGGGTGTGTGCGTGGGTGAGAGAGGGGTGAGAGACTGGGGCCCCAGTGGGACGGCCTGCGCCGAGGCCTGAAAGGCCCGTGGCCCGGACATGCGCGGGGGGCCTCAACAACGACCCCCCGCCCTGCAATATCCGCCTTCGGAAGACTGCCTGTGCATAGCAGGCAGAACAGTGCCGGAAGGGCAGTGTGGCCCCGCTAGTGATGGCGGTTCGAGGCCACGCTGCCCTTGTATGCTCGTGGCCCGACGGCCGCCGGTTTGACACGGGGACACGTGGTTAAAGTGCTGAAGGAATCTGAATGCCCCCCCTGGGCACCCGTCCGGCTGGACGCCCCGGTAAGGGTATCCAACATCCCGTCCCCCCCAGGCCGGTGCGCCCGGTTCTCTGAAGAAGATGGCCCCCCACTGGCCTTGCAGGAGACTCCGAACACCCCCTGGGCTGGACTCCCCGTCCCCCCCAGGCCGGTGCGCCCGGTTCTCTGAAGAAGATGGCCCCCCATTGGCCTGGCACGAGACTCCGAACACCCCCTGGGCTGGGCTCCCCGTCCCCCCCAGGCCGGTGCGCCCGGTTCTCTGAAGAAGATGGCCCCCCACTGGCCTTGCAGGAGACTCCGAACACCCCCTGGGCTGGACTCCCCGTCCCCCCCAGGCCGGTGCGCCCGGTTCTCTGAAGAAGATGGCCCCCCATTGGCCTGGCAGGAGACTCCGAACACCCCCTGGGCAGGACTCCCCGTCCCCCCCAGGCCGGTGCGCCCGGTTCTCCGAAGAAGATGGCCCCCCACGGGTCTTGCAGGAGGCTCCGAACACCCCCTGGGCTGGACTCCCCGTCCCCCCCAGGCCTGTGCGCCCGGTTCTCTGAAGAAGATGGCCCCCCATTGGCCTGGCAGGAGACTCCGAACACCCCCTGGGCTGGACTCCCCGTCCCCCCCAGGCCGGTGCGCCCGGTTCTCTGAAGAAGATGGCCCCCCATTGGCCTTGCAGGAGACTCCGAACACCCCCTGGGCTGGACTCCCCGTCCCCCCCAGGCCGGTGCGCCCGGTTCTCTGAAGAAGATGGCCCCCCATTGGCCTGGCAGGAGACTCCGAACACCCCCTGGGCAGGACTCCCCGTCCCCCCCAGGCCGGTGCGCCCGGTTCTCTGAAGAAGATGGCCCCCCACTGGCCTTGCAGGAGACTCCGAACACCCCCTGGGCTGGACTCCCCGTCCCCCCCAGGCCGGTGCGCCCGGTTCTCTGAAGAAGATGGCCCCCCATTGGCCTGGCAGGAGGCTCCGAACACCCCCTGGGCAGGGCTCCCCGTCCCCCCCAGGCCGGTGCGCCCGGTTCTCCGAAGAAGATGGCCCCCCACGGGTCTTGCAGGAGGCTCCGAACACCCCCTGGGCTGGACTCCCCGTCCCCCCCAGGCCGGTGCGCCCGGTGCTCTGAAGAAGATGGCCCCCCATTGGCCTGGCACGAGACTCCGAACACCCCCTGGGCTGGACTCCCCGTCCCCCCCAGGCCGGTGCGCCCGGTTCTCTGAAGAAGATGGCCCCCCATTGGCCTTGCAGGAGACTCCGAACACCCCCTGGGCTGGACTCCCCGTCCCCCCCAAGGCCGGTGCGCCCGGTTCTCTGAAGAAGATGGCCCCCCATTGGCCTGGCACGAGGCTCCGAACACCCCCTGGGCAGGACTCCCCGTCCCCCCCAGGCTGGTGCGCCCGGTTCTCTGGAGACGGTGGCCCCCCCATCGGCCTTGCAGGAGGCTCCGAACACCCCCTGGGCGGGACTCCCTGTGCCCCCCAGGCCGGTGCGCCCGGTTCTCCGAAGAAGATGGCCCCCCACGGGTCTTGCAGGAGGCTCCGAACACCCCCTGGGCTGGACTCCCCGTCCCCCCCAGGCCTGTGCGCCCGGTTCTCTGAAGAAGATGGCCCCCCATTGGCCTGGCAGGAGACTCCGAACACCCCCTGGGCTGGACTCCCCGTCCCCCCCAGGCCGGTGCGCCCGGTTCTCTGAAGAAGATGGCCCCCCATTGGCCTTGCAGGAGACTCCGAACACCCCCTGGGCTGGACTCCCCGTCCCCCCCAGGCCGGTGCGCCCGGTTCTCTGAAGAAGATGGCCCCCCATTGGCCTGGCACGAGACTCCGAACACCCCCTGGGCAGGACTCCCCGTCCCCCCCAGGCCGGTGCGCCCGGTTCTCTGAAGAAGATGGCCCCCCACTGGCCTTGCAGGAGACTCCGAACACCCCCTGGGCTGGACTCCCCGCCCCCCCCAGGCCGGTGCGCCCGGTTCTCTGAAGAAGATGGCCCCCCATTGGCCTGGCAGGAGGCTCCGAACACCCCCTGGGCTGGGCTCCCCGTCCCCCCCAGGCCGGTGCGCCCGGTTCTCCGAAGAAGATGGCCCCCCACGGGTCTTGCAGGAGGCTCCGAACACCCCCTGGGCTGGACTCCCCGTCCCCCCCAGGCCGGTGCGCCCGGTTCTCCGAAGATACTGGCCCCCCATTGGCCTTGCAGGAGACTCCGAACACCCCCTGGGCTGGACTCCCCGTCCCCCCCAAGGCCGGTGCGCCCGGTTCTCTGAAGAAGATGGCCCCCCATTGGCCTGGCACGAGGCTCCGAACACCCCCTGGGCAGGACTCCCCGTCCCCCCCAGGCTGGTGCGCCCGGTTCTCTGGAGACGGTGGCCCCCCCATTGGCCTTGCAGGAGACTCCGAACACCCCCTGGGCGGGACTCCCTGTGCCCCCCAGGCCGGTGCGCCCGGTTCTCTGAAGGAGATGGCCCCCCCTTGACCTGGCAGGAGGCTCCGAACACCCCCTGGCAGGACTCCCCGTCCCCCCCAGGCTGGTGCGCCCGGTTCTCTGACAAAGATGGCCCCCCATAGGCCTTGCAGGAGGCTCCGAACACCCCCTGGGCAGGACTCCCCGTCCCCCCCAGGCCGGTGCGCCCGGTTCTCCGAAGCAGATGGCCCCCCGTTGGCCTTGAAGGATGCCCCGACCACCCCCTGGGCAGGACTCCCCGTCCCCCCCAGGCCGGTGCGCCCGGTTTTTGAAGGATGATGCCTCCCCATGGGCCTTGCAGGATACTCCGACCACCCCCTGGGCTGGACTCCCCGTCCCCCCCAGGCCGGTGCGCCCGGTTTTTGAAGGATGATGCCTCCCCATGGGCCCTGCAGGATACTCCGACCAGCCCCTGGGCTGGACTCCCCGTCCCCCCCAGGCCGGTGCGCCCGGTTTTTGAAGGATGATGCCTCCCCATGGGCCTTGCAGGAGGCTCCGACCACCCCCTGGGCTGGACTCCCCGTCCCCCCCCAGGCCGGTGCGCCCGGTTCTCCGAAGATGATGGCCCCCCATAGGCCCTGAAGGATGCCCCGACCACCCCCTGGGGTGGACTCCCCACCCCCCCAGGCTGGTGCGCCGGGTAGTACATCCCCACAGGCCCTGCAGGACACTCCGACCGCCCATTGCAAGAGTTGCACTGCCCACTGCCCCCAGGCAGTGAGGCAGTGCATTGCAGGAGTTGCACTGCCCACTGCTCCCAGGCAGTGAGGCAGTGCGTTGCACGAGTTGCGCTACCCACTGCCCCCAGGCAGTGAGGCAGTGCATTGCAGGAGTTGCACTGCCCACTGCCCCCAGGCAGTGGGGCAGTGCATTGCAGGAGTTGCACTGTCCACTGCCCCCAGGCGGTGCGGCAGTGCATTGCAGGAGTTGCACTGCCCACTGCCCCTAGGCAGTGGGGCAGTGCATTGCCGGAGTTGCACTGTCCACTGCCCCCAGGCAGTGAGGCAGTGTATTGCAGGAGTTGCACTGCCCACTGCCCCCAGGCAGTGAGGCAGTGCATTGCAGGAGTTGCACTCCCCGCTGCTCCCAGGCAGTGAGGCAGTGTATCGCATGAGTTGCACTCTCCACTGCCCCCAGGTAGTGAGGCAGTGCGTTGCAGGAGGTCCACTGCCCACTGCCCCCAGGCAGTGAGGCAGTGCATTGCAGGAGTTGCATTGCCCGCTGCCCCCAGGCAGTGCGGCAGTGTTTTGCTGCAGGTCCACTGCCCACTGCCCCCAGGCAGTGCGGCAGTGCATTGCAGGAATTGCGCTGCCCACTGCCCCCAGACAGTGCGGCAGTGTATTGCAGGAGCTGCACTGCCCACTGCCCCCAGGGCAGTGAGGCAGTGCATTGCAGGGGTTCCACTGCCCACTGCCCCCATGCAGTGGGGCAGTGCAATTCAGAAGTTCCACTGCCCACTGCCCCCAGGGCAGTGAGGCAGTGCATTGCAGAAGTTGCACTTTCCACTGCCCCCAGGCAGTGGGGCAGTGCATTGCAGGAGTTCCACTGCCCACTGCCCCCAGGCAGTGAGGTAGTGCATTGCAGGAGTTGTGCTGCCCACTGCCCCCAGGAGGTGCGGCAGTGTATTGCAGGAGTTGCACTGTCCACTGCCCCCAGGCAGTGAGGCAGTGCATTGCAGGAGTTGCACTGTCCACTGCCCCCAGGCAGTGGGGCAGTGCATTGCAGGAGTTCCACTGCCCACTGCCCCAGGGCAGTGAGGCAGCGCATTGCAGGAGTTGCACTGCCCACTGCCCCCAGGCAGTGAGGCAGTGCGTTGCACGAGTTGCGCTGCCCCCAGGCGGTGGGGCAGTGTATTGCAGGAGTTGCACTGCCCACTGCCCCCATGCAGTGGGGCAGCGCATTGCAGGAGTTGCGCTGCCCACTGCCCCCAGGCAGTGAGGCAGTGGATTGCAGGAGGTCCACTGCCCACCGCCCCCAGGCAGTGGGGCAGTGCACTCACGAGTTGCACTGTCCACTGCCCCCAGGCAGTGAGGCAGTGCATTGCAAGAGTTGCGCTGCCCACTGCCCCCAGGCAGTCAGGCGGTGCATTGCAGGAGTTCCACTGCCCACTGCCCCAAGGCAGTGAAGCAGTGCATTGCAAGAGTTGCACTGCCCAGTGCCCCCAGGCAGTGCGGCAGTGTAATGCGGAAGTTGCACTGCCCACTGCCCCCAGGCAGTGAGGCAGTGCATTGCAGAAGTTGCACTGTCCACTGCCCCCAGGCAGTGAGGCAGTGCATTGCCGGAGTTCCACTGCCCACTGCCCCAGGGCAGTGAGGCGGTGCATTGCAGGAGTTGCACTGCCCACTGCCCCCAGGCAGTGAGGCAGTGCATTGCCGGAGTTGCAGTGCCCACTGCCCCCAGGCAGTGAGGCAGTGCGTTGCAGGAGTTGCGCTGCCCACTGCCCCCAGGCAGTCGGGCAGTGCATTGCAAGAGTTCCACTGCCCACTGCCCCAGGGCAGTGAGGCAGTGCATTGCAGGAGTTGCACTGCCAACTGCCCCCAGGTAGTGAGGCAGTGCATTGCGGGAGTTCCACTGCCCACTGCCCCAGGGCAGTGAGGCAGTGCATTGCAGGAGTTGCACTGTCCACCGCCCCTAGGCAGTGAGGCAGTGCATTGCAGGAGTTGCACTGTCCACTGCCCCCAGGCATTCGGGCAGTGCATCGAAGGAGGTCCACTGCCCACTGCCCCCAGGCAGTGAGGCAGTGTGTTGCAAGAGCTGCACCGCCCACTGCCCCCAGGCGGTGCGGCAATGCATTGCAGGAGTTCCACTGCCCACTGCCCCAAGGCAGTGAGGCAGTGCATTGCAGGAGTTGCACTGCCCACTGCCCCCAGGCAGTGAGGCAGTGGATTGCAGGAGTTGCGCTGCCCACTGCCCCCAGGCTGTGAGGCAGTGGATTGCAGGAGGTCCACTGCCCACTGCCCCCAGGCAGTGCGGCAGTGCATTGCAGGAGTTCCACTGCCCACTGCCCCCAAGCGGTGAGGCAGTGCATTGCAGGAGGTCCACTGCCCACTGCCCCCAGGGCAGTGGGGCAGTGCATTGCAGGAGGTCCGCTCCCCGTTGCCCCCGGGCAGTGAGGTAGTGTATTGCAGGAGGTCCACTGCCCACTGCCCCCAGGCAGTGAGGCAGTGCATTGCAGAAGTTGCACTGCCCACTGCACCCAGGCAGTGGGGCAGTGCATTGCGGAAGGTCCACTGCCCACTGCCTCCAGGCAGTGGGGGAGTCTATTGCAGGAGTTCATCTGCCCACTGCCCCCGGGCAGTGAGGCAGTGCATTGCAGGAGAACCACTGCCCCCTGCCCCCAGGCAGTGGAGCAGCGCATTGCAAAAGTCCCACTGCTTACTGCCCCCAGGCAGTGAGGCAATGCGTTGCAGGAGGTCCACTGCCCACTAGCCCCAGGCCGTGGCGCAGTGTGTCGCAGGAGTACCACTGCCCACTGCCCCTAGGCAGTGGGGTAGTGCATTGCAAGAGTTGCACTGCCCACTGCCCCCAGGCAGTGGGGTAGTGCATTGCAGAAGTTGCACTGTCCACTGCCCCCAGGCAGTGAGGCAGTGTATTGCACGATTTCCACTGCCCACTGCCCCTAGGCAGTGAGGCAGTGCATTGCAGAAGTTGCACTGTCCACTGCCCCCAGGCAGTGAGGCAGTTCGTTGCAGGAGTTCCACTGCCCACTGCCCCAGGGCAGTGAGGCAGTGCATTTCAGGAGTTGCACTGCCCACTGCCCCCAGGCAGTGCGGCACTGCATTGCCGGAGTTGCACTGTCCACTGCCCCCAGGCAGTGAGGCAGTACGTTGCAGGAGTTGCATGCCCACTGCCCCCAGGCAATCGGGCAGTGCATTGCAAGAGTTCCACTGCCCACTGCCCCCAGGCAGTGAGGCAGTGCTTTGCAGGAGTTCCACTGTCCACTGCCCCCAGGCAGTGAGGCAGTGCATTGCAGGAGTTGCACTGTCCACTGCCCCCAGGCAGTGAGGCAGTGCATTGCAGGAGTTGCAGTGCCAGCTGCCCCAGGGCAGTGAGGCAGTGCATTGCAGAAGTTGCACTGCCCACTGCCCCCAGGCAGTGGGGTAGTGCATTGCAGGAGTTCCACTGCCCACTGCCCCAGGGCAGTGAGGCAGTGCATTGCGGGAGTTCCACTGCCCACTGCCCCAGGGCAGTGAGGCAGTGCATTGCAAGAGTTGCACTGCCCACTGCCCCAGGGCAGTGAGGCAGTGCATTGCAGGATTTGCACCGCCAATTGCCCCAGGGCAGTGAGGCAGTGCATTGCAGAAGGTGCACTGCCCACTGCCCCCCAGGCAGTGAGGCAGTGCATTGCAGAAGTTGCACTGCCCACTGCCTCAGGGCAGTGAGGCAGTGCATTGCAGGAGTTGCACTGCCAACTGCCCCAGGGCAGTGAGGCAGTGCATTGCAGAAGTTGCACTGCCCACTGCCCCCGGGCAGTGGGGTAGTGCATTGCAAGAGTTCCACTGCCCACTGCCCCAGGGCAGTGAGGCAGTGCATTGCAGAAGCTGCACTGTCCACTGCCCCCAGGCAGTGAGGCAGTGCATTGCAAGAGTTGCACTGCCCACTGCCCCAGGGCAGTGAGGCAGTGCATTGCAGGAGTTGCGCTGCCCCCTGCCCCCAGGCAGTGAGGCAGTGCATTGCGGGAGTTCCACTGCCCACTGCCCCAGGGCAGTGAGGCAGTGCATTGCAGGAGTTGCGCTGCCCACTGCCCCCAGGCAGTGAGGCAGTGCATTGCAGGAGTTGCACTGTCCACTGCCCCCGGGCAGTGAGGCAGTGCGTTGCAGGATTTGCACTGTCCTCTGCCCCCGGGCAGTGAGGTAGTGTATTGCAGGAGCTCCACTGCCCACTGCCCCCTGGCAGTGAGGCAGTGCATTGCGGAAGGTCCACTGCCCACTGCCCCCAGGCAGTGAGGCAGTGCGTTGCAGGAGGTCCACTGCCCACTGCCCCCAGGCCGTGGCGCAGTGTGTCGCAGGAGTACCACTGCCCACTGCCCCAGGCAGGTCGGCAGTGTATTGCAGGAGATGCCCGGGCCACTGCCCCAAGGGAGGGAGGCAGTGAGCGGCGGGAGTACCACTCCCCACTGCCCTCAGGCAATGCGGCAGTGCGAAGCACGATTTCCACTGCCCACAGCCCCCGGGCTGCCTGGCAGTGCGTTGCACTGCCCACTGCCCTCTGCCCACAACAACAGTGCAGCAGGGCACACACAGTGCAGTGTAGTGCAGAGCACCAAGCAGTGCGGCACCACACAGAAGGCACAGGTGGTGCAGCGCGGCACGCAGGGTGCAGTGGGCGAATGATACCCTGTGTGACAGCGCGCAGGCGTCGGCAAGGCAGTGTCGGCCAAGTGCGAGAGTGCACTGGTCCGGCTATGCCACCACACACTTACACACGGCGCGCACACAACACACACAGCCCAGCCCGTTTACCTGTACCCGTGGGTAGACATCCCGGCCTTTTGCCTTTTGGTAACAGCGCCTTCGGCACACCACACCACACCACACCACACCACACCACACCACACCACACCACACCACACCACACCACACCACACCACACCACACCACACCACACCACACCACACCACACCACACCACACCACACCACACCACACCACACCACACCACACCACACCACACCACACCACACCACACCACACCACACCACACCACACCACACCACATGGGTCCGGTGGGCCTCGGGCACCTCTAGGAGGGGGAGGCCATGATACTCCTCTCGTACGTCCGCAGGCTGGCGCAACAGCAGGGGGTATTCTGGCTGGTGCCGGACTCCGAGGCGGCGGTTGGGGCCCTCCGTACGTACCAGGAGGGAGGCCATTGTGGAGATGGAATACACCACCTCATTGTGGAGATGGCATACACCACCTCTACGCCACTGTCCTGGGAGGCCAGCGCCTCTCCCCGACCTCGGCCATCAACGTGGTAACCACGCCGTCGCACTGCATAACGGACCTGAACGTCCGAGTTGATGCAGTGACGCAGGAGCCGCCGGAGGTCGACCTGACGTGGCTCCTCCGGCGCCCTTTCTCCTTCCTCCCCCCGGTGACCTACCGGGACCAGTGCCAGCTGTCCCCAACAGCGCTGAGCGACTGGTAGCAGGATCGGGCCTCCATACCGGCACGGGCCGGCTACGAGGCCCGATGGGGGGTGAGCTACACATTGGGGAGTGGACTCCCCCTCGACTGGTTCGATAGTGACGAGCAGCGCCACATAACGGCACACCGCATGGACAACATCCCTACGATGACTGTCCTGGCGCACCGGTCCTCCCACCGAGACACGGTAGTGGACACCACGTGTCTCCTCTGTGGGGCGCAACCCGAAACGGCACCCCACCTCTGGGCCTGCTCGGCCCAGTCCCATGAGTGGGAGCCAGCTCGCCGGCGGCTTGCGGAGTGGCTCGATCAGAAGGTGGGGAAACAAGCGGCCCCGGTGCGCCACCAGCTGTGGGACCCGGCTGTACTGGAGCAGTGGCGGCAGGCATACGGACCCCCTCCATGCTGCGAGCCCACATGGAGTGCTGAGGGCCCCACACACTGGGGACAGAGTTCATACGTCACGTCATCGAGGAGTCCATTAGAGTCTGGTACGCCCACGCCAAGGCGCGTGCCACGTTGGTGAAAGCCCGCCTGGGCCCAAGCAGCACGGTGGCGTGGGTGTTGCAGGGGCTACGCTTGCACCACCAGGCGGAGAGAGAGGGAGTACAACGGGAACTTCTGGGATGACAACTGTCGCAAGGGGGGTGACATCTAGGTTTCCCCGACCCCCCCTCTTTCCGCCAATAACCACACACTTACACACGGCCCGCGCGCTACACACACAGCCCTCCCGTTTACCTGTACCCGTGGGTAGACATCCCGGCCATTGCCTTCCGGTAACAGCGCCTTCAGCACATCACACCACACCACACCACACCACACCACACCACACCACACCACACCACACCACACCCTGAGTACTCCCCAGCTCTACCCATGGGCTGGGTGCCGGGTGCGAAGCCCCGGACGACAGGGCCCGGGCACTGCCAATAGGCGGTGTACTAACAGTGTCGGGTGCGCGCACGTCCCAGTGCCAAGCACCATCCCCAGGGACCCCGCGGCCCCTAGTACCGGCCGCCTTGGCCCTGGGAACGGTCAGCGACCCCCAGTAGAGGACGGCTGACCTAGCCTCCCCCTCCTCTCCTCCCCTACGCGCCCGCCCACGCACCGGGCCCACACTGGAGCCCAGACATGCGCCCCCCCCCCCCCCGCGCACCTGCCCCAGCCCCCCCACAGCCGCCCCTGCGCGCGCCCCGGTGGCCCCTCCCCCCTGCGCCGCCTCCTCTCCTCGCCCCCTGCTGCCGCACCCGCCCCAAAACCCTCCCTGCCCATGCCCCTCTCACAGGCTGGCAGCGCCCGTGCGGCGCGCCTCCAGGGCCCCGCATCGGCGGCCGGCCGCGTGAACAACTGGGCCCGGACGCGCCACCGAGGAGGCTCCAGTGCGGGGTCTTCATGGCAAGCGTCCAGGTGTGCAGGTGGAAAGGGCCCCGGAGGGTGCATGTGGGGGCCCCCGCCCTAGCAGAGGCGCGGTGCCTGGAAGCTGGCCTGGGGGTCCCGGGGCCACAGGAGCAGAGGAGCAGGTCAAAGGCACTGCAGATGCAGTCACTTTCAGAAAGAGTCCACAATGTGCAGGCTGGACCTGCTGACTGGTTCTGCGAGGTGACTACTGCCCAGTGCACTGACTGTCAGTGCAAAGAGATTTGGCCAAGCGTGGGTGAACGGCAGGAGCGACTATGACACTCTTGAGGTAGCTGAATGCCTCGCCGACTGATTTTTAACGCACACGAATAGAAGCAGAGGATAGACGAAAATTGGATTGAGAATGCCCCCCAGGGCACCCGTCCGGCTGGACGCCCCGGTAAGGGTATCCAACATCCTTTGAGGTACGGTATAAGGCCCCCCGGCCACCACCCCGGCGCCAACACCAGGGAGGGCGTCCGGGAGGGGTAATAGCCCCCGATCCCCCAAAGGCAGCCCCAAAGGTGAGCGCACCACTGGAGGGGCATGTCTGCGGGGTAAACAAATGCGCTGAGTAAAACCCTAATGTAATAATTAGTGCCTACTGCCATAAGTAATGCTTAACCGGGTAAAACGGCCCTCTCCCGGTGCCGGTTTAGTGCGCAGCCCCCAGAGCCGGACCCGACCGGCCGTACTGAGGCGAGCCCAGAAATGGGTATGGCAGGCCAGACTTTAAGTGCTGGTAGCCACGCCTCAGTACACTCCGTGGGCTCATAAGGCCCACGGGGGCCCCAAACACCGTTACGTTCGGGAGTTAAGCCCCGGCGGTGTTTGGGGTTGTTCCTGGTTAAGAGGACTCACGTTGAGTCCCAGATACTGTTACCCCGGGGTTATGACCCCCGGTACTGCCTGCTTACTTGCCTGCTGCTGCTAAGAGGTAGGAGGGAGTACCCACGGGTCCTGCCGGAGGCTCCGAACACCCCCTGGGCTGGGCTCCCCGTCCCCCCCAGGCCGGTGCGCCCGGTTCTCCGAAGATACTGGCCCCCCACTGGCCTTGCAGGAGGCTCCGAACACCCCCTGGGCTGGGCTCCCCGTCCCCCCCAAGCCGGTGCGCCCGGTTCTCAGAAGAAGATGGCCCCCCAATGGCCAAGCAGGAGGCTCCGAACACCCCCTGGGCTGGGCTCCCCGTCCCCCCCAGGCCGGTGCGCCCGGTTCTACGTCCCCACGGGCCCTGCAGGGCGCTCCGACCACCCCATGGGCAGGACTCCCCATCCACCCAGGCCGGTGGGCCCGGTTGTCTATCCCCGCAGGCCCTGCAGGAAACTCCGACCACCCCCTGGGCTGGACTCCCCATCCCCCCAGGCCGGTGGGCCCGGTTGTCCATCCCCGCAGGCCCTGCAGGAAACTCCGACCACCCCCTGGGCAGGACTCCCCATCCCCCCAGGCCCGGTTGTCCATCCCCGCAGGCCCTGCAGGAAACTCCGACCACCCCCTGGGCTGGACTCCCCATCCCCCCAGGCCGGTGTGCCCGGTTCTACGTCCCCACAGGCCCTGCAGGACGCTCCGACCACCCCCTGGGCAGGACTCTCCATCCCCCCAGGCCAGTGCGCCTGGTTCTACGTCCCCACAGGCCCTGCAGGGCGCTCCGACCACCCCCTGGGCTGGACTCCCCATCCCCCCAGGCCGGTGTGCCCGGTTCTACGTCCCCACAGGCCCTGCAGGACACTCCGACCACCCCCTGGGCAGGACTCCCCATCCCCCCAGGCCGGTGGGCCCGGTTGTCCATCCCCGCAGGCCCTGCAGGAAACTCCGACCACCCCCTGGGCTGGACTCCCCATCCCCCCAGGCCGGTGTGCCCGGTTCTACGTTCCCACAGGCCCTGCAGGACGCTCCGACCACCCCCTGGGCAGGACTCCCCATCCCCCCAGGCCAGTGGGCCCGGTTGTCCATCCCCGCAGGCCCTGCAGGAAACTCCGACCACCCCCTGGGCTGGACTCCCCATCCCCCCAGGCCGGTGTGCCCGGTTCTACGTCCCCACAAGGCCCTGCAGGACGCTCCGCCCACCCCCTGGGCAGGACTCCCCATCCCCCCAGGCCGGTGGGCCCGGTTGTCCATCCCCGCAGGCCCTGCAGGAAACTCCGACCACCCCCTGGGCTGGACTCCCCATCCCCCCAGGCCGGTGTGTCCGGTTCTACGTCCCCACAGGCCCTGCAGGACGCTCCGACCACCCCCTGGGCAGGACTCCCCGTCCCCCCAGGCCGGCGTGCCCGGTTCTACGCCCCCACAGGCCCTGCGGGACGCTCCGACCACCCCCTGGGCAGGACTCCCCGTCCCCCCAGGCCGGTGGGCCCGGTTGTCTATCCCCGCAGGCCCTGCAAGAAACTCCAACCACCCCCTAGGCGGGACTCCCCATCCCCCCAGGCCGGTGTGCCCGGTTCTACGTCCCCACAGGCCCTGCAGGACGCTCCGACCACCCCCTGGGCAGGACTCCCCATCTCCCCAGGCCGGTGGGCCCGGTTGTCCATCCCCGCAGGCCCTGCAGGAAACTCCGACCACCCCCTGGGCTGGACTCCCCATCCCCCCAGGCCGGTGTGCCCGGTTCTACGTCCCCACAGGCCCTGCAGGACACTCCGACCACCCCCTGGGCAGGACTCCCCGTCCCCCCGGGGCGGTGTGCCCGAATCTACCTCCCCACAGGCCCAGCAAGACACTCCGACCAACCCCTGGGCAGCACTCCCCATCCCCCCAGGCCGGTGTGCCCGAATCTACCTCCCCACAGGCCCTGCAGGACACTCCGACCACCCCCTGGGCAGGACTCCCCATCCCCCCAGGCCGGTGGGCCCGGTTGTCCATCCCCGCAGGCCCTGCAGGAAACTCCGACCACCCCCTGGGCTGGACTCCCCATCCCCCCAGGCCGGTGTGCCCGGTTCTACGTCCCCACAGGCCCTGCAGGACACTCCGACCACCCCCTGGGCAGAACTCCCCGTCCCCCCGGGCCGGTGTGCCCGAATCTACCTCCCCGCAGGCCCAGCAAGACACTCCGACCACCCCCTGGGCTGGACTCCCCATCCCCCCAGGCCGGTGTGCCCGAATCTACATCCCCACAGGCCCTGCAGGACGCTCCGACCACCCCCTGGGCAGGACTCCCCATCCCCCCAGGCTGGTGTACCCGGTTCTACGTCCCCACAGGCCCTGCAGGACACTCCGACCACTGACCGCTGCCCACTGCCCCCAGGCAGTGAGGCAGTGCATTGCAAGAGTTCCACTGCCCACTGCCCCAGGGCAGTGAGGCAGTGTAGTGGAGGAGTTGCACTGCCCACTGCCCCCAGGCAGTGGGGCAGTGCACTGCAGGAGTTGCACTGCCCACCGCCCCCAGGCAGTGGGGCAGTGCATTGCAGGGGTTGCACTGCCCACTGCCCCCAGGCAGTGAGGCAGTGCATTGCAGGAGTTCCACTGCCCACTGCCCCAGGGCAGTGAGGCAGTGCATTGCAGGGGTTCCACTGCCCACTGCCCCCAGGCAGTGGGGCAATGCATTGCAGGAGTTCCACTGTCCACTGCCCCCAGGCAGTGAGGCAGTGCATTGCAGGAGTTGCACTGCCCACCGCCCCAGGGCAGTGAGGCAATGCATCGCAGGGGTTGCACTGCCCACTGCCCCCAGGCAGTGAGGCAGTGCATTGCAGGTGTTGCACTGTCCACCGCCCCCAGGCGGTGAGGCAGTGCATTGCAGGAGTTGCACTGCCCACTGCCCCCAGGCAGTGGGGCAGAGCATTGCAGGAGTTCCACTGCCCACTGCCCCCAGGCAGTGAGGCAGTGCATTGCAGGAGTTGCACTGCCCACTGCCCCCAGGCAGTGAGGCAGTGCATTGCAGGTGTTGCACTGTCCACCGCCCCCAGGCGGTGAGGCAGTGCATTGCAGGAGTTGCACTGCCCACTGCCCCCAGGCAGTGAGGCAGTGCATTGCAGGAGTTGCACTGCCCACTGCTTCCAGGCAGTGAGGTAATGCATTGCAGGGGTTGCACTGTCCACTGCCCCCAGGCAGTGGGGCAGTGTATTGCAGGAGTTCCACTGCCCACTGCCCCCAGGCAGTGAGGCAGTGCATCGCAGGAGTTGCACTGCCCACTCCTCCCGGGCAGTGAGGCGGTGTATTGCGGGAGTTCCACTGCCCACTGCCCCCAGGCAGTGAGGCAGCGCATTGCAGGAGTTGCACTGCCCACTGCCCCCAGGCAGTGAGGCAGTGCATTGCATGAGTTGAACTGCCTGCTGCCCGAGGGCAGTGAGGCAGTGCACTGCAGGAGTTGCACTGCCCACTGCCCCCAGGCAGTGAGGCAGTGCATTGCAGGAGTTGCACTGCCCACTGCCCCCAGGCAGTGCGGCAGTGGATTGCAGGAGTGGCACTGCCCACTGCCCCCAGGCAGTGAGGCAGTGCATTGCACGAGTTGCACTGCCCACTGCTCCCAGGCAGTGAGGCAGTGCATTGCAGGGGTTCAACTGCCCACTGCCCCCAGGCAGTGGGGCAGTGCATTGCAGGAGTTGCACTGTCCACTGCCCCCAGGCAGTGGGGCAGTGTATTGCAGGAGTTGCACTGCCCGCTGCCCCCAGGCAGCGGGGCAGTGCACTGCAGGAGTTGCACTGCCTACTGCCCGAGGGCAGTGAGGCAGTGCATTGCAGAAGTTGCACTGCCCACTACTCCCAGGCAGTGCGGCAGTGTATGGCAGGAGTTGCGCTGCCCACTGCCCCCAGGCAGTGGGGCAGAGCATTGCAGGAGTTGCACTGCCCCCTGCCCCCAGGCAGTGAGATAGGGCATTGCAGGAGTTGCGCTGCCCCCTGCCCCCAGGCAGTGGGGCAGAGCATTGCAGGAATTCCACTGCCCACTGCCCCCAGGCAGTGAGGCGGTGCATTGCAGGAGTTGCACTGCCTACTGCCCGAGGGCAGTGAGGCAGTGCATTGCAGGAGTTGCACTGCCCACTGCCCCCAGGCAGTGGGCCAGAGTATTGCAGGAGTTCCACTGCCCACTGCCCCCAGGCAGTGAGGCAGTGCATTGCAGGAGTTGCACTGCCCACTGCCCCTAGGCAGTGAGGCAGTCAGTGCATTGCAGGAGTTGCACTGCCCACTGCCCCCAGGCATTGAGGCAGTGCATTGCAGGAGTAGCACTGCCCACTGCCCCCAGGCAGTGGGCCAGAGCATTGCAGGAGTTCCACTGCCCACTGCCCCCAGGCAGTGAGGCAGTGCATTGCAGGAGTTGCACTGCCCACTGCCCCTAGGCAGTGAGGCAGTCAGTGCATTGCAGGAGCTGCACTGCCAACTGCCCCCAGGCAGTGTGGCAGTGTATTGCAGGAGTTGCACTGCCCCCTGCCCCCACGCAGTGAGATAGGGCATTGCAGGAGTTGCGCTGCCCACTGCCCCCAGGCAGTGGGGCAGAGCATTGCAGGAATTCCACTGCCCACTGCCCCTAGGCAGTGAGGCAGTGCATTGCAGGAGTTGCACTGCCTACTGCCCGAGGGCAGTGAGGCAGTGCATTGCAGGAGTTGCACTGCCCACTGCCCCAAGGCAGTGAGGCAGTGTATTGCAGGAGTTCCACTGCCCACTGCCCCCAGGCAGCGAGGCAGTGCGTCGCAGGAGTTGCACTGCCCACTGCTGCGGGAGTTACAGTGTCCACTGCCCCCAGGCAGTGAGGCAGTGCATTAGGAGTTGCACTGCCCGCTGCCCCCAGGCAGTGAGGCAGTGCACTGCAGGAGTTCCACTGCCCACTGCCCCAGGGCAGTGAGGCAGTGCATTGCAGGAGTTGCACTGCCCACTGCCCCCAGGGCAGTGAGGCAGTACATTGCAGGAGTTGCACTGTCCACTGCCCCCAGGCAGTGAGGCAGTGCATTGCAGGAGTTGCACTGCCTACTGTTCAAGGGCAGTGAGGCAGTGCATTGCAGGAGTTCCACTGCCCACTGCCCCCAGACAGTGAGGCAGTGCATTGCAGGAGTTGCACTGTCCACTGCCCCACGGCAGTGAGGCAGTCAGTGCATTGCAGGAGTTGCACTGCCCACTGCCCCAGGGCAGTGAGGCAGTGCATTGCAGGAGTTGCACTGTCCACTGCCCCCAGGCAGTGAGGCAGTCAGTGCGTTGCAGGAGTTGCACTGCCCACTGCCCCCGGGCAGTGCGGCAGTGTATTGCAGGGGGTCCGCTGCCCACTGCCCCCAGGGCAGTGGGGCAGTGCATTGCGGGGGATCCACTGCCCACTGCCCCCAGGCAGTGAGGCAGTGCGTTGCAGGAGTTGCACTGCCTACTGCCCGAGGGCAGTGAGGCAGTGCATTGCAGGAGTTGCACAGCCCACTGCCCCCAGGCAGTGCGGCAGTGTATTGCAGGAGTAGCACTGCCCACTGCCCCCAGGCAGTGAGGCAGTGCATTGCAGGAGTTGCACTGCCCGCTGCCCCCAGGGCAGTGAGGCAGTGCATTGCGGGGATTCGACTGCCCACTGCCCCCAGGCAGTGAGGCAGTGCATTGCAGGAGATCCACTGCCCACTGCCCCCGGGCCGTGGCGCAGTGTGTCGCAGGAGTTCCACTGACCACTGCCCCAGGCACGGCGGCAGTGTATTGCAGGAGATGCCCGGCCCACTGCCCCAAGGCAGGGAGGCAGAGAATGGCAGGAGTACCACTCCCCACTGCCCTCAGGCAATGCGGCAGTGTGAAGCAGGATTTCCACTGCCCACAGCCCCCAGGCGGCGTGGCAGTGCGTTACACTGCCCACTGCCCTCTGCCCACAACAACCGTGCAGCAGGGCACACCCAGTGCAGTGTAGTGCACAGCACCAAGCAGTGCGGCACCACACAATAAGCACTGATGGTGCAGCGCGGCACGCAGGGTGCAGTGGGCCCACGAGACCCTGTGTGACTGCGCGCAGGCGTCGGCAAGGCAGTGTCGGCCAAGTGCGAGAGTGCACTGGTCCGGCTATGCCACAACACACTTACACACAGCGCGCACACAACACACACAGCCCAGCCCGTTTACCTGTACCCGTGGGTAGACATCCCGGCCTTTGCCATTTGGTAATAGCGCCTTCGGCACACCACACCACACCACACCACACCACACCACACCACACCACACCACACCACACCACACCACACCACACCACACCACACCACACCACACCACACCACACTGCAGCACCACACGCACCAC
Organism: Eutreptiella sp. 'Long Island Sound 2002'; assembly: GCA_964036045.1. Classification (NCBI taxonomy): domain Eukaryota; phylum Euglenozoa; class Euglenophyceae; order Eutreptiales; family Eutreptiaceae; genus Eutreptiella; species Eutreptiella sp. 'Long Island Sound 2002'. Next base: position 55,532,651 of record OZ038389.1, on the reverse strand, counting down.
ACCGCACCACACCACACCACACCGCACCACACTGCCGCACCACACAGCACAAAGCGCAGCACAGCACGCCCCACAACATTGCACCCCATAACACCACACGCACCAATGACAACACAATTTGACAGCACGCCCGTACTGTCCATCAGGTGGAGTGCAATTCACCAAGGCATTTGCACAATGGCACCCGATTTCAAGATAGCCCGTCATCGAATGATGGCCCTGCCTCTGGAGGACAACAATCTGGAGTCCATATGCCCCGCTCCCCACGCACAGAGACAGTGCCCAATTCTCAGACCTGCGTTGAGGTGTGCCCCCTGCCAACAATGACGATTCGCTTGTGGACCGTCCTCTGACTTCTTCTCTGTGATCCGAACCAAAGCCTTTTTGCCTTCGGAAGCTTTTGGCCGAGTCAAATATGCCCCTGGTGCGTGCGGGTGATCCCACGACGTACAGATGAGCAGTGTGAAGATGGGTGTGTGTGTGAGGGGGGGGGGGGGCACAGGCTGATGGAGCTGATGGAGCATATTCCGCGGCTGCTGTGGCCCAGGCCTCTGACATTGCGCTCACGCAAGCCCCGCCTGATACACGGGTACACGTCAGGGGCGGGCAAACAGGCGGCGTTTTGTCAGGAGGACCCCACCCCCCTCCTCGGTCCTAACCCCCCCCTTCCCCCCCCCTCCCTCCCCACAAAGTGGCCAACATTTGGAACCGTAAGAACGGAAACAACAAGCGGTGCCCATGGGAGTACCATCAGCGCCATCCTCAAGCACATCAGGGTCATCATCATCATCCTCATCATATTTTATCATCATTGGATTCCTCTTCCAATGCCGATTAGCTTGGATGACATGTTGTGTGACAGGGCAGTCGCTCCATGTCACTACGTTCCTCTTCTGCCTGCCCTGCCCAACACTGCCGGTGCCGTGTCCAAGAAGGAAGGTCAAACTCCCTCCCCCCCTCCCGCAGGCAGGTCGCAGGCAGGCAGGTGCCCTTGCAGTGGGAAGGTCGGGTACACAAGATCACCGGTGGTGCCTCGATATGATGTGTTGCCCCCGCAGGCAGGTCCCGCGGGATCTTAGAGATATTTCTGTTTTTTGCATCGAGGAACCGCCGCTCGTCTGTGAATCACTAATCGCTGGCGCTCAATTGGAAAAAGCCGTTGCTCAACCCCCAGCCCCTGTTTGTTGAGCGCCACCTGCCAGGGTCCGGCGGCTGCCACTTGGGCTCTTGCTGCCGTCGTCGGCGCATTGTGAGGGGGAACTGTGTTTTCGCCGTATTATTGAATGCGGGAGCGGAAGCGCCCCTTTACTGCCGTTTTACTGCCCTTTACTGAGGCAAGCTTCCTTACCCAGCCACGTACCCACCACTTGGAGGCGGGGGGAGGAGCGTCTTTCATCAGCCTGCAGTACACAGAGGGGAGGCATCTTCAGTCAGCTCTCGGGCTTTCCATCTTTGGTCTCATCAATCCATGGGGATATTTATTGCAGCGAGTCCATGGGAAAACCCACAATGGCTTGCTATGGGGGCAAAGCTTGCAAAGGTGGGACATGAAGACCAGCGCGGTTCCTGCAGAGGCCCTCGGGGATGAGTAGGAAAGCACGCGGCGCTACAACACCAGTTGAATCCCGGACATGCGAATGGTGTAGGCTTGGCAATGATCCTTGAAGCACCAGCTGCTTGTACTGTCTGTCAATTGTGGCACTGATATGAAATGCTGCACAACTGGGGATGGGGGGGGGGGGGGGCTTTGGTCAGCCCGGCAGTACAATGGCGGCAGGGATGGGTGGGGGGCTGTTGTATGGATTTGCTTATTGGGGGATGGGGGCATGGCGGTGGGGTTGCAGTTTTGTGGGTGAGTGTGGAATGCGTGTCCCACTGCTCACCATTGCCACACGCTGCCCCCTTGGCGTCCACCCCATTGCCAGCACTGATGTGCTTCACACTCAGTGAACCCATAGACTGTGAGTTTTGAAGGGTGCTCTCTATCACACATGATGTGGGCATTGTTACAAAGCAACTTGAAACGCTGAGACCGCCAGGGGACTATGGGTCCGGTTGCTTTGGGGCTCCGGTCGCTGAGCAGATGTGGTGCTGCCACCCTACAAAAAAAAAAAAGCGCTCCGAAGGGCCATGGACCGGCTTCCACGAAGCGTAAGTTGGCCAAAAGCACTCCTTGACTGATCCCTGATGGGTCACAGGTGGTGGCCCTTGAGGCTTTGCCCCCCAAATTCCAGCCCCGCCTGGGCCCAGAGCACCGGGCTCCCAATGGCAACCAGCAACTGAGCGAGCAGGTGAGCCAACATCCCCCCCCCCCACGTGCCCCACCTGTCACAGCCCACGTGCACAGGTCAGAATAGGCGCACACAGTGAGTGGGGCCACAGGGGCGCCGACCAGGTACACCAGGTACACCACGTTGGACTGGGCGCGGCCAATCCTTGTGACCCGGCGTGCCCTCCCTGAGCAGACCCCACCTGCCCACCACGGACCCAAACACACACAGGCCCGTCCGTATCGCCTGCTCCCTTGCACTGGGACCGTCAGCAGTCTGCAAGACATTGGAGTCAGTCAGGACCAGTTGAGAGCGGCAGGGAAGGCCCAGCTACTGTGGTCATTGCAGTGCCCGAAGAGGCGTGACCCAGCCCAACCCAGCCGCGTTGTACTACGGGGCAGAGAAAAGACAACCTCCCAGCTTTCATGCAACAGCCCACCCCACCCCACCCCACCCCACCCCACCCCACCCCAGCCCAATCCCGCCAACATCCAACGAGACCCCCTGGGGTCTGGACTGTCGCTGGTGGATATCTGTGCGCCGATACTGCCTGTGCCAAGTTTGCTGCCAGCTTCTGAAATCCCTTCATTCGGCTTGGGGTTGGTGGGTGGCTGTTGGCTGCTGCTGCTGCCTCTGGGGGTGCTATGAAACCACACCCCCGTTGAACTACAATTCAGCCTCGGCGGGTTCGAGCCCCAAACATGTTATGTGGCCAATGTGGGCATACCCTGGAGGCCCACCACGCCAATTTGAGGCCTCTCGGATGCTCCGATTGACTGCGTCATTTATAGGCCTCGTTCCGCGCCGAAATCAAAATGGATTCATTCGAAAGCGGAGGTCAATTGGTGTGGGGGGCCAAGTTGCACGGCCAGCAGGTGCGTGCGTACGCGTGCGTGCGGATGGGGATCGGGTCGGGATTTGGCTGACGGCGGTTGGCAGACATCACATCCGGAGCAATTCCCCCTCCTTCAGGATCGCCGGGCAGTCCATACAGTTTTTCAACGAAATGCCAATAATTGAAGCAACGCGGATGTCTTCGCCGGCAACGGTCTTCAGCCTCATGCTTCGAACCCATTTGTTCATCGGCAGTATTTCCGCACTTCAGGCCCCACCCGCGGTCTCTGGTGAGCAGTTGCCTTCGGCACAACAGATGGAGCACGAAGTTCGAAATCTGATCCCTTTTCAACACAAGCCCTTCTGATCTTTGTGCTTTCGCAGCCTTTGGAAAGTGTGTGTTCGATGTCGATGACAAGAACAGGGCCAATTAATGCGTCATCATCAGAACGGCACGTGATTTCGATCCGTTGGGCTCGGAGGGGGGCGTCTCTGCAGACACCCCTCGTCCCTCCGCCGTTTTTCCACAAGCGAATTGTGGCGCAATCGGTGAAACGCCCCCACTTTTCTTCCGCCGGGACCCCTCTTTCAGTGCTTTGGGGGAGGGCGAGTCCGTCTGAGTTGCGAAGGACGTCTCAATTCAGGACGCATCAGGTCCAACCGTTTTTTTTTAATTGTTTCTGAATTGACTGTACTTTGTTGTTTACTTTTTTACATGTCTCCAGGACGTCATCACCGTTGGGCATCAGAGTTCAATGCCAGGCAAGGAATATCCCCAGCCTGTGACTATGCCCAGACATGCATTATGCTGCATATTGGAGTACAGGCGCCTCACTGGCTTTGCTGTGCAAGTGCTGTTCCTGTCCGCGTCTACAGGAGTTCAAGGAGGGGTGGAGTATCGCGCTGCATTGCTACAAAGGCGGTATTCTGGAGACGGGGCACGTTTGGTTGTCATTGGTGCACGGAGACGTCATCGTGGCTCCTGTGGGACTGAATCCGCTCAGGGAACGTGATCCGGACACGTTCATGCAGAAGGTAGATTGTAGGATGCAGGTGTAGCGATGCAGTCACTCAGTAACACTGGAAGCAAGATGCTGCAGAGCCGGAGAGAGAGAGAGAGAGAGAGAGAGAGAGAGAGAGAGAGAGAGAGAGAGAGAGAGAGAGAGAGAGAGAGAGAGAGAGAGAGAGAGAATGGAGTGGCAGTATAGGGGTGGTGAATTGTCAATGTAAATGTCGCTGTTGCTGTCAGTCTCATTATCACTCCGTATCCGTACTGTCGCTCGACACACTCTGACAAGTGATAACTCGTTGATGTCCTTCACAGTCTGCTTCGTTCCCGCTGTCTCCTCTCATGTTTGCCTTTTTTTTTTGGCTACGCTTCTTCTTGGAAATGCCTCATCCACACATGGCGCAAGTGCATATTGTCTCTGTTTTGCTGTCATTCCGGGCTTCATCCTCTTCCCTGGTATCAAACTGCGACAGAAGCCCACCACAAAAAGAGACACAGTATGAACACGCTGGCAAAGCCCGATCAGGTGCACCGCCCATGGCTTCATGCACTCTCCTGCAGTCAGGGTATAACCAGCCGAAGAGACTGCAGTGCCTCTGCGGTGCCTGTTTTAGCAGGGGCGATGCGGTAGCAGGCATCTAATCCATTGCCCAGTTACTGCAGCGGAGCACTTTTGAGAAGATTTTCGTTTGTTGTGTCACAAACATGAGTCAACCGCCGTCAGTTAGGGTGAGAGTCGGCTAAACGCAAAAATGTAAGGTAATTATTGCGTTCAACAGCAGAAATTGAAGAAATCGACGCAAAATTTAGGAAAATTAATTAATTGTGTTTGCAATAGTGGTGCGATCCAGCCCGGTCACGGCAAGCGGGGGAAGCCATGAAGTATAAAAACATGAACGTGTGTTGCCATGCATGAGTTCTGATATGTCCAGGTTCTGGCATGGCACAAAATGTCGTTTTGCCGGAAAAATCCCAAAACAACCTTTCCGCTTTGGGGGCAAAAAGAAAGTTTTTCTAGATATTAATTGCTTTCTACAAACGCAAAAATTCATATTTTACACCATTCTCTGCTTAATAGAGCCCTTAGTAGATGGCGGCAGTACCACAGCAGGGGCGATGATCAATTATTTTTTTGCGATTTTTTTGAAGGATTTAATTTTTTCGTCAAGCCCTTACACCCTAGATTTGGCACCACACAGGTATCACACACGTGTATCCCTTGCCCATATCCATGCCCATAGACATATTGCTGAAGTCCAACGACATGAAAAGGGTATTGGTCATGACGTGTCCACTTGCAAACTTTGTGGAGACACTAGGCCCCGTTGAGGGGAATGACAAGTCGGGTCTCTTGTGGCAAGGCCTGCATGAATGACTTGTGAGAGCCAGAGGACATCTGCTACCATCAGGAGCACCATCCCGGAGGGGGGGCTTTGCCGCGGCCTAAGGTGGGGCTTCAAAGCGGAGGCAAGGCCCCCCCCTCCGACGGTCGCAACGGCACCCCTTAGAGCCGATGGGGAGAGTCCATTTTCCCAAATGTTCCGATTTGGCTGGTGTGTTCCTTGTTCAGCCCCTCCTTCGCACGTCTCTCTCACAGCCCCTCACATCATCTCCCTCCCGCTTGGGCCCCCTCCCTGTTGCAGCTGCACTGCCTAAGGGGGAGGTATTCCTTCTAAGGCCTGCGTTGGGTCTGGTGCGCCATCTGCTGTGCTGCTGCAGTTGCGTGAACTTCGGCGGACGTTGATGGGCACGTACGGAGTGGTGCAGCACGAGGCAGCTACCTTCGATTATGTGGTGTGTCTTTGTGCTTGCGCACGCGTTGCATGAATTGCTGTGCGGCTTCCTTTGTCTACATTTCCATATTTAGCTGTTCAGAGGCCGTTTCTCTGAGGACGGCTAGGGACGTCTTGCAGCAGGCAATGGATGCGTCATAATCACCAGCGTGCTGCTCTGGTGCACATCCTACCAAGTGGCCATTACCTTTCTTTTTCGCACCAGGGGATTGTGGGACCGTGAGGCCGTTCGGGCGGTCACGCACACCCTTCGACTGGTCTTCGAGGGTAAGTGACGCCCCCCGACCTTCGAATGAGAAAGCACACTATCCACAGCACCATCGCTGTTCCCTCCAGGGGGGGGGGGGGGCTGGCCGGGCCCGGTCCTTGTATGCGACACCCCCCGCCCCCCCCCCCCCACCCCCCCGGGTTCTGAGAGATAGTGGTGTCGGGGCCATGGTGTCAACGGCGCCGAAGTTTTTTGTGCATGCTTCCCTTTCATCAAACCATCCATGTTTTGAGTGCCAGATTAGCAAGACGAGGCACTATACAAATGTCATTTGTTGCGAAGTGAAGATCTTGCATTCCGAGCTCTTCCCCAGTGCGGTTCTCCAGTGCGGTCCCAAAAATTTCAGGGGCGAACGCCTGTGGTTACATAGTGCGTTCTTTCTTTCGTCTTTCGTTCTCTCTTTTCCACGCTTTGGCATAGCCCCTTGAGTTGTGGATATGAACCCCCCCCAAACACACATCCCCCGTGGAGGTATGCATGTGGTAGTAGTGGGTCGCGCGCACCCCCCCCCCCCCCCACCTTGGGACCCCCCCCCCACGGCCGAACCCCCCCCCCCACACCCTCCAGCCGACCCCCCGCCCCCAGTTTTGACAGATAGCTGGGGAGGTGTCGCATCAGGACCGGTTGTAGTCGCCCCCCCCCCCGTGGTTCCCCCCTCGCCAGATTCATGTGCCTCATCGGAATGGGATACACGCCAGAAAGCTGTGACCTGTCTATGAGGTCCCTCGAACTGATTTTTGGGAAGACCTAAATCAGATCAGGCGGAGCAACGTACGCACCCATCACTTTTGTGGAATGTCTGCGGGGCCGAGAAGTACCTAGATCCGGTATACCTCCCGGTACATCATAGACCACAGGAAAACGGGGAAAATGGGGGAAATGGGGGAAAACGAGAAAAAGGGGGGGAAACGGGGTAAACAGGGGAAAACGGGCGGGGGGTGGGCAAAAGTGGGGAGAAAGCGAGGGGAAACGGGGGGCAAAACGAGGAAAACAGGGACAAACGGTGGAAAACGGGGGGAAACGGTCTGGGTGCAGCACCGGGTGTATCAGAAGGACTTTTGCCGTGTTATTCCCAGCACTGTGTCTGCGACCATTTCGTTTACTGTGCCCCTTGTACACGAACAACAACACGGGCTGCGGGTGACCAGCAGCCACAGGCCGCTTTGGAAAAGGCCATGGTCCTCCACCAATTTGAGCCCGACCCGCCTTCCCTGTCTGCACCCATTCCCATCCGCGTCCTCGTCTTGAACGCCAGGCGGAACGAAAGTTGCAGCTGCGGACGCGCGTGTGGCCTATCACAGACAAGGGCGTCATGGCCTTCACACAGCTCGTGCAGGCAGCACGCAGCGGTGCAAACAGGTCCCCCCTCTGTCTGTGCATTCCAGACCCCATCGCGGGATGAGCGATCCATGAGGCACGACTGCTGTCAGCCATCCCGCAAATGAACAACGTCCTCCTCCTGCGTCCCCTGCATTCCACTACTACCCTTCTGGCATTTCCACACGCCTACACTCCCCACAGTTCCCTCCCCCCCTCCCCTACAATTCCCCGGTCTGGCCTATCTGGGTCAGGTAGCACCGGCACGCACTGTCTTCTGCCTGAATGCTGCCCTGCGGCAAGGCGCCTGGTCGTACCACTGTCACACCGATGCGGACGCAAGCAGGACGGCCCTTTGTTTCTGAACAGGATGGTCCAGGCCCGCATCATACACAAGGCAGTTGCTGTTTTCTTCCTCGTGCTCTTAAGGAGCCCCCTATTGATCAACATTGCTTGTTTCTGTCAAGAACGGGTGACAAGTGCAAGTTTGTTGGTGACCCATCCCCACATCCATCGAGAACTATCCGCGTTGAATCTCCTTCCAGTGCCAACAACAACGAGCTATCGAGGAAACCATCATAAAGACGGTAGCTACAGCCTTATGATAGCGTTGGTGATGTGATGATAGTAATTGGGCCAACGAATGGCAATCACAACAACAACAACAACAATAGAGTGGGATGTCAATCCCAGTGCTCACCAGGGCAATATATTGCCCCCGTGCCTCAGTTAATGGGCGGGGCAATGGACGAGAGGGGCAACTGACCCTGCAATGGGGCAATGCAGAGCATTGGAGGCGCGACCGGCAGATCCACCTTCACCCACTCTCTGCGTGCTTCCTCCCAACAATTGTCGCGTGCGCTGCTGCCTGCTCGTGTGCTTCTGCGCCTTGCCGCGGTCTTCCGCCCCCCACTCCGATACCTCCCCCATCCCTGATATCCGGCACCGGGTTGCCTCGGTCCTGTACGCCCTCTCTCCCGCGTAGGTGCACGCTCAGTCACGCCCTGAAAGTGGCCATCGGGGAGGAGGAGGAGGAGGACGACGACGAAGTGGGCGACGACGCTTCTGCGGCAGGTAAACCACCTTTGCGCGACAGTTGTCTGCAGCTTCAGGCGACCCTCGCTGGAGTTGTGAGGTGGCGCTGTTGTGGGGGGCAAGCGACCAGCGACGTATTATTTGAGAGTTGAGCGTGGTACATCTGAGTCACTGGGCGGGCTCAAGGGGAGGCACTGTAAACCGGGCATATTGCCCGGAACGCAATCCGAAGAACTGCCGCAACGGGGAAAGCGGCAGCGCAGACACCCAATGGGCACACACCGGCGCAGCGCGGCAGCGAATCCCGCACACCAACTGGAGACTGGGCAGTCTATTTTGTTTGTGTACGTGCCGCCATCCCACTCTCACCCACAAAACTGCACCCCCACCCCACCCCATCCGCCCCCCACAGTCACACACACACACACACACACACACACACACACACACACACACACACACACACACACACACACACACACACACACACACACACACACACACACACACACAGCGATCAAAGGGGGAAAGATTTCGGACCCAGGCTGCTCTTCGAAACAAGAGACCGAAGGAAACACCCTGCATTTGTCACCCGGAGCACTACCCCCCCCCCCCCCCCACATCTTTCTGGTGAATCCCCTGCACAATCTTGAGGCACTGCCTCCACAAACCACGCTCAAGCGCTGGAAACCGGAAGAACCAACGGGCAAACTGACTGCGTTTTTATGGTCCCCACCCACACCCACGCATAGGCATTCAGTGCGCTTGCTGTCCGTAGATATCCGCATGCGCGTCCCAACTGTCCACAATGCACCCTCTCCATCGCATGCAGAGCGCTCACTGCCTGCAGCATTTGGCATGCTCCGCCCCCACCACGCTGCACCGTTCCCAGAGCACCGTCCCCATAGCATTCAGTGTCCTCACTGCCTGTACCCCCCGGTATAGGGGCTCAGAGGCCGCCTCCTCTGGGATCATTGGGCATTAGTCAACAGCAGAGTCCCGGCCCAGTGAGCCCAGCAGCCTGCCCCCTCTGTTGCTCGCTCGCCCGCTTGGCCTCGGCAGGCATGCAAGCATCACCCACACATGCTCGGGATTTGCCTTGGCTGTCTGTTGATGGGGACTGTTACGCGCATTGTGCACCTCTCGAAATACGCTTCTCCACTGTCAAAGATGTGGGGTCAGCCAATCAGCCCCCATCGATGCCACGCTATCAGTCCACTGGCAGTCACCATTGAATCGTGCACTGGACGTTGCTTTTGCAAAATATTTGGGTGGAGATGGACATAAGATTAGCGTAATTATCGTCCACGCACAAATTGGCACCCTGACAACACAGGCCACACAGGGTCCACAACGCGCACACGCACGCACGCACGCACGCACACAAATGAGTGAGAGAGAGCGGGGGGGGGAGTAGAGAGAGAGAGAGATAGAGAGCTACGAGACGTTTTTGTGAACCGGATGGTGCCGGACTCCGCCTGTGTGGACAGGCAGCCATTGCCGGGTGGTCCAGAGGGCGGTGTGCGTTGCACGCACATACCTGCGATGAGGGGGCCTCATTCGTGTGGTGTGGTGTGCGAGTGGCCGTTGAGTCCGGAGGGTGTGCGCATGCCAACCACTGGGCCCCTTGGCAGAGGGTGGGCCAGGGCAGAGAGGCCTATGCTACGCCCTGACCCTCATCTTCTCAGGCAGTGATGCTCCTTCGGATCCCGATTCCGACCTGTCCAGCCGCTTGCCCGGCACACCCACTTCTCTTGGCGGTCCCGACGACCCCTTTACTCCCCCTCTGCGCCGCCTCTCGCTGATTCCTGACCCCGCGGTGCCGTTGGGCAGCCCTCCACCCTCGCAAGCGCGGCAAGCGGCGCGCCGCCGGCTATCCCAAGGCGTCAGGAGGCAGTCGCTGTCCAGAGCTGCGCTCGCGGACGACGACGCATGGGTGTTGGAGGGCTCTGCGGGTGTCGAGCTGCCGTCCAGTGGCCACCGGATTGCGATGGATGCCCCATCACCGGGCCAGGCATGTGCCGGGGCAGGGACCAGAGAGTGCCGTTCTGCCCCTGCCGGGGGTCGAACCTGGGAAAGATATTGACAGATTAGTCCGTGTGAAACTTTTCAGATTGACAGGCAAACGGCGTGGACAGAGTTTTCGGCCACGAAACCATCATGTTACTGCTTGCATTGCCTGGAGAGGTGCTTTGTGGCGTCTGTTGTTTGACGTTTCGCCTGATGAAACTTGTGCATTGAGCCTGGGTTTCCACCTACACTCAAGCTTGCTTGTTTTTCACATGGATAGTGTGTGTGTGTGTGTGTGTGTGTGTTTGTGCGTGCATGCATGTTCGACAGAACAACAGACGTCTAGGGCTGCTCTGCGGCTTCCGAGGATTTCTCTTCACACGCTTTTTCTTGTGCTCTTGTTTTCCTTCTGCGGTTCTCCATGTGTGTATCCCGGGTCTCGTACCAGCTGCTGGGGCTGGCATTGTGACCAGCACCGTGATCTGCCGAGCACTCTCAACCTCAGGTATGTTCCCGACGGAAAGTGCGCCGAGGGAGGATTTACCCTACCGTGCACCGGCACCTCAACCACGAGGGCTGTACGGCGGGGTGTGGGATCAGACGACGGACCTGTCGGCCAAACGCCGTCCTTCGGTAGTACCTAGCGGGCTAAGGGCTCACACCGGGACATGTGTCCCACCCCCTGGGGGGGGAGGGGGGGGGGGCAGCCGGACCGGAAGTGGATTCCCTGCCTCGCCCCCCCTCCAAGGCTCCTGAGTGGTACCCGCTGCACGCGGCCGGGGTGTTGCGTGGGTCAGGAGTCCATGGAGAGGAGACGAAGAGGAGAGCCGCAGCCATGATGCTGAACCGGACTGGGCCCACGGTCAGGGTCCCCCTCATCGATCACCGGTCCAGATCGGTGGGGGCCAGCAGGCACCATGGGATTGGCGAGCGGGTGCGCCCTACCAGGGGACCGCATCTCCTCCTCCTCCTCCCCCTCCTCCTCCCCCTCCTCCTCCTCCTCCTCCTCCTCCTCCTCCTCCTCCTCCTCCTCCTCCTCCTCCTCCTCCTCCTCCTCCTCCTCCTCCTCCTCCTCCTCCTGTGTGTGTGTGTGTGTGCCCGCGTGCGTATGCCCATTAACCTGACAAGGACATTGTTGTCCCTCCCTTGCGTCTTGTGCCCATGCCTTAAACTGGTGTTCGATGAGCAACCCACACCACTACAACCGCTGATCCCTATTACAACAGAGGGCCCAAGCCCTACCCATCTGCCTGTCTTTTGCAGGTGCCCAAGCCCCAGTGTACTGATGTCTGTCAGTTGCCCTCGTATTTGCCTTCTAGCGCGTACCACTGCATTACCCCTGGCAACAGCTGGGCTACAGGATGTGTATGGACATGCTCAGAGACATCACAGGTGCTGCCGTGGGCGCCCGGGCTGGACATTATGTTGACGTAATTGTTTTGGTGGGATTGGGGTTGGGGGTGGGAGGCTCTTGAGGGTTGTGATGACGAATGACGAATTGCAAAATTCCCACACAACTGCTCAGAAAAGGGCAGCCTGAGGACTGTTGATGGCGCATAAAGTGGGCCGCAAAGTGGGCCCCAGAAATTTTTTTTGAAATTTTCCCCCCGTGATGCACACCTGAAGTTGACCAGCTCATCACAGGGTTTATTTTGAGGGGTCTGCGTTCGGGTATCAGCCCCCCATCCCCCACCCACAACCCCCTTAGGAGCCCGCTTTTGGTCCGCCGCCGAGTTTCGGAATTCATGTTTCGTCATTTCGTGGGGGGGGGGGCTTCCCGTCCCGCCCCGACATCCACCCCTTTTGGGCGCTGCACTCCGGTATAGACATGCCCCGTTCCACGGGCCACTCACTATTCCTCTCCTGTGGCACACCCAGAACTGGGTAGTAACCAGCTGCATTCAGTTCCCCAACTCGGTGTGATCCACATGATCACCCGTGTTTTGGCGGATACTTGTCGCAAGTCTGCTTCAGTATGAACCTTCTTCGCCAACTTGGTCTGCAGAGGGCGCCAGTCAAGGAGGAGGCGTACAGTGCACCGTGCATGCACCACGTGCTGGCTCACGCAGCGGAAAAGTGGACGTGGCTGCAGCACACCAGAGCGCCCACCAGAGCACGTCGTCTCAACCACAAAGATTGAGCAGGAGGCGCGAGCGCCCAAACGGACACCCTCGAGCACCTGCACAGTGCCATCTGTTAGTACCCCCGTGAGCCTTGCGGTCCAGTGTTTCAACGGCAATCAGAATAATGCGCTGTGCGTCCCTTGCCAATGACCGCGTTTCCCGGCGACGGCAGCAAAAATTGGTTGCATTTGACTGTTGGTGACAGACCATCTCTGCGTGCATCACTCCTTCGTTGTGTTGGTATGGCGGCATTGGGATGCACATTCTTGTTGCAGAAATTGATCATACCCCATCCCCCCCCCGCAAGTGGACATCCTGGGGCCCAAAAGCTGCCGTTCGGGAGGGATCCCCCACCGCCGGTATGGGGGATCCACTTGGACGCACCTTCCCAACGGCGAGGGTAGTTGCCCTCCTCTGTGTGGACCCGACACAGAGCTGTGAAATAGGGACAGTCCGGGAGCTCCATTGACACGACCTACCAAGGGAAAGGAAAGGTGAGTAGGGAGGTAAGGATAGGCCAGGCAGGGGGAGGGAGGGCACAAGGTGGTGAGAGGCCGATGGGCACCACCGCCTACGGAGGGAAAGGGTTCAAGGGAAGGGCAGTGGTAAGTGGTGAGAGGCCAATAGGCACTGCCAGCTGCAGACAGCAACACACCCAGACGTCATGCCAAACCCCCCTCCCCAAGCAGCCGCCGATTCAGTGGTGTTGCGGGCCCATACATTGTTACATGACGTTCGGAGTGTTTAGACCGTTTATCCCGTTCCCTGAGCTGCGCCGCTGGCCCTGGCCCAGCCAGCCATCCGCTGCACGTGGCCCGGCCCCGCTCGCTCCACTGATATCCCCAGATGACCATTGTGTGGGCCGTGCCCTACCAACTGCTACCGGGCGACATCGGCCCCCATCACCCGTTGGCTGTGCGATGGCGTGGCGGCGACTGGAAGGTGCGACCTGCGGACCTGTGTGTCGGTTTGGGGCTTGTCGGCGTTGCGGACGGCGGAGGTGCAAGCGGTTTGCAGGGGATTTGCGTGGGTCGTGCGTGTATGCGGAGGGGGTCTTTGCACGGCAATCTCGGTTCAGGCAAACCAAGGGCCCAGCCCCCAGGAGGGCCCTCCGGGCCCCAGGATAGTGCAGAGCCTGTAGCACATACATCACAGTGCTCTGATTCAAGCCGTACTCACTGCCTGCCGCAGTTTGCGCAACACAAAACGCCGGCCATGCAAACCATCACAGGCGGTGCCTATTGGCCATCCAAACGGGACATCCTTGTCACTGGTCGCTGTCCGCTCCGGCACGTGCTCAGGTTGTCCGCGCCCCAAAGTCTCCTGCAAACAGTGAAGACGTGCGGACCAGCTGGGTATAGACCTGCTGCGCCGGGATTCCCGTGGGCTATGTGACTACCCGGTAAACTGTCTCCTGCCATGATGTGTCAGTGCCCCGCCCGAAGGTGACTGAACATTGCCTTGCACTCCGGCAACCCCTCAGGTCGTGCCCTCTGCACTGAGCGGCTGCCTTACAATTCGAGTGGAAGCCATGGGCCTTCGTCAGGATCTGCACACGATGACCACGCACGCTGTGTTAGGTGTGCGGTCTGCGCACATATCTGCTGTGTTGTGGGCCCCCTCCTGCCCCCGCACACGTGCACAGGGCATCTCCACATCTGCAGGCACAAGCACAGCTGCAGAGCAAGCACTAGTTTATAGGTGACTCCAACAGTTGAGGCATGCCGCAGCACCTGTTTTTGGGGCCTGTTGGTGGGGATTTGAAGCATGCCGCAGCATGCTGCAGCATGAAGCAGCACACTGAAAATTTGGTTGGGATTTTTTGGGAAAAAATATCGTCCCAAAATATGAGTCCCATCATGGCTGAGCAGGTATTCATCAGAGATGGCCAGTACTCTAATGGTCAAACAGTGCATCTGTAATTGAGAGGTCACTGTTGCGGCATTTGGCAACCATGTATGTCAATAAAATGGACAAAAAGCGGAAAGATGAGGAGGAGGAGTAGCAACATGGCCACTCATGAAGTTATTCTGTTGTGTTCATCTTTGCAGGGTGTCGGGAGATGCTTTTTTTTGTGTTTCCTTCTGGGTTTTGCCACTTTTGTAGCTTTTGGGAAATTTGGGTACCCCCACCTACGGCTTGAAGCATGCTGCAGCATGCCGCAGCGCAGCAAATTCTATTGCCTTCGGCAAGTCCACCTCGCAGAGAATCTACCGCGAGCAACACACACCCAAAATAGGGTGGAAACTACATAAATACCGGCTAAAACATGCTTTACATACCTTGGATGATCATTTTAGGTGATCACGGTATCAAAAAAAACAAGTTTCGAAAACTTCGATTTTTGAGCTGCCCAGGTTGAAAAACTGCATAAGCAGGTTGTGTACCAATCCCTTGGGAGACCCCCCCCCCCCCTTGGACCTAATACCCAAATCGGGTGAAAAACACGTAAATACGGCCTAAAACATGCTTTACATACCTTGGATGGTCATTTTAGGTGATCACAATATCACAAAAACAAGTTTCAAAAACTTCCATTTTTGAGCTGTCCGGGGTGAAAAACTGCATAAGCAGGTTGTGCACCCGTCCCTTGGGAGACCCCCCCCCCCCGACCTGATACCCAAATAGGGTGAAAAACACGTAAATACGGCCTAAAACATGCTTTCCATAGCTTGGATGGTCATTTTGGGTGGTCACAATATCAAAAAAATATGTTTCGAAAACTTCCATTTTTGAGCTGTCCGGGGTGAAAAACTGCATAAGCAGGTTGTGCACCCGTCCCTTGGGAGACCCCCCCCCCCGACCTAACACCCAAAAAGGGTGAAAAACACGTAAATACGGCCTAAAATATGCTTTGCATAGCTTGGATGGTCATTTTAGGTGGTCACAATATCAAAAAAACAAGTTTCGAAAACTTCGATTTTTGAGCTGTCCGGGTTGAAAAACTGCATAAGCAGGTTGTGCACCCGTCCCTTGGGAGACCCCCCCCCCCCCCGACCTAACACCCAAAAAGGGTGAAAAACACGTAAATACGGCCTAAAACATGCTTTGCATAGTTTGAAATGTCATTTTGGGTGGTCACAATATCAAAAAAACAAGTTTCGAAAACTTCGATTTTTGAGCTGTCCAGGGTGAAAAACTGCATAAGCAGGTTGTGTACCTCCCCATTCACTAGGCCATTATTGGTGGAAACAGTCATTTCGCGTCTTTGGCACGGGTTGTGAACGGCCATAAGCAAGGCTAGACACTGCAAAAAACGTCTCTTCGTATCCTAGTAGGCATATACTGTCACAACATCCCCAATAGCACCCCTCAGGGTGGGTACCACGGGTTCACCGAGGTCGCCAAAACCGCCAACATAGCATAAATGGCTGAAAAGTGCACAAACTGCATAAGCGCTCGTCCCACTCCGCCCCATACAAACCATATGGAGTCGGGACCCGGAAACACTTTTTCGGCTCAAAATCGAAAAAAACCAAAAGATTCATGATTTTCGACCCAAAAAAAGGGGGGGTCATTTTTTCAACATTTTTGACCCCCCCCCCACCCCCCCCCCCCCCCACCCCCCCCCACCCCCCCCAAAAAGTGGGTTTCAAGTGGGGGGGGTCTGGGGGGGTCCGGACCAAAAACTCATTGGGGGATGCGATCATTGGACAAAATAATGATTTTACAAGGGGTTAAACTAACAATTCAACCCCTTGGGGTAGGGTACGCGAATAGGCCCAAAATGGGGGGTATGTGGCGTTTTCCCCATATATACGCCTGCCTGGCTTTGATCTAACAACCTCTGCGAGGTGATTTTTCTTGGGGACCGTTGGTGCCTGTATATGAGGACCTGGCCATTAGGGCGTGCACAGGCTAAAACAAAAATGGTCCACATCATCGTTGGGATCCTCATCGTCAATATCGTCAAGCGGCAGCATCAGCTTACCGGAAAAATTCTATTGCCTTCGGCAAGTCCACCTCGCAGAGATTCTACCCCAAGCCACACACACCCTAAATAGGGTAAAAACTGCATAAATACGGCCTAAAACATGCTTTACATACCTTGGATGGTCATTTTAAGTGGTGACAATATCAAAAAAACAAGTTTCGAAAACTTCGATTTTTGAGCTGCCCAGGGTGAAAAGTTGCAAAAGCAGGTTGTGTACCAATCCCTTGGGAGACCCCCCCCCCCCCCGTGCGGCCAATACCCAAATAGGGTGAAAAACATGTAAATACGGCCTAAAACATGCTTTACATACCTTGGATGGTCATTTCAAGTCGTGACAATATCAAAAAAACAAGTTTCAAAAACTTCGATTTTTGAGCTGTCCAGGTTGAAAAACTGCATAAGCAGGTTGTGTACCAATCCCTTGGGAGACCCCCCCCCCCCCCGCCCGACCTAATACCCAAATAGGATGAAAAACACGCAAATACAGCCTAAAACATGCTTTACATACCTTGGATGGTCATTTTAAGTGATCACAATATCATAAAAACCAGTTTTGAAAACTTCGATTTTTGAGCTGCCCAGGGTGAAAAACTGCACAAGCAGGTTGTGTACCGATCCCTTGGGAGCCCCCCCCCCCCCCCCCCCCGGACCTAATACCCAAATAGGATGAAAAACACGCAAATACGGCCTAAAACATGCTTTACATACCTTGGATGGTCATTTTGGGTGGTCACAACATCAAAAAAACAAGTTTCGAAAAACTTCGATTTTTGAGCTGCCCGGGGTGAAAAGCTGCATAAGCAGGTTGTGTACCAATCCCTTGGGAGCCCCCCCCCCACCCCCCCCCCCCCGAACCTAATACCCAAATAGGATGAAAAACACGCAAATACAGCCTAAAACATGCTTTACATACCTTGGATGGTCATTTTAGGTGGTCGCAATATCAAAAAAACCAGTTTTGAAAACTTCGATTTTTGAGCTGCCCAGGGTGAAAAACTGCATAAGCAGGTTGTGTACCATTCTTTTGGGAGACCCCCCCCCCCCCCACCCAATACCCAAATAGGGGACAAAACACCCAAATACGGCCTAAAACATGCTTTACATAGCTTGGATGGTCATTTTAGGTGGTCAGAATATCAAAAAAATAAGTTTCGAAAACTTCGATTTTTGAGCTTTCCAAGGTGAAAAACTGCATAAGCAGGTTGTGTACCAATCCCTTGGGAGCCCCCCCCCACCCCTCCCCCCCGAACCTAATACCCAAATAGGGTGAAAAACATGTAAATACGGCCTAAAACATGCTTTACATACCTTGGATGGTCATTTTAGGTGGTCACAATATCAAACAAACAAGTTTCGAAAACTTCGATTTTTGAGCTGCCCAGGTTGAAAAACTGCATAAGCAGGTTGTGTACTGGCCCATTCACTAGGCCATTATTGGTGGAAACAGTCATTTCGCGTCTTTGGCACGGGTTGTGGACGGCCCCAAGCAAGGCTAGAGACTGCAAAAAACGTCCTTCCGTATCCTAGTAGGCATATACTGTCACAACATCCCCACTTGCACCCCTCAGAGTAGGTACCACGGGGTCACCGAGGCCGACGAACATAGCAAAAATGGCTGAAAAGTGCATAAACTGCATAAGCGCTCGTCCCACTCCGCCCCATACAAACCCCATAGAGTCAGGACCCGGAAAAACTTTTTCGGCTCAAAATCGAAAAAAACCAAAAGATTCATGATTTTCGACCCAAAAAAAGGGGGGGTCATTTTTTGACCCCCCCCCCACCCCCCCCCCCCCCCTCCCTCAAAACCTGAAAAAAGTGGGTTTCAAGTGGGGGGGGTCTGGGGGGGTCCGGACCAAAAACTCATTGGGGGATGCGATTATTGGACAAAATAATGATTTTACAAGGGGTTAAACTAACAATTCAACCCCTTGGGGTAGGGTACGCGAATAGCCCCAAAATGGCCAAAATGGGGGGGTATGTGGCGTTTTCCCCATATATACGCCTGCCTGGCTGTAATCTAACAACCTCTGCGAGGTGATTTTTTTGGCTTCCCAAGGGGGAATTTTTTTTTTTCGCCCTATGCATCTAGACTCAAAATACTCAGCATTTCGTGGAGAATTCAGAAATGGGTGAAAAACACAAACACAAATTGACCCCCACCCTGACCTCCGGGTCGGACCTCAGCTGATGGGAGCCTGAGCTGATGGGCAATTTTTTGAAAATTTGTTTTACCCCATTAGTGTATGTTCAAAATGATCAGTGTGTCATGGGGATCATTTTGAGGCATCTATGTTGGGGCACCCACTACCCCCCCCCCCCCCCCCAGGGACCCGCGGCGGCTGACGGGCGGACCCACTTACCCCCCCCCCCCTTGGACCCCCCCCCTGGACCCCAAAAGTTCTCGGACACGGTTGGGTGTCAATATTCGAACAGGCCACCCCCCTCAGGTTGCACCCAATGACACCTCAGACGGGCACTATTGCTCAGGCTGGCACCATTGCCACAGTCGTTTGAAGGGCAAAGCGCGTGATTCTTGCATTCAAAGGGAAGAGGTACCCAGGCTGCGCACCTGGTCCCTCATCCCTGGTTTCCCTCCTCTTTCCCCCGTATTCGGGCGTAGCTTGGTCACGTGTACGCGCACACACACATACATGCAAGTACACGCAGTCACCAATTCGTGCAGTGACTGCCTGCACCCCCCACCCCCCCCACCCCACTCACCCGGTCAGCGCTATCATACGGTATCATCATGAGACAATGCCTTCTCAACTACGATGCCCCCTTCAGCCAGCCGACCATATTCATGGCACCTGTTTGGGTGGATGGATATGCTGCTGGAGTAAGTGCTTGCAAAATGCTGGCGCCATCTACGTACCTTGGCCTCCCGGGGGCACACTGCGGTCTGTTAGCATTGCACGAAGTCCGGTTCCCCGGATATTTTTGAGGCCATACAATTTGGTGTTGTTGCACATGCTCATGGGCTCGAGCTTTGCCCTGAGATGCTGATTTCTGTTCTTTGATGGAAGGGGGTCTTCGAAGATTTTCGGGTCTTGTGTAACCAGATTTCGCAAATTCCGACTCGGTCCTTGAATGTGGGCTGCCGATTGTCCAGACCGCACAAAGTGCGGTTTCCAGTCCTTCTACTGCGGTTTGGACAAAGGGGATGGTCGGCACATTCTGGGGCCGGCCAAGCAATGCCATGGTCCGTTTCTATGGCAAACCCCCCCCCAGTGGGCGTGCAATCAACATTTGGGGGTGGGCATTCGGAGGCATGATAAGTCAAACACTTACAACTCGTGACCAAGCACTCCGATGTGATTGTGTGCACGTTTGGGTCCATTGGTGTGCACGAGTGTGCGCACAAACGTGTGCCCAGGGGGGTGTGCCGCGGCGTGCGCGGCGGCCGCGCGTATGCCCGCATTCTTGTGCAGGCAGCGACAGTTCCCAGGTCTACAGCGCCGCTGCCGTTCACAGCTTCTTGGTCGACGCGCCGCACTCCCTCGCCTCGTTTTGCGGTTCGTTGCCGTTGCCACAAGTCGAGTCGTGCCTCCAGACGTTTGGTATGGCGTTGTCCGGGCCGGGCCGCTGCCGTGTGCGATGCTGTGGGGGGGGGGGGCGTCATGCCGTTGGGGTCCATGAAGGGCCGTTGGGGCACACGCCCCACCGCACGCAGGATTGCCTGCCTGAGTGAACAGCGTGCTTCGCGCACGTTGTATTGGGTTGGATGGCGTGAAAGCGCCTCTCGCGCACGCTGCCGATATGACTGTGGAGGCGGTGCGAGCGGGAAAGGGTTCTGCGCTCGTTGGGTTTAGATGTGTAAGTGTAAGTAGCCATGGCTTTGTCCTGCACAAACATGGGCAGTGGAAATGGATTTGAGCGAGGGCACCCGGAAGGGGTGGGCATGCGATACGCATGTTATCTTTTTGCACCTGTTTTGCCATGGTTTCAGGGATGATAGCAGTGAGCCACAGAGGGCCAAACGTAGGGTAAGATTTTCGGTTGGGGACAGTCGTCGGCAAAAATGCAAAAATGCGCGAAAACATGCGGAAGTCCCCGGAAATTGCGGTTCTTCGGGGGCACGTCAATGGCTATGCTCCAATCGCCACTCCTCCTCTCACTTCGGAACGGCCCTCGGTCGGCGTCGTCTCCATTTGGTGCGGGTCATTTACGCCCATTTTGTCGTCACAGGGCGTTGCCCTGGCACCTTCAGCCAGCGTCGCCTCAACTCCGTTCAGGTGCCCACAAGTACGTACTGCTTTCGTGCTGTGTCCGAAAGCTGCCATGCGCCCCTACTGTCCGTCCGATGGCGAGAACCGTCCCTCTGTCATTGGATGGGCCTGCCAGCACGGAAGACCACCCTGCGGCCTCGATGGACGAGATAGGTCTGCCCCCTGCCACCCAATCACGTGTACACCGGGGCTTCGGTCTTCCATTTCCTTAAACAAAATGTCCCGTCCAACCGCCGTTCGGCGGCTCAGAACATTCGCCTCAAACAAGTGGAGGGCCACGCCAGTGTAGATGTACCGGAACAGCGTTGTCAGTCCTGAACGTAGTTTGTGGGGGGCAACGGGAAGAGTAATGGGCAGAGCGGTCCGCTCATCCTCCTGAAGTCGAAAGGGTATTCAGAGGATGTTTGCTGGGCCTCGACCGGACCCGCTCTGCTGCGGCTGCTGTGCCGGCTCCGGCAACGATTGCCACGGCGTCGGATCTGTGCCCCTATGTCAATGAGAACCCTCTGCTCCGACCCGACCATCCCTCTGACCACACACCTCCCGCCTCGCGCTCTCTTCACAGGTGTCGTTCGGTACCATCTCCCGGGCATTCTCGGGGAGCAGTGTGCCACCTGGGCCCTGCGAACACTGCGTGCGGTACTGCGCGCAGAGGGGGCCGATGTGCATATTCCCTGCCTTGTGCAGCCCAACGCCGTCTGGGACTGGGTTGCCATGCCGTGAAAAGTTAGGACGCGGCGGAAGCGGAACTACGGACCTCTTGACTTTGCTGAGGTCTTCAGTGCGTTCGGATGACGTTGTTGGAGAGTCGCGCGAGCCGCTTCTCGTCCCATTCCCAAAGGCGGCACAGGCTGTGGTGACGCCAACAAACCGCATTTTAAATGCGTCCAATGGGCACATGTGAGCTTGCTTCATGAGGCCCCCATACACTCTGCAACGGTGCTCCAGCAGACCCTCCTGAAGCGGCATAACAAGCGTCCCTCCATTGGTCGCCCCATCAACGCGTCTTAAATTGCATTGTTTTTTCCATCGTTGAGTGGCAGAGCATATTTCACGCTGTTGACAGCTCTGAATGAAGCGCGTTTTCAGGTTCGTTCCTGACCCTAGAACCGGGTGGTGACAGTGTCAGCGCAGCACCGTCCGTGGGAACCCATGCGGCACCAGCTACGCCTGTTCAGTAGGCTTCAGCCGCTACTAAAAGCTGTTCGCTACGTATGTTCAAAAGGCATTACCATGGGTTCAACCCCGGACCCCCGCGTGGGCATCGCCGAGTGGACGCTTGAGGCCTGATTGCCCTCATCCCTCGTCCCGGGATAAGGCGACGTTGTCGGCATCCCTCCGGTGGCTCTGTCACAGCCCGTTGTCCAACGGAAGCCAGTCAACCCTCTGCACCCAAGGCTGTACTTTGGGACCACCAACGACGGCCTATCATCCTAATTCCCTAATTCCTTCCGGAGTAATTGACTTCAGCGGGTGAATCATCAACCGACGCCGGTTGGTTTGTAACTGACGGCATGAAGTGGGCCTCTGCTTCGGACAGCGCTGTCTGCCTCGCAGTGTCTCTGTTTTTTTGTTTCAACAACGGCCTGTCGAGGACCGGTGCGGTTGGCGCGTTCGTCGACTGACGAGTTTCCGATTTTCTGTTTTCAATGTCGAATGGCGCTGTACCGCTGCCGTCCATGTACGCTCCTGCGTTCGGCCAGCATCTTCTGTTGCCCGGTGTCTCACATTTGGTGCCTTTCTTCGCGCACTCGATTGAGAGGCATTCAGTGGGTCTGCCAAAAGGGTGGCAAGCAGCCGGTGTGTGGAGCCTGCGGGGATCGTTTTGAGGTAGAGGGCCGAGGTAATCTGGAGCCCCTGCCGAACCCGTACTCCCATGTGTTGTCGTCGTTCTATCTAGACAGCACCGCAGCCCCGCGGTGAAGTGGAGAACGCCAGCGCAGGGCCTGAGCCTCTGACACAAGCGCATCGCGCTGGCACAGTAGCCGCTCTGCTTCTCTGTGCACCGCTTGCTGGACACATGCCGTGCACACGATTGAACCTGAAACCCTCTCCTCCCCCAGTACCACGCCACTTGCACGTTGCTACACCCGAAGGGTCGACCTCAACGAAAAGGAAAGCACGTAGCAGAAGCACGGGTACGGAAATGGCTTGCATGGCTCATTCCCTCCCCTGAACTCATTCTTCCAGCCATTCTTCACAAGGATTAGAGATTGCATGCGCCATGGCTGGACGTGGCTTGAGTAGTGCGTGGGCAGGCTCCTGCTAAATGCTCACTGCCAGAAAGGAGCAAACCGGCTGCTTGCGGGTGATGCACGATAAAGCCTGGCGTGAAGGCATGGAGCTCGTGTATGCGTCCCGTGGGCAGCAGCGCAGCAACACCCACTGGGATCTGTCACGCGAAGACTGTGCACTCAGGTCATATGTAGAACGGGTTGAGGCCCCTCAGGCACTGCGGGCACTGTGGGTCATCCCAGATTTTCTCTGCGCATTTGTAAATAGCCCTAGAGCTCTGTATGATATGTTATTATTCTTTTAGAGGTCTTTACCCCAATTCGAACCCGAATGTTGATTCTGACCCTAACCCCAACTCTTCTAGTTTCAATCCCCCAAGTCTTATGAAAAACCTCCTGCGCAGTGCAGGTTCGAAGGACATATATGACCTCACGCAGTCATTACAGTGGCCTGCAGAATGCGTGGCCCTCCGCTTTTTGAGGTCCCATCCTACTCCTTTGCATGGGAAGCAGCCGAATTATCATTTTGCCCGCAGGCACGCAGCTGATGCGCATGGAGGTCAAGTACTGCATCTTTTTTTTTTCGCGTGACATGCTGTGAAAATTTGCCTCTTACCTCCCATTGCTTGCCTGTTGTGCATTTTAGTCTGTACGTGTGCATCTAATCAGCTGGTGCGGCGGTTGATTTCGATGCCTCTGCCTTTTTTTGGCTGCCCTGTCGGGCCCGGCTGGGTGACACCACAGCTGTTGGTAGAGGAAAGATCAATGACGGTTTGCTTTTTGTGTGGGCGATTGGCTTGTTGCCACATTTTGTGTGGGTTTCGACGTTGAGAAAGGTGGGACACATGGAGTCACATGTAGGTCCGAAACTACCCCAAACCTACGCCAACAGGGAACAGCAGCAGCAGGGGGGGGGGGTTTGAGGTCCACAATTTTCGCAACTTTCTGCAATTTCGCAATTTTTTGCAATTCTCAGGGATTGCTTTTGGCCTGTCCACCTTGCGTGCTTGTTGGTGCCCTTGCCTTTGCGCGCAACTGTTACAGAACAATAAGTTTCAATATTTTCAATATTTTTATTATTGAATGATTCCTTTCTGTGCCACAGGATCATGCTGCAATGTGGATCTGACAATGAGCAAATTGCATGCTGCTGTGCCACACTCTCTTTTTTTGACCTGTGCCCCACCGGTGACCTTTTAGGGGGTGCACTAAGCGCAGTGCGCGCGCAGTGCAACTATTTGGACGTCTAGCCGTCCTAGAACCCCATGTTTTGTGATACTATGGGCATTATTGTTGTTTGACAACGGGTATTTTGATGCTTCTTTCACATTCGGGATATGGTATATTTGGATTCTCACCCAATTTCACCAATTTTCTTCCATTTTTTGCTCGTTTCCACCACATCCACTCCTTACTAGGTTGATTTCTCCCCACCATGGGGACCCCAAAAGAGCAGGGGTAATGTAGCCATATTGATTTCTCCCCACCATGGGGACCCCCAGAAGGCAGGGGTGATGTAGCGAATACTGAGTTTGTGCTTCGTTCTTGTGACATGAGGCAGAAACGCCGCTTGCGGCTTGGGGACTCATTACCATAACGAAATCTATGGGAAAGGTAAAGGCAAAGTACCGTTTGTTAAGTACAATACAAATGATATTTGGAGTTGTTGAATTCACAGCTATTGTCTACTTATGCAACGTGCTTTGTAGGGAAGGTGCGCAGTCCATGATGGTCTATTTGGGGGGCCTTCTCCATCAGAGGGTAACTCTCAGGCTGAAGTCGGGATAGTTAATAGAAAGGTAGCGCGCCGGGCGCGCGCCGGGCAAACATTCCCCCTCACCACACACACCCAACTTCTGGCGCTGATGTGGAGCGCTTTTTCTCACAATGTGGCACTTTTTCCGAGCAGCAGCACAAATTGGATGACAATGTCTGCTGCATTTGGTTCAAGCTTCAATTCCATGGTGATATTGAGGGTTGCCTGCAGTAATTGTGGTGCCTGTGGACCATATTTGAAGAGACACAGAAACATTCTGAGCCACCTGTGCAAAAGTGTTGCTCCTTGAGGCTTCGGGAGGTTTGGTTGCGGTGCCACAATTTTTCCGCGATTTTCGGCAATTTTCTGCAATTTCGCGCAACTTCTGGCAATTGGATTTGACCCTCCCTGACCGCAACCCCCCCCCCCCTTGACAGCAGTCACCATCAGTTGCCTGTCACTTACGCTGCTCGCGGTGTGCCTTCGCTAATTCGTTATGTGTCTGCTGCAATGCCCCATTTTACTTTCGCTCGTGGTCAATGGGGAATAGGATTTGCCCCCCAGTTGTGTGTATTTGAATGCAAATCAAACAGGAAACAAAGAAGAAGAAAGAGGAAACAGCATTAAACGGGAAATTCCAGCCCCCCCTCCCCCCCTCCGGACAATCCAGTAGCTCTTGGTAGGTGGTTGTGTTAAACACGGTCAGTCTACCAGAGGCTCCGCCTACACCTTCGCTTAGCTCACCTGAATTAGGTCTCACCGCCCCTCTGGACCCCAGCTCACGTTGCGGATGTTGGGGTCCAGAGCTGAACTGAACTCCCCAAGAGGGCACTGACACTCAGCGTACCCAGCCATCTGCGATGTGCACACAGCGCCAACATGGCAACATGGCCCAATTAATCCCTCAGGACACGCCGTTGGCCGCAAATATGAGGTTTGCCCTTGGCGTCCTCCTCGCAGGGAGGGGGGGGGGGCGGTCCAGAAACCCCCCCCCCCCCGGGCTCCCGGCGCATTCCATTTTTTGGAAGCCAACCAACGAATACGCCCTCTATTTTTTTCCTGTTTTCTGTTTTTTATATTTTCTGTAGACTCGGATTGTACAATTGCACTCAGACTCCAGGACTTTTGTGCTGTTGTGCACACGGAACACAACAGGACACGTTTTCGGACATGTATGCCCGTCCACTTTTTCAAGTTTTTTGCCCCAAACCCTTGGCCTTAGCGGGCGTGGGTGCCTCTTAGGGGACAAGAGAATGGGGCTTCCTGCCGCACACTCCACTCTCTCCAGCGGCCGTGTTCCATGGTCCGCAATGCTTCTCTGGACCTGCTGGTTTGTTTCGATGGCACCGCCTGCAGCCCATGCGTTGAGCACCAGGACAACCCCACGAGCGACACCTCCGACCTGGAGCCCGACTGCGGCTGCACCAACACCCGGAAATTCGCAGAATTCGTCCGTTGCCGGGCCGGCAACCGATTCCGGGTGTTCTACTCCCGCGGCGTGGGCCAGTCATTTGATTTAGGGGGGCTGTTGTGGGGCGAGGGCAGCCGGAAGCTGATGGAGCGGGCGTACACGTGGCTCAGCAGGCAGTACAGGTCGGGGTACAGCAAGGAGAGCAGCAAGCTGTATCTGTGTGGGTACAGTCGTGGCGGAATGATTGCAGTGGGGCTTGCGGCCGTCGTCGCACATTACGGTGTTCCCAAGGACCCCGAGCGCGTGAGTGAGATCTTGGACGCCGCATTTGCGACTCCCCAGAGGCAGGTGTGTCTCTCCACAAATTGCCCGCTCCAGCCCGTTCCAGAGATCTGGAGTTACCCACGGGAAACTGGACTCGAGACAGAAGTGCCTGAAAGTGCAGCGCACGGTGAACCGGAACCCATGACTCTGTGTCGCAGTTCGTGAGTAGTGCGGGTCACCCCCCGCAATCAACGGGCTCGCGAGCGGCTGCATGTGACGGCCGCCGCCGCCGGCAGAGTGCAACGCGCAGCATGCTGAGCTGGTGAGCACCCTGACCGCTCGCGCCCACAACACTGCGCTTTCTCGGTGCCACGTTTCCCTCGCCATGTTTCTTCTTATGCAGCGCCATCTGTGTTTGAGTCCTTCCCCTGCCACTGACCTGTGGACTGTGCCATGGGGTTTGACCCACAACTGTTTGCAGTCAACCCGTGCGTTTGCACAGTATGATCAGAGGTGTTGGACAAGCCCAGCTGCGCCTGCCTCACAGCCTTCGTTACCTTTCCGTCCAGTTCCAGGGGGGCAGGCAGGGGTGTATGTTGTAATTCGTGTAATTTTTTTTTTCGCTGTAAATGCGCGTAACAAAAAAACCGTATAGTCGTGTAATTTTTTTTTTCGCTGTAAGTCGTGTAAGCCGGCTTACACGACTTACAGCAAAAAAAAAAAAATTACACGACCTGACGGTTTTTTTGTTACGCGCATTTACAGCGAAAAAAAAAATTATACGACTTACAGCAAAAAAAAAAAAATTACGCGACCTGACGGTTTTTTTGTTACACGCATTTACAGCGAAAAAAAAATTACACCACTTACAGCAACAAAAAAAAACTTACACGACCTGACGGTTTTTTGTTACACGCATTTACAGCAGAAAAAAAAGGCGGCAGGGGTTATGTAGCCACCTTGCCCACTTGTGGGCCACTTCTGATTCTGCCCCCCGCTCTGAAGCGGAGGGGGCCCCCTAGGCGGCAGGGGTGATGTAGCCACCTTGCCCACTTGTGGGCCACCTCTGATTCTGCCCCCCGCTCTGAAGCGGTGGGGACGCCCGAGGCGGCAGGGGTGATGTAGCCACCTTGCCCACTTGTGGGCCACTTCTGATTCTGCCCCCCGCTCTGAAGCGGAGGGGACCCCCCAGGCGGCACGGGTTATGTAGCCACCTTGCCCACTTGTGGGCCACTTCTGATTCTGCCCCCCGCTCTGAAGCGGAGGGGGCCGCCTAGGCAGCAGGGGTGATGTAGCCACCTTGCCCACTTGTGGGCCACTTCTGATTCTGCCCCCCGCTCTGAAGCGGAGGGGGCCCCCTAGGCGGCAGGGGTGATGTAGCCACCTTGCCCACTTGTGGGCCACTTCTGATTCTGCCCCCCGCTCTGAAGCGGAGGGGGCCCCCTAGGCGGCAGGGGTGATGTAGCCACCTTGCCCACTTGTGGGCCACTTCTGATTCTGCCCCGCGCTCTGAAGCGGTGGGGACCCCCTAGGCGACAGGGGTGATGTAGCCACCTTGCCCACTTGTGGGCCACTTCTGATTCTGCCCCGCTCTGAAACGGTGGGGACCCCCTAGGCGGCAGGGGTTATGTAGCCACCTTGCCCACTTGTGGGCCACTTCTGATTCTGCCCCCCGCTCTGAAGCGGTGGGGACCCCCCAGGCGGCAGGGGTGATGTAGCCACCTTGCCCACAAGTGGGCCACTTCTGATTCTGCCCCCCGCTCTGAAGCGGAGGGGGCCCCCTAGGCGGCAGGGGTGATGTAGCCACCTTGCCCACTTGTGGGCCACTTCTGATTCTGCCCCCCGCTCTGAAGCGGTGGGGACCCCCCAGGCGGCAGGGGTTATGTAGCCACCTTGCCCACTTGTGGGCCACTTCTGATTCTGCCCCCCGCTCTGAAGCGGAGGGGGCCGCCTAGGAGGCAAACTCGGAAGTGGCCCACATGTGGGGGGATTGGCTACATCACCCCTGCCATCTGGGGGGTCCCCATCGAGGGGACTAAATCAGATGGGATCACAATTGGGCAGACTGGCTACATCACCCCTTCTGTCTCGGGGGTCACAAACAAATGGGC